>CM070719.1:19190635-20390635 GCA_036346275.1 Otatea glauca | reverse complement strand
GATGGCTCGACCACTCTTTCTCGATGCCGTGGCTCGGATTCCTTGAATACATCGAGTTAACTCTTTAACTCGATGACTCGAGTAACTCTTTAAACGAGTAGTTAACTCTTTAACTCGATGACTCAAGTAACTCTTTAAACGAGTAGCATGGCCATGCGTTTTCGGAATCCGACCATTCGAGAGGCCTAGAGATATCTCTCCCATTGTATGGAGGGAAAAATCCTATCTTAATCGAGCACGCCTCGCAGCATGTTTCATGACAAACCCGGAAGCCATCTTTATAACTACCTAGTTACGGAGTAGCGTTTGACGACCCCTAAGTAAGCCATTACGCATCTTGAGAACATGCGACAATCTCAAGTCGAAGGATATAGCATACACATCGTATGTGAGACCAACTGATGATATGAAATAATACAACGTTCTCGCATTGTCTCATAGTGGGTCGATGTCCAACACCATATTCTCTAACATGTGTCCATATTACTGGTTTGATATCTCCATATCTATTACCCGTGAAACATGGTCATGGACCAATACATATGCTAGTCTACTCATATGTGTCCTCATATGATTATCGACTAGTGACTCCCTTTTAGAATGAACATCATAAAGATGAATACAGAGTTTCACAAACAAATCACATACTTGTTAATCAATATCCATGATGTTATTTAAAGAACAATCTCATAGTTTATGAACATTTATGGAAATATAATCATCTCTATGATTGCCTCTAGGGCATATTTTCAACAGAGAGAAGGTGAGGGAGAGAGAGAGCTTGTGTTCTTGATGCCATGGAGAAGAAGGAAGGTGGCAGGAAAGAAAGAATGGGGGAGGTGTGCTGTGCTGGCAGGAAAAATAAATAGGAATGGGGGAGGGTTGGCTGGAAGAGGAGTGGTGGGCATGAGTATTGTGAAGTGAAGGGGGTCTATTCATTGTCTAAAGTGTTTGAAAATTTTTGTGCATGATCACAAGACAAATCTTATTATCTGGTAAAAATTTTCAGACAATAATTTATTTGTAAAATTGTATTAAATTCTGACAATACTGTTGTACCAACTTTAGCAGACTGGATGGGATAAGGTCAAGGCAATAAATGAGCTTTCAATTCATGACTTAATTTTCTGAGTAATTTGGAGACAGTTTTTACCATATTGTCAAATTTTGAACTGAATATCTTTTCTTTGGAAAGTATTAAAATTCTGACAAAACATCTGCATTAAAATTCTATTTTCAGGTTTTTATTTTTCCTAGATACCAAATAAGCTTTATTTTATATGAAAATTTTTATGTTAATTCTAATGATTATTGAAAATTATAATAAAAATTTTAGGTGATTATTAGTTATATTTATTTTTATAAAATTCTGACATTGTTATTATTGATTTATAGAAATTTCTATTTTTGATTTTCTAATATAGCCAAAACAAGTATATTATTTTTTAAACCTTTCTTTCAAGTTACTATAGTTCTGTAGATGATGTGGTAAATTTTTGAGGATGTGCTAAGGTCTGTGAAAATTTAATAATTATGACATTGTGCTGTTCATAGTCACATTATACAGTTCTTGATTTCTTTTCAGCAATAAATGAGTTCACATTGCTTTGAAATTTTTTGAAAAGGCTCTGAAGATGATTTGGGATTTATTTAAGTTTTTTCAGATTTTATTTCATAAGATATTTTAGATTTTATATTTTGGAGGAGAAGAAAACAATCAATATAAAAGATTTTCTTAAAAGCTAAATTCAAGAAACATTTTGAAAATATGGAAATTAAAAATAAGATTATAATTCAAACTCATTTTCATAGTTTTTTCATTTTGGAATAAAAAGTTTTAATATTGCAACTTATTATTTTCTTAGGACTTAAAATTCAAGAAAATGGGGAAAAAGATGATATTTTAAATTAAAATCTTGATTCCAATTAATATTTTTATTCAATATTATTTTAAAAAAATTATTTTTATTTTTCCCATTTTAAAAATTTTTAGCATGTTGAAAGTGTTGACCATGTTCAAAGTCTAGATCAAGATAAAGAGTTGTTGCAACGCAAGTTGTGTTTTTATTATGTTGAACCCAGTTTTATAAATACTGTTTTTTAAATCTATTACATGTTATTTTATGCTTATACCTATTTTCAAATATTTTGGGAATTAGTTATTCAACCCAATTGGATTATATATCTATATTGCCATTTGCTATGCCATATCTATTTGTTACCCTAGGATGGATTATTATTAGTTGGTTACTAATAGACACCAACGTGGGTTGGTTAGATCGTGTGTAGTTGTTTAGCCATGCCATGTATAAATGATATCTTTTGGAAGTTCAAATTCAATTTAACTAATGAAATGTGGAACATGTTTTATAGAAGGGTGTATTATGTGTTATCACACAATGATATTGAATTGTTTATAGCATATGTTGCACAATAATCAACTAGGATGGTAAATGATTTAGATTGTGGCAAGTGGCAAGATGCCGTGTGCTGGGGTGGGTCTGTATGATATTTGGGTTAGTGTTAATTGGAAGTATTGCCTTAGTCAATTAAGGACTTAACTTTGTAAGCCATTTAACTGGGCTAATCATACAACCATATGTCTATTATGGGCTAAAACTAGCTCAGTATGTTAACGAGTCTTGATATATGATATCTTAGGAGGATAACCAAATTGTGTGTGCGGGTGGGGAAGGTGTGTGTTGCAGTGGCTCTACATCTTGAAGAGCGATTTTTCCTAGTCCAATAATGGGTCCTTATTCTTCTGCTTTGTGTCAAGGAGGAATAGTGAGATCAGGCTTATCGGGAGAGTCTATGCTGGGATAGAGTTTCTGAAAGTTTTGTTATGATCTTTTTAGTCGCCTGTAGATGGGTACATGTTTTGGTCGATATTATAAGATTGATAATATCTTGTGGGTAAATATATAACCTCTATAAAGTGTCAATCTATTCGAATAGCTATGTCTCTGGTTATAGACAATGCTCAAAAATTTCAATCAAGAGTTAGATTTTATAAAATAAAACTTGGGAAGGAAGGATATGTGCCAATGGAAGTAATGGAATTTGGAGTAGGTTGTGTTCTAGTTTACTTTGAGACATACTTGAAAGATTTATTATTATTATTTTTACTATCATTTCAATCTATTTATTGTATTCATGTGAAAATGCTACTTTACTGCAAAATAGTCATGTCAGCCATTCTTTGGAATAAGTTTTGCATGTAGTTATAATAGACTTGTATTATGTGTACAACTTTTTGAGTGCTTTATGTACTCACCCTTGTCACAACAAAAACATAAGTTGAAGAGGAGTCTACACCTGCTTTGGAGGAGGAGTTCCAGGAGGTGGTGAGTTACTACGGAGCGAACCTTGTCAATTGTCTATCGCATATTGATGGGTTATCTACGAAGTTTTCCATTCCGCTGCTGTTATTTTTCTTGAGTTTAAGCCCTATGTAGCCTAATAATGTAAAGTCGACCATAAGTTCAAACAACTATCTTTTATTAAATAAATAGAGTCCTTTTATTATGTTTTCGCTATGTATGATTGTGATATTTCATCTACGTTGCCACTGTGTGTACTAGCATGATCCTAAACTAGTGCAGTATACATAGAAGGTCCAGATTTGCATATTCGGATCCCGACACTGGTACCCTTGCTCTCCCTAAAGCTGACAAATGTACAGCTCTGCATGTCCTAAGGTACCATGTCCATGCGGACCTAAAGGATAAGTATTTGATGGAGGATCTGCTGGCACTATGGAATTCCCTAAAGGAATGCTACGATCAGCAAAGATCTATCTTGTTGCCAGAAGCACAACACGAATTTACCCTCCTACATTTATAGGACAATAAAACCGTTGCAACACACAACTCTACTATGCCCAAGCTTATCTACAAACTGTGTTTCTGTGACCAAAAAGTTATAGATTCTTAGATGATAGAGAAGACAATGTGGACCTTCCACCCCAACATGAGGATACTATAGCAATAGTACCATTATGGCAAATACTAGAAGTATTATAAGCTTATCTACACTTTGCTAGAATCAGAGAAGCATGATGAACTCCCGATGAAGAATCATCATATTTCCAATGGGACACAGGCAATGCCCAAAGTTCATACCAATGCTCAATAAGCTAGCTATAACCATGGCTACGGGAAAGGCCAAAGGCATAAAGGGACAAAAATGGAAGAATGGCATAATGCAGAAGGGAAGAGATAAGCCCTAGTGGAGAGGTAAAGGTAAAGTGCTAGGGAGCTTCTAGAAGCAAAATTTAGCCAACAAGGCTGCAAACCTGCACAACCCTACTTTAGGTATGGATGCACTACCTATGGGTCCAACTACCACACCCCGAAGAATTTGATAGATATTTACATGCAATCCATTGAATAGTAAAAAATACCTAGAGGAATAATGTTGAGACACATGTTTATGCTCAACCTGTTGTTGAAACGGACCGTGAGAAGTGTGATGATATTGTTATTGATCCTATGAAAAAGTTTCGGATATAGAAACACTCCCATGGATGAAGATGATCTTATTGGAGTTGAGCTCTAGGAGTCCTAGAAGAACACCCACGACTCATATACAGACCTGAATTAGTCTTCTAAATATTCGTTCGTTTTGCTAGTTGATGTCACATGTTCCTTATGAGTATTCTTAACAGTCTCCTTATTAGTTTCCCTAGTTCCTATTGAGCGATTATAATTTAAAAGTTGAAGAAATTATTATTTCCCATATATTTGATTCATTTATTATTCTATTCTTATTCTATATTTTACAATATGTTTTTGATACAACAATTGTTTGATTGTTAAATTATTCCTTTAATATAAAACAATGTATAATCTAATGGTACAGGAGGAAATTTATCTTGTAGACAGTTGCACCACAAATTTAATTCTTAGGGAAACTAAATACTTCCAAACTTTGACTAAGAAAACTAGAAATATTATGACCATCATTAGAAGCGATGCCCATATTGTTGGCGTTGGAAGAGTCATCTTAGTTCTCCCTATGGGTACTTGTATGATAATAGAATATGCTCTTTTGTACCCTAGGTCCAGTTATACTCTATTAAGTTTCAAAGACATCCGCCTGAATGGCTTCCATATGGAGACACAAAATGAGGATGGTACAAAATATCAACTCATGACTAAATTTAACAAGTACCAGAAAAATGTGGATGAAAGACATCATTCCTTCTCCTCCAGATTATACTATACATATATAAAACCTGAAGTTTATGTTGCGTTGAAAACAATACTTAAAAAACCAGAAATATTTAAGATATGGCATGATCGACTAGGATATCCAAGGTTGAATATGATGAGAAAAATCAACAATAATTCGGCTGGTCATAGCATAAAAATTATCGACTTCACTAGACCTAAAGAATTCTTTGTCCCTGCTTGTGCTAAAGGGAAGCTGATAATTAGACCCTCTTATCTAAAAGTTAGGGAAGAATCATCAAATTTCCTAGAAGAATTCAAGATGATATTTGTAGACCTATCTAGCCCCTATCGGGCCCCTTCAGATACTTTATGGTACTGATAGATGCTTCTACTGATGGTCCCATGTATGTCTCTTATCTACTCGCAGCTATGCTTTTGCTAAATTAATTGACCAAATTATTAATTAAGAGCCTCCTTTCCAAATGAAAGGATTAAGTCCATTTGAATGGACAATGCTAGCGAGTTTATCTTAAAGGCATTCAGTGATTATTATATGGCTCTAGGCATTAATGCAAAGCATTCAATACCCCATATCCACACACAAAATAGTCTTGTAGAGTAATTAAATAAAAGAATAAAACTTATTTCTAGGCCACTCTTGCAGCATTGTAGGTTATCCACCAGTTGATGGGGCCACGTAGCGCCGCATGCTGCTGTATTAATTCAACTCAGACCAACTGCATTGCATACCATGAAATTTTCCCTTTGTAGATAGTGCGTGAAAAAGAGCAAGTATTTCCCATCCACGAAAAATTGGTTGTGCTATATATGTGCCAACCTCACCACCACAGCGTACAACCATGTGCCCTCACCAAAAGTTAGGGATCTGTGTAGGTTATGAATCTTCATCAATTATTAAATACCTAGAGCCTATGACAAGGGATCTAATACGGCTTGATACACTGATCATATTTTTTTGGACAATTTCCCAGCACTAGGGGGAGAAAAGTACAACACTAAAGAATGCCGAAAAATAGATTAGAATGTCACTAGCATTCAATATTTTAAGAGTCATGCACTAAAGAATCCGAACTTAAAGTTTTAAGGATTATAAATCTACAACAAATAGCTAATAATCTGCTAGATACCTTCACTGATCATAAGGGAGTGACAAAATCTCATATACCTACATTGGAAAGAGTGGAAATACCTAGAAGGATATTGAATCTACTTTTACACCTCATGGTAAGAAGAATGGGGACCTCTATGTGCACGAGACTCAATTCTGCAGGAGGTGTCCACAGAAACAGAGAACCGAACAAGTGAGAACACCACCTAAGACAGTGAAATAAGCTCAACCTAATGTTGATAAAATGCCGAAAGTTAGCCATCCGGAAGATGTTAACCCGATGAATATTTGCATGCACAATCTGATGACGGGAGATCAGATCACCTAGACTCCATCGTTGAGGGAAATCACAAGAAGCAGGAAGAAATTGATGAAATTTTTTACTAATTATGTAAATTCAAGACAGTTGTATAAAAGAAAGAGTATAATTGTTGACATATATTTTAACTAAAAAATTACTAAAATACTTGATCTGGATCTAAACCAAAGTCCAAAATTTTCGTGCTAGAAGCACTCAAATTGGGTCAAATAGAAAGAAGCAATTGAGGTAGAATTGCACTCGCTTAATAAAATGATAATATATGGTCCTATTGACCGAACACCTAAATTGTTCCTTGTAGGATCAAAATGGGTTTTTATCCAAAGTAAAACTAAATATTGCTTAGACCTACAGCTACAGCTACAGCAGTCCCTAAGGAATTTTTCTACATTAGTCTATCTATACCAACAATATATTGGAAAAATTCAATATGGATAAATCTCATCCTTTGAAGACCCCCATGGTAGTGAGATCCCTTGAAGTGGATAAAGACCCATGTAGACCGAGGATGAAAAATAGGGAAGTCGTAGGACCTAAAGTCCCATACTTAAGTACCATTACAACACTTATGTATATTGCGAATTGCACAAGGCCTGATTGTAACATCTCAAAATTTTTAAAATTAGATAAAATAAATATTTAACAATTAAAAATTCAGAAAACAAAAAAATTCAATTGAAAATAAGATTTTAATTTAAATTACCATCATCTTCGTCCAAAATAAACAAAATATGAAATTAAGTTTGGAATGTGATTTTATATTTATTTTCCATATTTTATGAATTTATTCTGAATTTTTGGATTTTAGGAAAACCATTTTTATTGTTGGATTTCATTTTCTAAATATGAAAACCAAAAATCATATTAAAATAAAATCTCAAGAAAATTTATTTAAATCATAATCCTTCCCCATAATTATCGCAAAAAGTATAAAAATAATTTAAATATATTTATTACCTCAAGAAAATCAAAAATAGCATTTAAACAAAAAATGTGAAACTTACTAGCTTTGTATAAAAATATATATACATGATTACTCTCTAATATTTTTATGGAGACTTGTAAAGCCTCTAGGAAAACAGTATAAATTTTTTTAAATGGATTTGAAGAGAATTAATATAGATGTAAAATCAAATACAGTGATAGGTGGCTGCGAACAGTACACATATTGGAATTTATTAAAAATGTAAGAATGAGATGATCTGCTGAAAGTTTTATGACACTATACACATTACGTAGGGAACCGGAATAAAAATTTTCAGAAAAATACAAGCTCATTTGAAAAATTGAAAATAGAAAACACAGATAACTCAATAGATAAATATTAGAATTTTATAAATATATATATATATGTGATCAACATCTAGAAATTTTAAGGAAACCTCTAAATACTCATAGGATCACATATAAAAAGTTTCATATAAAATAAATCTCATTATATCATTGAAAAAATAAAAATCAGAAAACATTTAAATAGAACAGAGAGAATGTTAGAATTTTCAAATTTTGCTTAAATAAGATTTTGGCCCCAAATTTTTACCAGACGATAAGCAGATTTAAGGTTCACGCATAGAATTTTTGAAAAAAAATGTTAGACAAGATTGTAGCTCATTTGATGCTTGAACCTTGACTATCCAAAAGAGAGAACCCCAGTTCTTTTCCTTGTTTCACTAATGTGTGGGGACCACACCTGCTTTGGTCCACCTGGCAGTCACAACCATCCTTGCCTTAGCTCTCTCCTCAGCTCAATGCCCACACCTCTGCCCGAGTCTGCCACGGCAAGCCAAAGCTGCCGGCAACGCTGTCGCGGCATGTCTCGTGCTACCCTCGTCGACGCGCCGCCTGTGCCTCCCGGGTCTAGCACCGCCCTTTGTGTGCCTATATAAGCCAACCTAATGCATCGCCTCGTCTTCACACACCTTTCTAAGCTCCCTTAAATCTCTGCCACACCCGATTACTCCTCAATTTTGCCATTGCCCGAGAACTTCACCAAAAGGGGGGAAATGGTAATTAAAAGCTCTTCGGTAAGATATTATCCGATTCTCTTAGCCTGGAGTATCCTTATGCATCCCAGAAGCTAATGCATATCTCATTTGTAGCCCTTATTGGTCGCAACTCTGTCGCACCATTGTCCTTCTTCTCTGGAGCTGGCGTACGGTGGCAGCTCAATCCAGTCAACCTTTGACATCACATAGTGGTAAAACGGAACTCTCTAGCCTCACTAATGCTTAAGCCATGCCTAACTCGGGTTAAGCACCCTTGAAATTGCCCCGTGGCTGTTTAGCCATTAGCGTCGCCGCATGAACACGGTGGTAGCTCACACTGGTCACCACAAATCACAACCAAACCCACCGCCAGATGTGCCTCGGAGCCTTGAAGCTAGCCATGCCCTCGGCCGAGCTTCTTCACCTCTGTAGCGCCGGCGGCAAGGTGCCCAAGCCACGGCTCTACTTTGAGTCACTGTGGCGTGGGCCACCCCTATCAGTGGTGCAAGGTTGATTCAAATCTTAGCTTAGACACTACCAGAGAGTCCCACCGGTCAGGTTTCTAGTTAGAAATCTAATTAAGTGCAGGGTTAACAATTGAATCTATGACAGGTGGGCCTGAGGTGGATTAAAAGCCTAACCGGATTGTTATGTTAAGGGTAAGTCACTGAAAAGTGGGCCCATGCTGTCAGCGGCTGGGATAAATCAGGAAAAATAAAGAGAAATTTGGAAAAATGATAAATACGCCTTCCTTTCTTTGGAAGTGTAATTTACCATTTTCTGGGATTTTTCAATGCATACAAGATTCAAACCTTAATAACTTTTGCATATTAAGTCCAATTCAAGTGAAATAAATTTATAAATTCATATAAAATAGTGAATTTTCAGAATATGCAAAAAATATTTTCATATAAAATATAAAAAGAAATCTAACCTCTTATAACATATATACTTCAGAAATACATAAGTTTAGGAAATGAATAGAATATCACAAATAAACACTAATACCAGTAAGATCAGCTTAAAAATTCTCTCTAAGGCAAAACCATCCTATTCTATAGAAATAATTCTATATAAACATGCTTTGCATCTGAATCCTATTAAAAACCTAACCCTTTATAATATAAACCCTAACACAAACAAATGAACTTTAATAATTAAAATATTTTATAACCAAAACCTTTATATCGATTTATTTGCCTTCTTTTTTCCTCTTTTTGTTATTTTCTTCTTATTACTATTATACGATACACACTTGTAGACACCAACGTACTTGATGCTACTACAATCAACCTCGACCCCGAGTCAATTCTCGAATCAACAAAGCAAGGCAAGCACCCCCTTTGATCATATTGATCCCAGTGTTTTAATTTTTTTTTGATTTTGTTAAATCTATTTATGCATGCACGTATTTTCAGTAAATTTGCTATATTGTGGTACTGGTAGCTATAACCTATCTCATGAAACTTCCTTAATAAATATTGAATTGTGAACCTTGATAACCTTAAAATAAGGTTAGACAATAAATAATATTAATATGGGTATATGTGATTACATATTAATCATGCTTAGCCATGCTTTAGTAATGGAAACTGAATTAATCAAATTATACTGTTCCTTTAGAATTTGAAAAGGTTGGATGTGACATTAAAGGTTGTTGATATTTTGGTAAAAATGAAAATAAAACTATGATTTTGACGCGGGCGATTATTGGCAATAGCCGGATGTGCATGGGACTTGCATGTAGTGTAAGGGGAGATTATCACCCAGGTCGGATTAAAAATTGAACTATGGGTTGTTATCAGGCCAAGGACACGTACAACCACAAGTGTTGGTATGAGGCTGTTTTAACCTATTAAGTTACTTAGATTTGTCTTTGCACATTGGAAGGCTAGGATAGTATAGGCTCTCCGGATATGTTTGCTCGTAGGGGTGTTCACACAGAGATGTGGGTCAAACACATACCAATACAACAGTGTACGCCTTGCTATGGGGAGAAACGGTTGTGGAAGGGATGGACTGCCTGTGTACTATGTGAATGACAGGGATGGACTGTCATATCTTGGGTGTGTGTTTTTGCTGCCATAGCAAGGGTTTGACGTCACCGGGCTAGTGTAAAGTTAGGTCTATGTAATGTAACGGTTATGTTATAAGCTCTCTGCGGCACACCAAAGGAAATGTGCTAATAGTGCTGCACAAAGAGATGATCATTTCTTATGGGTAAATCTATACACCTCTGCTGCCCCCACGGTCATGGGTACTTGGTAAAGTCATCACATAGTTAGAAGTTTTGGTATTTTCAAAATGATTTGAATTGAAGATATTTGTTGGAAAGTCTTTGTTTCAGATGTTATACAAGGGAATGGCAATGAGATGATGCAATTCTCACATTCACGGAAGACTGTGAGTTATACTATGCTATGCTACTCTTATTTATTTATATACCTGTCAAACTTGCTCTTACAAAATTTTATTTGCAAATTACTACTTGATTTACAAGTTCAATTTCACTTTACACAAAGTAACCATAGAAGCCTCCATTGGCATAGCCTGCATTTACTGTACTTTTGCGATACACCTTAAGTTTTGTTGAGTACGAAAGTACTCACCCTTGCTTATTTGTTGGTTTAGTTGAAGAAGAGGTGCCCGAAGGTATATGCTTCACCGCAAGATACAGGAATTTCGATGATGCAATTTTCTAAGGTTTATACCTTGTCAGTTGTCTGAGGGTTTGCATGGGCATACCACAAGGCTTTTGAACTTTTTCGCTGCAACTTACTCTGAATTGTAAGACTATATTGTATAAATAGCTTCCGCTTTAATAATATTTTGTGTGGATGTACTACCAATATTGTAAATATGCATACTAGCCACTGATCATGAGACTAGTACTGTATGCACATAGATCATCATTCTTGGTATTCCATACCAAAAAGGAGGGTCGTTACACTGATATTGCATTCACATTAAATTTGATAACTAGACAAGTGCAGTACCAACAAGATATTGAGCTAGTATCAAGACTTTACTCAGATACCTCCAAGGTACTCAAGATCTTGGCTTATTTTATCGAAAATACCAAGACTCAACCATGGTGAGATATACGGATGCTAGCTATCTATCTAATCCCCACAGTGTCCAAGTTCATACTGGGTTTGTGTTTCTCTGTGGTGGTATAGCCATTTCTTGGCAGTCTTTTAAGCAGACCTTGGTAGCTACGTCTACCAACCACTCAGAGATTATAGTATTATATGAAGCTTCATGTGGATGTGTTTGACTAAGACATGTTGTTAGCCTATCCAGAAGTCATGTGGCATTAATACCGTCGATACCCCCACAATTATCTATTAAGATAATGTTGCTTGTGTTGCACAAATGCAAATGGGCTATGTAAAGAGCAATATTACGAAGCATATTACCCCTAAATTTTTCTATCCTCGTGAACTCCAAAAGAACGGTGAGGTAAAGGTCTTGCAAACTAAGTCATGTGAAAATCTAGCAGATTTATTCACTAAATCTTTGTCAACATCTAGTTTCCAAAGATATATTCGTAGCATTGGAATGAGATGACTTAGATATATCCAGAGTTCAAGGGGAGTGAATCCCTAAACCATAACCCTAGTATGATCTTGAAGATAATACTACAATCCAAAAGATTATAAGTTGCACTCTTTTTCGCTTTGTGAGTTTTCGTGAAGTTTTCTCACATGAAGGTTTTTAATGAGGCAACAAGTGTAACACAATATACGGGTGCAATATACTCTTTTCCCCATCCCTTTTTTCCCACTGGGTTTTTGGGAGAAGTTTTTTATGAGGAAAAAAGTTTTTGGCGAGGAATATGCATGACACGGTTGAAAGATCGAAATGGCGATCAGAGGGGGTGAATGATCCCAAATAAAATTTCCCCACTCAAATTACTCCAAACACTCTTGCAATAAAAATCTAAAGCACCCGAAGATTTTCGTTCAAACTGGTGCTTCTCAGATTCATACACCCTCCAAAATCCAGAATAATTAGACAACTATGTGTACCCCTAACTTGCATGGATAAAAACCATGAACCATGTGAGGGGTTTTTTTAATCACAATCCTGGTTGTCAAGTGTCCGAACAAAAGAGGAATCAATTCAAAAGACTTCTTTTCTAAAAGAGATAAAGCTAAAATACCAAAGTCTCTTTTCAGAAAAGTTAAAGCAGATTTTCAAAAATTGTGCTCAGTTGGAACAGGTGGTTGGTGAGTTTCTGTTACTCTAAAATTTTTGATAAGTTTTGTCCCTGTGAGAAGTTGAGTCTTGAAACACTCCACCAAAAATCACCTCAGAAAGCTTTGTAGAATAAGAATGAAAAATCAAGCAATACAGACAGTCAGGAACTTCGACCAGAAAGTTTGAGGCTCGGTTTTCACTTCATAGCTCTCAAAAGGTGCAACCAATGGAGTCAACCAATTTTCTACAGATGGATATATGAGTACTGCACCTTCTCCAACAAGAATCACTCAAAAATGGGTTCTCTATATTTTTATAAAAATGAAACACTGACTGCTGCGCGAAGAACAAGTTCTGGACAGATTTGCAATTTTATAAAAAACTTGATCTCTCGTCTATCCAAGGGTGTAAGAAAGATGTAGAACCAAATGAACACCCTCAAGACTTCCTAGAAGAACAGCATTTAGAAGGAGGGGAGGCAAATCCAAATTGCATAAATGTAAATTGCAAGAATATAAGTGCTGAATTTAATTGCGGAATTTAAGTGCATAATGTAAATTGCGTAATTTAAATGCGTAATGTAAATGCACAAAGAAAAGAAATGATTTGAGGAAACATTTCATTTCTGGAATGAGAGGTTACAAAGCCTCACATTCATGTGGGCAAAGCTCAAAGGAGCATCAAAAACCTCAAAACCTTCAAGGGGAGGAGGCTACCCCTCCACCCCTATTTATACTACTCTTGGGCCACCTACCACCCTTGGATGAGTCCCTCAACCCTAGAGCACTCATCTAAGGGCTAGGATTAACCCACACACACAGCCATGCAAGCGCTAACCCAAAACCCACACACATACCGGGTTTTCTTGCACGGTTTTCAAAGCATACTACCTAGACCCGCTAACCTATCAACTAGACCTCAATCCGATGGCCCTCATTAATCCACGCGGCATCTAGCTAGCATCATCTCCTTTCCTTGTCTTCTTAACTTGCCCGGACTTCGTCTCCGATCATCTTCTGGCGATCTCCCAACAGTCTGGACCTCCAACGCTCCTCGCCTAGTCCCGGTCATCCTCCGCCTCACCATGACCTAGCACCGTCGCCCTGCAACCATCAAAGACAAGGAAACTCCTCACATAGCAATGCCCACAAGTACACTCATTAAAATTCATTTTTTTCTCGTTCTAGCCGGTAGCACCGGGAAAACAGAGAAGACCTCAAATTGCTTCCAATTGAAAATCTAATTCAAATCAAACTCAAACAAGAGGAACCCAAGCTCAAATTTAGTCAAATACTCATCACAAACATGGATGGACCTCCACATGGTCCTTCAACGGTATTCACCCAAGGGGGTGTTGAGATATAACTGGACTCTTGGTCCTGGTTATTTAGATATATCTAGACTCTTAGTCCTAGTTGTTGAGATATATTTGTACTCTTGGTTTTCGTGGCCGAATTTCAAAACTACCCCTGAAGGGTTATGTGTATAAATATAGCACCCTTTTGTACAAGAGAAACAATCTATCAATTAATAAAGAGAGAAAAGAGTTCATATTCCTATATCATATGTTCATCTATTGTGATTAATCTTTGTCTATTCTTGATTAGCATTGGGATTGATCTATAGCAATTGTTCTCGTTTTACAACACCGTGAAGCTTAATGGAGCGCCATGGTGGGGCGATAGGTGAGGATGGCATCATGATACAGGGTGGCAGCGGTAGGGAAAGGGAGGGGGCGGCCGCGTGGTTTTGATGTTTGGATATAGGGAGAAGGCAAAATTGGATATATGTCCTTATAGAATATTCCACTTTGTGATATATCATCAAATTTTGTAAAATTAGATATATGCCTGTCGACTTTTGTAGTCAGCAATAAATTTATGGGGCAGGCGCTAGATCTCAAACTCGAAGGTCACACAAGACAAGGGTTTAGACAGGTTCAGGCCCTCGACGGTGGAGGTAATACCCTAATCCTGTGTGCTGGGATTATATGGATCTCTTGGATCTAAGGTTGCTCAAAGAGCAATGTGCTCTAGGTGATATGCGGTGTGTGTTGTGATGTGGCGATTGCTCGATGACCCTGGTGTTGCCCGCCCTCTCCCTTATATAATGGGGATGGCGCGGCTTACAGAGTCCTGATCGGTCTATGGGATTCTGATCGGTTACAGGATTCTAGTCAGTTACATGATAGAGTTTACATCTTTATCTACCCTATTAACGACTCGGATTACAACCGTATCTTTTATATCTAAATACATATTCAACCGTCTATAGGATGTACCCCCTTCCGTACGGCAACACAGCTTGGCGGGGAGCTTATCCTTTGGGCCTTCTACTTGGGCCTGTCTTCTCCTCAGGCGATGCTGGGCTGGTCATGAAGATACCTGGTTTCATATATTCCACAGTAGCCCCCGAGTGATTCATGATCCGATTGCTACATTTTTATCCGGGCCTTGATTCTGGATCAACATTTCTAGCTTGCGGCGTAAACCTCCGACTGATTTCTTTTTTGATTTGAGCGCTTTTCTTTGCAGCAAGGGGATTATGAAGGACTCGAATATGACTCCCATTTTTTATTATAATCTTCTGTCTGACAGGTTTATTGTAGGCGACTTCATGAATCTGACCCATATTTCAGATGTGGATTAGATACCTCTTCCCGCTCGAAGCAAAACCTTTATATCTTTTCTCTTTGCGGATCAATACTGGACAGTCTTCAAGGCTGCTTTGGTTTTCTGTGTAAACCCAATTTCCAAAAACCTCTTTGGCTTTTGAAACTATATTAACTCTAAGTCTCCTCGGCTCCCGATGTCTTCACATTCTCGCATTTACTTCAACCTTATCGTATTGGCTATAAAAGGTGAACCAGCGCTTGTAGAATGCTTTCCTTCACGCTTAGTTCTCCATCTTCTTGCTCTGAGCTCCACCTTTTTTCTGAGGGAACTTCATGGCCGGTCAGGATTACGATCTTGCTGAGGAATGGGCGCTTTTCGACCTCGCCATGGCGGAGTGGGCGGAAGATAAAGCCGCCACCCTCGACCGCGTCGCCCTCGACACCCTCCTCGAGATCTTCCCCACTCTTTATAGGGCTAGGGAAGCCCTTGTAAAGGCCCTCGGTCGCGTACGCAGCAAAGAGGTGTAAAATATCTGTAAATGTAATATTTTCCCAGGCACATACCTGGGGAATATATATAATAAAGAAGTACCTTTTTCAAGTATTCTCCATGATTGTCGTTTGACGTAGCTTAGACCCAGCTTGGGGCATTTCAAAGCTTGCATGGCTCTTTGAACTGGTGATATCCGTACCCGACTAACGTAGGATATACCTTAGGTCAGAAGTAGGACATATTAAGATTTGCGCGGCTCTTGGCCGAGTGATACCCATATCCGACTGCTGTAGGATATAGCTTAGGCTCGGCTCGGAGCGTATCAGGATTTCCTTGGCTCATGGCTGAGTGATACCCATATCCGACCGCTAGAGGATATAGCTTAGTCTCAACTTGGAGCGTACCATACATACGTGGCTCTTGGCCGAGAGACACCCATATCTGACTGTTGTAGGATATAGCATAGGCTCAACTTGGAGCGTATCATGCTTACTTGGCTCTTGGGCGAGTGATACCCATATCCGACTGGTGTAGGATACAGCTTAGGCTCAACTTGGAGCATATCGGGATTTTCTCAGCTCATGGCCGAGTGATACCTGTATCCGACTAGTGTTGGATACAGCTCTGGTCCGACTTGGGACATATCGAGGTTTATCCGAACGGTATCCGTACTCATTTATTACGACGCACAGCTTTTCGACCCTCATGGGGCATACCATTGGATTCGTGCCCGTTTAGGCTCAACTCGTGATATATGATTCCGTCATACGGTAACTACCTAGCGACCCAACATGGGGCATATCACAAGAAGATATTTTTAATCTAGACTAGAGGACACCCACGTCTCGCTTAGTTCGATAAGTGGTTAAACATCCCATCGTGGGGAGCAACGTGTCCCAAATATGACTTGGTCAAACCATAACTGCCTCTGTATGTCAGGACGCCAGGCTAGCAAATCATTATGAAGCATAGAGTAGGGGTAAGGGTTCCGCAATCTTTTTCCCGCCGTCTTGGCGAAAACCTAATTTGTTCCCCTTTTAAAGACTAAGCCGACGGTTCATTTTTCCCATCGCGCATTCCTGCCTCTTCTGCTTCCTTTGTCTCTCCGCCTTCTCCGTCGCTAGGGTTAACTGCTATTGTGATCGCATCCTTGCGCCCCTGTTGATCTTTTCCTCCAAAAATGTCTTCTCACTCCTCTAAAGACACCTCGCCGCCTTCACTGCAAGATTGGACCACTTCGATCACGACGGAGGAACGGCTTCAATTCATGGTGAATGACGGGGTTCTTCTGGCCCTTACTTTGATCTCTACGCGACCGGCCGCAGGTGAATCCATCCCAACCCCCCGTTCCGAAGAGGTCATAGTCTTTGAATCATTCTTCCAGCACGGGCTGAGCCTTCCTGCCTGCGTCTTTCTTCACGACCTTTTCTTCTTCTACGATATCGAGTTGGTGAACTCGAATCCCAACTCCATCCTTCAGATCTCCCTTTTTGTTCATCTTTGCGAGGTCTTCTTGGGCATCCGCCCTCATTTCAGTCTTTTTCATCATTTTTACCTTCTGAAGCCCTATCCCTCAAAGAGCAACCCCAAGGTGATTGGGGGAGCCGGATTTCAGTTGCGGGAGGGTTTAAAGAAAAATTACTTTGCCATTCCCTTCAAAACCTCCAACAAAGGCTGGCACCGAGAATGGTTCTATTGTGCCAATCTTTGTCGGGCGTCGGCCTAAGGTGTCCCTTTCTTGGGTATCCACCCCCAATGATGCCGACATGGACCAAGTGTATGATCTTCTGGCGTTGATTGAGAAGTCGAAGAAGACTACCGACGGAGTCACCGCTCTTCATTTTGTTACTTACCGGGTACAGCCACTGAAGGAGCGAGTCCATCTGGGGTACGCATTTGAAGGAAAGGACGATCCGACCCGGGAACTGCCCGAAACATTGACGAAGGAGCAGGTATGTGCTCGGGTAGGCGAATTATTTATCCCGAGCGTCGATATTGAAGGGAAACGCGGTATGCTACGCTAGCACAAAAAAAAAACTACCGCGCAACCAGAAAGCTACTCGCAAGAAGGGGATCATAGATAAGATTACCACTAGACGCGCAGCGGAATCCTTCGCAGCGCCGATGTAGTGGTTCGCCCTAGCCGCGATCGTTGCGCCGATGTAGTGGATCGTCCTCGCCCGCCGTGGATCGTCCTCCCACGCCGCAGCCGCAGCAGCGCCACCGCAGAGTCCACACGCCCGAGATGGAACGCCGTGCGTCGTGTGCAAGCACCTAGTCGCTCGGCAGGGCGTGAGAGGAGGAGGCTAGGGTTTCAAGTGAATCAAACCTAAACCGTGGAAAGCACACTCTGCGCCTCCCTCCTCCTCCTTATATAGCCACGAGATGAAACCTAAACCGGGGCCCACCAAAGATGCTAAGCCCACGAGGTTCATTAATTACGGATCCAATCCAAATTAATGCGTCCCACCATTAAGTGTGTGACCTGCAGGTTCACATACGCTTGGACATGGATTCGAAAACTCCTTTTCAATCCAATAGTTGGTAGCGGCTTCTTGCAAAGTATGCCAACTCCCAAACATACTGTGATCAAATCGAACAGAACCTATCAAAAGAACTCATGTAATAATCCCTTTGCCAAGTATATGAAGATTGATCTCAAGGCGAGAAGCATGTCATCCTTTGATGATTCATATCACACGAGTGGCCTTGTCATATATCTCCGTTTCATTGGAGTGGCAAATTCCATCTTGACTGCTCACTTCCCTCTGCACGTTTCATAGTAAACATGAAAGCTACCTTTATAACTATCCGGTTAGGAAGTAGTGTTTGATAGCCCCAAGGAAAACTATTACACATGTAGGGAATATGACAATCTCGTGTCTAAGGATCATACATCTTCTAGGTATGAGATACATCGATGACACATAAGAATGAAACATTCTCGCAGTTGTCCCATAGCGGGTCTATCTAACCCATGTTCTTCAACATGGTCCACAATGTAGAGATGATATCTCCATATCCCATGATCTATGAAGCATGATCATCGATCACTACATGTGCTGATCTATTCATCGTAGTCCTATACGATGATATCCGATCAGAGATATTTATCGAATTACATCATTAAGTAAAGAGCTTCATAATCAAGTCACATACTTGTTGATCAATACAATGATATACATTCATAGGACCAATAATCATATTATTATTCATAAACATAGTCATGTTACAATCATCTAAATGATTGCCTCAAGGGCATAACACTAACAGATATATCCACCATCAGATGCCCGAAATCCTTCACCGCATCACACCCTCCTCCTGAGGTAAGTAAGTTTAGTTGATAGATTTTGACATTGTTCTCTGAATGTCTTTTAACAGTTGTAACACTCCTTTCCAGGATCGCCAGGCTTTTTTCAGTGACGCGCCTCTCCCGGAGATGCCCGTTCATAAGGGCGCACCCTTCAAACGACCCGCGCGCTCCCCGGCTGGAGATCCCATCGCCAAGAAGGGGAAGAAAGCGATGACCAAGGACCCTGCGAAGCCCCGGTGCCCGACTGGTGGCCCCAATATTCAGGATCCACCAGCGCGAACCCCAGTGCCTTCGGCCCCCCTTCCCCACGAGCCCGTGGTACAACCGAGTCCTCTTCCGAGAGACTCGGGCAGTCGAGAGGAGCCCAGGGTTCCAGCTGATAGCGCCCCAAGTGGTCCCTCCGGGAGTGGCTCTGCCACCCGAAAGAAGCCTCCAATGAAAATAAATAAGTCCAACAGATTGGATATCCTATCGACTCTTTATCTGACGCATCTTGTCGGCTTATTCACCAATCAATGTTCTTGTAGGAATCTTTCGTATGATGTTCCTGTCGCGACACCGTCCAGGGTTCCCGAAGAGGCTGGGCCCCCGAAGGTTTATGTCTTGGTTGAGGGGGCCTCGCTCGGTGACACAGGAGCGCCCTCCGAGCCCCAGTCGCCTTCACCGACACCTCATGCTTCGGCATCGGGCCCTGCTGCTCAGGAGTCCGTCTCTTGTCCATCCCCCGAGGTTGAAGAGATCTCCCGGGTTCCGCCGACTCCTGCTCGCCCCCAGCTCATAATGCAAGCTGCGTGGGTTGATGAGGAGGACGGCTTGAAGCCCCTGGACGACTCGGAGGAGGAGAGAGAGAGGAATGACTCTTACAGTCACGCCACCGCTTGTGCACGCCTGGCCCGGGTAAAATTTTCTCTACTCTCTCTGCATTCTCGCTTATGTCGGTTAGCACGTAGTCACCTTTTCCTGTGATGATTACAAAAATTAGGGGAGTGCTCTGAAAAGAAGTCTGAGTACCTCCAGAAGATGCTCCCGGAGGTCCAGACGCGCCAGGAATATCTGGCCGAATTGGAGCAGATCAAGGCTGGTCATGCAGCCGAGCTGCGAGCTCTTCGGTCAGAGGTCCAGGCATTGCAGGAAGAGTAGAAAACCCTGCGACAGGAGAAACTAGACTTCGTTGGCTCTCTTTGAGGTAAATATTTCCTGGGCCACCCCGTGCTTTTGTTTAATCGTCCAATCTTTTGATTTCCTTATCTCTGTGACAGCTCGGGATTCCACTGTTGCAAAGCTTCAAGAACAACTCAAGGTCTCGGAGGCCTCCAAGTTGAAGTCAGAGAAGGAGCTAGAAGGTATGCTCAGCGGCTTGGCCCACCCTTGCCTGCATCGTCTTCTTGGTACTTCTTAGTAACTTGTTTTGCTTGCAGATTATAAGTTCAAGATGCGGGCTCAATACGTCGTTTTTAACGAGAAGGTTGAAGCCCTCGAAGCGTCTTGTACTAAGCTTTGCGAAGCGCCGGAGCCATTACTGAGCTTGCTTCATCCCGGAGGCGAGAGGCCGCTCAGCAGGGACTGGGTTATCTCCCAGCTGTAGGAAGCCCCCAAGGAGCTCAAGATACTCCTGAAGGAAACGACGACCAACGGTGCTAGCCAGGCTCTGGCGATCACCAAGTCGCTCTATCCCCGAGTGGATCTTGAAGCTATTAAGGACGGTTATGCCTGCAATGTGGATGAAGATCAGGCCGCCGAGCTCTGGGAGGGAGTCAAGGATGTCTCTACGGCTGTTGTAGAAACTCTGGAGCTGTAAACGAAATTTATAAAAATGTTTCTTTGGTTCTGCAAGTCTTCCTTAAAAAATGCTATTATGCTTAATGAGCCCATCCGAGTGGTTTTTTTACATATCATGTCCGACTAGTCCAGCCCCCAGACTCTGAGGCATGGTTCATGACGTATGTCTCAGAGTCTTAAACTTTGTAGGGGTGAAGCACTCAGACGCATAATTTTCGAGAAGATTATACGAGAACAACTTTAAGGGCGAACATTTTATTCATAAAGAAACAATTGAATTACAAAGTTCAAGCGAAAAAACGACGTAGTTGTTCTATGTTCCAGGTGTTGCTGATAGTTGTGCCGTCTTCACGCTTTAGCTTGTAAGCCCCAGGGCGTATCACCTCATCGATGACATAAGGGCCTTCCCAGCTTGGGGAGAGCTTATGCTCGTACTTCTGATTTTTTCTAAGGACCAGATCTCCTTTGGAGAACGCGCGGCTCCTTACATTGCGTCTGTGATAGCGACGTAAGCCCTGAAGATATTTTGCTGACTGAATTGTTGCGACGTCCCTGGCTTCTTCTATTCGGTCGAGGTCTTCTTGCCGGCTCACTTCCGAAGCGACTTCTTCATAGCTCCGAACCCGCGGGGATCAGAATTCTAACTCGGTAGGGAGGACTGCCTATGAGCCATACACCAGGAAGAAAGGTGACTACTCAGTTGCTCTACTGGGGGTGGTTCGCAGCCCCTAGAGTACCGAAGGCAATTCTTTGGCCCACTGAGTGACGTATGGTTTGAGACAATCGAAAATCCTCGCCTTTAGGCCTTGTAGCACCATGCCATTGGCTCGCTCGACCTGCCCATTACTTCGGGGGTGTGCTACCGACGCGAAGCAAATTTTTATGCCGAGTTCGCCGCACCAGTCCTGAAATATGCCGCCTCTGAATTGGGTGCCATTATCTGTGATGATTTGGTTTGGTACACCGAATCTAACCACAATTTCATGGAAGAATTCTTTGGCCTTTGCAGCTGTGATTGTGGCGACTGGCTTGGTCTCAATCCATTTGGTGAATTTATCGACGACCACGAAGAGATGAGTATAACCGCCTTGAGCCTTCTTCAAAGGTTCCACCATGTCGAGCCCCCAGACCGCAAACGGCCAGGTGATGGGGATGGTCTGTAGTCCTGTGCTGGTTTGTTCATCTGTCGCGCAAAGAACTGACATCCTTCGTATGTCCGGATGATGTCCTCTGCATCAGTGATAGCAGTCGGCCAGAAAAATCCTTGACGATAAGCTTTGCCAACTAGGGTTGATGACGCCGCATGATTTCCACAAACTCCCGAGTGGATTTCCTTGAGAAGATCTCTTCCTTCTTGTTCTAATATGCACCATCGTAGTACACCAGAGGAGCTCTTGCGATAGAGTTCTTCCCTGATCACCACATAGCTCTTGCTTCAGCACATTATTCGTTCATCCTGCACGCTGTCTTCGGGTAGCTCGTCCTTCGTCAAGTAGTCCAGATACGGAGCTGTCCAATCGGGGGTAATGACTAGGACTTCAGCCTCTACGTTCTTCTCCGCTGGGACTTCCGACTTCGTCCGAGTGCTAATCGTGGGCTTATGGATTTCTTCGACAAATACTCCCACGAGCACTGTAGATCGGCAGGATCCCATTTTTGCTAGTTCGTCGGCCGCTTCATTGTCCCGGCGGAGCACATGAACAAGTTCCAGGCTGTCAAAGTTACCTTCTATCTTGCGTACCTCCTGGCAATAAGCAGCCATGTTGTCTTCAATGCAGGACCATTCTTTTTGCACCTGTGACCACGAGCATTGAATCTCCACGAACCATCAAACGTCGGATTCCGAGTGATATGGCAATGCGGAGCCCATGGATGAGTGCCTCGTACTCAGCGGCGTTGTTTGATGCGGGAAAAAGTATTTGCAGGACGTACCTCAACCGTTCTCCACTTGGTGATATGAGCATTATACCAGCCCCTGCGCCGCTGAGCATGAGGGAACCATCGAAGTACATCATCCAATACTCGAGTTCCTTGATGACCGCCGGGTTTTGAAGTTCTGTCCACTCGGTCGTGAAGTCGGCGAGCGCTTGAGACTTGATGGCGGTGCGAGGCTTGAATAGGATATCAAAAGCTCCAAGTTCGACTGCCCACTTTGCAATTCTCCCGGTGGCCTCCTGGTTGTGAAGTATATCTCCTATTAGGAAGGAGGTGACCACCGAAACAGTATGCTCTTGGAAGTAGTGCTTGAGCTTGCGAGATGTAAGAAGTACGGCATATAGTAATTTTTGTACTTGCGGGTACCGCACCATAGATTCACTCAGGACCTCGCTGACGAAGTAGACCGGGTGTTGGATCTTCTGCACGTGGCCCGGCTCCTCTCTTTCTACGATGACCGTAGCGCTGACTGCACGTGGTCCGGCTCCTCACCCAAATATCGTGAGCGGAACGGATATGAGAAATCCTATCATACTCACTGCGGCTAAGACCCTGTATGAGGATGTTCCTTGCCTTAGCATTCGCCTCAACGTCAGCCATATTTCTGGCCGTGACGTTTTCATCAGCAGGACCTCATACGGGAGTTTCACCTTCTGCCATATCAAGAAGCCCTGGGCAACGATGTATGACTCCATCCGCGATTTCCAAAACGGAAAATCAACTCCAACAAAAATGGGAGGCTTGGTGGAATACTTGTCCATCGCCATAGCTCTTGAGATCGGTCAAGATCTATGGAAGAGCAAAACCGGCTCTGATACCAATTGAAGGATCGAAATGGTGAACAGAGGGGGATGAATGGTCGCAAATAAATTTTCCCAAAATACTCCAACAAAAACCTCGACAAGATCGCTCAAAGGAAATCGTGAAAAACCCGAAAAACTAGACAACTATGTGTACCCCAAGCTTGCATGGATAAGTACCATGAAATATGTGGGGATTTTTGAGTCACAATCTTGGTTGTCTAGTGTCCAAGATAAAGAGGAATCAATCCAACTCTTGCTTTTAGAAAGGACATCAATTCAAATCACAAAAGTCACTTTCAGAAAAGAAAAAGCAGAATTTCCAGAAATTGTCCTCCAATTGAACAGGAGGTTGGTGGGTTTCTGCAGCTCACAAGATTTTGAAATTTTTTCTCCCTATGAGAAGAAGCGTCGTGAAGAACTCCACCAAATTTATCCTCAAAAAGCCTTACAAAAAAAACAGGAGAAGTCGAAGAACACAGTCAGTCAAGAACTTTGAGCAGAAAGTTTGGGGCTCGGTTTTCACCTCATGGCGCCCAAACGGTGCAACAAGTGAACTCCAAAATTTTTTGCAGGTGGATATCAGAGTCCCTCACCTCCTCCAATAATAATCACTTAAAAAGGATTTTTCTATATTTTTATAAAAATCAAATACTAAATGCTACGCAAAGAACAAGTTCTGAACAAAGTTGGAACTTGAAAGAAAAGATGTTCTCTACTCAATCCAAGAGTGCAAAAGAGATGTAAAACCATATGAACACACTCAAAACATCCAAGATCAACAGCATTTAGAAGGAGGAGGCAAATCCAAATTGCGTAAAAGTAAATTGCGAGAATGTAATTGCGGGAAAGTAAATGCTGAATTTAAATTGCGTAAAGTAAAGACATATTGTAAATGCGCAAAATAAATTCAGAGATGGATGGATAAAACTTTAATTTCTATAAGGAGAGGTTACAAAGCCTCACTTTCATGTGGGCAAAGCTCAAAGGAGCATTCACAAACCTCAAAACCTTCAAGGGAAGGAGGCTACCCCTCCACCCCTATTTATACTACTCTTGGGCCACTTACCACCCTTTGGATGAGTCCCTCAACCCTAGAGCACTCATCTAAGGGCTAGGATTAACCCACATACACAGCCATGCAAGGGCTAACCCAAAACCCACACATATACCGGGTTTTCTTGCACGGTTTTCAAAGCATACTACCTAGACCCGCTAACCTATCAACTAGACCTCAATCCGACGACCCTCATTGATCCACGCGGCATCTAGCTGGCATCATCATCTTTACTTGTCTTCTTGAATTGCCCGGACTCCGTCTCCGATCATCTTCCGGCGATCTCCCAACCATCTGGACCTTCGACGCTCCTCGCCTAGTCCCGGTCATCATCCGCCTCACCATGACCTAGCACCGTCGCCCTGCAACCATCAAAGACAAGGAAACACATCATATAGCAATGCCCACAATGATATGCAATAAACCATCTAACTCATCACTACCGCGCCCATACGCCCGGTACTGCCACTCCTGGCAGATACAACTCAAATTGCTTCATTTTGAAAATCAATCTAAATCAAACTCAAACTTGAGCACACCTTGCTCAAATAAAGTCAAATACTCATCACAAACATGGATGGACCTCCACATGGTCCTTCACATACCTCGCATGCCCAGTCGGGAAATAAACCTGCTGAGCGTGGCCATGCACCCTGTAAGCTTCTGGACGTCCTTTTCGCAAGTCGGCGGCTCCATATTTGATATGGCCCTGATCTTCTCTGGGTTGGCCTCAATGCCTCTTTAGGATACGATGAACCCGAACAGTTTTCTCGAAGATACTCCGAAAACACACTTCTTGGGATTAAGCTTCATGCTAAAAGCCCTTAGACTCTCGAACGTCTCGGTCAGGTCGGTGATAATGTCCTTCCTCTCCCGAGTCTTCACCACGACGTCGTCCAATATGCCTCCACATTGCATCCGAGTTGGGCGTGAAGACACCGCTGTATCGCGCGTTGATACGTCGCACCAGCATTTTTCAACCCGAACGCCATCGTGGTATAACAAAAGGCCCCAAAGGGTGTGATGAATGAAGTCTTGATATGATCTTCCACCTTTAGGCGAATCTGGTGGTACCCTGAGTAGGCATCAAGGAAACTCAGGATCTCGCACCCGGCGGTTGAATCAACCACTTGATCAATCCGAGGTAACCCGAAAGGATCCTTCAGACATGCCTTATTGAGATCAGTATAGTCAACGCACATGCGCCAAGTATTCTTCTTCTTTTGAACTAGTACAGGATTTGCCAACCAGTCGGGATGGTAAACTTCTTTGATAAAACCTGCAGCTAAAAGCTTCGTGATCTCCTACTTGATGGCGTTCCGGCGATCTGGAGCGAACCGCCGAAGCCTTTGCTTGATTGGCTTTGCCTTTTCATCGATGTGTAAGGAATGCTCGATCACCTCCCTAGGAACACTCGGCATGTCAGATGGTTTCCAGGCAAAGATGTCCTTGTTAGCTTGGAGGAAGGTGACGAGCGTGCCTTCCTATTTACCCTCGAGCCCTGTCCCGACCAGAGTCGTCTTAGATGGGTCGGACAGGTCAAGAATAATTCTCTTGGTTCCTTCGACGGGCTTCATCCCTAACGTGGCCTGCTTCTTGGATGGGATGTCACCTTCTTCCTGCAACGTGGCCACCTCTGTCTAGATATTCTTCCCCTCGCCGGTTGCCTCTTGTAGCTCAGCAAGTTCGTGGTTCTCTCGGTCGCACTCCAGAGACCGCTTGATGTCGCTGTGAACCGTGATGACGCTTCTGGGTCCCGGCATCTTCATCATCAAGTAGGTGTAGTGCGGGACGGCCATGAACCGAGCCAGTCCGGGCCTTCCCAAGGTGGCATGATACGCCGTCTCGAAATCCGCTACCTCGAAATTTATGTACTCGGTCTGGTAGTTGTCTTTGGTGCTGAAAGTAACAGGCAAAGAAATCTGCCCGAGTGGAAAGGAAGACGCCCCAGGGATCACCCCGTGGAATGGCTATGAGCTTGGCCTTAGCTCAGAGCGGGGGATGTTCATGTCGTCGAAGGTCTTGGCGAATAGGACGTTGAGTCCACTCCCTCCGTCAACCAATACTTTCTTGAGCTTTACATTGCGAATGACAGGGTCGAGCACCAGAGGAAACTTACCCGGATGTAGAACCTAATTGGGGTGATCCGAGCGATCGAAGATGATCGGGACCTCAGACCACTTTAGATACTGGGGGGTTGCCGGTTCCACCGCATTGATCTCCCGAGCGGTAAGCTTTTGCTTCCGCTTGACTCGTATCCGTGGAGCCCCGTGATATGTAGTTCAACTCGTGCTCGCCCCGATAATCGCCCTCGCCCGAAGGTCTTTCTTCTTGGCCGCCTCATCCTTCGCCGAGTCGGCCGCTTGTTGCTTTCCGCGCAAAACGCCTGTGGTGAAGCGCCCTTTGCGGCGTGCTTTCCCTTGGGGTGGAAAGGACAGATCGCATCCATAACAGTATTATAATCGGGCGCCTCTCTCCGTGTGACTCGAGGCCGGTTGCGTTCTATTACCGCAACTAGCTCATCGCCTTTCCGTTTCTTGTCTTTGTGCTTGGAGGACTCGGCCTTGTCGCCTTTGCTTTTCTGTTGTGGGCGGTCTTCTTGGCGCTCAGCCAGGGCGTCTGAGGCCGTGGCATAGCGGTCGGCCAACGCAAACATCTCCTTTACAGAGGCCGGAGGTTTCCTGGATATTTTCTTGATTAGATCAGGATCACTTACCCCTTTCTGAATGGCTGCCACCACCACAGCGTCAGATACGTCCCTGATGGTGTTCTTCTTCTGCATGAAATGCTAGATAAAATCTCTCAGCGTCTCGTCCTTCTTGTGGTGAAGCTGGTATAGGTCCCACGGGGTGCCAGGCCTCTCGTAGGTTCCCTGGAAGTTCGCGATAAATTGATCGCAAAGATCGCTCCAGGAGTCCACCGAGTTCGCAGGAAGTCCCATGAGCCATGCTTGAGTTGAAGAGGTGAGATTGACTGGCAGATAATTCGCCATCACATTCTGATTGCCCCCAGCCGCTTTGACCGCTAGGGCATAGACCTGCAGCCAAGCTTTCGGATCTCGCTCCCCGTCAAACTTGACGATGCCCTTGGGATTGAATCCTTCGTTATACCACTCGGCGAGCCGAGGAGTGAATGCTTGATCCGTCAATGGATCTCTCATCATGATGAGGAGGAACGGCGTGGCGAGCCTGCGCTCGGCGATTGTCTTCAACGCGCGGGGTGGAGTTCGCGCGGCGAGTCCATGACTCGACGATCGCCGCCGCTCGACCCGGCGATGATGGTCTCTATGGTTGTCGAGTCGTCGTACCTTTGATCACCGCCGATTGTGGCCGGCGCCGAACGCCAGAGTCGCCGTGGCGCCCGCGTCGTTCTTCCTCGTCCCGCTCTTGCCGTCTGGCGGTGATGTCTTGGCGGAGGTCGCGGTTGAGAATTCGGCGAGCGTCTCTGACTGGTGGTGTGAGTCGCCGACTGCCGGTATTTCAACTGGTTGCAGTCCGACTGCTAGCGACACGAGTAGCCGCGTGGGAGCGTGAGTGCGCTTCCCCTTCCGTCCTTTCTTGATTCTGCTGAATCGCTGCCGCCGTCACCATGGCCCTGATCTAGGCCACGATCAGGGCTGCCGGGCTATCAGACGCAATCATTGGATCCAGTGTATCAAGAAGCGTCTTAGAGGCGACGACGTTCTGCAGCGGTGTATGGAAGACAGCTTGGTCTCCCAACCTGGACTGCAGGATGTCCTCGCGGACGTGGCGGCCGCGAGATCGAAGCGATCACGTCTGTACCTCCTTTCCCTTACGAAGAAGACGTTCTTCCTCCGCAGCTTCTTGAGTCTCTTGCTGGCGCTGGAGATCGGTCTTCTGTTCTTCTATCGCGAAGATGCCACGTAGATCGCAGCAAATTCTTGTGACGCCGACTGGTTTACTAGCCGAGTCAGAGCGACATACCTGAGATGGATCAGCTTGACCACTACCAGATTGGATCTGGTTTAGGTCTAGGCGAACGAGTTCTCCGCGTGCATCTGCGACGAAGTCCAGGCTTCCGAAGTGGAAAGCCTGGCCGGAGATGAAGGTGGTGATGATTCCGCTGATTGCTACCATCGAGTCTGTAGGAAAAGATTATAGCGCTTCCCCTACCTTGGGGTTGCTCTATTTCCTAAGCAGAAGGCCGTAGGTTCGACCCCTACCTGGCGCGCCAACTGTCGACTTTTGTAGTCAGCAATAAATTTATGGGGCAGGCGTTAGATCTCAAACTCGAAGGTCACACAAGACAAGGGTTTAGACAGGTTCAGGCCCTCGACGGTGGAGGTAATACCCTAATCCTGTGTGCTGGGATTATATGGATCTCTTGGATCTAAGGTTGCTCAAAGCGCAATGTGCTCTAGGCGATATGCGGTGTGTGTTGTGATGAGGCGATTGCTAGATGCCCCTGGTGTTGCTCGCCCTCTCCCTTATATAATGGGGATGGCGCGGCTTACAGAGTCCTTCTCGGTCTAAGGGATTCCGATCGGTTACAGGATTCTAGTCGGTTACAGGATAGAGTTTACATCTTTATCTACCCTATTAACGACTCGGATTACAACCGTATCTTTTATATCTAAATACATATTCAACCGTCTATAGGATGTACCCCCTTCCGTACGGAAACACAGCTTGGCGGGGAGCTTATCCTTTGGGCCTTCTACTTGGGCATGTCTTCTCCTCAGGCGATGCTGGGCTGGTCATGAAGATATTTGGTTTCATATATTCCACAATGCCATTTCAGTTTCTTGCTTCTCTGAAATATGCCATTTCATTTAGCTTTTCCCCCATTTTCTGTTACCTTAATGATACTAGTCAGACGCCCGAGAAGAAGCATTCACCCAATGCTCTCACAGAGCTCCTACCCCCCACCTAACCTTATCCACATCTCCCCACGCTCCAACCAACCATTCCATGCTATTAATCTCTCGTGCTCCTCCTCTCTATCGATCTCCCACTAAACATCACCATGGCTAGTGTCCACATGGAGCGCTCCCCTTCCAAGGCTGACACCTCTCATCCTCGCGCGAGGTCAAGCTAATGGTCCATTCAAGGCTGCAAGGAGATCATCGTTGTCATTAGTGTTTGCAAGAGGTCATCAGCATCGGCATCCATGAGCACCATTCAAGCTCCATCTTCGCCATACATAGCCTCCCCGCAAGGTCTCGCATCATCTTGGAAGCTCCACCGCAACTAGCAACATTTCTACTACAGCTTCCTCATTAGTGCTGTTGCAAATTCCATTAGGGAGCTCTACTACTCGCCACTATCCATGTGCCTCCTTCTCTGGTAGGCTTATTGTAGTGATTTTTTCTAAATGTTGCATCTCGCTTCCTCCAATATTTCAAGAATTGTTTTTGCTTGTTGCAATGTGTATTTTTTAGATCTAGTAGCAAAATGTTTTTTTTTGTAGTTGAAGGTTTATTCATTGCAAAAGAGTTCTTTCCTGTTGCAAAAGGGTACTTATTTTGTTGCAATGGACTGTGAAACAAGTTATTTTGAGATGTTGCACCGAGTATTTTTTTATTGTTGCATATGCATCTCCAAAATGTTGTGGGGTTGCAACATATTTTTCAGAGACGCATTCAATGTTTGTTAATATCATTACACTATTTTTTCAAAATGTTTGGCAAATACTAATTAAGGCATCCAATATTACTCAAATTTGTCTAAGTTATCGAGGGAGTAATTTTTTTCCAAATCTTTCCTTGGTGTTGCTTGTGTTTTTTTACAATGTCACATGTGCTGCCATGAATTGTTGCATATGTTGAATAAATTTGTTAAGCTGCTTTCGAGAATGTACAATGGGAATGTTCCCATCGTATATTCGAACGCTAGTATCACCCTTTCTATTATTTTCTCTTCTTTCCCCATCTATTCTCAAGTGTATTTCCCATTTTGCCCTTGGCGAGGGCCCTGCTTGGCCAGCCTGTTGGACGTTTGCGCGAGCGAGTCCCTCTACTTCACCAGCTTAGGCTTCGCAAAACCCACAAGAAAACCAACCGACTCAGTAAGACACCAGCAACTAGCAAAATCAAAGCAACGGCAGCAATAGAGCTGAGCTCACATTGTCATCGATCGTGGCATGGAGGCGAGCGTCGAGTTAGCGGAGTTCCTGGTTGAGTATGGTGGCCCTCTTGGCGAGCTCAGTGGCGAGGCAGCCCTTCTCGGTCGACTTTGGCCAGAGGTGCATGGCCTCTAGCTCAAGGCTGTCGATGGGCGAGGCGACGCAGCTACCGACTGGAGTGGTCATGAGGATGGGGAAGAGGAGTGTGTTTGTAGATGGTTTTATCCAGACAAGATAAGGGAACCTCCGATACTTGGAAACTAAAGACAGACGTATCGGTATCGAATACCGAATATGGACACAGTTGGATACGTATCTTGTTTATACCGGTGAATTTTTCTTGTTTTTCAAAAAAAAAACAATCTCGATACTTCTTCGATACCTCTCACTACTACAGAAAAGCTCATCACAGACGGTTCAGAATCCTCATCACTGACGGTTTTGTGAACCATCTGAAACATGTGTCAGTGATGAGAAGACATATCACAGACGGTTTCCGAACCGTCAGTAAAAATAATATCAGAGACGGGTCTATCTACGAACCGTCTGTGATAATCTTTTCTCTTAGACGGTTTTAAGATAGAACCATCTCTAATGATAAGTAATCACAGACAGTTTTTAATTAGAACCGTCTGTGATATGATTATCACAGACGGTTTTAAAATAGAACCGTCTGTGAAATGGTTTTTCCTTCTAACTCTCTTGGCAGAACTTCCATGATTAGTATCTGATGTTCGAAATTTTATTCACCTTAGATATTTATGCATTGACATTTTACAAGACACAACCAATAATAGATTTTGCAATTCAATATCAAAGCATCCTAGATGCATTGAGGCAACAGCTTGTCTGATGAGAAAAATCTCTGTGGTACTCTAGAGGCAATTGCGTCACTCTAAATGCAATTGCGTGACGCAATTGCATCTAGAGTACCACAGAGATTTTTCTCATCGGACAAGCTGTTGCCTCAATACATCTAAAATGTTTTGATATTGAATTGCAAAATCTATTATTGGTTGTGTCTTGTAAAATGTCAATGCATAAATATCTAAAGTGAATAAAATTTCGAACATTAGATACTAATCATGGAAGTTCTGCCAAGAGAGTTAGAAGGAAACATTATTTCATAAGTTAAGGCCAGAAGACCTTACCACAAATATGATACCACAAATATGATAACAAAATATTTCATAGTTCAGGTAACAATACATTAATTAACAAAATATGATATATACCACAAATATATCAATAAGTGTTCAGCTAGAAACCACATTATTTCGTAATTCAAACAAGAAAACCTTATAGTTTTTTCATGTCTTCCATCATATGTGCCATAGCTTCCGAATAGAGGCTTCTGTTCTCTTTGAAGTTCCATAACTCCAGTACAGTACCGATTTGCTTGACACCAATAACCGATTGATCTTCAGTCATATCTCTCAATCCCTACAAATTAAAAGCGATTATGTTGTTGTGAGAAGGACATTAACCACATTGAATTCAGTACTAGAAACCTTCATATTACCTCTATAAGCTTAGCTTTAGCTTCTTCCACTCAGATTCGCCTGCGCTCCTCATCGATGAGTGTCGTGTTAAGGGATTTGATATCTTGCAAGTTTAACATCCATGTCTTTCAGTTCTTGTTTGATCTCACAAATCTTTTCTCATATCTCGATTTCCCTTGGTTGTTCGATCTCCACTTCGAGTTTTTGTTTAGTTTCTAACAGCTTTTCCATGTCTTTAATTACCATAAATATATTATAATGAATTAGGTGTTTACTTCAGTACAAGGATGCAAGATAGAGATGTACACGTACATAAGTTTCAAACATATTATTACCTAGTATAGGCACAAAAGAGGCATTGAACATTGAATACATAGTAGCTCCAAAACATCAATCCTTGTGTGATATAACAAGTTTAATGTTGAATTCTAGATTATATGAATTTTATGTTCTTATATATATAACTCAGGTCTAGCTAGCAAATTAATGAGGCATTAAAGCTTGCTAAGCTATATATATGCAGACTTGCTAAGAATTTTATATTTGACCTCTCATGAATCCTATATATCCAGCTTTGTTCAACCATCATGAATCGCCTATATACACTCTAGCTCATTCCTTCTAAACATTATTCACAAACATCATTAATTCGCAAACTCAAAATGGTTTCCCTAGTCAAGCATATCGGTTTCCCTAGTCAAGCATTTGAGCTACAATTCTTTAGTACGTACAGCCTCATTCTTTCTAAACATCATTCACAAAGATTATTCACAAACATCTTCACAAACATCATTCACAAATATCATTTACAAACACAATAACCTAGTCAAGCATATCGGTTTCATACGTACAACTCACCGACGGAGATGAGGAGGAGGTGCACGCTCGCGGACGAGGAGGTAGCCGATGGGGAGGAGGAGGTGCTCGCGAACGAGGAGCTAGCCGACGGGGAGGAGGAGAAGGAGGTGCTCGCCGACGGGGAGGAGGAGAAGGAGGTGCTCGCCGACGGGGAGAAGTAGGTGCTCACGAAAGTCGTCGGGGAGGAGGTCACCGAGAAGGAGGATTGCCGGGGGCTAGGGTTTGCAGGAGACGAAACGCATGGATCTGGCGCTACAAATTCTATTGGTATGGCTATATAGGGTCTCGTGTCATATCACGCACGGTTCCTAGTTAGAACCGTCTATGATATTACCTTATCACAGACGGTTCCTAGTTAAAATCGTCCGTGATATGATCACAGACGACTTTTAACTAGAACCGGCTGTGATATGACCGACAGTTCATAAATAGAACCGTCTGTGATTAAATCACTAACGGTTACACTAAAGAACCGTCTGTGATATTTGTCATAACAGACGGTTTTTTGAAACCGTCTGTGAAGAGGAGTCTAATATAAACCTTTCTGTAGTAGTGTCTTAACCATAATACTTCTACCAACTAAGTAGGAGATGCTAGAATTGTTTATTCCCATCCTTCAACTCCTTATTGGTCCCATCTCGCTCTCCACACCACTGCCCCTGCTCCTCTCTTCCCCAGGTTCCCACATCAACATTCCTCTCCTCATGTAAACGGTGGCACGCGGCACCCATTTCCCTACCGACGCGATGGCCCTCCTAGTCCTCCCGCACGGTAAGTCCTTCAACTAGTCATCTTCTCTCTTCTTGACTATGGTAGTGTGATATACTCCTAGGCAGCCAGGAGCTGGTTAGAGCAGAAACGGTTGGCATGAGCCTCTCTCTCTCTCTACAAGCATGGCCGAGTGCGGGCTGCACAAACACGGCCCCTACAACTTCCATCAAGGTTGAGCCGAGCTCTCCTACCGCCATGGTTGCCAGGTGTGATTTCAATGAGCTTCACCGCAGGGCACAACATCCATGAGTGCCACTGTCGGCCTTTTGCAATCGAGCTGCCGCGAAATCATGTGCTCTACCTCGATACGTATGGCAGTGGGGCAATTCCCTACTGAAGATTCCCTCCCATCCATACTCCCTGTTTAGGTATCTGGGGCAACTTTCCTCTTATCCCCATCCCCACCGAAAATTTGGCGGGGATTGGGATCCAACAATAACCTAAATTTAATTGATATTGAGGTATTTTCATAAATTTATCATATGATTGTGTAGAAATGCGTAAATTTATTAGTATATTAGATGATAGAATAATGCTAAATGAGTTGTAGACTAGATTACACAAAATATATTAAGCTCGAGATAATACACCTATATTTTAGACATATAATTGTATCAATCTACGTGTATATGAGTATATATCGGGGAATAGCGGGGATGGGTAGTCATTGCCGTCTCCATACCCATGTAATGTTGTGGGGCCAAAATCTTCCCCATACCCATTGTCTAGTAGAGGAAATCCCCACAAGTTGCCAGGGACCAGGGCCCATTGCCATCACTAACTGTCGGCAACAGCCTCTGCGAAGGCCACTCGAGCTAATGAGCTGGCACCTCACTAGATGAGCACCAGGTTGATCCAATCCCATTTTTTTTAAAGACAACCGAGCTATGATTATATTAGATAGAGATGGAAATCAAGAGTACAGGGTGCAAGAGACTGCACCACAGGAAAGAGGGAAACAGAAAAGGAAAAAAAGAAAAGATGGATCTCAATTATGCCACTGCAACATATTTATTAGGTCTTTTTCTCCCGCAAAAATCCAGTTTGCGGCCTCATCCTTGATGGACTAAAAAAATGTCCTCGCTAGCTTGACATTTGTTTCTGAAAACTCTATTGTTGCGTTCTCTCCACCATTGCCAACATGTTAGCATAATCAAAGTTCTGACGCCTTTCCGAAATCTGGTTTGTTGGTTTACCTGGTGCAGGTTCCATTGTTCCAGGTGGTTGGCCACTTCCCACCAGTTTGGTAGGAGAGATGGCAATCGGCCCATCGGGCAACGGCTATCCACAAGCATCAAACCTGGGGGCAATCTACGAAGAGGTGATATACGGTTTCTAGATTCCGGTAGCACATCTTACAGAAATATTCATTGGGCCACCCCCTACGTTGCAAGCACTGTGTCGTCCATAGCTGGTTCTAGCGTGCAAGCCAAAGGAATACTTTGTAGCGATGGCGCCCAGCTTACCAGATCGTAGTACAAAAGGATTTGGAGGTTCTTCCTGCAAACTACATGCGGTATGCCGATGAAGCTGTGTAGATGACGCTAGGAGTTTGCATCCAGATTATGTCATCATCAATTTTCGGCCGCAGAGGCACAGACTGTATTTTCAACCATAATTTGACGTATTCGGTTAGAAGATGAACGGTTAGGTTGTGCCGATTATCTCAAATCCAGTTGTTGTTTGACAGGGCGTTTGCAACCGATCTTGTCTTCCGCCTGGAGTGTTTGAAGAGTTCTGGTGCTAGCTGTCCATTACCATTGGTAATTTTGGTGGCTGCAGAGAAGAGCTGACGGTCAGTTTGGTCACATGGTATCGCCATTCCAATTCATGGTCTGTCCGAAGCCATAGCCAGCGTAGGAGGAGTGCTCAGGCGAAACTGTCTAGCTCAAGAATTCCTAGGTTTAGCCCCCTTTCCTATTGTTGCACGATCTGCCCTGGTTCATTGCGGATTTTGCCTCGTATGTTGCATTTTTGTTTACAAAATATTGCAATAATTATCTTTGAATACTGCCATTGTTATTTTCGGATGTTGCAATGTTGATCACCGTAAAATTGTTTGGTTGGGACAGTGGAACTAGTTTTGAAACGTAGCGCGAAGATATATACTAATTGTTCATCCAATTTTCGATGACAATATGATATTTCCCCAATTTTTTTCTTGACATTGCACTGTCTCACTCTTTCTTTGTGCATTTTGTTGCGTTAGTCGCCTCCATTAAATAATCATCCTTTTGCCCACAAATATGAAAGGTACATGGTGCAAAATTTGCGCGTTACACGGAGCTTTATTGCACGCATGGAGCTTCTTCTTTTATGTTGTCATAGCCCGTAGTGACAACGTACAGTAGCATTCTCCTTCTGATTTTGTAAAGCTGTGCCAATACGTGTTGCTGAAGGCACGCACCTTGCAAATTTTTTGGTAGCTATTGGTGCAGCCGAGAGTGCACATCTGGTTATTAATTCACTAATCAAGCTGGTATTGTGGATGTTATGGCTAGTGTGTAATTAGAGGTGAGCACTCGGGTCGACCCGAGGCACGGCGGGCACGGCCTGGCCCAGTACGAAGTGGGTCATGCTATGCCGGCACCACACTGTAGTATGGGCCGTGCCGAGCCTGAGAACTGGGCACGATGGGTGGCACGACCTGGCACACGGTTCGTACCGGGTCCGATGACCCAGGGCATAAGGAAAAAGCTTAGCATGAAGGTCACCAACCTGCAGAGCATGAGCGCTATAGACGCACCCAGCAGCATAGACGCCATCCCCGCCACCGACACCTGAGAGAGACAGGCAAGAGGGGAGAGAGAGTTGAGAGAGATTAAGAGACGATGCAAGAAGCTGCTTTCTCTCACCCGTCTCTCTCATTCTCTCTTAACTCTCTCTCTCTCACACACATCTCTCAGTCTCTCCATCTCTCACCTGTCTCTCTCAATCTCTCTTGCATGTCTCCCTCACTCTCTCTCACCCCATTGCCCTCTCTCTCGCCCGTGTTGAGCACGTCCCCCTCACTCTCTGTAATGTTCAAGAATAAATAGATTTTAGTTGTTTTTCCCATAATATTTGTGTCCACTGCCTCAACTCTTTGCGTTTTTGGTTTCTTTCCTCTCGTTGCAATAGTGCAAATGGGCTGGACCTGAGCCGGCACGACACAAAGCAGACACGAAGCGCAAATAGGCCGCTTCTGGGCTCACCGAAGGCGAGCCGAGCCGGCACGGCGGGCACGACAGACCATCACAGCCCGGCACGATTCAGGCACGAAGAACGATGGATTCGTGCCGGGCCGGCCCGGCACGACGCCTACCTCTAGTCTGTAATGCCAGAATTTTCGACGGAGTGTAGAAGAATCACATGCTGCTCACCGGAGGAATCAAAGATGAACGTCAAAGGCGGCGGTAAGCTGGAGCTACTTGTATTGCATTCAAGTATTGTAGCTTATTTCAGTAAAAGTTCATGTGAGCTTGCTAGCATACTTTTTTTTTTGAGACCAAGGAGCTTAACTTTATTACTCATCATCAGCAGTACATTTTAATTGTAGACAAAGGAAAAGAAAATCTGGTGTCTGGTCAGTGGTTAAGCCATAAACACCTATGTCTACTTGGAGAAGCATCATTGGCATATAAGTGTGCCACTAAGTTTGCACTCCTCCTAAGTCCTAACTGTTATGATATAAGATTTCTGTAACCGATTCGGTTACTATCTATCTCTTATTTGTGGGTGAATCCGAACTCATCTTTTATGCTTTCCTCTATATATTGGGCTTCCCCCCATATAAAAGATCAATTGAATAAAGCAAGAGAGTTCCACCCCTATATTCTGTGTGCTCTTTTTTCCTGTTCGTGTGATCCTGTTGGTGTGCTGTTGATTGATAGTGGGAGAAAGACTACGTTTTACAACACTAACAAAGGAAATCGATAAACTTGAAAAACTCCAGCTAAGCTCCTGAATTTCAGCTAAGTTTGCTAGTGTACTTGTAATAATACCCTGTACATGCTCGTTCAAGTGGCTAGGGATGAAAACGGGTCGGATATCTCCCGCCCGATCCGGGACCGGATCCAGGACCGGGTTTTACTATCCGGTCGGATCCGGGACCGGATCCGGATACTTGAATCCGGATTCGGGATCGAATCCGGAGCATCCAATATCCGTAAATACGGACGGATCCGATATTCGATTTTTCCTATTCGGACATCGGATCGGATATTCGGATTTTCCTATTCGGATATCGCAAGGCCCAAACCATTTTCATCATTTTTTCCACTTCACCATTTATATTAACAATTAGTTGGTTCTATTGATCCTCAAGTAGCCTATTCTTTCTACGATGTTTGTTGAATTTAATTGATATATAATTTGTTACTATAGTCATGTACTCGTATAGTTTTAATTCAATATATATTACTCTATATATGCATGCATTATCCGTATATCTTTATCCGTTTCCGACCCGAATCCGTCACATATCTGTTTCGTATCCGTATCCTGAATAACCCGAATCCGTATCCGTATCCGGTTAGCCCGTATCCGGTTCCGAATCCGGGAAAAAAATATGAGTTAGGATACGGAAAGAGCAATATCCACCCGTATCCGACCCGTTTTCACCCCTACAAGTGGCAGTCAGTTGTCACAACCTTTTGGCAGATTATAACGCTATTGCGTAACTGAACTCTGGTCTCCCTCTTACCTCCGGCATGTTCTCGAAAAAACGACTAGCTTTGCCACACTCGAGAGTAAAAATTGGCTATGAACCTCTGTTCATAAACCATTCAATACGAACCAAACTTGCCAAGTTTTAACTCTTCGGGCTTGTGTGGTTATGCTTTTCCTACGGATTGGCAGGGATTTTAATTCATTTTACCTGCCAATTCGAAGGAATTGGGCGTGATCCCATACATCCAAACAAGCCAGAACGAGCTGGAAGATGCCATCGTTGCATACATGGGCTCAGCTGTCCACACCAAAGTTTGACACTACAATCATGAAACTAACTTAAAAAGGCATGAACACACCAAGCCAGACTAGCAAGGATTGATAGTTTTAAGTGCCATTCTAATAGACGAAACATGAAAAATCCAAGAGCAGCTAAACACAGGCTTAAACAACGCGCGACATCTTATAGGCATTTCTGCAAACACCTGGCGTGCACTTCAAAAGAAGAGCAGGGTCGTCGCTCCCGCGCCGCTACTTCTTCTCCTCCTCCGTGCCTTCCCCCTCCTCCTCCGTGCCTTCCCCCTCCTCCTCCTCCTCCTCGTCATCGGTGCCGGAGACGAAGTCCAGCATGTACCCCTCCCACTTCTTCCACGCCTCCGCACCCTCCTCGCCATCCGCGCCGACGGCGTCCAGCTCCAGGTCCTCCTCGTCCCCGTACGCGTCGGCCTCGCCATCGGAGGTGGAATACCCGTCGGGCCTCGCAGGCGGGATCCGCCGCGCCATGCGCGCGTAGCCGCGCGCGCGGACGTCGTCGAGGTACCGAAGCGGCCCCGAAGGGCGGTGGCCGGGGCGGGCCTCCGGGTGCCGTCGGAGCGGTGTCACCGCGGTCGTCCGGCGAGGAAGGCGACGGAGCCAGGGCGAGCGTCCACCTAGCAAGGAGGCCGCGCGCCGGAGCATGTTGTTCGGCGTCCGTGCTGCGACAAGCGTTCGGGGGAATGAAATCTCAAGCGTTGACAGCAGCAAGCCAATCCGCGGCTTTTTATGGTCTGTTTGTTTGTTTGTTTTTCTTTTTGTGCAGCTTAAAAAGTACTCCTTTGTTCACTTTTGTAAGGTTTATTTTTTTAATTGCCTCGATAGCAATATAAGATTTGTATATAGATTTAACGAGGTATTTTCTTTTATACATCTATTTATTCTTTCTCAACCATATGCATTTATTCATAATATGTAACATCCTGAAAAATTAAAAATGAGAAAAATAAAATTTAAAATTAATATTGAATAAAATTTTTAATTGGAATTAAGATTTTAATTTGAAATATCATCTTTTTCCTCATTTTTTTGAATTTTAAACCTTAAGAAAAGAATGAGTTGCAATACTAAAACTTTTTCTTTCAAAATGAACAAACTATGAAAATGAGTTTGAAATATATATTTATTTTTAATTTCCATATTTTCAAAAAAATTCTTTATTTTGGCTTTTAAGAAAATCTTTATATTGATTGTTCTCTTCTCCTCCAAGATATAAAACCAAAATATCTTAACAAATAAATTCTGGGAAAAACTTTATATAAATCCCAATTCATCTCCAGGGCATCCCTAAAATTCTTCAAAGAAATTTGAACTCAATTAGTGTTGAAAAGAAATAAAAAACAGTATGATATAACAATGGACAATACTCATGTTACAATTATTAAATTTTGCAGACTTTATCTTATCTTCAAAATTTACCACATCATCTACAGCACTAGAGGAACTTGCAGAAAAAGTTTCAAAAATAATAAAGTTGATTTGACCATTTTATAAAATTAAAAACAGAATTAATTTAAAAACAACATTATCAATCTCAGAATTTTATAAAAATAAATATGACTGATAATCACCTAAATTGTTGTGATAACTTTATATAATCATTAGGATTACACAGAAAAAGTTTCATATAAAATAAATCTTATTTGATATCTAACAAAAATAAAAACAAGAAAACAGAATTTTAATGCAGCTGTCTTGTTAGAATTTTAATAATTCGTATAGAAAATATCTTCAGTTGAAAATTTTACAGTATGGTAAAAACGATCTCCATATTACTAAAAAAATTCAAAAATTTTAAGTGATGAATGTTGCTCATTTATTGCTTTGACCTTATCATGTCCGGTCTGCTAAAGTTGGTAAACTCCTACCCATGCCTCCTCTTCTAGCCAGCCTTCTACCTCACTCAGCACCAGGGTTTGAAAATTCGGCTAAATTCAGCGATTTTTCGCTGAAATCTTGCATTTCGGGCCCCCACGAGATTGGAAATACCGGCCGAATTGAAAATGTTCAAAAAAAATTGAAAATGCTAGAGTGATATCATTTATTTCGGCGAAATTTTGCGAAAAACAGCCGAAATTTCGCCATAATAAACCGGTTTTTTTTTTATTTTTTGGCCAGATTTCACCGGAATGGCATCAATAACATATAATAAAGTGATCTTCAAAGAGAATTTGTCCAAAAAGTTAATTTTTGAGATATTTTAAAATTTTGGCAGAAACATTGTTGGAATTTTATAAAATTGAGGAAGCCTTTTCATGCTATGAAACATTTATGGTACTATCATAAGACATCTAGGATCATACAGAAAATTTGTTAAAAATATTTTAACTCATTTGTGATGTTTTAAAAATAAAAAAAACATAATTAGCATAAACGAGGCATTAACCATGTTAGCATTTTATAAAAATTTTCATGTTTTATCATCACCTTAAATTTTTATGAGAGCTTAATTGAATTCCCTCATAACCCTTCTTTAAAAGTTTCAAAAAATTTAAACCTGTTTTGTTTGCTCAATCAAAAATTGTAAACGGTAGAAGCACGCGCTCTCATGTTCGAAAACTGTGAAGTACCACATTCACATTTCTTGGGAATTTTTTATGTTTGATCATCACCTCAAAATTTTATAAAAACATTAATGTTACATCAAGACCACCTACAAAAATTTTGAAAATTTTCTAACGTGGTTAAAACCATTTTTCATTTTGTTCAAATATGCCGGTAAGCCTTTTGACAGGACAGTAGCACTTTTCGAATTTTCAAAAATTCATGAAACTTTATCATCATCTGAAAATTTTGTGAGAACATTAGTGATTCATATTAACCATGCAAAAAAAATTTCAAAATTTTCTAACATGGTTTGTCCTATTTTTTTATTCTGTTAAAAATTATCGATCAGCATTTTATATGAAATTGTTAACATGGACTGTAGCAATGTTTGAATTTTAAAAAATTCCACAGGCTTCAGAATTATATGAAATTTTTATGACAATATGAACAATGCGTCAGGACTCTCCAAAACATATTTCTAAAGTTTTCGTCAAAGTTTGGCCCACTTTTCTGCTATGCAAAAATCCCAAAATTTTGGGATTTTTCGCCAAATTTCAGAAATTTTCGTTTGAAAATGGACCGGATTTGAATTTTGATTTTCAAAATTCATCCAAGATTTTTCTGAAATTTCGAGATTTCAACGAAATTTTGCATTTCGGCCCTAGGTGATATTAAATCTGAAAACGAAATTTGAATCCTTGCTCAGCACACCCCCTCCTGCCATTTTCTTTCTACTTCAGCCAGCAAGAACAGCAAGCACACTCCTCAAGCTCCCCTAACCTTCTATCCTCTCAATAACCACCAAAAATCAAGAATTAGCTTATGCATGTCATACCATTGCATTCCTCATCATACAAGCATCCCATTTTCACAAAAATCATGCGCATGCAAGTCGGTTTGAGTGTTTTGGAGAGGAGGGGCAGTGCTGCGGCACTGTGGCGCGCCATGGGGCTGCTTAGCCATGGCAGCTCAAGAAGAGGCCAAAGAATGCGCATGTGAGCTGTGGCGACGTAAGTGCACGGCGTGGTGGCGCGGTGCTACCACGACAGCGGCGTGGCAGATTGCAGTGTTGGCCAACAGCACAGCAGCCAGGACGGTGAGGCTCGGTCGGCGTCGGGGGGAGCGGGAGTGCATGAGGGCGTGCATGCAGGCAACGACGGCGTGCATGCTACGCGGGTGTGCATGTAGGCGCGCGGGAGTGCATACGGGTATGCATGCAGGCGTGGGCTTGGCGTGTGGCGACGCGGCACCTAGCCGAGCACAGAGCAAGCGCAGGAGTCCGCAGTGGCGCGACGCAAGCCCGGGGCGTGGTAGCTTGGCGCACGCGCAGTGTGGCCTAGCCATGGAGGCATCTTGGCGACCTGGCACAGCTGGGGCCGGGGTGGCTTGTTCAGGGTGGCGACGGAGGCGGTCGAGGTCAATGAAGGCGAAGTAATGCGGCTGCGTGGCACGGGGGCGACGTGTCGGTGATCGGTCACCAATGTGACGAGGACGTGCGGCCCATCCCGTGGCCAGGAACAGTAGCCCAGTGCGGCTGAGATAGCCTGTCGTGGCGCCGTGGCCTGATGCTCTACGGTGTGGAGCCAAGGCCGACGTGGCGTGGCAGCCACCATAGCTCAGCGTGGCGGCCCATGGCGTGGCTGCGACGGCACGATGCAATTCGTGGTGGCGTCGATGGCATGGTAGCGCAGCATGGCGGCAGCCCATGGCGTTGCCATGGCAGTGTGCAGCAACCCACGATGTTACCACGGCAGCCATGATGCCCCAGTGAATTTATTTGCTCCCGGTGTTTATGGTAAAGTTTTCGTAGTCGCATACATTTTCATATATATGGTTTTCAGTCATATGCATGTTGCATTTAAATATTTATCATCGCATATTTATGCATCCACACATGTAGTAAAAACTAATTTGATGCTTATGACCGATATAGCTACCAATTAGATTTTAATTATTCAGTGGTATAAATAGCTATTGCCTTTTGCTTTACATAAATAATTTGATCATCAAGTAAAATATGAATTATCGATCGATGAATGTCAGATTATTTAATTTAGAATATTACCATGTCTTTGTCGAATATTTTTGGAGTTGCATGAGAATTGGTTAATTAATTCCGTCATTGGAGCGAAATATTAATTAATAGTCGGTGAATGTTGGATTTGTTTAATTAATAGTCTGCTTGGCGATAGGCTAATATTATTGGAATCGTATTAAAATTGGTTAGTAGGCCATATATGTTAAATTTTTTGGAATCCCCTCTCAAGTTAATTTGGTTGTCACAAAATTGTCGATGGATAGATTTTCTATGCATATAAAGAGATGGTCAAGTTAGGTAATTATGTTGCATCGGTGAGAATTATCCGTATCAATATGAGCGGTAGTCAAATAAATTAAATTGATCTTAGTGGTGTACATATGGTTGAATTGATGCTTATCACTTAAGGTAAGTTTGGTGGAAATGATATCGCATATTTAATCAGTAGTTGTGTGCTAATTAAGCAATGCATGTGCAATTGGACTTAATATTTAAATGGTAGTTAGATGGGTCTTATGTGATGAATACACGAGTACTTGGTGGTTGATTATTAATTGGATTGGAGCATCATATAAATTGGAGGATAAAATAGAGGTACTAGAATATTAGACTTACCCCGTCATATGTGATCTATACTTTATTTTGGATTGTCAGATGTAGGATTATGGGTCAATCATGATGGTCTTGATATAATTAAAATGGTGGATATTGTGTGGTAAGACATGTATGTTAAATTGGCCTAGTGAAAGACATGGATTGCATAGAAAGAACATGTTTCTTATAATGGTAGTTCTAGGAGTAACAAGTTGGCTCTCACATGCATCTCATATGCATCATTTCATATGCACGACATTTGTATAACGCTTGTATATATATTGTTTGTACCCTAAGGATAGTAACTTCGAATTGTTTGTTTGTATGTTATGTTGACATTGGAGCGTACGCATGAATGAATCATGGGACTATGTGAGAGGTTCGGAACTAGGTGAAGTAAATGGTACTCAGATCAACCAACGCAAGACCAGTTGTTCAACAAAAGGCAAGCACCCTCCTTTGATCATGTTGATCCCACTATTTTATGGAGTTTATGTTGTTTATCAAATGTTATATGCATGCGTGTATGTTTACACTAAACTTGCTATATTGTGGGTACCGGTAGATACTTCCTATTTGTGTGCATTACCGTTATCGTGACACATGTTTACCTGCTTTTGTAACCTTAGTTTATGGTTTAGACAATAGATAATGTCGCTATGGGTGTCGCTAACAAGATATCACACATATGCTTAGCAATGCTTACTAAGAACGCTATTTAAATATTGAGCTACACTTTTACTCAGACTTGAGCAATTTTTAAAAGTACGAAGCCGAGTTATGGTCTCCGTGTATTTTGATAAAAATCCAACCCAAAAACTTATAGTTTAGACGCAAGTGAGTTACTATTTAAACTTGAGGCGTGAGGAGGGACCTCGCGTGTAGTTAGGGGAGATTCTCGCCCGAGTCGGTTAAAGACCGAACTTGATGCTATCACCTAAGTGAAATAGTGCAACCACATGTGCTAGTATGGGATAGCCTTAGCCTAGTAGATTAGCTGAAGTTTAACCTTGCATTTTGGTAGACCGAAGTAGTAAGGGTGCTTCGGGGTACGGTGTTGCTTGTAGGTGCTCCCTTCACCGAGGTGTTGGGGTTAAAGCATTCCATACAACGGTGTATACCTTGCCATAGGGGAAAGGACACGATGGGGCGTAAACCATCGTTAGTACTGTGTGTACGGGTCCAGATTTCCAGCGCCATAGCAAGGGTTTTTCATCACCGGGCTAGTGCAAGGCTAGGCTAGTTGAACAGTTTCATCACAATCGAGCAAATCAGGTACCACAGGTATCGCGAGGCATGGTTGACATGATTGCTAGAATGTATCATGTGGGTAAAGTATACACTATTTGCAGAGATTTAAATTAATTAGCCGTGCTCATGGTCATGAGCAACTCAGGGAAGTAATGTCAAGTATAACTTTGCTTTTGTAACGATTTTGGGAAAATGTGTTGTAACGGGTTGGTATATTTGTGAGATAAGGTTGGTTGTGATTTACTCACTGTTCATGGCCATGCAGGGCTGTGAAATGATGGTATTGAACTTTACTTACTGTTATTAGTTTCATATAAAGTGCTCTTTTCAATTCCGTTACCGTTTGATGAAATACTCTCTTGCAAATAAAATCTGCTTTATGCTGAAAATGAAACTTAGTGTAGTGGCTTGATATCCTTGGACTAATCTTGCATGTATTTTATTTTCATACACTAAAGTCTTGCGAGTACATACGTGTACTCAACCTTACTTGTTGACGTTTATTCAGAGAATGAGAAAGAAGATCGTCGATTGGTTACCTTGCTTTCGACAATGATGATGTATAGGGTCACGACCACACTCAGGTCTTTTCTATGGGTTTGTTCTCAATTGTAGATTTGTAAGTCAAACTTTGGGTCTGTGGCCAACTACGTACCTATGATTTCAGCCAATAGGCCATGTATTATTCTTTCTAACCTTCTTTCGTTGTCTTTTGTCGCTATAAGCAGGTAATATACAATCTCTATCCGAAACTGAATTCCTGAAGGGTTTCCGAGTCGTGACATTACCACTCACACAAAGTATATCTTTCATCTTCCAAGACAATTAAGTGAGGGCATCCAAGTCATTTTCTCTCATACCTTTCTCAATTTCAACACAACCTTAATACTTGTGTAAAGTCAAAATGCACCTTATAAAAATGAACGGAGGGAGTAAAAATAAAAAGCTAAAAGACTAAGGTCATGCTTGTCTAGGCATTTCCTCTGGTGTAAAAGAAAAAAACTAGAGATAAAACAAAGGGTGACTTTTCAGCCAAGCTTTTGAAAGAAAAAGCCTAAAGCCTTCTGGCTCTGTTTATTATGGCTGTAGCTTTTCTGAAAAGTAGCTTTCGATTGGACTGCATAGCTGAAGGGCTGCATGGCTGAACGACTGGGCTAAAGAGGTTTGGAGTTTAACAGTCTAGCTTTTTAGGTGTGAGGAGTGTGGGTTAGGAATGAAGGTGAGAGGGGTGAGGTTTGAGATATTATACTTGGTAAGAGGGGGTAATTTTCTTCAACTCTAGTGGCAAAGTCGGAATCCCAACCCACCAAAGCAGTATGAAGCTACCTTAGATCAGTTTTCACCTTTCAGCTTCTTCTAGTACAAATGGGCTGCTAGTTTTTGGTTGCAAAGAAGCTAACCGTTTAGAATAGCTTTTGGCTTCTACAGGGAAAAAGCAGAAGATGAAGCCGTTCCAAACAGAGCCTATAAGCCAAAAACAAGTCTAAAGGTGCTTTTTTGGCTTTTGTGAGATAAAAATACTTTACCACTTAAAATCTTCAAAATTAACAACCAAATGCCATAGTATATAAACTCCAAAATCTATCACCATCTCCTCATTTCTTCTCTTCCTTCTCTCTCCTATGCGACATGTGTAGATGCCGCCACCAGCCTCCTCCCTTCTCCCCTCTTGTCTCCGCTATCCCTGGCATCCTCCCTCCACTTCCCACTCCCTTCTCCACTCATTCCTTCGTCGGCGATGCCATTCCCGAGTGGTAGATCTGCTTGCCCTCCTTTCAAATCTGGACGATGGGAGGTTGATCGGGGTGACTGCTCATGCCAAGGACCACAAGATATCCCTGTGCGAGCTCAACTCCAAGGATGATTGGCACCAGCAGAAGATGGAGTCATTGCGGTAGAATTTAATCCACGTGCTCTAGAAGCGTGGTGTTGGTTTTAGTCCTGAATCATGAACACATGCACACGAACATGAAGAAGAACATAGAAGTTTTGGAGCAATTTCCTCTTGTGTTATTCTCAAACTCATAGGATACATGCCCTTTTATAGTTGGTGGACCACCTAATCAATTTGGTAACCAAGGCAAACACTAAACATGGAAAGCCTAACTAAGGAAATAAACCAATTGATTTGATCTAATTGCTGATTGCATTGTGATATCTACTTGCCTTATAATATAGTACTTGCCTTACATATAGCAAGTCTACAATGAAAAGTATAGATTACTTTCCAATATATATCCTTCCATAATATGGCAAGGCAACTATAGAAAGTCTTGATTATTTTCCAACATGTGGCAAGCAGCTCGTTGGTTTCCACTTCTCGGTGGCCATCTCCATCGAGGTTGTCCATGATGCCGAGGAGAAGCGTGCCGTCGTCGCGTTCCACGACTACCTGGCCGTGCATGGCCTCCTCCCTGACAAGCACGACGACTACCACATGATGCTAAGGTTCAATATAAAAGAGAAAAATGCCTCTTTTATAACAGTTCCTTCTTTGGCGTTTGCTAATCACTCTGTATTGTTTGCTCTCGTGATAAAATGCAGGTTTCTGAAGACCAGGAAGTTCGACTGTGAGAAGGCAATGCAAATGTGGGGAGAGATGATGAGTTGGAGGAAAGAGATCTTGGAGGTGATATGAATTCATAGTGCAGTACACTTGATAAGTCGTAATATCTATTTGATTGGTTTGTTCTGGATGGTCTTCTGAATTCATGTGGTTAGGAGTTTGAGTTCGATGAGCTCAACGATGTTCTTGAAGGGATACGGGTAGGCTACACTAGCACAAATTAAAAAATTCTACCGCATAAACCAGGAAGCCAAGCGAGTAAGTGATCATGGATCGTTACCACTAGACGTGCAGTGAAACGAAAGCAAAGTTGATGCATCCCGATTCAACGTATCATGCATCATGTTGCGGTGGTCAATCGTCCCCATGCGATAGTCGATCGTCTTGACCAGCGTCGCAGTAGCAGCAACACCTCTACTGACGTCCACACGCTCAGAGAAGGAACGTTGTGCGTCGGTGTGCTAGCACCAGCGCACACCGGAAGGCTCGAGTGGTGACGGCTAGGGTTTCGATGTGTTCGGCTGTACAACAATTACGACCGCGAACTCCCTTTAAATAGTCGCCCCCTTTGGTGGAACCCTACGTTAGGGCCCAACCAAGGTGAAAATCCCACTTAGCCTATTAGCGACGGATCCAATCTAAACCATTGTATTCTAACCTGTTAAGTGTGTGACCCTATAGGCTCATGCATAATCGGCCATGAGCCAAAACTCCTTTTGGCCCATAAGTCGGTAACGGCCCCTAGCAGGACATAGCGACTTTCAGATACACACGAAGATCATATCGAACGAATCTATATAGTATTCATGTACTGATCCCTTTGCCTCATGATACCAGATCAAAATCAAGGCGAGAAACATGCCACCCTACGATAGTTTGATCCTTCACTCGTTCTGTAGTGGATTACTAAGTTGCAATTGACTCCTCAATCACATTTGGTATGGCCAAGCACTTCCTTAATCCAACCACATTGAGAGGCCTAGAGATATCTCTTCCATTATATAGGAGGGTCAAATTCTGTTGATCACTCACATTCCTCCGTATGTTTCATAGTAAACCAGAAGGCTAGCTTCATGACTACCTAGTTACGAAGTAACGTTTGTCAACCTCTAAGTATACTATTACACATGTAGAAAACCATGACAATCTCAGGTCTAAGGATCCCACATATACTATGTATGAGACCAACTGTTGACACATAAGAATATAACAATTCCCGCAGTTTCTCATGGTGGGTCACTCCAACAGTATGTTCTCCAACATATGTTCACATTATTGATTTGATTTCCCTATATCCATGATCCATGAAACATGATCATCAATCAATACATATGCTGACATGTAAATCACAATTGTCTCATATGATGATATAAGGTCAGGGATAATACAAAATAGTATCAAAACATAAATAAGGAGTTTCACGAACAAGTTACGTACTTATTTGATCCACACTAATGATATTTATTCAAAGGACAAAATAATCATATTAACGTGAAACAATCATCTCCATGATTGCTTCAAGGGCATATCACTAACAGTTCTCTGGTACTATCCTCACGGCATTGATCTGGAAGGCCGGTTGGTGTAGATCGAGAGGCTCGACAAGATTGATCCAAACAAGCTTATGCAGATCACCTCGGTGGACCGGTAAATCAAGTATAATGTGCAGAAGTTCGATAGAGCTTTCAGGGAGCAGTTCCCTGCCTGCTCATTGGCAGCCAAGAGGCACATTGATTCCCACACTACCGTCTTGGATGTCCATGGTGTGGTATGGCTATGGCTTGTCTCCAACATTGATGTTTGTTTGCATATGTTGTGTTGTCTGTACTGTTTGCATTTTAACTGCAAAAATGAACTTTCAACTCTAAAATCAAGCTTTCAACTCGAAACTCCCCTTTTTCAACTCTAAATCTCAAGCTTTCAAGTCGAAGTCCCCCACTTTCAACTCTAATCTCAAGCTTCCAATCTGAAACACAAACTTTCGACTCTCACCTCCTCCTTCCCCCTAATCTCAAGCTTTTAACCCAAAATTCAAACTTTTAGCCACTAAATCTTAGCCTTCAACTCAAAAAGCCCAAAACTTTCAAAGTGATTCTCAAAGCGTTCAATTCATCAGGCTCATGCATGGCCGACAGCGGTGCCTAGGTGCAGTACGACTATGGGTTTGACTAGATCTGGTGAGCGTGTCGGCCGCCTAATGGAATGCCGAATCTGATAGATGCGACGGCTGGCCAGAGTTGGGCACGAGTTGGGAGGAGGATGATGACAATGGCATCAGGGTCTAAGCGGCTTGCTCAAGCAGGAGATTGGCAATCGTGCCCCCACCTCTCTCTTGGTCGCTTGTGAGCTCTTTAACACTGGCTATCACACACTAACTCCTCAAAGCCAATTGCTCCACATGAACTCCTCGAAGCCAATTGCTCCACATGAACTCCTCAAAGCCAATTGCTTCACATGAACTCCTCAACACTGAGAGAGAGAGAGCGGGGAGAGAGAAAGATGGGGAGAAACGAAATTGCCGCCTCGTTGCTTTTGCCAACGACTAATGGTGTGGTCGCACCTACGCTGGCAACACACACGCATGAGGTAGTAGTTTGGTAAAGTGCAATTCATTATTTGCCATGCTAAAGTGGATGCAATTCATCGTATGCCACTTTGGGTGATTTTATCCCTCTGCTAAAGAGGATGCAATTCATCGTACGCCAGTTTGGATGATTTTACCCCCCTTCTCCTTCCTCCCCTTCTTCTTCCTCTTTTTTCTTCTTCTTACCCATTCATGGCAGAATCCATAGTGGACCTCACTGTCCTGCCCAGTTGGTGTGTGATCCCCACATCCCCATCCCACCTCTATCTGTCCCTATAGAGTCCTCTCCTCTTCCTACTGAAGGTCCTCTCCAACTAGCAGCCGCTCCCTTCTCCGTCAAGCCGATCCTCCAGACTAGCTGTCGGGACCCGGATTTGCAAATCCGAAACCCTCTGTGTATACTGCACTAGTTTAGGATCACTCTAGTGCACACAGTGGAAACATAGATAAAATATCATTCCATACAACGAATTAACTAAGAAGAAGCAAATTATTATTAAATAAAGCAAACGACCTTATGGTCAATGTTTACACCATTATGCCTTAAGGATTTAAGAAACAAATAATTATTGCAGCGGAAAAGATAACTTGAGCCATTCGACATGCCACAGGCAATCGTCTGGGGAACGCCTTCCTAATCCACGTAGTCTTCATAGAATTCCTCCTCATGAGATTCATTATCTCCTTCAAGAATCGATCAACAAGGGCATAAAGCCGTGAGTACAAAAGTACTCGAGAAGCCGTAGGGAATTGATGCAATATATTCATGCACGGCTTGACAAGGATGGCTATATAGTTCATTTGCGTAAAGCAACAACTTGAATTGAAATACAATAAATAGATTGAAAGCATATTTATGAAAACATAAATAAATAATCGATAGATCAATGATAGACAACAATCACAACAGTGAACTCCCGCTCACATCCCAACAATTCCACATTCCACAATTCATGAAATACTCTATACCCGTGTGAAATTCCTTGCTTGTCCATGATCATGACGCGCTATTCGAATAGTTTTACTCTGCAGAGGTTGTACAACTTTACCCACAAGACATGAAATCTCTTTATAATCGATATTAACACACTTCCTTTGGTGTGTCGCAGAGATATCATGACAAAGCCTTTACAATGCACGGTCTAAACTCTCAGTCGCTCGCTAAGGTTTCGCCCTAGGGCCCCTCTTGCGCTTTGCGAATCTACCCGTCCATCCCGAACCCACACCACCAACTGGCAAGACTCAAGGCTAGACATTGCAAATTAATCACCTAGGTCTATCCCATACCGCACTTGTGGTAGTACGGTTAGGCCCAGTTCAATGGCGCACAAGATTAAGTCCTTAAGTTGTCTTGGGCAAGACATCCACATCCCAATGTGCTAGAAAGCACCCCTTTATCGCACGATCACTTGCCCGAGGGAAAACAATTGCTCAACCAAGACCAATGGCAAACCCCGCCATGGTACAACAAATTTTACAACAAATGGCTACCGCCACGATTCAATATCTCATTAAGTCAAGATTAACATTATTCAACATGTGATATGAATCCCAACGTATATATAAGCATGTCTAAGCATAACTACGATAACCCACGGTTGGTATAATGATCATGTCCAACTAGTAATGTCCCAACCTAGGTTTAACAATGGATACGTGGCATACAACTAATCAAGGTGGCATAATGTCAACTAGGTATACATCTACTCCCATTAAATAAACATTGATACGTAAATAGCATGCAAGTGTATAAAACAAATTACTTTGCAAACATAGGATCGATATGATCAAAGGTTACGACTTGCCTTGCTGATCTAGTGCTGAATCTTGGTCTTCGAAGTCTTCGTTCGCTCCCTCGGAATTAGCGCTCACCTAAAAGAAGCAATGAAACCAAATAAATACAAAACAGAGACTCAAACAAGCTCAAAACTGAAAATAAATGGCTCTGGAAGATAGATCTTGATTTTAGAAAAAATTAGAAACTTGAATCGCCTCAATCGGAGTTCGTATGAGCGAGAACGGGCCTCCGAAAGATTAAGTTCAGAGAAAATACAGAAAATCGAATTTCGGATTTATTTTTATACGGAAAAGGATTTATTGCGCAACGCCGACGTCACCGGCTCGGTGGACTCGGTCCACGGCGCTGCCTCGGTTCACTATGCGCTCGGCGACGGCCGACGCATCACGACGCGGCAGATCGGCCGACGCGGCTCGACGCAGCGCCACGCCACGCCTGGACGACGCGGCAAGCCACGCCACGCGCAAGATCGGCGGCCGTGGATCGGATCTCGACGGCCGAGGACGAGGGCGTGGACAGAGGCGACGCGGCACGATCCAGGGCACCCTTCGCAGATCGGACGGCCAGGGTTTATAGCCAGGAACGACGGCGAGGCGGGCGGCGCGGGCTTACCGGAGACGAGGAAGAAGACCCGGCAAGCGGCGGAGGAGGGTCGGTTCGGGCGGAAGACAAAGCAGACCGGGCAGAGGGCGACGCGGCGGACTCGGGCGAGCAAACGGCGACGGCGAAGACGCACCGAAGCGGCGAGGCAACGGAAAAAGGATTCGGCGGCGACGGCGAAGCTACGGCGAGCTCGCGCGGCGCAAGGGCGGCGTTTCAGGCAGCGAGGAAAGGGGCAAAAGAAGCAGCGGCGCGAGGGGATCCTCGGGAGGTGCGCGGCACGGCTTTTATAGCCTCGGGGGACGCGCAACGGACGCGGCACGGACGCCAAGGCGTGAGCGAGGCGACTCGAGCGATGGCGGCGGCTAGGGTTTGGTCGCGGCCGATGACGTGGCGCAATCGCGCCACACGCGTGTCGCGATCGGGCGCTAACGCGGTGGCGGACTTCTTTCGCGAGAGGTGGGCCGAGCGAGCGGCCGAAGGGCAGAGAGAGCGGTGTTGGGTCTTGGCCGAGAGAAGATTCGGCCCAGATGGGTTTTTTTTAAATTAAAAACATTTTTCGATTTTAGAAATTGCCAGAATTTCAAATAAAATCAAATAAATTCAAATAAATATCAAATAAATTCAGAAAAATCCCCAAAAAATACAGAAAAATTCCTTGGAGCATAATGAACCCAACTAAAACTGAAATTCTTGAGTTTGATGAATAGTTTAGTCAAATTAAATTTTTTTTATTCATGAAAAATTCAAATTAAGCTGGAATTAATTCAAGAAAATGCAAATGGTTTACTTTTTAATTCAAACATTCCAAAACTTCAAATTTTGGGATGTTACAAACCTCCCCCCTTAAATGGAATCTCGACCCCGAGATTCAGGCTGGCTAGGGAATAGGTGGGGAAACTCGGACTTCAAATCCTCTTCGCGCTCCCAAGTTGCTTCCTCTTCTGAATGATTACTCCACTGGACCTTGCAAAAACGGATGATCTTGCTCCTCGTGATACGCTCTGCTATATCCAAAATTTTCACTGGTTGCTCCTTGTAGGTAAGATCCTCTTGCAAATCAATGGCTTCCAATGGCATCTGTTCCTCTGGCACACGCAGGCATTTCTTCAACTGCGATACATGGAACACATCATGGATTCCGGCAAAAGACTGAGGCAATTCTAACTTGTAGGCAACCTCTCCTGTTCGTTCCATGATTTTGAACGGTCCCACATATCTAGGGGCAAGCTTTCCTTTTACTTGAAATCTCTTAACTCCTTTGAGAGGAGTGACTCTCAGATAAACATAATCATTGGGCTCGAAACTCAAATCTCGACGACGATTATCTGCATAACTCTTTTGTCTACTTTGAGCTATCTTCAACCTGTCTCGAATTAATTGGACTTGCTCTTCCGCTTCTTGCAGTATGGCAGGATCAAACAATTGTCTTTCTCCTGACTCCTTCTAGTTGAGAGGGGTTCTGCACTTTCTTCCATATAAGGCTTCAAAAGGCGACATTTGCAAACTGGCTTGATAACTATTGTTGTACGAAAACTCGGCATAGGGCAAACACTTGTCCCACTTGGCACCATAAGTTAAGGCACAAGCTCTTAACATATCCTCTAGAATTTGATTCACACGCTCAGTCTATCCATCGGTTTGAGGGTGATAGGCAGTACTGAATCTGAGATGAGTTCCCATGGCTTCATGCAGACTCTGCCAAAAACGAGAGGTAAACTGGCTTCCTCTATCAGACACTATCTTCTTAGGCACTCCATGAAGACTGACGATCCTTGACATATATAACTCTGCTAATTTATCTCCTGCATAGGTAATCTTAACTGGAATGAAGTGAGCTACCTTAGTCAATCGATCCACTATTACCCAGATCAAGTCATAACTCGCTTGGGTCTTAGGAAATCCGTAATGAAATCCATACCAATTTCTTCCCACTTCCACTGAATCTTCAATGGTCGCAGCAATCCTGCCGCCTCGATGCTCGCCTTGACCTTTTGGCAGACATCACAAAGTGCAACATACTCTGCAATCTCACGCTTCATACTAGGCCACCAATACCTTTCCTTGAGGTCTTGATACATCTTAGTACTTCCAGGATGAATGGAGTATAAAGTCTCATGCGCTTCTTTGAGAATCAACTCCTTAAGCTCTTTTTGATCTGGTACGCAAATACGCTTCTCATACCAAATAGTACCTTGTTCATCTTCAGTGAAACTTGGGGCTTTTCCTTTCTTCATATTGCTCTTAATCTCCTTGACATCAGCATCATCTACCTGTGCTTCTCGAATCTGATCTTCCAATGTAGGGCGTACTTCCAAAGTAGCTAAATACCCTTCCTGAACCAATTCCAAACTAAGCTTCTGAAATTCCTTATGAAGGGCTGGCTGACTTTCCTTAATCATCGGGGTATTGCAGTAGCTCTTTCTACTCAAAGCATCGGCTACGACATTGGCCTTGCCTGGATGATAATGGATCCCAATGTCATAATCCTTGATCAATTCCAACCATCTTCTTTGTCTCATATTGAGGTCAGCTTGGGTAAAAATATACTTCAAACTCTTGTGATCCGTATAAACCTCACAACGATTACCAATGAGATAGTGATGCCAAATCTTTAAGGCATGCACTACGGCTGCTAGTTCCAAATCATGGGTAGGATAATTAACTTCATGTGGCCTTAGTTGTTGCGAAGCATACGCTACAACCTTCTTATCTTGTATTAGCACACAACCGAGTCCTTGTCGGGATGCATCACAGAATATCTCAAAATCCTTCCTATTATCTGGCAGGATAAGCATTGGGGTAGTTGTCAAACACTTCTTTAGCTCTTGAAAACTTTGCACGCACTCTGGCGTCCAAACAAATTTCTTCTCTTTCTTTAAGAGTTGAGTGAGCGGTCTGGCTTTTCTAGAAACCCTTCTATGAAACGACGATAATATCCCGACATTCCAAGAAAACTTCGAATTTGGGGTACCGTCTTGGGTGACTCCCAACTTAGCACATCTCGTACCTTTCCAGGGTCAACAGCGACTCCTTCCGCTGATATGACATGTCCTAGGAAAGCAACTTCTTTCATCCGAACTCACATTTATCGAACTTTGCATAAAGTCGATTCTCTCTTAGCTTTAAAATTTGGCGCAAGTGATCCTCATGTTCTTCCTCACTTTTGGAGTAGATCGAATGTCGCCAATGAAAACAACAACAAACTTATCCAAATATTCCATGAATACCTTATTCATCAAGGTCATGAAGTAGGCGGGGCATTGGTCATCAAAAGACATCACAAGATACTCATCCGTCCATACCGAGTAACAAAAGCTGTTTTGGATATATCCTCTTGACGAATCTTCAACTGGTGGTAACCCGATCTTAAGTCAATTTTCGAGAACACTCCGGCTCCTTGAAGTTGGTCAAACAAATCATCGATTCTTGGCAGAGGGTACTTATTTTTGATGGTGACCTCGTTGAGTGAGCGGTAACCCACACACATTCTCTGAGTTCCATCTTTCTTTTCAACTAAAAGAACTGGCGCTCCCCATGGCGAAGAACTTGGTCGAACAAAACCTTGATCTTGTAGCTCTTTAATCTGTCTCTTTACTTCAGCTAACTCATTAGCAGGCATTCTATAAGGTCTCTTGGAAATGGGTGGCGTGCCAGGAACTAGTTCTATCAAGAACTCTATATCTCGATCTGGTGGCATCCCAGGCAACTCATCCGGAAACACATCAGGAAATTCGATGGCGACTGATACATCTTCCAAACTTATTCCTTTGGCACTGCAAACTCTAATCCCTTCGGACTGATCTAAATCGGCTTGAACTTTTAACTTGGCTCCATCCGATGGTTAAGGTGATCTCTATTCCCACAATCCAAAATCGCTTGGTTCTTGGAAAGCCAATCCATTCCTAGGATCACATCTAGGGACTTGGTGTCTAGGACAATCAGGTTGGCTAGAAATTCTACCCCTCCAATTAATATCTTAACCTCGGGGCAGCCTTGGTTCGTACTCAAATCAGAACCAGGAGATTGCACTAGTAAAATAGTCTTAAGAGGCATTGTCTTTAATTGATGATTGGCAGCAAAACTCCGAGAAACAAACGAATGCGTAGCTCCAGAATCAAACAAAACCATGGCAGATGCTGAGTTGACTAGGAGCTTACTTAGTATGACGTCTGGTGCAGACTGGGCGTCCTCGGTGGTGACGTAATTCACACGGCCTCTTCCAGCAGGTGGCGGAGTCCTGGTGGCTTGGTTAGGAGTCTGGGGCGCTCCACGTCCTGATCCTGGCGCGGGGGTCTTGGCTGGCGTAGATCCTAAATTGAAGCGGACTGGCGTCACAGCTTGCTTTCTGGGGCAATTGTTGGCATAGTGACCAAGTTCATGACAGTTGAAACATGTGACTCCTGCAGCTGGATTACTGGTCCTTTGAGGTGGATTCTTTGTTGAGTTGGGGTTGCGATTACTCAAGGAGTCCGGGCGAGGTTGGTGCGGGGTTCGATTGCATTTGGAGGAGTGAAACGAGCAGGCTGTTGAGCATTGGTTCTGACTCTCTGCTGGTGACTCTGATGGGCTCCATGCTGCATCATCTTTCTCTTACGGGATTCTTCCAATTCACGACGAGATTCCTCAATAAGCATAGCTTTATCTACAAGGTGCTGAAAATCTGCATAGTCATTGCCAACCACTTGCACCTTTAGTCCTGGATTGAGTCCACACTTGAACTTCTTTTGGCGAGCATCATCTGTAGCTCATCCTCTGGAGCATAGCGAGCAAGCTGAGTGAACTTATTAAGGTATTCACTCACTGACATTCCTTCCTGCTTAAGCTCTCAGAACTCATTCTTCTTCATTTCCACCTTTCCATCAGGGATATGAGAGTGGCGGAAAGCAGTGGAAAACTCTGGCCAAGTGATAGTCTGAGGGTCGTCATGGGCGGCACTGTAGTTCTCCCACCATTCAGCGGCGGTGCCCTCCAGCTGATGAGCGGCATAGAGAACCTTCTCACGATCGGTGCACTGGGCAATTGCAAGCTTCTTCTCAATGGAGCGGATCCAATCATCTGCGTCCAATGATTCTGAAGAGTTGGAGAAAGTTGGCGGACGAGTCCTCATAAATTCTGCTAGCTTGGACTGGAGACGAGCTTGAGGAGGTGCAGCGGCAGCTTGGTTCTGCTGGTTCAATAGGTTAGCTAGGGCAACTGCAGTCTGGTTCTACTGATTCATCATGTTGTTCATGTTCTACATCACTGTATTCATTAGCTGAGTCTGAACTGCCAGAAAATGTCCTATGTTCTGATCTGTAACTGCTGGTGGTGGCGGTGGTGCATTGGGATTGGGGTTGGTACTGGCACTAGCATCCGCTAGAGAACTGCGACTGACTCCAGAACGAGTGTCAACCATCTGAGATGCAGCACAAGGGTTTGATAGGTAAGAGGGAAAAGCAGTAGACGAGTGGTAAGATCATCTAGGGGAGAAGGTAATACCCAGGGACAAAAGGTCACAGCCGAAAAGGCTACAGAGTAAAGAGGCAAATAAAGCTTTTTCAACTAAAGGTATGGTTGCAACACCGTGCTTGGGGCAGGTGTACAACATACCAGGCACACAAGCAATTGAAATCTTAGTATACGCGGACTAAACGTAACTGAACTGAAAAGGGGAAAAACATGCTCAAACGCCGCTAAGCACAAAACCCTATCTTATATGGTAATCTTCTCGGATATATCTTTGATGGCTTGATTCATCATCTCCCTTGATTTGATTCCTTGCAGAAGGCTCGAGGTTTTGAGAAGTTTCATAAGACAAGTTCAATTTAAATTTCAAATCAATGTCTCAGCAAAGGAGAGAAATAAGAACCTAAGAATAAGACGAGAGGAGACGAAAACTATTAAGTACCAATTTTGTTGGTTTGATTTAGAGAATAATTTTGAAGACCATGCTAACTAGGATAGCGACCTACAGTCGATATGGCTCTGATACCATCTCTGTCGGGACCCGGATTTGCAAATCCGAAACCCTCTGTGTATACTGCACTATTCCAGAATCACGCTAGTGCACACAGTGGAAACATAGATGAAATATCATTCCATACAACGAATTAACTAAGAAGAAGCAAATTATTATTAAATAAAGCAAACGACCTTATGGTCAATGTTTACACCATTATGCCTTAAGGGTTTAAGAAACAAATAATTATTGCAGCGGAAAAGATAACTTGAGCCATTCGACATGCCACAGGCAATCGTCTGGGAACGCCTTCCTAATCCACGTAGTCTTCATAGAATTCCTCCTCATGAGATTCATTATCTCCTTCAGCAACTGATCAACAAGGGCATAAAGCCGTGAGTACAAAAGTACTCAGCAAGCCGTAGGGAATTGATGCAATATATTCATGCACGGCTTGACAAGGATGGCTATATAGTTCATTTGCAGAAAGCAACAACTTGGATTGAAATACAATAAATAGATTGAAAGCATATTTATGAAAACATAAATAAATAACTGATAGATCAATGATAGACAACAATCACAACAGTGAACTCCCCGTTCACATCCCAACAATTCCACATTCCACAATTCATGAAATACTCTATACCCCGTGTGAAATTCCCGGGCTTGTCCATGACCGCGGACGCGGCTATTCGAATAGTTTTACACTCTGCAGAGGTTGTACAACTTTACCCACAAGACATGAAATCTCTTTGCGCAATCGATATTAACACACTTACTTTGGTGTGTCGCAGAGATATCATGACAAAGCCTTTACAATGCACGGTCTAAACTCGGTACTGCCCGCTAAGGTTTCGCCCCTAGGGCCCCCTCTTGCGCCTTGCGAATCTACACGTCCATCCCGGAACCCACACCACCAACTGGCAGTACTCAAGGCTAGACATTGCAAATTAATCAGCTAGGTCTATCCCATACCAGACTTGTGGTAGTACGGTTAGGCCCAGTTCAATGGCGCACAAGATTAAGTCCTTAAGTTGTCTTGGGCAAGACATCCACATCCCAATGTGCTAGAAAGCACCCCCTTTACTGCACGATCACTTGCCCGAGGGAAAACAATTCGTTCAACCAAGACCAATGGCAAACCCCGCCATGGTACAACAAATTTTACAACAGTGGCTACCGGCCACGATTCAATATCTCATTAAGTCAAGATTAACATTATTCAACATGTGATATGAATCCCAACGTATATATAAGCATGTCTAAGCATAACTACGATAACCCACGGTTGGTATAATGATCATGTCCAACTAGTAATGTCCCAACCTAGGTTTAACAATGGATACATGGCATACAACTAATCAAGGTGGCATAATGTCAACTAGGTATACATCTACTCCCATTAAATAAACATTGATACGTAAATAGCATGCAAGTGTATAAAACAAATTACTTTGCAAACATAGGATCGATATGATCAAAGGTTACGACTTGCCTTGCTGATCTAGTGCTGAATCTTGGTCTTCGAAGTCTTCGTTCGCTCCCTCGGAATTAGCGTCTACCGGAAAAGAAGCAATGAAACCAAATAAATACAAAACAGAGACTCAAACAAGCTCAAAACTGAAAATAAATGGCTCTGGAAGATAGATCTTGATTTTAGAAAATTTAGAAACTTGAATCGCCTCAATCGGAGTTCGTATGAGCGAGAACGGGCCTCCGAAAGATTAAATTCAGAGAAAATACAGAAAATCAGAATTTCTGGATTTATTTTTATACGGAAAAAGGATTTATTGCGCAACACTGACGTCAGCCGGCTCTCGGTGGACTCGGTCCACGGCGCGGCCTCGGTTCACCGTGGCGCTCGGCGACGGCCGACGCGTCATCGACGCGGCAGATCGGCCGACGCGGCGTCGACGCAGCGCCACGCCAATGGCCGACGCGGCAAGCCACGCGTCGCGCATCGGCGGCTGTGATTGGATCTGACGGCCGAGGACGAGGGCGCGGACAGAGGCGACGCGGCACGATCCAGGGCACCCTTCGCAGATCGGACGGCCAGGGTTTATAGCCAGGAACGACGGCGAGGCGGGCGGCGCGGGCTTACCGGAGACGAGGAAGAAGACCCGGCAAGCGGCGGAGGAGGGTCGGTTCGGGCGAAAGACAAAGCAGACCGGGCAGAGGGCGACGCGGTGGACTCGGGCGAGGAAACGGCGACGGCGAAGATGCACCGAAGCGGTGAGGCAACGGAAAAAGGCTTCGGCGGCGACGGCGGAGCTACGGCGAGCTCGCGCTGCGCAACGGCGGCGTTTCGGGCAGCGAGGAAGGGGGCAAAAGAAGCAGCGGCGCGAGGGGATCCTCGGGAGGTGCGCGTCACGGCTTTTATAGCCTCGGGGGACGCACAACGGATGCGGCACGGACGCCAAGGCGTGAGCGAGGCGGACTCCGAGCGGCGGCGACGGCGGCTAGGGTTTGGCTGCGGCCGATGACGTGGCGCAATCGCGGCCACACGCGCGTGTCGCGAGACGGCGCCAACGCGCACATGGCCGCGGGTCGCGCCGCGAGAGGTGGGCCGAGCGGAGCAGGCCGGGGCGGAGCGAAGCGGCTGGGCTGCTGGGCCGAGAGAAGATTCGGCCCATATGGGTTTTTTTTTAAAATTAAAAACATTTTTCGATTTTAGAAATTGCCAGAATTTCAAATAAATTCAAATAAATATCAAATAAATTCAGAAAAATCCCCAAAAATACAGAAAAAAATCCTTGGAGCATAATGAACCCAAGTAAAACTGAAATTCTAGAGTTTGATGAATAGGTTAGTCAAATTAAATCCTTTTATTCATGGAAAATTCAAATTAAGCTGGAATTAATTCAAGAAAATGCAAATGGTTTACTTTTGAATTCAAACATTCCAAAACTTCAAATTTTGGGATGTTACACTAGCGGATTTGGAATTTTATCCAGTAGAGGAGCACAGATCTGCGCCTTCCGCATCCACAGCGTGGCGGTGACGAACCCATCTGACCATGATGCGGCAGCAGCGGTGGTCTCCATCCACGTCGCGGCGAAGGTCTCCTCCATCCACAACATGGTGTCACAAACTACTTGCGTCGGTTCCAGCATATTATTGATCACGCCAACATGCTGCCTTGCATGCTAAGCACTATCTCCCCTCTTCTAGCGTCCGCCATGGATTCCAGCAAGAAGAAGAGGAGAAGAGAAAGAAGAAGGGAGGAAGGAGAATAAGAGGTAAAATAGTTCAAAATGGGATATGATGAATTGCACCCTCTATATAGTCGAAAATGATGAATTATACTCCACAGAGTGACAAATCCTCAAGTGCTATATTGTAGAGTGGCAATTCATCAGTTATCCTTTGAATTGAAGTCCGCACATTTGAGCATGTGGCATTGTAAAAATTTGGCAATCCTACGGTAAGATAATGATAATTTGATTCTGTTCTTAAGGGAATCACCGTTCTGTAGAATAGAGTATTGTTAACTATCTTAGCCAAAAGGAGTAACCGACCAAGACATTGTGAATACTAGTAGTGTGCCTGTGCGTTGCAATAGATCTTAAATATGCAACGACACAAGTGCTAGGTTATGGCAATGTTGAACCATATTAGTTAAAATCAAAACAGGGTTATACATATCATTAAGCATGATCTTAAACCGTACAATAAATATCAATTTTCTATTAATTATACATCCAACAAACCATATATGTACAAGCTAGTAAATAAATCAAATTAAAAACATATGTCTACAATTTAGTAGTATTGTTGTTTTCTTGCACTACTGTCCTACTGCTATGTACTACCGCCGTATCCCGCTCGTTAATCAAATGATGCAACAAACACAGTTAATCAAATGATATAACTTATCATTATCAGGATAGATCAACAAGGTGTCAATCATAAAAAAGTGTATTATTTGCATTTGACCAGGCTACTACTAAATGGATTTTGCCAAATGTACCCGACCAGTTAGTGAAAGAGCGTGACATGACAAAGCTAGGGTGGTCGGTGGCACACCCAAGGTTCATCAACCAGATCCTTAGCAAAGATGATGATGCATGTCTTAGTCTCAGGGAAGACCCAACAGTCAGTCTAAGGCTGGATATTTATGCTCTTGACGCCAGAGTATGTCTCAAGGCCATGCATGTCAATCTCATTGTCGAAGTGCCCAATGTTGCAAACAATGGTGTTCTTCATCTTCCTCATGTGGTCAACCATGATGATGTCCTTGTTGCCGATGCTGATCACGAAGATATCAGCCTCTGAGAGGACATCCTTCAAGGTGAGGACCTAGAGATCCTCCATCAGAGCCTAGAGGGCGCAAATGGGGTCGATCTCGGTCACAATGACACGGGCACCAGCCTGCTTGAGTGCAGTAGCATAGCCCTTGCCATCGCCATAATAGTAGACAATAGCAACCTTGCCAGCTATCATGACGTCGGCCCTCCTCATCAGACCATCAAGGAGGGAGTGGTGGCAACCTTACATGTTGTCAAATTGTTTAGAAAGTATTATTAGGTATCTATTTTAGCTATAGTGCTACATAGATCCAATATAGATACAAAAAAATCAATGTAACGCCCAAATGAATAATACTCCATGCGCAAGGAAATCTTGATCAGAGACGCAGGCCATTGCACATTCTAGAGGTGTCAACGTACCTTTATCAAAAGATTACTGAAATTGAACATTTATACTAAACTAATTCTAATATGTGGGTTTAAACAACTCAACTCCTTCAGGTGTAACTAATACTATATGAAAAGTTTGATCACACACATACAAAGTGATTTCTAAAGTTATAATAATGTCAAATGGAGAGTAATAAAATGCGGGTTATACAGTACAACCACTAACAGGGCACTAAAAACAGGTTGTAAGTAATCTGTAAAAAACATATAACAGTAATATTGTAACGCCAAACAATTTATAGTTTGATAGATGCATATAAGCCAATTTGTAGAATCATATAAACACTGAAGAACAAGCTTTGGAGGGAAGCTCACCTCCAAACCCATCCAGCAGCATGTCCGTTCACTCGATCTCTATCTTGCTATCTGCTGTCCTAATGCCTATTTTGGCTAACCCTTGCAGGTGCGGTCAAGGAGAATGACTCTAATGGAAAGCAATGTCAACATTAATATTTTAGGTTGTCTTAGGAGGAACAATATAAAGAACGAAGAGAGTTGAAACTGGATGTACCATACATAGGACTATATCTAGATCTCACCGCTCAGAGGGAAAATCTTTGGAACTGCCCAAGTTGCTTCTATCTAATGCAACCTTTAGGTCAATCTATGGCTAATTAACATCACCATATTTTGCGAAGGCCAATCTGACAATATTCTTGCTTTCCATCTTAGCAATGCATTTTTCATTCCTAACAAACCCTTAACCAGCTATAGTTGGACGAAGAGCTTCTCCTTATTAATTGTCGAAGGTGACAACCGCCGAGTGCGGATGCTATTTCGTGTGTTCCAACCGCCGTGCACTCCCTTCTGGGCGGTTTAAAAGGATAAGATTGACAGTTTTCATAGTAGTTGGCCCCCAGGACGTGCAGGCTCATGTCAAGGACGAGCTTGATATCGTCACCACGCCGCTCGAGCACACAGGCCAGCCACAAGGAGAACTCGAGAGCCCATGCAGCGATTCCCCCTTCCCTGCCTTGGCAGTTTCTAGGAGAGGCGGCGTGTCTGCAGGGTGGCCGGCAGTTGCGAGTTGTCGGTGGTCCAGCTGTGTAGGGAACGATGGGAAGATGATATGGCGAGTTTGAGCCTAGGCAAGGACCGACGGGCCATTGGGCGATAGGGGCGGGGGTGCAGTAGATTGATGATTGCCGGCATGGGGACAAAAGGGGCAGGGGAAAGGCAGTGCAAAAGAAATGGCATGAGATGGGCACTGTAGCATGAGGAGATGGTCCGGCAGCGGCGATAGGGATGAGGCGGGATTGGGGGAGACGATGATGTGAGGCACGCCAAAGTTGGGGGCAGGCCAATGAGCGCCGAGCCTGGGAAATAAGGGGTGAAGGCAGGGCGGCGCAAGAGCGATCGGTCGAGGTGGGCGTGGCAGGGCGATGAGATGGTGCGGCGATAGGGGTGAGAGTGGGTTGGGGGAGCGGATGATGTGATGTCCTTTTTTCTAGTTTTGCAAATGATGTCAGGCCAATTTTTTTAATAAGGGGCGTCGAACGGGAACACATGGGAATAGGGATGAAAATGGGAACAGAATTTCCGACATTCTGGAGAAAAAATGGAAACGGAAAATGTGAGTACAGAAACATAAAAGAAATTTTTTTTAGAAACGGAATCGAAACAGGAGAGCCAGTTCCGACGGAAATGAAAACGGAACAGAAATTACGTGTAAATCAAACCGAAAATTCCGACTAAGCCTGGCCCACTTCCTATCTGGCCCAACCGGTCAAGTCCCAACTAGTCAGACCCAACAGGCCAACTTGCCAACCCTAATCAACACAACAGACACAACATCTCAGAGATTCATACCCCCGTCACCCCGAGTCCCTACACCAGCACTGCCCCTTATCCTCCCCTCCTTGGCTCCCCCCACCGCGTCACCCCCACCGGCGGCTCCCCAAGTCCCCGTACCAAGCGCTGCCCCTCGTCCTCCCCTCCCCGGCTCCCCCACTGTGTCGCCCTCCACTGGTGGCCTCCCCCCACCGCGGCCTCCCCCACTTGCGGCCTCCCCCCATCTATAAGTAAGAAGTTGCGAGGATGATGGGCAATCAAACTAACGCAGTCAACCTTGATTTCTCTTAGATAAATTCTTCACATGTCTAAATACGATTGCTATATCTATGCAGGAAATCCGTTGTTTAGTAAGAAGTTCTGTTATTTTCATATATTGTCAGATGATGAAGTAGAAGCACAGTTAAAGGAGGCAGCAGTGATATCGATGGAAACAGAAGTCAGTGACCTTGACTTGTTAAATATCAGGGAGCAGTGTGATCAAGCCTTGGCTCTTTCTGAGTACAGAGCCCAGCTGTATGATTATCTGAAAAGTACACTATTGCACCAAATTCGACCGCACTCGTGGGCGAATTAGTTGGTGCTCGCCTTATTGCACACAGTGGCAGTTTGCTAAATTTGGCCAAGCAGCTTGGCAGCACAATTCAGATACTTGGTGCAGAGAAGGTGAGTGTACTATATGTAATCCTGGAAACATTTCATTGTTTTCCGTTCACAGTTTTTTTGGGATGATCCTGCACATCTATATGCTCAAGATTGGTTATGAATCTTGGTAGATGTATCCGTTTTCAACCCTACATGGGAATTGGGTTGGATGATTCTCCCGTGTATGACGGTAAACTGCGTTTTTTATTTAGTTATAAGATAGGTGTTGACGAAGAAAATGACTAGGCCACTAATCATTATTTTTGTTAGGTCAAAAAAGATTACAACCAACCTAGACCAAGGTTACAAATTTTGTTTTTGGACCACATCTCGAGGCAGTTGAAACCTAAAATTTTGACGAGATTTTGGAATTCCGATTGAAATCCGGCCAAAATGGAAAAACCCAAATTTCAAATCCAGTATTTTGGTGGCCGGTAAAACCGAAATTTCAGCCCTTTTCAACCCCCTGTGAAATGGTATCCCGAGGTTAGAAAATTTTGGGGAAAAAAATGAAAAATGCATGCAAGCATTTATCTACATTTCCCATTTATTTGAATGCAAAATACTCCCTCCGGTCAAAAATAGTTATTGTTTTGGACATCGATACGGTACCCAAAACTCAACTTTAACCACTAATTTCTATAGTAATATATTTAAAATAATCCAATAAAATTACAATACTATGAAAGTACATTTCTAGACAAATCTACACATGATTTTCTTGCATCCAATCTAAATATTTAAAAAGATATCTAAAAGTTTGACTGCATGTATCCCACAAGTTTTTGTGAACCAGAGGGAGTACTAAGTATTTGCACATAAAATACCCTAAATTTAGAAATTTTGGCAACATTTCGCCTGATTTCGGATTCTAACACTTCAATTTGGCAACAATCAATAAATACTGTGATCACAAATGATAAATATGAAATAAAATTGACACAAATGACATTCACATTCACCAACATCATGCCATTGTGTCCATCCTATTGCATGACAATTGATAATTCATAAACACCTTTGAAATCCTGTTACATTACAAATTTGAAATCACGCCGTGCATTCCATCCATCATATTTCATCCATCACAATTGTTTCGAACATAATAAACGAGAGAAATACCTATCGAAGCGTCAATGACTACAACCCACCGGTTGGCCCGAACCACCTGCAAGAGGCATAATTAAAGGAGTATGAACATGTATTGCACGAAGATGTGCTACATAAGTTAAAGGATCTTGTAGACAACTATACATTGACGTACCTACGAGTAGTAGTACGTGCATGGTGCAACCTCCACGCCACATCATCAACAATGCTCTCGCCATACTTCCTCTTGTGCGCTTGCTTGTACTCCTCCCAATTCACACCCCGCGGTAGCCAGGCAGACTTCCAGCATTCGTAATGCGCCATCCAGCCCAAATGATTCTCCAACTGGTGCAGGTACCTGACAGGCATATGTCGTGTGTACGGATTGGCGTAGGGATCAGTGTTGTCGAACAACGACAACATGCTCGATCCGTCGCGACTCTGATAGTGACTGTACCCACCTAATCCCCTCCGTAGGGCATCAAACCATACCCTAACATAGGGTACCTAGGCTGCTCACTAGGGAAACCCCAATGGCTTGAAGATTGGTTGCTAGACCACGAGCCCATGTCATCTTAGGGATGTCCTGACTACTGCCCACCCCTACTACTCGTTGTGCCATTCCCCGTACTATAGGTCTACCTCTGCTATCCTCTCACTATCTGTGGTTAGTACTACTAACTTAGGGTTTATGGTTAGTACAACTAACTTAGAGCTAGGGTTTATGGTTAGATTCAAGTAGTTGAATATTAATCCACAGTTAAACCACTTATTCAAAAATACAAACTATATCATTTCAACCGAGTAGTTGAAGCTGCATGTCTTTTCTTAAAAGTATAAACCAAAAAGACCTAAGGAGTACAGTTCGATGAATAAAACACTAATTTGAAACGAATAATTCTATATGAAACCCTTGAGAATTGTACTATTTTCTCTAAAATTCATACGAAATTATGTTCCACACTAGGTTTTTCTTATCTAGTAGAAACAAGCTAAATGTGAGTTTTTTTCGTATAAACTTTTGCAAAGCTTATAGGCACCTAATCCTAAAAGTTTCGACATATCCAATCCATCCGAAAAATTGTAGTGAACATGTTTGCATAATTTAAGTTAAGGGAGTTAGGGTTTAGGATTACATAATTTGTATATATATATTTTTTGGCAAAATTTTCATATGTATTCCTCGAAAAAGGTATTACAATTCGACATAAAAAAATTTAGTGCTAAATCTGGTCCTATAAACATGAAAACCAGTTGAATTTTGATCGTCTGAGTCAAAAAAAACCCAAAATCTTCCTGAAAAATCCCGAAATCACTACAATAATTTGAACATTTTCAAACTTTTTTGAGCAATGTTTCAATGCTTTCCCTCCTAATACAAGTTGCACAAATTTTGAAGCAAGCGAAGAGGTAAGTAATCACTATCTACACTTAATTCATACTTTAATATTTTTGTACAACTGTGAAAAAGAAAAGTACAGAAACACCTCTAATTTTTTTATCTTACCGAGATTTCAGCCAAGATTTCTAAAATCTTGACGAGATTTATAAACTACACATACGCGACGACCACGCTTATACAGTTGCACTCATCAATGTTTCGCGTAAAATAGTTAATTTAAGCTTAAATTACATTTAAGGACTCAAGGTTACATACATTGGTGTATCATCTACTAGTCAGGCAATATGAAACAAATCAACTGTTCTAAACAGCGGCCGTTATCAACGCGGTGGCAGGTCTAGCTTGGCAATATATGCTTAGCAGATTACAATTAACTTATAAAAGGAAGCTGCAAAGCAAGGAGAAAACCAAACCAATGTACACAACCGTCATGAGCAAAAACATCTGTATATATGTAACTAGGTAGCACGCCACTTATGTAGATGTCAATTTAACATCACACCATAATAAGGGGTGGATACTTCAGTAGTTAGCATCTAACACCATCCATTTTTTCTGGTTCAAGTCCACCAGACCTGTATGGTAAAAGGCGAAAAAAAAGAGCTATCTACATAGCATTTCTATAGTTAGGCAAGCAATCCTTCTATGGTTTTCACTTCATTATGGAACCTCGGAATTAGAGGAATTCTGCTGCTGTAGCTGCGGCTGAACCCTTTCAGGCAGCAGCAGGCTGGCTCTTCTTCACTTTCTCAGCACGGAACCTCTTGGTGTCAGCACCCTTCACATTGAATTCCATCAGGAGCTCCTCAAATAGAACCTCCATGTTGGTCTTGAAGGATACAGCGTGACCAGCACGCAGCAGTGGCTTCGCTGCACTGCTGCTGCTGGATCCTTCCGCATCAGTCCTTTCCTGTTCCTTGCTTTCATCATCCTCGTCAGGGACTGGGGATCCAACCTTATGACCCTCCATGTAGTATTTGCATGCAGCCAGAATGGCACGGCCACGATCACGGAAGTGGCCAGCGACAAGGTCTTCAAAGTGCTGAAACAAGGAATAGCCGACAACAAAGGTTATTAGATTATTTTGTATGTAAACTCTCTGTAAGGTTCTCAGTGCGCTACGCCATAACACCGAGTGAGAATGATGATTACCCTACTACCACCAACTAAGATGATATATCATTTCTTACACAGAGAGCTGGGGCCCATACTTCTATCTCCCACCCTACTAGACAACAGAATTAACCACATATGTATCTATCAGGGTTCAGATATGTTTAAAGTTGTCTACAACTGATGATATGTTAAACCACTAAATGGAAAGAACAATTGTGCCCATGCAGGCGTGTGCCTGTGCGTTGGGAAACTGTAAGAGCTAAAGAATTAGCAATATGTTACCTGAGGAGGTCTCCGAAGTGAGTACAACATAGTCCTACATGAGTGCTGAAATGTGGTATCATTATAGTACAAAGCACTCCTCTGTCCATCAGCGCTATTGGCATAGGTTTCGTATCCTGGTTCATTGAAGTATGGCTTCTCATTCAATACAAGAGCTTGAATGGAGATTAGCACCTGTAGCATGGTTGAGCGAACTGGGTTCCAACTCTCACAACCCTGACCATCCCAGGTGCCTAGGAGGCTAAGACAGACTTTTCCACAAGCATATAAATTTGGATTAAGCCGAAGACCTCCAGAATGATAGTACACCACCTGCAAAAGTATCATCATGGATGTTTCAATCAAAATATGAAAATAAATTGCATACAAATTGACCAAAGTTTTGATTACATACAGGAGGAGTTGCAGGATAACTAGCAGGAAATTGAGCATCAAAGAAGAAAAGGCCATCATGGTAGGGTGTTCCATCAGGCCCAATCATTACAGCCCTGAGAAGGTCCATTCGATTTTCTGAGACACGAACAAATATGGACCCTGCACAACAGAACGATATTCAGGATATGAATTTCTAGAATTTAAAACATACCCAGAGATAGTACACCAATGAAATAGGATATTTCCAGATTCATCTATAATTTCTACACAGTACAAAACTGCAATTTTTAGCTTTAGCAGCAGTGAGCCATGTGTATTCTACAACTTTGTGTAGGTAATAATAATAATAATTGACAATACGGCTACACATCACAAGACTAACAAGAGCTTTCTTAAAAAAAGAGAGAAGACGATCAACTAAAAGCAATCTTCAAAAATGCCAGAGGAATGAGTATAGTCAATGAATAACAGCTGTAGCAAGGATGAAACAATTGTGAGAGATGCTTCTATGCTCTCTGACAAAATATATTGCACAAATCTTCAACACTGTTGGGGAGAAGTGAGTGGTTCAAATCATATTCTTAATGTGCTTTAAAATTTGTGCTTTTCGCTTTTAGGGAGAGCATTTAAGCACCTCTTAACAAATGTTCTAGCAGATAGCTGACCTGGTAAATCCTTCTCCAGTAGTTTCCAGTCATGCTGAATTCTTTTTGTCCACTGTCTTCCTGTCTGGAATAAAGTTAAAGAAAGTAGTATCCGATGGGGAAAAAAGTATAAAAATATAAAATCAATATGCGTAAGATGTTACCTTTCCAACAGATTTATTAGCATAATGATGATCAGAGAAATTCTCAACAGTGTCAAACTGCTTAAAAGACTTATATTTCTTTGTAATTTCATCCTCTATTTCTGATATTGACTTAAAATCGCCAGGCCCATCATCAGTTACAACTTTCTGCAACCATGGTAAAGTAGCCTCCACACCTGGAGGCAGATCTAAATCATCAAATTTATCAGCCAGCTGTTGATTGAAATCAGTGTCATCAAATTTATAGTCAGATCCTTCATCATCATAGCAGACTTCATCTTGATCATATAAATAGTAATCTTCTTCCTCATTTTCATCACAGTCAAAATTCTGTAGCTCAGGTTCAGATACTTTGAAGGAATTATTTTCTGTACTAGATCCAACTTGATCATTGGATGACGAACCCTGTAAAATATGGCAATGTAATTATAAGAAAAAGCCAAATATATTAAAGAAATACAAGCTTTTCCACAGTAAATACGGGAATTGAGTCCACCATTATTTTGTAACTAATATTATTTTGTAAATTTAGTCTCAGAAAACATGATCCATTGCTCTTCATTGTCAACATGTGGGAGTGGATTTTGTGCTTCAACTAATAAGCACTAAGTATATATTACAGATAGAAATTGCCATTTACAATTGGGTTAGGTATCTTGTAAATATAATTGTAATATAATAAGATCTGAAATTTTACATTATAATATTTCCTAAAATTAAATTAATGATTTCGGTTGGCCCAAATTAAGTCAATGATCTCTAAAACAAAACAAAAATCACATGCAGGATTCGTTGTAGTTTTATTAAGAAAAAACAATAAAAGCAAGTTAGCACATGCATCACATGGCTCATAAACTAAAAGTTGGTTATAATATATCCACAAAACGACAAAAAATTGCAAGACAAATTAAAATGCCGCTGTCTGAGAAGGTTTAAGATTCAACTTAAAGCTCCTGGAAGCTTAAGCTCTCCCAAAAAGGATGCAGCTTCTAGGACTTCCTAGAAGCTGAAGCTCCTATCTGGCATATTCTCAGAGAAGCCAGATTATGGAGGATTCTAAATCCTCCCAAGACGGAAATCAGTGCATTGCATCTTCACCCGATAAATAAACAAGTGCAAAAGTTTTAGCATCAGAACACAAAACTACTTAGTATCCTTTCCCTGGAGTACCAAACAAAAGGTAAGGAGCAATTAAACACATGCACCTCACCTCAATTTCAGAACAGTAGTACAAAATCTAGCTGTGCCTCAATATCCCAATATTTAAAGACAATTTTTCTACACATTCAACATGACTCCTTGTGGCCTGCTGCATTCCTATTGCTAAATCACCCCGCAATACAGACCCTTAACATGCTAACTTCTGTAGCTCACAGCCTCACACTCCTGAATGCTCTACTAACAAGTCCTTGGTACCATCACTATAAGTTCTGGAGCATCACAATTCTTTTTTCTGGCTACTTTATCAAGGGTAAATTGGTCAATAAACTATTGACTACCAGCATTACTTAACCTATCCTAGCTCCAAATACATAGCACCAAGGCCAAATCATTTACCTTTTCTGATATTGAAGCTTCAAGTTGAGAGATATTTTTCTGAATGATAGTTATGGATATATTGCAGCCAATTTCCCCAATCTAAAGAACCAACAAATGTTAACAATGATCTATGATTTAGATTTTGAACCATCACCTGCTCAAGTAGCAAGATTAACTACATAGGCACTGCATACCAAAACCACAGTTTCAAGATTGCATTAGCAATATCCTGTAGAGCCTGTAATTTCTATAACATACACCATAGATAAAAATATGTAAGAACATATTCCTTGCTAGACATTCGAAAAGAACTTCTTCCTTGCTAGACGGTTAAAAAGAACATCTTCCTTGCAGTTTTTATATATCATAACCTCTTTCTATATAAATGTACTCAACTTAATTCAACAAGCTAAAGAAAGACCAAAACCTCCTCATTGCAGACAACGTACTATGTCTCAACATCTACCGAGTAACACCGTACACGGAGTCACGGACCAAATTCTGCAAATACCACATGGAAAGACATGACACTCGAAGATTGCACTCAAAAGTTGCACACACAGGCAGTATCAAACAATTCCGAATCCAGTCAACTAACAAATTTTATTACAGTATACCCGAAGCAACGGTTGAGCTAGGTGCCCGGAACAACCTAAAAGAAACCCCAATTCTAGCACAATCGACCTCAAGAAATAGCACAATCAACCTAAAGAAATCACAATTCTAGCACAATCGACCTCAAGAAATAGCACAATCAACCCCAAGAAACCCTAATACCATGATGATGCTTCCACATCAAAATGAAAATCACAACACCCCAAAACCACCAATTCTGGCCAAACCAAACCTAAAAACCGAACATAACTCCCTAATCTAACCAAATTCTCACAAAGAACGAATCTTTCCAAGTGGCAAGAACCAAGAGAAGCCAAAACCCACATACCATGCTCCGCATCGATACCCTACGAACTCGACCAAACACAACGATCGCACACGGAATTGCACAAGAAATCGCTTCGATGACACCGAAACCAACCGAAAGAACGAAACTTTAGCACACAAAAAACGGAGCTTTCGCGCACAACAAGGACGCGACGGTTACTTGGCAGCGCTGCCGCTTCTGCTTCTGCACGGACTCCCACGCGGCGGCGTCGGCGCCGCGGCAGGACGACAACGAGGGAGACCCGCGCCCTTGCATGTGCGGGCACCTGCGACAAGATCAAGAAGCCAATAAAAAAATTTGCCAAAAATAGCCAAAAGAAGGGGGCAAACACAAAATCGCAACGTAATTGCTCGGCGGGGAGAGGCGATGAGCACGAACCCGGCCGCGTCCATGGCGGCGGCCGGACGGAAACCACGGGAGGAGGAAGGTGGGTTCGCGTTGCGAAGGGACCAGATAACACCGAGCCTAAAAGTGGGAAAGGTCGTGTGCGCGTAGCGATTTATGGGGCGGAAGCCTCAGACACCCGGAAAAGCGTTAGGCGTGTGCCGCCGCCACTGCCAGCTGGGGCCCACCGCCGACCACGTTACTGCGTTCGCGACGGAGGTTTCCTCCGGGCCCACATGCCAGTGGCATAGCGACCCATGTGACGCGGCCTTTTTTTTCTTTTCGCGCGACGACGACGACCTGGTTTCCTAAAAGGATCGGGAGGCAGACTACGTCCACCGGGAAAATGACCCACGTGCGGGCAAGTCAAGGTCGGAGTCCAGGAAGGGGCCGGGTGTCAGTTGAAGGGTCTACGGGGTTGGGTCTACTTGTTACTAGACTTCGGGTGCCAAACCAGATCGAACTGGGCGCCAGTTCCGGTTTTTTCTAGTTGAACCGTTGGTGTCGGTTTTTTCTGATTGAAACTATGGCTGAGGCCTGCGAGCGTGCTTGTTTTGGATGCCTTTTGCATGAAAGCTATGCTGTTATTTTTGTACTTTTGTTTATAAGCGGTGGATGTATGATGTAATCATGCAAGGTACTGCATTAGATAGGATTTTGACATTTGGTGAGCAATAGTTGTAGTTTTTTTTTATAAATCTTTCTAAGTAAGTTCTATTGGATTTATGAACTTTGAACTCCTTGGATTAGCAAAATTGGATATATGCTACATCAAAATCTTGCAATTTGAGAAATGCCACTAAGTTTCATGTATTAAGAAATATGTCACGCAGTGTATTGCTCACTTTGCAAAATGCCATTTCATCCTAGTCTCCCATTTTCCACTATTTCTCTCTTTTTCACATTTATCCTCATTTGAAATCCCTTTTTGCCATTGCTCTTTCCTTGTCGTTGGTTGGATTGAACCGGATCCTCGTAGTCACCGCTGCCACAGCCACCTCGCCCCATGTTGTTCACGCCATGTCATGCCTGTTAGCAAGGATTCAAATTTTGTTTTCGGCTAAAATATCGTCCGGGACCGGAATCCAAAATTTCGCCGAAATTCGGGTATTTCGGACAAATCTCGTTTGAAATTAAAAAAACAAAAATTCAAATCCGGTTCGTTTTCTACCGAGAAAAACGAAATTTCACCGAAAAATCTCCAAATTTTGGTATATTTGCACCGGCTGAAAAGTAGGTCAAACAATGACAAAAAAAAATTGAAATTTTTTTGGTGGTCCCTAAAATGTCAGTGATGTTCCCATAAAACTTTCAGAAGATTACCAAATTTGAGGAATTTTTAAAAATTTAAACATTGCTACTGTCCTCATAAAACACTGATCGGGAAGTTTGATCCGAATGAAAGATGGTACAAACCACGTTAAAAGATTTTTAAATTTTTTGTGCATTGTTATGATGTATCACTAATGTTCTCTTAAAATTTTCAGATGATGATCAAGCTTCATGAAGATTTAAAAATTCGTACAGTGCTATTGTCCTGTTAAAAGGCTTAATAGCAAATTTGAACAAAATGAAAAATAGTTCACACCACGTTAGAAAAAATTTAAATTTTTTTTGAATGGTCCTGATATAATATTAATTTTTATATAAAATTTTAAAATGATGTTCATGCTTAAATAATTTTTAACAATTCTGACAATGCTACGTCCTGATAAAAGCCTGATGATCAATACATAGATTTGCTTTAGCAATCAAAAAAGGTTTAAAATTTTTGAAACTTTTACAGAAGGGTGATAAGGAAAATTTTAAGATATCATAAAAATTTTGAATCATGATAATACACCAGTGAATTTATAAAATTCTTACAAGGCACAGTACCATTTATGTCTTTCTCTTTTTGAGCTTTGAAATATAATATAACAAATGAAGTTCAATGCTTACATAGATTTGATTGACCAAATAAAAAAATTTGAAAACTTTTGAAAATTTTATAGAATGGTACTGAGGCAATTATTAATCTTTCATAAATTTTTAGATCATGATCACACTCGAGAAAATTTATAAAATTCTGACAAGATTACTGTCCCAATTATGTTCATTCAGTTTTTGATTTTTTTAAAGATAACAAATGAATTTCAATTATTTTTAACATTTTTCTATATGATCCTACACTACTAAAGATAGTACCATAAATGTTTTAGATCATTATCAAGCTTGTACAATTTTATAAAAATCTGATAGTGTTTCTGCTAAAATTTTAAAATGTCTCAAAAATTCTATTTTTCAACAAATTTTCATAGAAGATGACTTACTTAAGGGTTATTGGACCAAATCCAGTCAAATTCGGCCCTAAAAGTTTGAAAACCGGCCAAAAATCATGAAATTTGGGGAAATTTGACGAAATTTCGAGTCATTGTAGCAATTTCAAAAAAAAATATTCGGTCGGTAGTTTGGATTTTGTGGTGGCCCAAAATCCAAAATTTTGGCAAAAAAATAGCCGAATTTCGACGAGATTTGTATCCCTGCCTGTTAGTGATATGCTATTGAGGTAACGATGAAAATGATTGTATCGCGTCTATATTTATAGAATAATATGATTATTTTGTCTCTCGAATAAATATTATTTGTATCGATCAATAAGTATGTGACTTATTCGTGAAACTTCTTATTCATGTTTTGATATTATTCTGAATTATCACTGACATTATATCATCATGTGGGACAATTGCTATTTATAGGTTAGCATATGTATTGATTCATGATCATGTTTCACCGATCATGAATATATAGACATCAAATCAATAATGTGGATATATGTTGGAGAACATGGTGTTGAAGTGACCCAACATAAGACACTATGGGAATTGTTATATTCCTAAGTACCATCAGTTGGTTTTATACATAGTGCATGTGGGATCCTTAGACCTGAGATCGTCATAGTTTTCTACATGTGTAACAGCATACTTAGGGGTTGTCAAATGCTACTCCGTAACTAGGTAATCATAAAGGTAGCTTTCGGATTACTATAAAACATGTAAAGGAATGTGAGCGATCAAGACAAAATTTGGCCCTCTTATATAACAGGAAAGATATCTTTGAGCTCCTCAATGTAGTTGGATTAAGGAAATGCATCACCATGTCGAATGTGATCGAGGAGTAAATTACATCTAAATAATCTACGACAAAACGAGTAAAGAATCGAGCTATCATAGGATGTCATGTTTCTCGTCTTGAGTTCGATTTGATATCGTGAGACAAAGGGATCGGTACATAAACACTATATAGGTTCATCTGATATGATCTTTGTGTATATTTGGGAGTTGCTATATCCTGTGTAACATCCTAATTTTTGCATTTCTTGAATTTAATATGCATTTTATATTTTTATGAATTTCCTGTAATTTATTTGAATTAATTTGCATTTATTGATTTATGGCTTATTTATAAAATTATTTGGAAAATGTGAAAAGTTTAAATAAACTTTTGGTAGAAATATTTTATTTGAGTTCAAAATGCCCTAAAATATTTTTTTAGAATTTTTCTGATATTTTTGCTATTTTATTTGGCCTATTCTATTTTCTGGCATTTATTTTATTCTAAAAAAGGTTTAAATGCAAATTAATAGTCTAGGCCGAGCCCAGTGGTCCCGGCCTATTTTTCCTTGCACCGTCGGCCCATCTCAATTCAGTCCCACCCAAAACCCTAAACTTAATCGTCGCGACCGTTGGATTTTGATCCAACGGCCGAGATCTCTCTGCGTCGCTACTCTCCGTAGACCGCCCGATCGGATCTGCGTGGACGCACCTGATGCTGCCGCGTCGACTCGCCGAATCCTAACTAGATCACCACCGTATCCCTGAGTACCTTAGAGTCCGTGTCTTGCCATTGCATGCCTCCTGAGCCGCCTATTTAATGCGTCGCCCTGTGCAGCATGAAGCCCGAGTCGTGCCGCCCTTTTTGCCCTAGCTCATCAAGCCCGAGACGCCATCTTGCGCCCGCTCGAGCTCGCCGGAGTTGGCCGTGGTCTCAATCGTTGTTTTTGCGTGCTTCCATCACCGTTGAGCCGCCTCTGCCGTCACCAAGGTCTCTGTTGAGTTCGCCATGCCAGATGCTTCAGTGCTGGGAGAAAACATCGTTGGAGAAGCACCAGAGCGCCGTCGCCGTGGTCATCGTTCTCAATTCTAGTAAGGTCTCGCCGCCATGCGCCATCGCCATGCCGCAAAGCTCTTGGTCGGCGGATCTTGGATTAGTGGTCCGCGTTGCACCACATGTTCGTTGTCCTGTTGCTATGCGCATTAAGTCGTGCCGTCCAATCTAGATCAGGTGGGTGAGAGTGTGCCATGTGTAGTCACCACAGTAAGCCTCGCGTCACCGCGTCTTAGCCGTCGGATCTGCAGCATGTGTCTCGGATCGTGCCGCGTGTCATTCGCTAGGCCGGCCGCGTCGCTTCGTCTCCACCACGTAACCTCGACCGTCCAATCTGTATCCAAGGGCCAGATCTGTGCCACGTGTCGCCCGTCGGGGTAGCCATGTTGCCCTGATGCTTCGGTTTTCCCCGTAGTCACTGCCGCCTGATCGGGTCTGAACGATCGTGATGCCGCCGCGCGTTGCTGCCGCAGTGAGCCGTGTGGATAGCCCCGCACCTCGCCACGTGTCCTCCCCCGCGCCAGCCGGTGCATATGCACAGTGCGCTGATTTCACTGTGAACCCAAGCCAAACCGTGGACCAAGTCTTTGCACCGCACACGTGTCGCGCTCTGGTTCGCCACGTGTCAAGCCGAGGTAGTGCCACGTGTCGATGATATCATAATTCGATTCTTCCCTAGAAAAATATTCGGTCGAAATTGATTTCTGTACTGACATCAGCATGACATCATAAATGCTATTTTTTAGTAGAAAAATAATTCTGAAAATTCATGTTTTCTATTTTTCTGATTTTTATTTTATTTCAAACTTTAACTAGCTCGTTCTTGCTCATACGAACTCCGATTGGGGTGATTTTAGTATCTAAAATTTTTTAAAATCAAGCTCTATTTAATGGTGAATTTTATTTAATTTTTAGAGTTAAATTTTCTCTCTATTTTTGGTATTTATTATTTTCTCGCTCGTTTCACGTAGACGTCGAGGTGCCTGGTGAGTTCGTGATCGAGGAGCCAGCATAAGAACAAGGTCCAGAGCAGGATTCAGAGCTCTTTGAAGGCAAGTTGTGCTTTGATCATGTTGAACCCATATTTTAAACATTATATTGTTTCAAAGTATTGCATATTAATTCAATTACTACTTATTTCAATTATGTTGGGTATAGTTATTCATCCAATAGTCATATATCCACCCTGTCATATTGTATGTTGTATTTCATTTGTCACCCTAGAATAGTTTCATATTAGTTGGTAGCTAGAATTGCCAAAGTGGGTAGCTAGAACGCATGTAGTATGCTTAGCCATGCAACGAGTCATCATTTGATGTAAAGATGGTTAATCTTGCTTAATGAATTATGGAACATGTTTATTAATTTGTGTGTCGGGTGTTGTCACATAATGTTGTTGTTGATGGCACGTGGTGCATGGTAAAACAACCGGGGTAGTAAAATGATTTAGACTAAGGCAAGTGGCATGAATTTGTGGTGAGCTAATGTGGCATTTTGGCGGTCGCATTGCTTTTAATGGTATCTGATGGTTCATAGTTATGATGAATTTTTGGTTAGTTTTGCCTTAGTCAATTAAGGACTTAACCTTGCAAGAATTTGAACTGAGTCATTCATACAACCACAAGTCTGGTATGGGACAGACCTGGCTGATTAATTTGTTATGTCTAGGCATGGTACTACTAGTGGTGGTGTGAGTTTCGGGTTGTGGTAACTAGTCCTCGCATGGGTAGTCTCACATGGCGTAAGAGGGGGGTCCCTAGATGTCATAACTAGTCCCACTAGTGTTGAACCTTAGCGGGTAGTGCTAGGTTTAGACAGAGCATTGGAAAGGCTTTGTTATAATCACTCGTCTTTGTGGTGTATGGTTGTATCTTGTGAAAAAAGTGTATAATCTGCAAAGTGTCAAACCTATTCGAATAGCTGTGCTCGCGGTATTAAGCATTGCTCGGTGATAACAGTCAAGGGTTAGTTTTTATTAAAACAAATGTGTGAATGTAGGTTGTATGCCTATGAAAGTTGGAATATAATTTAAGGTTATGAGTTGGTTTATTTGGGAAATAACTGAGAAATTTAATATTGTTATTATTTGTTTTACTGTCTTTTCAAGCTACTTATGCTATTCTTTTATAAATGTTGTTTATGCAAAATAACCTTGTCAACCATTCATTTGGAATAAGTCATCCATATAGTATATTAGACTTGCGTTTCTGTGCACAATTTATTGAGTGCTTTATATACTCACCCCTTGCAACAAAACATCATCAGTTCGAGAAGAAACTACGCCTGCTTTTGAGTAGTTTCAGGAAGGAGCGGACAACTAGGGTGCAGACCTTGTCAGTTGTCTGTGGCAATTTGAAGGGTTACTACGAATAAATTTATCTCCACTGCAGTTTATTTATTTTTCAATCTTAGCCATGCGAGACGTATTCATGTAAGGTGGACTATAAGGTTGTCTAACAAGTTATATTCAATTTGATGAAGTCTTTATTATGATGTCAATGAGTATGATTGTGATATTCATTTATGTTGAGCCTGTGCGCACTAGCGTGATCCTGGACTAGTGATGAATACACAGTGGATCCGGATTTGTATATTCGGGTCCCGACATCTTGCTAGGGGCCGTTACCAATTTATAGGCCGGAAGGAGTTTCCGGGCCATGGCCGAATATGCATGAACCTACAGAGTCACACACTTAATGGATTGAAATACATTGGTTCGGTTTGAATCCGTCACTAATGGATCAAGTGGGCTTAGTGGGCTTTGCACCTTGGTTAAGCCCCTAACGTATGGTTCTACCGAATGGCTATATAAAGGGAGTTCGTGATGATCAGGGTAAGGCAATTGTTGTACCACCACACCCATTGAAACCCTAACCGTCACCGCTCAGGCCCTGTTGTGGTCGTTGGTGCTAGCATACCAACACACGATGTTCCTTCCCCTAATGCATAGATTTCGGTAAGACATTGCTGCTATTGCAACGCTGATTGGAACGACTGTTAATGACATTCGACCACCGCTGGAGGATGTTTGACCATTGCTGGCGGACGAAATCGACTACTATTCAAGGTCGCACGCTACATTGAATCGAGTTACTTCAACTCTTCTTCCGCTGCACTACGAATTTAGTAGTAATGATCCACAATCTCTTACTTACTTTGCATCTTGATTTACGCATTAAAATTTTTAACTCATGCTAGTATAACCTACCTATATTCCATCACTGCAGCCCTGCCACCAGGTTCGTCGTCGTCGCCTCGCTACTGAGTTCATCGTTGCCACCGCCCCGCACTTGAGGTCCGTACCAGGCCCCCTTGTCCCGCCCCTGAGCTTCTCGCCGTGGATGCCGCCCTGGCATGGAGCTACCTGCCAAGCTCACCATGGATGCCGCGTGCCGCCGCGCCCACGAGATTCTTGCTGATGCTGGCCGAGGATGCCGCCACCTTTGATGGTACTGAGGTGAGGTTGTTGTCGCTGTCGTCGGATTGCCCTGCCGAGATACGTCGGCAAGAGGAAGAAGACGGGGTGCTGTTCTTGCTCAACATGGCTTGCTCTGGTCGAAGAAAGAGATGGCTCGGTGTTTTGACGTGGCTTTGAAAGTATGGATTGATGTGGACTGATTCAATACAAACTGGGCAGGGGCAATTTGGGAAATTTATTCGAGATTACATGGGAAAAAGAGGAGAAAAAGCTTAGAAATATAGGAAATATGGGGATAATGGCATTTTTCAAAGGGAGAAAGAAACTGAGTGCCATTTTGCAAAAGGAGCAAGAAACTGAGTGGCATTTCTCAAATTGCAAGGTTTTGAAGTTGCATATATCCAAATTTGCCCATTGAATTTCCAGGAGAATGAGGCTGTAGTTCAATTTACAATATTGTTGTATTTTTTAATTTGTGGCTTTCAGGTGATGTTTGTTTTGTTTGTTTAAGCTATGCATATAATATAGCATGCAATGTATTTTAGGGCATGTTTGGATACAAAGTATTTTGGGGGTTTTAGAGAATACCATGGTTTTTGGGAAATACCATAGTATCAAATTTTTTTGAAATGTTTATGTGCAACAAATTTTGTAGTTTATCAATACTATAGTATTTTTCTAGTTTTAAAAAAATCTATGAAATATCTTTTTTTTTCTAAACCGATCTCACTCTTCCGGAGTCCTGTTCCCATGGCATTATTTTTTTTCTCCTCATCTCTCTTTTTATCTCTTACTGATTCAATGCCCAAGAAAAACTATTATCCTAACATGCCAAACCTTGTTAGTCTCCGACTGCCCTACGCCATTTGCCTCCGTTTTAGCGCACATCGTGCTTGTCATACACCATGTCCTCAGCTCTGCTGCCGCAGCCCCGCATCACGCCTTTGCTTTCATACACATCTTGTACCGCTGTTGTGGCGTGGCAGCCTCACATCCAAGGATTCAAATTTCGTTTTCGGATAAAATACTGCTCAGGACCGGAATCTGAAATTATAGCGAAATTTGAATATTTCGAACAAATCTCGTTCGAAATTCAAAAGCCAAAATTCAAATCCGGTTCGTTTTGTACCGAGAAAAAACGAAATTTGCCGAAAAATACGGAAATTTTGGGCGAAATACCCGAAATTTTGGCCTTTTTGCAACGGAAAAAAGTGGGACAAACGATGTCAAAATATTTTAAAATTTGGTTTGGAGAGTCCTGACACAGATGATATTGCCATAAAAATTTCAGATTATTCTGAAGTGTGTGGAATTTTTAAAAATTCAAAAATTACTACTGTCCTGATAAAACACTGACCGGCAATTGTGAACCGAATGTAAAATGGTTCAAACCACGTTATAAACATTTGAATTTTTTTTGCATGGTTATGATGTATCTCTAATGCTCTAATAAAATTTTCAGATAATGATCAAACTGTATGAATTTTTAAAAATTCGAACAGTACTACTGTTCTGTTAAAAGGTTTACCGGTAAACTTGAACAAAATGAAAAATTATCTAAACAATGTTAAAAACTTTTGAATTTTTTTTGGATAGTCCTGATGTAACATTAATGTTGATTTAAAATTTTTAGATGATGATCATTCTCAAATAATGTTTTAAAATCCTGATAAAAGCCTAATGATCAATACATAGATTTGCTTTAGCAATTAAAAAGTTTAAAATTTTTGAAAATTTTACAGAAGGGTGATAAGGAAGTTCTTAATATCTCATAAAAATTTTGAATTATTATCACACTCCAGTGAATTTATGAAATTCTTACGAGGCACAGTACCATTTATGTTCTTTTCTTTTTTATTTTTGAAATATAATATAACAAACGAAGTTCAATGCTTACATAGATTTGATTGACCAAATAAAATACGTTGCATTTTTTTGAAAATTTTATATAATGGTACTAAGGCAATTATTAATCTCTCAAAAAAATTTAGATCATAATCACACTCAAGAAAATTTATAAAATTCTGACAATGTAACTGTCCCAATTATGTTCATTCTGTTTTTTATTTTTTAAGGATAACAAATTAAGTTAAATTATTTTGAAATTTTTTATGTATGATTATAAGATACTATATATAGTACCATAAAATTTTCAGCTTATTATCAAGCATGTACAATTTTATAAAAATCTGACAGTGTTTTTGCCAAAATTTTAAAATGTCTCAAAAATTCGTTTTTTCAACAAATTTTCATAGGAGATGACTTTCCTAATGGTTATTGGACCAAATCCAGCCTTAAAAGTTTCAAAACCGGCCAAAAAACATGAAATTTCGCTGAGGAAAAACGAAATTTTGAGTTACTGTAACAATTTCAAATTTTTTTTATCTAACCGTTAGTTTAGATTTCGGAGTGATCCAAAATTCGACAAGATTTAGAACCTTTGCCTTCATACCCGTCTTGCACCGCTGCTGTGGCATTGTGCCACTCGCCACCAAATTGGACCCCTACAAGATTTTTTTTGGGGGGTGGGGGGGGGGAGGGACTCACTTCGATAGCGAAGAAGAGGCGGTATGGTTTGTTGCAACCCCCTGGTTGTTAAGTTATCAAACCCACTCCACTATCTCTTTCCAGTTGAGCTGGCCATTGACAGGGAAAAAGATTATGTGGCACCGGATGCCTTGTAGCTTCCCTTGCAAAAATTAGACCTATAGTAAATACAGATCTCAAAACAATTAAATCTTCTTCTTTCTCTCAATATATATTATGTGTCTTTATTCTAAGATGATGCTGTAGATGTTACAAAGCACCCGGTTTTATAGAATTTTTTTCCTCACGGCGCTGCCCTAGTGGGCTACCCTTGCGCCTCGAAAGCTTCATCGCCGCTTCTGTGCAATCGCATTGAGTGCCATGCCAAACCACCATTGCTGTCAGCCATGGCTGCCAATCCATTGCATGATGCACTCTTGCGCAGGTGATGGCTTGCTAGCCAGTGACTTGTGTTTTCATTATACCCTGTTCGCTTACTGCATCCTTCTCCAAAAGACAAATCTCCAATAGAAAGTTAAGCAATTTAATTGTATAAACTATTACTAAGTTGCAGATTTATCGGCTGGTAACACCCATACTAAAACAGAATAGAACATGCTAACTACCAGAACCAAATTATATGTCATGAACGAACAAAAGAAGGTCGTTGCAGTGTCTATACACCAATTAAAATGAAGAACCATATGAACAGAATGGTAGGCTATAATTCAATACAAGAAAGCACTATAATAATTACTGATTCAAAGAAATCAGAACGACTGACGGCATGCACCTTCTAATTAAGCTTACAGTAGTGTTCATCTTCCATGTAAATCGAACCAGTGTCGACAAAACTGAATTTTCTTTCATGGTGCATGGGCAACGAAAATTTCAACAAGAGATAATACCATAAAGAGGCCGATAGTAGTCTCGAGAGCCAACAATGTTCCGGTGGGGAGGAATTTGAATTTCTATTCTTCCCCATAACCAGATTCAATCTGCAAGGACACCAAACAAATTGAATTTACTACATCAAAATGGGGATTGGACCTTCTTGCATCAGCAAATCAGAATCCTTGCACAGTCCACGGAGTGGCGGGGGAGCCGCCACCTCGTCACGGATCACCGCGACGCCAACTACAGCTGCCAAAACTCGCCCGCTTGCGCCCCGGGAGGCTGCGGCGGCGCAAGCCGCCGCCTCTCTCTCCTTGCATCGCGTGTCATAGCTAGCTGCTGCCTCAGAGGCTCAGAGTCTGCCATCGCCATGCCCACTGCAGGGTATCTTGGCCATTGTCCGTGTGGACTTGTTGGCACCGTCCAAAGACTCGCTCCACTTTAACTATTATTCATTAAAGTTATCATGCTCCTATAAAAATTCGCTCCCAGTAGAGTCTACATTTTTTTTTAATTTTTTTCCTCCCTCCTTTAGGAGTGCTCCTACCATAAAGACTCACGCACATCATCACAATATACGTGTAGGTGTTCAGATTTGGCCTCTCGAGCTTTATACCTAAGAACTCTTTATTTATGTAGTTTAGTTAACTACACCCCTTTACTAAAACTTTCTATACCATAGGTTTGTACCACCTTTAAGCTCTACCTACTTATCGTACCACGTGGTTTGTCCCGTCACATCTTTCTTTTTTCAATAGCTCGCGCCTTCGCCTTTGAGTATGCTAGATTTTGCAGTCGTTTTTGCAGTTCAGCACATAACTACAGCTGATATTTGTGTACCTATTGTTGATGACGCAATTCCCTTCTCTTTATCAGTATTTTTATCAGACCTCCCATTGATTGACTTTACTTTAGTTTTACACATCAATCGGTATCATCCATTGCTCTAGATACTTTTCATAATTACCTATCATTTGCAAGTAATTCATATGACTCCACCTCGAAGTGATAACTCACCATATTTGAGTTCAAGCGATCTTACAGATATTATATTATGCTTTAAGTCTAGAACATACCGAACTTTCATCAATGTGCGATGTGCTACATCATGCATCTCTAATGTAATTGTTCTCACTACAGTAATGCAATCAGCCAAGTGGACAGTTCCATGTGCTGGGCATAGAGATCCTTCATAAAACATCTCGATTGCCGAATATATGTGGAAGCAACTACCTGAATCTAATATCCATCCATAACAAAATACTTGATTGATTGACGATAAGTATGCCCAAATCATCTTTTACTACCACCGTTAAACATGCACCTTTCATTTGCTTCAAACTTAGACGGTTTTTTATCATATAACCTTCCTCGTGACATATATAGTATACATGTATCCTTGCTCTTACCCTTCTTCATGTAACTATTGCTTTTACTTGCAACACCTACTGCAGTCAATGCTTGATCACCCGAGAAAGAAGATTCCGATGGATTTTTCAAGAACTCCACCTCCAACATATATGCAACTGCCTCATTAAAGTTCAGAGTGCTTTTTTCGATGAGAATATTCATCATCATTTGCCCCCATGATGGTGGTAGAGATGATGAAAGTATGGCGACCTTATTGTTCTCCTTAATTTTCTCATTTGAACTAATAAGTTGTGTGATAAGTTTGTTGAAGATATTGAGATAGTCAACGAACCGTGTACTTTCATTCATGTGCAACCTGTACAGTTATTGTTTCAGCACCCACCGGTTTGTCAATGACTTTGCCATATACAATTCTTCTAACTCCTTTCATAATTTCTTCGATGAATTCACATTGATCTTCTAGTATTTTACCTCATCAGAGAGACATAGATGGATTGTTCTGACAGCCTTCAGCTTCATCACCTTCCAGTCTTCAACGGATGACTTTTTTGGTTTATTCCCTTCAATAGCATCGATAAACTCTTGCTGGACAAAAACATCCTTCAACACATTACCATACGCTGAAATTTTCTCCACCATCAAATTTCTCCACTTGATTCCACATCGTCTACATCAATCTTGATTTCATGCCATCTAACACTTTACCGACCTTCTCACAAATTTGATTAATCCGGCCTTAGCTCTGATACTGCTTGTTAGACTTTGATACTCTTTCTTATGTGTAGTAGACCTCATATCGGATCAGAGTATTGTGAGATATGGCATGAGAGTGCACAATCTCAAAAACGAAAAAGATGAATCTTGTAGAGAGAACCAAAGTAACAGCGATGAAGCAACCATGACGAGAGAGAAGAATTGACGAAGTCGATCACAAATTATTTAAGTATAACCTCAAAAGAGAATGGGTTTTTGCTCTCTCAGAACCTCTCAAATCTTTTAGAACTTTTAGATTCTTGTCCTATACAAGATTGTAGTGCTAAAGAATAACCTAGTCTCTAATCCTCTTGTGCACATCTTGCTTTGAATGAGTTAGTTTGCGGCTTCTTGGTTGCTTGGATCTTCATGACCACCCCATGAGTTTATATAGCCTATTTAGTTCTTCTCTGAGGCAAGTAAGGAACCCTACTACGAAAGAAAGTATGATGGTGGAGAGGGAGGAAGGTGTGTCCAACAGGGGCGGATCTACCGTTGGGGCTGGTTGGGGCGCCAGCCCCACCTCCAGCCAGCCGAACCCCCCTCTCCCAGTATCCCCAATGCCAGAAAGAAGCAGAGACATGGCGTCATGGTGGTAAATCGACAGGTTTAGGAACTAGGAGTAAGATGTAAGAAGAAAACAATATTACTGGGCAAGTGGGCCATCAAAATTAGTCATAGACTCCCTTACTCTCATGGGTTTAAACCTGTTACAGTACTCGGCCTGAGGCCTCCTTTACTATAGCGCAGCACCGGAAGTCGGAGAGATGAATAGTGTCATCTTGCAGGCGGGTGGCCGATTCACGAGAACTCACCGTGACAAGCCGGCACTGACAGGCGCCAGAGACCCAGAGTCGAGGGCGTTGGGCGGGGCGCCGGGGCAAGTGGGTAGTCGAGAGGCGGCAAAGGCCCGAGAAGACGAGCACGCGCGGCGGCTCGGCCGTTTGGGTGACAGCGTCGTTGTCGGCGGCAGAACGCGCATCGCCAGAGGAGAGGAATCAGCCGCTCTGAGCGCCGTCCGCTCGGAGAGCCGTCCAGCCGACAGTCGAATGAGCATCGCCAGAGCCCAGAGGAGAGGAATCGAGGCGATCGCAAGGAGGAGCGACCGAGGAGCCTCTCAGCCTCGGATTGATCGTCAGGACGCGGACACCAGAGCCCAGAGATTCACCAGTGCCCACTGATCGCTCGGTGTAAAAAATTGCCCCAAGCCCCAATGCAATGCCTGAATGCCGTCTTCTGATGGTAACTAAGTGATAAGGGATAATTTATATTTTATTGACTGGTTGATTTTTTTTGTCTCTTGATTCAATTTGGTTGGCAATAGATCGGTAGATGTATCATTAGTATACTTGTCTTGAGTTAGAACTTTAACATAAGTGCCCCTTTATTTTCATCCTGGATTCACCACTGATGGCCAACTGTGTTTGGGGGGTGTGGGGTGTGTGTGTGTGGGGATGGAGAACAGGCAGGGCTTGTGGCTAGGCATGTCCTTAGGACGAAGCATGCAGCACGAAGGGTGCACGGTGTGTGCGCTATAAGATCGAGGAAGGGCAGGAGCACCAGCAAATTAAGGGCGTGATGGTGTGCAGTGTAGGCCGAGGGGGTGCAGCAGTTGGGCCGTGGCATGAATGGTGTCGTGAGCAGCCAGAGACAAACCTGAGATGCGTGGAATTCAAGCCAGAAACAGACAGAAAGTCCAGGAGCGTTCCATATACGGATTAGATCGATTCCGATTCCAATTTCCATAGGAACTGATTCTGTTCCAAATTAGTAGCTCGATTCCTCATCTAGTAGAATTCATGTTCGCGTCTATCTCTTAATCCGAGTGTGTTATGAGCTGATATCCTTTATACCCAAGATGCAAATTCATACTTCAATTATAAGAAAAATCAGAAGAACAAAAAACACCATGAGGCGACCATATCGAGTGCTGTTCTTGTGAGTTCCTGAGTTGAATTCATCTAGTCAAGTTGATTTCCTGTTCTTATGAGTTGCTGAGTTGAATTCATCTAGTCAAGTTGATTTCCGCTGGATACATGGAGGTTGCTTGCTGGATCATTGATCCCTTGAACTTGTTCGGGCGTTGAGGTGTGCATGAGCATGGGTCTGCATTAGGAATCGGCTGATGCTACCACTGCTAGCTTGATCCATCTATCGTCTTGCGTGTTGCTGCTGAATTAATTGGTGAGCCTTCTTGTTGGTTTAGACTAGAAGAATGCACACTGTTATTCAGTACTTGAACCACAAAAGATCTGGCCATTGTACGCGTGTCCGCTAGTTTACTAGTTAGGCCGTATCAGTGGGAATCCTAGTTCTATTAGGATTCATTCTATAAACATTTTCAAATTCTAAAAGATAAGATATAAGTCACTATAATTAACAAATGCAATGATTGCCAACAAGCACTTCGATGAAGATGAACAAGAGGAGGTAGGCGACAGCGGTACATCATGTGATGAAGTGGGAGATAGATCGAGGATCCGATGGTTAGTTGGTGGAGAATATATAACACGATTGGATGGATTTTGTCGATGATAGGGCGGGTGTGCAAGGATAGGGATCCGAGTTTCTAGCGAGCTGATTTTAGACCCATTCGTCAGTGCGGAATATTTTTGTGAGAGGATGTGTACCTTCGAGGAGAGAGGTACCATTAACTTCCTGTTTTAAATAGTACTAGCTAAATGCCCGTGTGTTGCTATGGATTAAAAAAAATTATTGTATTGCATGTTCTAAAACAGCTTGAAATGATTTTTTTTCTTCATATACATAATATAAAACTAAAATCAAAATTAAATACCCATCGTTAAAAATGAAACTTTGTACAGAACATTTCTATGTTTCTGTACAATCATAGTTTGAAGCATGTAGATGATTGTTGCATCATGAGTGTCATGCATATAGGTAAAGGGCAGCACACTTTTGCAAATTACCATAGAAACGGAAGTGAAACAAAATTCAAAGAAACAATTTATGACAAAGATTAAAATGATTATATATAAATATTTTTTCTTGGCTTGTATAATAATGTGAAAATAAAACCATCTCTGTGATGGCTTGGTTCTATCAAAATTTTCAACATGAGGAATACTAAAATTAAATTTTGGTTATGTGACAAAGTTGGCTGGCTGGAATTCTGAAGACTCTGAAGCATATATAGAACACACACCCACAAACCACACACAAATAACCTAAGCTTCATGCTTTTCTTATGTAAATTGCTTGGTTATATTTCCATCAAGATTCATGCACGAAATTGCTTGGTTGAAATACAAAACTTAAATACAACACACGTACCTGACATAATACCTGTGTGGATCCCATCTGTAAAACTCATACCATAAAAATCTAATCCCTCTTCTCTCTCCCCTCATCCTTCCCTTTGGGTCTCTCTCTCCTTCAATGATGGTAGTGAGGCCATTGGATATCGACAACAGCCGCTGGGGGATGGCGTCATGACAACACAGCAGGTGAGCAGCAGTGTCAGATCTACAGCAATGCGACAAGAGATGGCCTTCAAAGGGACGATCTAGTGTCTTCCTTGGCTTTGGCTTCTACATCCGTCATCCTCGGCCACCCGTGTGGTTTTTCCTCAACGACGGCACCGCCACATCTAGACATTCTCTATGCTTCTTCCCGTCAATAGCAACACTGGATCCAATGTAGTGTAGCCATGTCGTTGTCAGATATGTCCTTCCCGAAGCACGCCGACACCAGATCCGCTCATCCCGGGCGCCTCCGTGGTTCTTGCTAGGTGAAAATGCCACCACATGTAGCTCAAAGACGAGCTCGAGTGCAGGGGCTCTCCCCAGCCTGTCCTCCTCCTCGAAGACAATAGTGGGGGTGAGGCCAGTGGCCCTTCCATCCCATCATCCCTAATGATGGCGACAGCGAGACCTGGCGATGGCACGATACTCCTACTATCACAACGACACGTCGGCGTGGTTTGGTGACGACGTTGCATCGTGCACCCTGTCCCATCCGGCTGAGCCCATGCACGTGGGAGACAACTTGCTAGATGTGAGCACTATGGGACCGAAGGATGAGAAGGGCGGCTTGCACAAGCATCGGGTGGTGTTGGTAGTAACCTTGACGTGGCCACATGGGAAATGGCATCCTTTGGGAAGAAGATGCACGAGACAAGCTACTTCCTAGTGATGTTGGTGGAGTTTATTGAGGTGAACTAAATTTGTTAAAGCATTTGATGCGACCACATCCTGTCGGCCAATAGCGAATGCGACAGTTAGCCGATGGAGGTGTCTGAAGTGTTTCCCAATCTTCCTTCAGGTACGATAACTACTTGTCAATCCATTGGCCAAAGAGCGACTATGACAGTTTAGCCGATGAATAGACAAGCCGATTTAGTGAAGTCTCGATGAGACAACTTCAAGGGTTTCTGAATAGACTGCTGAACTAAGAAACCTTACAATCACCTACTTCAATTCTGATAGATCTTACTTGCGAAATCGTGAACACAAGCAAGAACCAGATAGTTGCAATCTCTCTTTATTGTAGATTTTTGATGAAGTTTACACTGTGGACTTTTGAAACTCTATACGGTCGCTGGAACCCATTCTGGCCAATATCAAATGGAATAGTTAGAAACGAACTCACCAAGTGATTTATCTGTCGGACTCGAGCTCTAGTTATTGGTCCTTGGTAAGCATTGGCTATGGATGGATTAGTGGTTAGGATGTCCTCATCATCCTCTCCTTCTTGCAGTTGAGTCATCATAGATTCAAACTCATCAATTTCTCCCAGGTATGGCTTCAAGTCAGAAACATTGAACGTCGGACTAATGCCATTCAGGAAAATCAAGTTTGTAGGCGTTGTCATTGATCTTCTCAAGAATTTTGAATGGACCGTCGGCTCTTGGCATAAGTTTGGATTTTCTCTAATCAGGAAACCTTTCTTTTCTTAAATGTAACCAAACTAAGTCCCCTGGTTTAAAAAGAACCTCTTTTCTGCCTTGGCTACCAATTAGCCGATTCCTTTCGTTGGTCTTCTCAATGTTATCCTTGACAATCTTGTGCATCCTGAGCACAAGTTCTGCTTTCTTCTTGGCATCGAAGTTAAGCTTGTCCGATGTTGGTAGTGTAAGTAAGTCGATGGGTGCTCGAGGATTGAGCCCATATACTACTTCAAAAGGGCTTAACTTCGTCGTCAAGTGTTTGGTTCGATTGTAGGCAAACTCGACGTGTGGTAAACAGTCTTTCCACATCTTCAGATTCTTCTTCAAGATGGCACATAGCATAGTCAATAAAGTTCTGTTGACAACTTCTGTCTAGCCGTCTGTTTGTGGATGGCATGTTGTCGAAAACAGCAGCTTTGTTCCTAGTCGATTCCATAAGCTTCTCCAGAAGTGGCTAAGGAACTTCGCATCTCGATCAGACACAATGGTCGTTAGCATTCCATGAAATCGAACAAATTCCCTGAAAAACAAATCAGCAACGTGTGTAGCATCATCGCTCTTTCGACAAGGAATAAAATGAGCCATTTTACTAAATTGGTCTACAAATACAAATATATTGTCCCTCCCCTTCCCTAGAATCCTAAAACAAAGCCCATCAAAATATCTTCCCAAGGAGTATTTGGAACAGGAAGAGGTAGGTATAAACCATAAGGGTTTAGTCGAGACTTAGCTTTGTTGCAGGTGGTGCATCGGCTAATGTAGCGCTCCACATCCCTTCGCATCTTCGGCCAGTAGAAGTGATCTGCTAAGATATCCTCAATCTTATTTACTCCGAAGTGCACCATTAAACCTCCTCCGTGTGCTTCCTACAGCAATGAAAGACGCACAGAACTTGATGGAATGCAAAGTTTGTTAGTCTGATACAAGAGATCATCAGCTAAGACATATTTGTTCCATGTCTTTCCTTGCCGACAATTTTGAATTACTTCTTTGAAGGCTTTGTCATCGGCATATAGACTTTTGATGGTTTCAAGACCAAAGATCTTGAAATCAAGCTGTGAAAGCATAGTGTATCTCCTGGATAGAGCGTTGGCTATAACATTATCCTTACCCTTCTTTTGCTTGATCACATAGGGAAAAGACTCCATAAATTCAACCCATTTTGCATGTCTTTTGTTGAGTTTAGCCTGACTCCTAATGTGTTTCAAAGATTTATGGTCCGAGTGTATGACAAATTCTTTTAGCCAGAGGTAATGTTGCCAAGTTTCGAGTATTCTTACCAAAGCATAAAGTTCTTTGTCATATGTCGAGTAATTCAATCTAGGATCACTTAACTTTTCACTGAAGTATGCAATCGGCTTACCTTCCTGAGTAAGCACTCCTCTAATGCCAATTCCACTAGCATCACATTCAAGTTCGAAAGTCTTACCGAAATCGGGCAATTGAAGTAAAGGAGCGTTGGTGAGTTTCTCCTTTAGCCGATTGAAAGTAGTTTCGTAGGGCCGATCCCCAGTGGAAAGCAATTCCCTTCTTGATCAGCTCATTCGTGGGCGCAGCAATTGTACTGAAATCCTTGACGAATCATCGATAAAAACCTACAAGACCAAGGAAACTTCGTACCTGCGTAACAGTGGTTGGCGTCGTCCATTGCTCGATGGCTTCGACTTTGGCTTTGTCAACTTCAACTCCCTGAGAGGTCACTACAAAACCAAGAAAAGATACTCAATCGGTGCAAAAGGTGCACTTCTCAAGGTTACCAAATAATCTCGTCTCTCGTAGAGTTGTAAAAACAAGTCTCAAATGGTCGATGCGATCATTAGCCGATTTGCTATAGATAAGAAGATCATCAAAGTACACAACAACGAATCGGCCAATGTATGATCTTAAGACTTCGTTCATGAGTTGCATGAAGGTGCTGGGTGCATTAGTCAAACCGAAGGGCATAACTAACCACTCATATAAACCGAATTTAATCTTGAAAGCGGTCTTCCATTCGTCCCCAAGTTTCATACGAATCTGATGATACCCACTCCTCAAATCGACCTTTGAGAAGATGGTCGATCCGCTCAATTCATCTAACATGTCACCTAAGCGAGGGATTGGATGTCAATACCTGATGATGATGTTGTTGATGACACAGCAGTCGACACACATCCTCCAACTTCCATCTTTCTTTAGGACGAGCAGTACAGGAACAACACATGGACTTAAACTTTCGCGAACATAACCTTTGTCCAAAAGTTCTTGAACTTGACATTGAATCTCTTTCGTCTCTTCTGGGTTTGTCCGATAGGCTGCTCGATTGGGTAGAGATGCTCCAGGGATCAGGTCGATCTGGTGTTTGATGCCTTTGATAGGTGGTAACCCTGGAGGGATCTCTTTAAGGAACACATCATGAAACTCCTGCAAGAGGTTAGTAATAGCCGATGGCAAATAACGAGGCAATTGTTCAAGTGAAAACAATGCATCCTTGCAGACTAAAGCATAACAAAAATTCTGGTCGGCTAAAACTTCCTTAAGATCAAGTTTATTAGCAAGCATTACAGTATGTCTCAGTCTAATCTCTGGTCGAGCGAGTGGCAAAGTAGCCGATGGTGTCTCAGTCAATGATTGTTTAACCGATGGCTAGGCTTTGAAACTGGTCGATTTTCGAGCTCTTTCCCTTTTATTATTCGGTCAGTGGATTCTTTATCATATTTGATTATTTCATTTGGTGTTAAAGGAAGCAGCGTGATCTTCTTCCCTTTGTGCATGAAAGTGTATCGGTTTGTTCGACCATAATGCACAGCATCATTATCGAACTCCCATGGTCGTCCTAACAAAAGCGAACATGCTTGCATCGGCACAACATCAAAATCTAGTTCATCTTTATATGAGCCGATTGAAAGTTGTACTTGAGCAATTTGACTTACCTTAATCTTACCTTTGTTGTTGAACTATTGCACGTAGTAGGGGTGCGGGTGATCTCGTGTAGTCAAACAAAGTTCCTTGACCATGTCGGCGTTGATCAGATTGTTGCAGCTTCCACTGTCAATGATCGTCCGTACTTTGTAATTCTGCACAATGAAGAAACAGTGAAATAAATTGTGGCGCTGGAGCTCGTCGACTTGTTCTGTTTGGATACTCAGAACTCTTTTGACAATGTAGGTGCCAAAAGTATCAATGTTGTCGGCTCCAATGACTTCTTCACTATCTTCTTGTTCTTCGGCGTTGTCGGCTAACAATGCATATTTTTCAACATCACTTGTACTGATGTAGCCTTCTTCAGTAGCAATGTAAGCCTTCTGACTTGGGCAGTCCTTCTAAACATGGCCCATGCCTTTGCATCGATGGCATATGATGGCGGAAGATTTTTTGGTTGATGCAGCTGATGATGAGCTTGGTGCTAGAGCAAAAGCATTAGCCGATTTGGCTTTTTGCTCGATAGCCGATTGACTACCTGTTCGAGTCCCTAGCATGGCCGATCTAGTGGCCTGAGCTGGTGCTATAGATCGTTGTCGGCCATCCAAAGGAGTAGCAATCTTGCCAATGGCCGATGGGGCTTAGCGAACTTGAAATCTTGGCACAGATGAACTCGTAAATTTCTTCTGTTGTCGGCCTTCCAGTTCCTTTTATGCTAGCATGGCTAGGTGGAATAGCCGATTAAGAGTGGTATACTCCTTGTAGTCAATTATGTCTTGTATTTCTCGGCGTAATCCTCCATAGAACCTTGCCATCTTGTCTTCTTTATCTTCTTCGACCTCAGCACGTAACATGCCGATCTGTAGCTCCTGGTAATAATCTTGAACCGATTTGGTTCCTTGGTTGAACCTCTGGAGCTTCTTTCTGAGATCTCTTTTGAATGAAGGAGAGATGAACCGATGGCACATAGCACGCTTCAATCCTTCCCATATGTCGGCTTGAGTACCAGACTTAACCAATTCGTTCCACCACATGAGTGCAAAGCCTGTGAACTCACATGTGGCGAGTCGAATTTGTTGTCGGCCGGGAACCATGTGTGAGTTGAATTTCTGCTCGATGACCATCTCCCAGTTGAAGTAGACATCGGCGTCATAGGCTCCGTCGAAGGAAGGGATTGAAAATTTGACCTTGTTGAAAGGATCATCTTCTCGCTGTGGTCGATCTCTTCCCATCCCTTGCCGATTCTGATTTAGCCGATGTCGAAGTCGATCTTAAACAATATCTTCCTCTTCATCAGCATTGGATGCTTCTTGCTGATCAGCTCCAGGGTTGGGTAGTCTTGTCTCCATGATGTTGATCCTGGCAGCCAGATCATCGAGTCTTGCCAATATCTGTTGGTCGATGTTGTTCTGCTCACGTTTGAAATTCGTGAGTTCTTCCTTGGTGACACACTCCTTGAAGTTTGATGGTTCTCCTGTCATGGATAGATGCAGAAAATATTCCTATCGACTAAACAGATATGTGGAATTGTATACTCTCAACCTCACAAGCAACTTACCGATAGTTCTTACAAGTGTTCACAACTACAATAGGAGTACAAGTCGATTGCCAAGTTGGTTCAATGCTGATCAGAAATATTTGTAGAGTTTGGACAAGTCTCTTTGGTAGCAAGGAATAGCAATAATTGTAAACAGTAGTAAAGTTAAATAAGAATCTAAAGTACTTGGTCGATGTTGCTGGATCTAAACGTATCTAGACCTAGCAGATGTGAAATCAAAGGACAAGTACAAGGATTGCAAAAAACCGATGAAGAACTTTGCTAATGAAACCAGATGATGTGATCTACAATATCAGATGATGCAAAACTTTTACGATTTTAGTCGATCTGTCTTTGATCTGCTTTGAACTTTGATAAGTCGACTAGATCTTTTCTTTGCTTCTTTGGCACCTTTTCTTTTCCCGGAGCCGATTTTGATCCTTTTGATCTCTTTTTTTTAATCGAGTCGACTTGTTGCTACTTTAGATCTTGAATCGACAGATAAACTTTTATGCAAAATCCAGGGTAGCTGTAAATCGACTAGATGGTATGATAGGTTGTAGATGAAAAACGGATGGTTGCGGTGCAGGGCAATTGACACAAGGCAGTTTGCGCAGAACTATGGCTTGTGTAGCGAGAATTGACACAAGGTGGCTAGCGTTGGCAAGTCGATTAATGTGGTGGATCGACTTGTGATATGGATATCGGTGGAGATAGGTATACGACGAAAGATAGCTTGCACGATACGTAGGCTAGATCAAGATACAACTAGACTAACAACACAACGTGACAAGGGACTCCAACTTTACAATGCGGAACTGAAAACAAAAATTATGATGGCACAAAGTGGTTTAGTCTATGGAACACAAATATTTTTGTGTGGCAATTTTTCTGGACTCTAGGTGCGGAATAAAATAATGGATAGAAACAAAGGAATATACCTGGAGGTCAATCTTGAGCTCTGATACCAGATGATGCGATCACGTCACGTCGGCCAATAGCGAATGCGACAATTAGCTGATGGAGGTGTCTGAAGTGTTTCCCGATCTTCCTTCAGGTACGATAACTACTTGTCAATCCGTCGGCCAAAGAGCGACTGCGACAGTTTAGCCCATGAACAGACAAGCCGATTTGGTGAAGTCTCAACGAGACAACTGTTAGTGTTATGCCCTTGAGGTAATCATTTAGATGATTGTAACATGACTATGTTTATGAATAATAATATGATTATTGGTCTAATGAATGTATATCATTGTATTGATCAACAAGTATGTGACTTGCTTATGAAGCTCTTTACTTATTGATGTAGTTCGATAAATATCTCTCATCAGATATCATCGTATAGGACAACGATGAATAGATCAACACATGTAGTGATCGATGATCATGCTTGATAGATCATGGGATATGGAGATATCATCTATACATTGTGGACGCATGTTGAAGAACATGGGTTAGATAGACCCGCAATGGGACACTACGAGAATGTTACATTCTTATGTGTCATCAGTGTATCTCATACATAGTAGATGTATGATCCTTAGACCTGAGATTGTCATATTCCCTACATGTGTAATAGTTTTCCTTGAGGCTATCAAACACTACTTCCTAACCGGATAGTTATAAAGGTAGCTTTCATGTTTACTATAAAACGTGCAGAGGGAAGTGAACAGTCAAGATGGAATTTGCCACTCCAATGAAACGGAGATATATGACAAGGCCACTCGTGTGATATGATTAAGGAAGTGCATGGCCATGCCGTGATTGAGGAGTCAATCACAACTTATTAATATATCACGGATACGAGAGATGGATTGAATCATCAAAGGATGACATGCTTCTCGCCTTGAGCTCAATCTTCATATACTTGGCAAAGGGATTATTACATGACTACTTTTGATAGGTTCTGTCCGATTTGATCATAGCATGTTTGGGAGTTGGCATGCTTTGCAAGGAGCCGCTACCAACTATTGGATTGAAAAGGAGTTTTTCGAATCCATGTCCAAACGTACGTGAACCTGTAGGGTCACACATTTAATGGGTTGGGACGCATTAATTTGGATTGGATCCGTAATTAATGGACCTCGTGGGCTTAGCACACTGATGGGCCTTAATTTAGGGTTTCATCTCGTGGCTATATAAGGAGTGAAGGAGGGTGGGCGCAGGGTGTGCTTTTCTGACGGTCTAGAAGTGTTTCACCCGAAACCCTAGCCTCCTCCTCTCGCTGCCCCTGCCGAGCGACCAGGTGCTTGCACACCGACGCACGACGTTCCATCCCCGGACGTGTGGACTACTGCGGTGACGCTGCTGCGACTGCGGCGTGGGAGGACGATCCACGGTGAGGCGAGGACGATCAACTCCATCGACGCAACGACTGCGGCGAGGACGATCCACTACATCGACGCGCGAAGGATTCCGCGATTGCGCGTCTAGTGGTAACCTAATCTATGATCCCCTTCTTGCGAGTAGCTTTCTGGTTATACGGTAAAATTTTTTTATTTTGTGCTAGCGTAGCATACCGCGTTCCTCTTCAACAACTTCAAGGGTTTCTGAACAAACTGCTAAACTAAGAAACTTTGCAATAGCCCGCTTCAACTCCGATAGATCTTACTTACGAAATCGTGAACACAAGCAAGAACTAGATAGTTGCAATCTCTCTTTATTGTAGATTTCTAATGAAGTTTACACGGTGAAGTTTTGAAACTCTATACGGCCGCTGGAACCCAGTCAGGCGCAAGAAGAAATCTAAGTCGATGACTATGGATATAATCTAATCAAAACCCGAGAAATTCCTGAGGTCTAGTGCCTTTATTTATAGGGAAGACTAACCCTTACCCGATCCGAGTCGATTACAAGTCCTTTGGTAAATTTAAAGAAACTAATCTAAGCGAGTTCGAGTTGGAGTCGAACTCGAAGTCTTCTGAGTCATCTGGGGTCGATCTCCTTTGGCGTCGTGACTGAGTTGGATTTCTTGGTCGATGGATCATGCCCGAGAAACCTTGGTCTGCCCATGGTTCTTGCCCGGAATGGTTCACGCCCGAGCGTCCCTTGGTCGGCTTCTTGTAATTTCGGTTTAACCGATCCTTCATACCTAAGTAAAAGCAAGTCATGGAAATTATTAGGTAGCATCCTATTCTGGCTAATATCAAATGGAATAGTTAGAAACGAACTTACCAAGTGATTTATCCGTCGGACTCGAACTCTAGTTATTGGTCCTTGGTAAGTATCGGCTATGGATGGATTAGTGGTTGGAATGTCCTCATCATCCTTCCCTTCTTGCAGTTGAGTCATCCTCGACTCAAACTCGTCGATTTCTCAAAGGTAAGGCTTCAAGTCAGCAACGTTGAACGTTGGACTAATGCCATATTCTTCGGGCAAATCAAGTTTGTAGGCGTTGTCATTGATCTTTTCAAGAATTTTGAATGGACCGTCGACTCTTGGCATAAGTTTGGATTTTCTCTTATCAGAAAACCTTTCTTTTCTTAAATATAACCAAACTAAGTCCCTAGTTGAAAAATAACATCTTTTCTGCTTTAGTTGCCAATTAGCCAATTCATTTCGTTCATCTTCTCAATATTATCCTTGACTATCTTGTGCACCCTAAGCACAAGTTCGACTTTCTTGGCATCGAAGTTAAACTTATCCGATGTTGGTAGTGCAAATAAGGCGATAGGTGTTCAAGGATTGAACCCATATACTACTTTAAAATAACATCAGTGAAACATATACCAAATCTTAAAATTAAGAAAGTGTAAATTTTTTCATATATGAACAAACTTGGACGTACCTCACTTGAACACCATTTTCTAAGCGGTTCAATAATACGACTTGACTAATTTGATCTAGTTTCTCTAAGCAGGATGAAAATGAGCTCTAGCAAGTGATAACATGACAAAGGCTATTTTATAATAGACCACTATACTATTACCGTAGTACAATTGAACTAACAAAAAATTACAGTTTACAAACAATCTTTTTACATGACTGATTACTAGCCTTGACAAAAAAAAACAGCACTTGGAGGTTACAAACATTGCTGCATCGTATAATACTCGCCGTAACAATTTTACAGCAACCTTAATTACCAGGGCCAATATATGTAACTATATATGCAACGATGTGAAGGGCCTGATTACTAAAAGGCCCCATCGAGCAAAGGTTCGTGCTCCTTGTTGACCATGAACAGTGACTCATAGACCAGGCCGGCGAGGGGTCCACCGACCAGTGGCCCGAGCCAGTAGACCCAGTGGTGGGTCCACACACCAGTGGCAAGAGCCGGCCCAAATGACCGGGCCGGGTTCATGGACGCGCCAGAGAAGTTGCCTCCGGCAAGGGTGTTGGCGCCGACGATGAGGCCGGTGAGCAGCGGACCGAAGCCCGGCACCGAGGTCCGCGGGTCAAGGATCGTTGCGTAGACAACGAAGAGGAGGGAGAAGGTGAAGATGACCTCCATCAGCAGGCCCTGGATGGGTCCAATGCCTGCGCCCAGGGCGTGCACCGGAGTGGCCTGCATTGCACATTGGAGAAATGTTTAGCTTTGGAGATGGTACTTACCCTGTTCAGGTCACACATGTCGAAAAGATCATGAATTCAAAATAACAATTATTAATACACTTGACATTAGTGCACTTCTCATGCTATTTGATCATGCTCTGCAGCATACTCAGACCATGTGGTTTCGTGAAGAGCAAAATGCACCATTTTGGTACTCGGTCAGCTTGATGAATTTAATTGGCAGATGATGAGGTGGTCTTTTATATTTAGCACAAGTCTGGTCTTTGGACATAGGAGTGGGACTATATGTCTGTATTAACTAAATGGAAAAGTATTATTTACTGATTTGGTCTCTAGACTTTGGCTCTCCTATACATATTAGCTCTTCAACTTTTCAAAGGTCAATTTTATTATCAGCTTGTTATCTTTGTGAGCAATTAAAAATCAAACCCTAAGTCATCGAAATTGAAAGGCTAAATTGGACGACTTCTTTATGAATGTAATGCTTCTTTTAACTATATAGAGAGTTCGGGTCTTCAAGCGCTGAAGGAGAATAAAAGAAGCTCGTGCCGTGGACAACTAAAGCAGAACAATAAGTAATTAATAGGTCATCAAACAAATGCAAAAATCCAAACATATAAACAGAAAGATCCGCACAATTTAGCATAAGTCCGTTTGCATCCATCATATACACTTCACCATCCAAACATAATATTTAATTTTGAGTAAAATTACTCAACTACATATATAGGTTATCCTAGTTGTTGTGCTTAACATGCTTCGCCGAGACAACCTATGTGCACGCGGCATTGAGATGTTTTAAGATGTATTCAGGACGATTGTAACTCACTTTCTTGAATAATAAAAAAGTTAAGCTCGGCTTTTTCTCTCAGGAAAGAAATAAAAAAAGGAACTCCAGATTTAAAAACCTATTTTACAATATCAGAGATTTAAGGCAATTCCTCATCGAGTCAGGAGCAGATCCTTACTACTTAAAAATGGCAATTCATTCACCCCCAACCCCACCCTCTCCCCTTCCACCCCATAAAATTCTCTAAAAAAAAAAACTTCACCCACATAAATATTCTCTAACAAAAAAGAAGAAGCTCTACTTGAGCAGAGGGCGTGGAGGCGCAACTTGGCTTTTGTAGTAGCTTGGCCGAATGTGGAGGGCATGGATCGAGCAGACCGATCATGACATGTTGACTTAAGATGCTAGAGATAATATCATATTCTTTTAACCGTAGCAAAGCATATTTATTCAACTAGTTCTCTATTAATGTTTGGTGCCACCGTCTTATGATAATCAGTTCTCTTTCCCAAAAAAATAAAATAAGCCCGGACCAACAAAGAATTTTTTTTTCTTTAATATTTATTTTTATTCTTTTTTTCAAAACTATGCGTCCGAAAAAAAAAATTACGAAAATGTCTCCCGTCGCCCGTGTATGGGGCGATCGCCCCATACACGGGCGATTTGACCCGCGCCGTCTGCTGCTCCAAGCCTGCCCGTTAGCGCCGTCTGGTGGGCCCCCCTATCGCCCCCTACATGGGCGATCGCCCCATGTAGGGGCGACGGGCTTGTTTAAAGCCTCTCGCCTCCTTCGCCTGAAGCAGTAGCGACCGAGCCGAGCGAGGCAGAGAAAGAAGAAAAGAAAGGAAGAAAGGAAGAAAGAAAGAGAGAAGAGAAGAAAAAAAGAAAAAAAAGGTAAATTTCTGATTTTTTTTATAGTTATTTGTAAGAATTTTTTTAAGATAATTGTAGGAATTGTTTTATAGGTTGCGTAATTAAAGTATTATTTAATATTTAGGACTTTGTTGTAGTATTTAGAGATTTTAGGATTGCGTAGTATTTAGAATTTTAGAATTGTATAGCTCGTGAAATTTAATTTAGATTACTTAATGTAGTATGTAGTATTTAGAAACTTAATGTAGTATTTGGTATATGCAAATTTAATGTAGTATTTTGTATGTAGAAATTTAGTTCATTATAGTTTAGGCAATATTTAGAAATTTAATTTATTAGGGTTGTGTATTACTATTTTTATTACGTAAATAATGTATTAGGCAATGTAAATAATTTTGTAGTACGATCAATGTACGTTTTGTAGATTGTATTTTAGAGTAATATTTTTCCGTCGGACGTTGCAGCATGTCGGAGAAATTGTATTTCCAAATATTTTATGGAGATGGGGAGATAGCACAGGGGGCGGATGGGGTGGATCTATCATCATTTTCAAGAGTCGAGGGCATATGCGATCGAGCGATAGGACATACAGGGTTTGTTGGAGTGGATGTCTCGGATGTTGATTTGGATGCCCGATCGTTCGGCTTGGTCGAGCAAGAGTGAGCCGAGCGCAAGACCGTTTTACGGAGAGTTGATTCTCGTTAACTCGACGTCCACATGGAGGAGTTATGTTGGTTTTGCTGTAGAGCGGGTTGGCGCTCATGTTGTTGGCACAGATGCTACCGGTAGCTCCATCGGTGTCGCAAGTTCGTGATGTCGGGGTGGACATTACGGCGGAGGGACATCAAATGTAGAAGGATGCGAAGAGGAAGGCGGCGAGGAGCCCGAGACGCGAGACGCACGAGGCTAGCGGTGACGGGGACCGGGGGGAGAGAGGCGGTGGAGGCGCGAGGTGGCCGACGAGGGGAGGAGGTGGAGGACATTGTTGACTTGATGGAAGAGGAGGACCGTGCGGATGAGGAAGTCCTCGATGGTGAGCACTCCGACGAGGAGGACAACGCCACAGGGTGCCTATCCTCGTGCGTGGACCAATTACAATTTCAAGACCTAACAATGAATGAAGGAACATTGATGCATGGGAGTATCGTGAGAACGAGGTGACGCAGGGGTATATAAAGACAAGGAGGCTGTGATGGATGCGGTGAAATCTTGGGCAATGTCTCTCGCGGCAATTCGTGGTTGTGAAGTCCAAGAAGAAGGACTACGACGTGAAGTGCGTAGTTGATTCGTGCCCATGGCGGGTGCATGCATACCGGGGAAGTGGACGGACATCGGAAATGCTCCATAGTGATGGAGCATAATCGCGAATGGAAGAAGCGGAGCGGGGACACCGCAATCGTCGTCCACTTGGGTGGCAAATGTGTTTATGGTCGATCGTGGACAATCCCCATCCGACCTCGATCTATTATCACGGTAGTGGAGGCAATTCTAACTACATGCAAAGTTGCGGCGGTGGCTTACTTCCTCTTTGTAGGATGGTGGGTGGTGGATCGCCCGTTAGAGGCAAGGAGGTGCCATGATTCGCACGACCGGTCCTCGCCGCCACACTCGTGGACCGGTGGAGACCGGAGACGACACGCCCACCTTCCGTGCGAGAGATGGCTCGACGCCGCGGGACGTGTCGTACCTCTTAGGCCTCCCTTGTGCGGGCCCAGCGAGCGTGCCGCGACGACGCCCGCCACGCGTGCACGCCGAGTTGTCCGCTGCTTGCCGAGGGTGCGGCAGACCGGCAAACCCTACCAAATTTCTTAGGGAGGCCGAGCGCCACGACCGACGGCGTGGTCGCCGAGCCACGGTGAGTACCTCTTTCTTTGAGAATTAAAATAGAAGCGCCAAGTTGCCGATAATGTTTGTTGCGAACGCCGCAGTCGACCTTCTCCACCAAGACGCGGAGGAGGCGGGCGTGTTCGCCACTGGAGGCATACCTCTGTTGTTGCTCGGTTGGGTGATGTTCCGTCCTCCCACGGAACACGGTGGACCGTCACCGATCGAGTACGCCAAAGACATCGCCGACACCCGGTGGATGAGGTAACACACTCGGCCCAATCTCGCCTCAACGAGCACGCCTAACTCCCCTTGTAAGCGGTGATGCGCAGTGGTCGTGGGCCTCGGTGTGCTTGCGGCGACGTCTGAAGTGCAGGCGACGCGCCGTCTCTGGGCGAGCACGACGCGACGATGTCGTTGCGCCCTACTCCTCCGGTTGTGGTCTTGGGAGCGCTTCTCGCGTCGGGCAGTTCGTTGTTGACACGACACCGCACTCGAGGAGCTTTACGGAGACGACCGGTGGATCGCCCACCATGGGCCACCACTGGTCCGACAGCGTGCACGCTCCTCGTATCTTTTCCCACTAACGCACTTGAATAACCTTCGCCATTTCTTATTTCCTCGCGGCGGAGGTTCGCGCACCTACTGGTGAGGAGGTCCTATCGAGTTCGTTCGGAGTTCGACCGCCTCCACGACGAGGCGTGCGGTGGACGCCATACACCGCGTCTGACGACGCCCACGCCCGAGCACCTCACGGGTCTCCGTGCTTTGCACGCGAGACGAGGCCTTTGGCTCACCCGTAAGGTGCTCGTCTTTGACCTTGTGTCGAGGAGTACTCCCGCGACCGAGTCTTTGCGGCGATTCGGCTGCTCGATCCTTTCCTTTGCCGCCTCGTCACGTTGTCGACGTGGCGCCATGTGTACTTGCCTCGATCCTACTACTCCGCATCTTTGCGAAATTAATGTGTCGCAGATTTCATCGCTTTTGCATTGCAGATGACCCGGATGGGTCTTTGCGGTGGCTCTCGATTCGCGCGACCGTATGCGACCACGGGCCTGCAGGTGGGGCCGACTCGACGAGAGGTCATCGAGACCCGGTCCAGACGACCATGACATGTACGATCAAGACATGGAGTGGTTCGCCCAGCAAGACTCGCCTCAGGGTGGGGTACACACCAAAGACCGTGACGTCGTCGACGGCAGCATCAGAGCGGACACGCGTACCTTCACAGATGTCCCGGAGGGACAACGCCTCGTAAGTGTCACAATCGAACCTACATGGGCACGTCTTTTTCATGTAACTTACGTAATGCCAACCCGACGTTACATGCGGACTCGGCTCTTGGCGGAGATTGAGGCGGAGGTCGTGTCCATGTTGACGCGCCTAGAGTGGGCATACAGTGACCACCGCCGAGTCCGAGACGGCTTGGGTCGGGTCCTCGCTACGGTGAGGCGGTTGGCTCGCCAGCCACCGCCGAGGCGCGAGACGTCGGCGACGCAAAGACACCACGCCACGTCGCCCCAAAGACTCGCCTACCCACCCGGTGCTCGTCACGCCCCACGCGGTGCAGGGGGCGCTGGCCGACGAGGCTCCTTCGCGCCTCGCCTACCCGTCGGTTCCTCGCTACGCTCCCGCGCAGCAGGTGGGGGGGACAGTGGTCGGGAGGCTCCTTCTGCGCCTCGCCCTACCCGCCGGTTCCTCGCACGCTCCCGCGCGAAGAAGAAGCGGGCAGGGTGCGGAGGCTCTCTCCTCGTCCCGCGCCCAGCAGACCCTGTGGTGGTTTCGACGAGCCTTCGACGACGAGTTCGACCGGAGAGTACCTTTCGACCGACTACCTCGACCCTCTCGGCTCTGGGTGCGCGCCACAGACTTGGCCTCGCCGCACAGACTACTTCACGCCGCGCCGCAGGTCGGCCTAGGAGGGACGTCCGTCGCCGCCGCCACTCACCTACCCCACGGGCCGATTAGGAAGCGTGGCGTGATTGACTTGTTGTACGGATGTATTTTTTAATGGCTTTACGCTCAAGAAGACATTGTATAACTCCCGAGTTAGTAACATGACAAGCGTTATCACTATAAATTGTTCAAATCATTTATGCATTGCTTGCCTATGCCACACGACGTGACAACACACCAACGTTTGGTGCACCTATCGCTCTAGTAGGGGCGATCGCTCTAATGTGAGGCGATCGCTTACATGGGCAATCGCCCAAATATGAGGCTAACGCCCATACCCGGCGATATCGCTTTATAACATTCGTTCTCACAAGCGGTCTCGCAAAGAACAATGGGAGAAAGAATAGAGGTGAGCATCAATCGAAAATGCCGAGCGTGCAAGTGCAAAGGGTAAGGGGAAGGCAAAGGAAGAAGCGAGTGCATGCTCATGAATTTAGCGTATCAAGATCTCTTCCTACCTCGTGGAGTCAGTGGCGCCCATGTGTATGTGCGGAGATCTTTGCAGCTTGTCCGCTTGGGAAATTTCAACTTGGAAGAGGAGGTATTGGAAGTGCCGCAACTACGCCTTCGATCCGCCGGAGAAGAGCTCAAGGATCGCCGCATGGTAACAATCGACGGGTTACATAATATTTGTGAATGAAACTTTGCTAATTTACGCTTCATGCAGTCACCTCCGCCATTGTGTGAATTTGAGCAAGGGTTTGATACGAGATCAACCCCGAGGACCAACGGCTTGACCAAGCCAACCGTGAGGATGAGTTCACGCGGCGGTTTCAAGAACAAGCGATCGCCGCACGCGAGGAGGCATGTAGGAAGGAAGCGGAGGAGAAGGAGGCGAGAGAGAGAGGAAACGAGAGAGGCGCGACGTGTTGAGAAGCCTCACGAGGCATGGGCGAATGGGAAGTGGCCTCAAGCACTCAATAGACGCCTGGTGTTAACTTTGGTTTTCCTTGTTCGTGGTACTCCTTTTAGTTTTAAGTCGTAATAAACAATGCGCCCAACCTTCAAGAGTATGCTCACCGTCCGAGGGCTAGTATGTGTCCTCATCGCTCAGTGTCCCAAATGATGTTATTTTCTCCATCGAGATAGGTTATAGCATTTTCGGTTCGTCATATCCGATTTCATCGAGTTTTACCATCGTTTGCGAAAGATACGGCAATTTTCATGTTTTACCGATTGCATGTTCTGACAACAATAAAATAGTGCGACCTAAAGTGACATCTAAATATTTTTACATAATTGTGACCTATGCAAGCCCAAGAATGCAACAAAGCTGGTTCTGTCAAGTTTTGAGGTCGTTCAGATATTATTCTAACTGCTTGAACAATGATTGTTATAAAGGGTTTAAACTAGCCATCTTTTATTCAAAATGCAATCATATTTAGATATTTTTGCAAAAATGAAGTGCATAAGGTTGTAGTAACTTATTCTATTTATTTCATGAATTATGGATCAACACACATTATAATTCCTTCACAATCCACGATTAGAGCCTAGCATTCAACTCAAATAAAAAAATTCGCAAACAACACATGGATTTTTATTTTACACTCTAATTCTTCATTCCAAAATTTAAATTTAGAAACAAGTTTCATTTAATTTGGACACTCCTAACAAAAGCTACGGGTTTATATTAAAAGCATATAGTAATTACAAAACAAAACTAAAAAAACTGTCCTGTCGCTCAGTAGGGGCGACGCCTCACAGAGGCGATGGGGCCCAAATGGCCGCTAACGCCTATTAATCTACGGTGTAGCTATCGCGTGTATGGGCGATCGCCCATACACGGGCGACGAGGCATTTTGTCATTTTTTCATTCGGACGCATAGTTTTGAAAAAACGAATAAAAATAAATATTAAATAAAAAAAAATTCGACCAACAAAAACCTGAACCGAGGAATTATGGACAAGCCCAAATAAGGCCCAGTCCAGCCGTACTGGTTGAGCTGACCAAAACAACACGTGGCGATGCCTTCTGGCCCAGCCCAAGCATAGCCCGGGCGGCAAACTGCCGAGTGAGACAGGACTACAGAACCACACAAAGCAACGAAAAATTCGGCCTTTCCCCCTTTTCTCGGATCTTAGGTTGCATAGCAGCGTAGGTAACGAGGAGCTAGAGATAGGGCGATAGGAGCGTACCATGCCGCCGGTGAGGTACCGGAGGAGGATGCAGGCGAGGGAGGAGGCCAGCAGCTGCGCGGCGACGTACAGCACCGACCTGAGCGCCGAGATGTGCCCGCGCGCCAGCAGCGCCACCGTCACCGCCGGGTTCAGGTGCCCGCCCGACACGTGGAACCCCGCCGTCACCAGCACCCCCGCCGCCAGCGCCTGCGCGATCGCCACCCCCGCCAGCGCCGCCATCGGCATCGTCGCCCCCGGCAACTCCGGCGACCCTGCAAACCAAACCAAACCATCCATCCGCATCTCCCATGCATCAATCCCACGCCGCGTATATATATGTACACATCAAAAAGACAGCCGCAAAGAAGCGATCCCGGGGTACAGAAGCAGCACGTACCGGCGGCCATGGCGGCGGCGACTCCGGTGAAGACGAAGAGGAAGGTGAGGACCAGCTCCGCCAGCACGGCGCGCACGCACCCGGCGTCAGCGACGTCGCCGTGGTCGCAAGAGTCCACCAGCTTGGCCATGGATCCTAGATTAAATCTCTCCAAGGTTTTCCTGTTCTTGTTTTTGGTAGGGGAAAGGTAAAAGAGTTGCTGTTGAGGGAAAAGCGCACGAAAAAGTGCAGGGAGATATTTTTGTGCGGAGATGGGTGGGAGTTGGGACACTGACTGAGGCCTCGCTAGCGCCCGGTTTGTTTTATAGAAGATTAGAGAGAACAACGCAAGCACTTCGGCGACTAGTCTAAGGGGCTGTGCGCCTGTGCTGTAATTTAGTTTTGGGTTAAAAGCCTTTATAAATAGTACGGCGGTAAAATAGTTTAAAAGTTAAGCCACGTTAAAAGCACTTTAAAAATTGCAGCCAAGTGTGGTTTCCCTCGATCGACTCCTACCTCGCTAGCTCTGCCCTCCCCGATCTCTTGCCCCGCCTTGTCGCCTCCCCACTCGAGTGTCGCTGTGCTTTGCTAAGTTGCAGCCTCCCTACTCGGTTGCCTCCCAAAAGTTACAGCTGCAGCATCCAGTTTGTCAAACGACATAATGAAAAGCGCACACACCATTACACACACCGCTTTATAACCTAAAGAAACCAAAAACAAATTTTTCAATTCATTGCAGCTCCTCCTCCCAAACAGGCCCTAAGTATGTGGCAGTGGGTGTCTCCGTCTAACAAAGAAAAACGTATGTATGACTTTGATATGACAAAGAAAAGGAAATTAATGGAATAATTGTTGTGTATTGTGTTGCATGATCTAACAAATTCACTTAATTAAAAATTTAAGCTTATAAAAAAACATGAGCAATATACTTTTAACATTGCTTCTCACGTTTAGGCTCTGTTAGGCTTAAGACATACACTCGAAGTAGGCTACGATTATTTCTTAAAAATGCCGCGTCAGACAAATTTTGAAATAAAGATGTTTAAGCTCTAATACTATATTGAGTTGATGCACCAACCAATTCTCCAAAAACTTGAAGTTTACAAGAAAAAGTAAGCAATATGCTTCAACATTGTGCACCGAGGGCGGTTTCGTTATCAGAAGGTTTATTGAATCTTATTATGTGTTGATTTTGATCGTAGATAGATTTAAACCGAGTTTAGCCGCGCCCATTCCGAAAGCAGGAAGTGGAAAACCATAGCAGATAATTCAGTGGTTAAAATTTGGCCATTTTAACTGAACCATGAATTTCTTGATAACGGTCTTTCCTATTTTTTTGGAATGCATAAACTAGCTTAATTCGAGATATTGCTGTGTAACAGTGTAGCTGCTTAGTGCTTGGCCCCGCCTTGCTTATACATTCCTAAAGAAAATAGCTAGACACTTGTAATTCTAGGAAATACTAGAAATATGTACACGGCGTGCCACGTCGCGGGCGCCACTCTCCACACGAGAAAACTGATTTTTTTTTTCTCGAAAAAAGGGCTTAAACGTAATGGTAAAAAAAACGGGAAAAATGAATGTTTTTTCGAAAAAAAAGAATCCGAACGTTTTTTTCCCGCGAAAAATGACTTAAATGTAATTTTGTTTTTATGGAAAAGGACCCGAGCGTTAGCCTTAAAAACGCATAAGGACTTAAGCGTAATATATATATTTTTTCCTTTGGTAGCCTTCCAGTTCAGCTACAGCGAGCTTTCCAAAAAATCTAATCGTATTTTTTTTTAAAAAAAGACCTGAATGTAATTTTTTTCTTTAAAAAAAAGACCTATGTGTGAATATTTTTCAGCTCGGTTCGCAGCCGCCACGAAACACCTATCCCTGGGACGAACTTTTCTTCAGGAGATTGAAGTTCACTAATCACTACTAGTAGTAGATAAACAAAATAAACAAGTCTGGACTCCAACCCCACGTGAGACATGACGCGCCAGGTGTCCAATCCTACTTGTCCAGTTGTCCTAAACCCCTGCAAAATTACTGAAACACCCTCCATTACTTAGGAGGCAACTCCTTGTCCGACCAAAGCTTCTCGAAGCCAAGGTATCTGGGTCTTGCGTATATTTTTATTATTATTTTTGTTTTTTCACATGTAATTGTAAACCCACCTATTTTTATCTACGGAAGTATGGACTGACGTCATATGATTTACCATGCTCTTTTACTGCAGCAGATCATCGACACCGCACCTCCCCTTCTTATCGAGCTCGACAGGATGATGTGCTATAGTACTTGAGTTCAACAGGTACCTATCCCCGAGCTCGGTAGAAAGAGGAGCTACAGTGCTAGAGACCTAGTGCGTGCGGTAGGAGAGCACGATAGGTAGGTGATACGTGATGACTATGGATATTTCTACGGTTGAAAAGAATATTAGATTTATAATTTCAAAAAGAACTAAAAATAAAGAAAAAGAAAGTGTGCAAAGAACCGGATATTCCAAAGGCTCAAACTTCTCCGGTTCTCCAGCTAAACATCATTCCGGATGGCCTACACGTTGAGCATCCATTGGTACACGTCGGTTTCAGTGGGTGACTTTTATGGTCCACGTCACTATCCACGTTTTTTTTAAGGAAAAGAAAAACGCGATGAGTGATGGGCTTTATCACAAAACGCAACAGGACGGCTCTTAATTTTGTAGTCGCTTTCGCATGAGGGATAATCCAACTTACATTTCGCTACGTACCTTTTTGCCGGCCTGGTTGAGATGATCGCTGTGCCGAATGCTAGGGTTTAGTCAAGGTTCTCATAATAATTTTTTGTTGTCACACTGTTGGATTACTTGGATGGATCACCACTAATGTTGCATCAGCCATGCGTTAACCAAGGATTCAAATTTCATTTTCGGATAAAATATCGTGCGGGATCGGAATCCAAAATTTCGCTAAAATTTGGGTATTTCGGACAAATCTTGTTCGAAATTAAAAAAAAAATTAAAATCCGGTTTGCTTTTTACCGAGAAAAATGAAATTTCGCCAAAAAAATCACGAAATTTCGGTATGTTTGCAACGACGAAAAATTTTGAAATTATTTTTTGAGGTTCATGACATATCAGTGATGTTCCCATAAAAATTTCAGATGATTATCACATTTGAGGAGTTTTTTAAAATTCAAACATTCTACTGTCCTAATAAAACACTAACCGGGGAGTTTGATCCGAATGAAAAATGGTACAAACAACGTTAGAAAATTTTGAATTTTTTTTTGCATTGTTATGATGCATCACTAATGTTCTTATACAATTTTCAGATGATGATCAAACTTCATGAATGTTTAAATATTCAGACAGTGCTACTGTTCTGTTAAAAGGCTTACCAGTAAAATCGAACAAAATGAAAAATGATTCAAACCATGTTAGAAAATTTTGAACATTTTTGTGAATGGTCCTGATATAACATTAATGTTTATACAAAAGTTTTAGATGATAATCATGCTTAAATAATGTTTAAAAATTTTGACAGTGCTACGTCGTGATAAAAGCCTGATGATCAATACATAGATTTGCTTTAGCAATCAAAAAAGGTTTAATTTTTTTGAAAATTGTACAGAAGGGTGATAAGGAAATGTTTAAGATCTCATAAAATTTTTGAATCATGATCATACTCCAGTGAATTTATAAAATTCTTATAAGGCACAATACCATTTATGTCTATCTCTTTTTGAGTTTTGAAATATAATATAACAAATGAAGTTTAATGCTTACATAGATTTGATTGACCAAACAAAGAAAGTTGATTTTTTTTGAAGATTTTATAGAACGGAACTGAGGCAACTCTTAATCTCTATTAAAAATTTAGATAATGATCACACTCGAGAAAATTTATAAAATTCTGACAAGATTACTGTCCCAATTATGTTCATTCAGTTTTTGATTTTTTAAAGATAACAAATGAAGTTAAATTATTTTTAAAAATTTTCTATATGATCATAAACTACTAAAGATAGTATCATAAATTTTTCAGATCATTATCAAGCTTGTAAAAATTTATAAAAATCTGATAGTGTTTCTGCCAAAATTTTAAAATGTCTCAAAATTTTAGTTTTTCAACAAATTTTCATAGAAGATGACTTTCTTAAGTGTTATTGGACCAAATCCGAGCCTAAAAATTTGAAAACCAGCCAAAAATCATAAAATTTCGCTAAAGGAAAAAACGAAACTTCGGATACTGTAGCAATTTCAAAAAAAGTAATTTTTTTTATCCAGCCGGTACTTTGAATTTCGTGGTGGCCCGAAATCCAAAATTTCGACAAAAAATCGCTGAATTTCGGCGAGATTTGTTTCCCTGGTGTTAACAAATGGAAAGTAGTCTACGTATAAACGATCTTCTTTCTCGCAAAAGGTAAAAAGACGATCCTTCTTGCCGTCGAGCTATGGCCTCAACTATGCCTGTTTTCTGGACAGGGTATATAATATATGCGTGTTAGTGTCTATTTTGTACGGATTATATAAGTCCGTAGATATTTTGGTGCATATAGCATAGCTTTTTCAGAAAATATCTTGTGCCAAAGCAGGAGTATTTGAACTCAAAAGGCCACAGATCGAGTGTGCCATTCCATGCGTACAAGTTGACAGATCTCCTCAACCTCAACTTGCAGAAGCAAACATATATGCGTGCCGTCAAGTGTCATTTCTTTGGTTGGCTCAGGGGATTCGTAGTTACTACAATGATGTTTAATTTTGTCACTTCTGATCATAGTTAGCAGGACACCTGAAATGGTGAAAAATGTAATACTTGACCTAACCACGGAGGGTGTGTTTTGTTTGCCAAGGTATGGAGGACAAATTCAATTGAAACTTCCTGACTGATCCGGCGATTTGCCTTTGGAACAAAAAGGGAAATTAAGCCCCCATGAGCCCACGTGGCTTCACCGATAAAACCTGAGAATGGCCACCAAACAAAAATAAGAAGTAAAAACTCTTGATATACCATTACAACGGTAAACATCTTATCGACTTCTTTTATAATGTTGACCCCACCCCTCCTACCAACGGCCGACGACAACCTCACAGCCTTACCATGCTACCACTTCCCCCTCTCCTACCATCCACGCTCAGCCCAATCTAATATTCAGTAAGCCATCGCCTCACCATGCATCCCTCCGCCACCGTCTCCCCAACCTCCCTCTACATCCGGGGGCGTGATGAACCCATCGGCGGCAACTGTGCCCCCTAAAGGCACGGGAGATCGAGGTCTGGAAGACACTAGTAGGAGGTTGAACACAACCGTGCCCCCTTGCCAGCTGGATCCTATACCATTCTAACCGTATATGGTTTTCTAGTTTTTCTCAATGAAAAGGGGGGCTAATGTAAGGCTTGTCACAAGTTGCTAGTGACTGTTCGACCTTCATCTTTGTTACTCCAGGTCTCCAGCTCTGCAACCGCTAGCAAGATGTACCATGCTAGGTCAACTTATCATGTCCTGCATTGGAACGCATGAAACAGTTCGATTCATCGTGCATATATTGTTTTCTACGTTCCAAATAGGCATGAATCCGGTCCCAAAAAGGAAAAAAAAAACTTATCCATGCTGAGCAATTGCCCGTTAATGCACCCCGATGACTTACCATACCTCAGTTGGTTGGCTCCATATATACCAGGAAGCTTGGCTGTGTAGACGTACTGTAGAGTACAGGTGGCAGCGAGCGCGGGGAATGATCAGGGGCTCCCTCTCCCCGTGAGCCCTCCTCCGCCAGGCTTCGCCGGGCAAAACGACCCTCGTCCCTGTCTCCCGGCGTTCCATAGGTATTGTTGAGATACGGGAAAACTCTAGATACTATTTGTTTAAATATGTTTGGACTCTATCTTATTATAAACGAATTCGAATCTGTCTTTTATGAGTTTCTACTATTAATATGGCACCTCATTATATAAGAGAATCAGTCTAATAAATAGAGAGAGTTTTGCATCTTTATATGGTGTGTGCTCCCAGTGATTGTTCTTGCTATTCGATCGGTGTGTTGTGTATGATTTACCATGGTTGTCATCGCTTTACAACAGGGATTAAGTTATGATTTAAATATACATGTTTACTTCTTAATATAACTTTACCTACTAATTTATAAAGACTTATGTATATTTTTCAGAAATATATAGTTTCAAAATTTATATCTTAATATTTAAGCTAAAGTTTTAGTCTAAATATATAAAATAATAATACATATCTCATATAAAAAATCTTTATATATTTTTAGTTCTTATTGGTCCTCGCGAGGCCTGTGTGGATTATCGCCGTGTGGAAATTGCCATCCCTAGTGTAGAGCTGCTATAGTAAGGCTGATCAAGCATTCTGGTCGGTGATCACCATGCCTAGGTCAGTGTCCAAAAGTTGCCATGTAAACAAGAAAAAAATCAAGTAATATGAATCATATTTTAAGTCACCCAATAGTATGAATCCAGTGATGATATCGTTGAAGTACATTAAAACCCAAATCCAACAAGGAGAAGAACAGGATTGCATCTACTCGATCTATTATCCTCGAGGAAGGAACGGTTCAATCTTTTGCTTCTATCAGACTTAATTTGACCGATGTGAACATAATATGCTGAGATATTTCTTGCACTGTGCACCAGCCACTCAATCCAGCTGGAGATGAATCTAGCAAGGACTCAATCCGCGCTGGCGATAACGAAAGTGATATTTTCCTCGCAGCGTAGAGACCCAATCTTAACTCCTCATACAGTCGTACTCCTTGTCCAATATGACTGATCAGTGATCTATTGCTGCGTACGTAGAAAAAGAGAGGGAACACGCAAGAAGAATCCAATATGACCTGTGTCCTCCTATCAACTCCTGTACTTTCTACTAAAGCAGGTGGAATCAGTGGCTCCTCAGCGACGCCACGTCACCAGTCTCACGAAAAGGTCCTCCGAAAAATTAGGAATTATGTTTAGATCCTTTCGTCAGGTTTTAATAAAATAGAAAAAAACGAAATTATGTTACGTTTAGGTCCCTCCGCGGTTTGCGTTCAGGTCCTTACGTCGGTTTTTAACAGAATAGACTCGAGAAAAAAACGAAATTACGTTTAGATCCCAAAAAATATTTATTTGCTGAATTGACCCGAAAAAATGAAATTACATTTATATCCATCCGCAGTTTTTTTTAAAAAAATCTACGTATCCGTGGATTCGACGACGGAAAAAAAATTATGTTTAGGCCCTAAAAGACGTTTTTTAACTGGATTGACCCGAAAAAACAAAATTACATTTATATCCCTCCGTGTTTTTTTCACAAAAATCAACATATTCACCGACGGCTCATAGCAGTCTACGGATTCAACGACAGATCCTGTCAACCTGTTTTTCTAAGAAAGAGCCCAAGAAAACCGAAATTGCGCAAAAAAGATACACGTTTTCACATCCGTTTTTCCCAAGAAAAGGGAACCCACGGTTCTACATATTCGCCGACAGCTCCTAGCAATCCACAGGTTCACTGATGGCTCCTAGCAGCCCATGTTTCTTATAGAAAAAACTCGAGAAAAACGAAATTACGCAAAAAAAATCATGTTTTCGTAGATTCGACGACAACTCCTAACGGTTCCGCACCACACAAAGGTGACCCGTAGTGCTGCAAATTCGCCGATGATTCCTAGCTAGCGTATTTTTTAGAAAACCCTGGAGAAAAAAACGAATTCACAATTACGTCCTCAGACCCATTTTTCCCGAAAATAATCATCGGACCAAATTTCGCGCAGCGCAGCGTCGCGCAACCGAATTTCGCACGGTGCAACGTAGCGCGTGACCCCTGTCCAGTTGTCTCAAAGGAGCATGTACTCTGTAGTGGTTCTCCTCTCTTTCTAGGTTCCAACATTACAAAATCTGTCAACAGATTGAGCATGCAACCGCATCCGCCTCTGCTGTTTAAGCGCTACATGTGGGATTAAGGTTTCAAATTTTGTTTTCGAACCATATCTCATAACAGCTGAAATCTGAAATTTTGGTGAGATTTCGGAATTTTGGCCGAAATCCGGCTAAAATTCAAAACCCAAATTTCAAATCCGGTATTTTTGAGGCCAGTAAAACCAAAATTTTGGCAAAATTGATCAAAATTTTGGCTATTTCAACCCCTTGTGAAGACGGTTTGTACCACGAACCGTTTGCGATATGACTACATATCATAGACGGTTCGTGAGACAGATGGCTTTTGAAAAGAATCATCTGGAAATTTACCATGAAATGGACGCTCAAAATTTTGGCTAAGTCTGCAAATTTACCATGACTTAGACGCTCGAATTTTGACTAAGTCTGCCATGATAAATTTGCAGACTTAGCCAGAATTGAGTGTCCAAGTTATGACAAATTTACAGACTTGGCCAAATTTCGAGCATCCAAGTCATAGTAAATTTCCAGACAACCAAAATTTTGAATAGTCTAATGATCTCACTCAAACTTCAAATGCTCCTGCTAATGTGTAACAGTTAAGAAACTCAGAAGTCATAACATACTTCTACAAAATGTTAATTTACATAATATGTATACATATGTACATATGTATATATATTGCAAATTTTTCACATGTATTTCTCAGAAAAAAAGGCATTACAATTCAGCACAAAAGAATTGGTGTGAAATCTAGTAAAAAAGGCCAAAATCTCGCCAACACTCACCGAAATCACTATAGCAATTTGAAAATTTTCAAAAATTATTCCATCGAGATTTCCAAAATTTCAACGGGATTTTCAACCTTGGGTGGGATGACCGCTACCGCCTTTTAGAACAAGGGTACGATATTAGGGTTTTGCTAGCGTCCAGAAGTATGATGGGAATGTTCTCATCATACAGTGCCCTTTTAGATTGCGCAACATTTGATAATACTATATGCATCAAATGTGATCAATAGCGGCAACAAAATATTATTAACGAGTGCGACGAATAGGCATAACCTCAACGGAGAATTTTGAAAAAAGATATCTTGGCCTCACCAAAACATACCAATGACCAATATTTTTTTGGATATTACATAGTAGTGCTTCTATGCTACCTCACAAGTATCAAACAAACAAATAGGTGATGTTATATATGATGCAACATGCTAGATCTTCGCATGCAACAATTAAGAACAATGTTTGCAATGAATGGAACGATCAGCACAACGATCATAAAAGGATCGTTACTACAACTTAAACAATCGTATCAAAGTGGCGCAACAAATTGAAACCCTTATGCAACATGAAATAATTAGGATGCAACAATCATTCAATACTTACGCGAGAAATAATTTTGAGAAGACACAGTTGTAGCAACAAATCAAAATACTTCTTGGAACAATTGTGAAAAAATGCACAACAAATTCTGAAAATATCTGCAACATCCCTAGCAAACTTTGTCGCCGGTGAGTCTAGATCTGGCAGAGCATGGTTTCCCTAGCACCACCACCTCGTCATCCCTCGACTACCTGTCCTCCGCTCACCGCCAGTGACACCACTTCCTTGGCCTCAACCCCGCTAGATCCGACGACATCTACTGGCAGCAATGACAGTTACAACAAGCACCAGCTACTCCTTGGAAGGGAGGCCTCCTGCATGCTCCGGCTGCAACAGATGGCCATCCTCGAGCGTTAGTGGGGACAATCACGGACTGGTCAACCGACGATCGAGCTTTGTATGCCTGGGTGGAAAACTAGGCGAAAGCGAAGTGATATTATATATGAACTTTGGTATATGCTTGGAGCCTCAGTCTTTTTTTTTCTGTGCACAGTGTGTATGTCTCTAATCTCCATGTAGCATGGTACATCTCATCTACTTGGATCCCTCTTTGAAATCTCAGGTAAGGACCGATGGAAGATGGGGCTCCACTCTGGTCCCCTGCGGCGACAAGCCAGCTGACTGGCTGCCCACCCATGGAATAAGACTAGGAAAAGGAAACATTAGCCTCCGATTAAATCACTGAGCGTGACGCTTGTACCTCATAAAAATCGGAACATATATATCTTTCTGTTGGGAATCAGTCTTTTTTTTTTCTCTCTTTTTACCAAATTGTTGCTTCTAGATTTTGATAGGCAAAATAGACGGCTAAATAATATGGAACTAGGCGTGGCTGGAACAAGTAGTTTGATGCAAATCGGAAAACATCAATGGAAGTTTGAAGATTTGAAGACTTGGAGACAAACCGGGATTCTATCAGAAGGTAAAGTTGAGCCGACATAAAGAGGAGACTTGAAGCACAATTCAAAATGAAGTCGGAGTTTTAGGCTATAAATCCTGTACCAGTGGGTGAAAAATAGACCTGTATACACATATCAACATTATTTTAATTTAATTTTCCATGTACCTTAATTAGGAGTAGACAGTAACTAGTAGAATCTTACCTCTGTAATTTGATTTTGATTAATATTGCTTCTCATCGACGTTTTGTTCAGGATCAACTTTGGATTAGTTTTATCGTGGACCTGCTGGAAAATGGCTGGCATATGGCATACGCTGCTATCATAAATTTTTCCGCGGCAACACAAATCGAATATGAAAAGTTTATTTTCCCCAAAATCAAGATTGGAAAAGTTATTATTACATCTTTAGAAAATAAAAATCAAAGTAACTATTGTACAAGTTCACCCGTTTTTCCTTTTGAAGGAAAAAGTTCACCTATTAACAAAGCGGATTACAATAAAATATCGTACAATATTTTGGGGATAAGTTTTCTTTATAATCAAATTTGGACTAAAATCCCAAGAATCCCCCCAAAAAAGTCCCCTTATCCAAAAACACCTAAATCTTGTTTCAAAATATTGTTGTGAAAAACGGCTGACTCAACTGGTTAGTTGGCCGCTTAATCAGTGGTTGTGGCTAAAACCATCACAAATGGTATAGCCGAGTGCAATTACCATCGAATGATTAATTGACTGTATAATCCGATTATCAAGCCATTTTTGGTTAATAGGGTATTTCCCATTTAATCACAAAAACAATTTATTTTATTCACTAATTATGATAAATTAGTTTATAATATTGTTCATAGTATGTACCTTTGAGATGAAGTATAAACAATGGAATGTAAAACATGGCAAAAAAATATTTCGTAGAGTGATAGTTTACAATAAGTTTGGTAAATAAAATGTTTCCAATTAATTCTAAATACAAATAAATATATTAATAAAAATATATAATTATTCGTTAAATTCCGATTAATCAACCGTACAATGATTAATCGGGTATCATTCATCCGGCGAGCGTCTACTGTTCTTCATAACACTGTTTCAAACTCGCAACAGGAACCGTCCACTTCTCCTTTGTCATAGAGTTCCTTTGTTCAAGACGGCTCCCCACCAAATTTTCCAAATTTACAAACTTGAGATAGCAAGTGTAACAAAACCAAGGCATGCTTTTATTCATGGCATCGGACACAAATATCAGTATCACCGTCAGAGTTCAAAATCTGGCCGGGATTTAGGAAATTTTGGCTGGGACTGAGATTTTAAATCATGGTGGGATAATTTTTTTAAAATTTATATCACAGACGATTTCATATTAGAACTGTCTGTGATAAGCCAATATCACAGACAGATCTTTGTTAAAATCATCTGTGATAACACATCACAGACGTTTCTTTATTATCAGAGACAGTTTTAATAAAGAACTGTCTATGATATAATTTTTTTGAAAATTTCGGATTTGAGTTTTATTTTTTGAATTTCATTCGGATTTTATCCAAAATTCCGAAATCTCGTCAGAATTTTAAATTTCAGTTGCCTCCTAGATATATTCCGAAAACAAAATTTGAAACCTTGATCACTACTGCACATTAATCAATCTAAGTGAGCAAACCCAAGGAACGACAGACAAAACAAACATACAATAGTTATCGTTTTGCACATAGGTGTAGTCAAACTTTTGCTATCAATATATTTCTAAATATTTAAATTGGATACATGAAAATCACATATGTAGATTTGCTTTGAAAATTACTTTTATAATATTATAATTTATTAAGTTTTATATATTATAATAAAAATTAATGATTAAATCTATATTTTAAAGACTATATTAATATCAAAAATGATAATTAGTTGTCGTGACTGAGGTAATTAAGCCAGCAAGCAGGGAGTAGCAACTAGCGAGTGACTCGTCGAGGATAAGACCGAAGGAAATTCTCCGTGACGTACCTTTGGGATGGATATCGGGTGGGCCCCACACCTCTAAAAGAGCTCGTGGGCCAGCCAGCCCTCCGTGGGGGCCACGACCGGGTGGTCCGGCAGCATGGGTGCGCTGCTCATCCGAAACAAGTGGAAACACACGCGAGTAGCGCTGGCTATAGACCTCACCGAGTTATTATGGAGTGCCTTTCTATTAAGAATTATTTCATTTACTATTCTTATCTATTAAGAACTATTTTATTTACTATTTAAGTGGTTATTTTAAATTCAAGCTAACGAGTTACTATCGAGTCAAGCCATATTATTTTTTTTATACTTAAAATGTATTCATTTCAATTTTAAACCCATTAACTACTGTAATTGAAATAATTTTAATTAAAGCCCTAACGAACTTTTTTGCTAGCCCTATATGCGAGTGAGGGAGGGATAGAGAGATTGCTGGCCCAACATACTGTGGGGCCTAGCCACAGCGGGCTAGCGAGGGACGTGGCGTCACCAGGTTCATGCACGACTGTTTGGTGTGTGTTGAGATATAACCGGACTCTTGGTTTTTGTGGGTAAATTTTGAAACTACCTTTGAAGGATTTTGGGTATAAATATAGCACCCTATGTACAAAAGAATCAATCATTCAATTAATAAAAAGAGAAAAGAGTTGATATCCCCTATATTCTGTGTTTATCTATTGTGATTATTTTTTTGGGTGAATGATATGTTATAAATCCCCATGCTACTAGATTAATCTTGTAGATTAATTATTCTTCCCTAGATCGACCCGCTGGACTACATGCCCCCACCAAGCTTCATACTCGCCGGCCACCGCGACCCCATTGGACACCGCACTAGCCGGCCTCTGTGCCCCCGAAAGGAGCCGTCCTACCACTGCCTGGAGCTCCTGCCGGGCATCGCCGCCGATCGAATTGCCATCGTCCTAGTGCCCGATGCGCGCCTCCACCGTCGACCATCGACCCATTCCTGCCGAGCAACACCGCCGCCGTCTTGCGCGCCCGCCACCAGACCATTGCCTCCATGCGCGTGCCCTAGCATACGTGGGAGGCTAACCTCCTGCTTTCAACCGACTGTAATGGGCTGGACCAGATCCGGCCCAATACGATGAGGTTGAACCAGATCCAACCCATGAATATAATCAGGACGTCGGCTAGTCGACATTTTGGCCTAAAGACCAAATTCTTTTGGGCTGCATCAATTTTGTAGTTTAACCGTTTGGTTTTCAGGTATTCTTGCGGATGCATTCGTTTCTTTTGATTCAGGGGCATCCAATTCTTTTATATCAATCGAGTTTGCTACAAGGGTCAATTTGGGGATGCAGTTTATTGCTAAGTCTATGGTTGTTAGTTCTCCGGTTGGTATTATTGCTAGTTCTATGGTTTGTCCGGATTGCACCATTACCATTGTTGATGAGGAGTTTATTGCTAATCTCATGGTGATTCAGGTTGCCCATTTTGATGTCATTTTAGGAATGGATTAGCTACATCAGTATCGTGCCAATATACGCTACTTTTGGATGACAGTTACCTTGCAGGCTCCGTTAGGGGAGGAGTTGGTCTTTCAGGGTAATGCACCAGCTAATTCCCTCTTTGTGTTGGCTAGTTTGTTTCCTGGTCGCCGTATGCTGAGGTCAGGGACCTTGATGGCTATTGCGAAACCAAGTACATTTGTTCGTATTGAGTAGATTCATGTGGTAAATGAGTACTCAGATGTGTTCCCTATTGAGTTCCAGGTTTGCCACCTAAGCGAGATGTGGAGTTCAGCATTGATCTTGTTCCGGGTACCCAATCTATCTCTTTATCTCCTTATTGTTTGGCTCGACCCTTCCAAGATGAGTTGAAAAAGTAATTAGATGATTTGTTGTCTAACCATGGGGAACACTTGTTTTATTCATAGCAAAGAAAGATGGGAGTTGGCGCATGTGCGTGGATTATCGTGCTCTCAACCAAATAACTATTAAGAATGAATATCCATTACCTTGCCTTGAAGATTTGTTTGACCAATTGAAGGGAGCAAAGTTGTTCTCTAAAATTGATCTACAGTCTGGGTATATCAGATTCATATCTGGGACAAGATATTAAAAAGACAGTGTTCTCCACAGGTATGGGCATTATGAGTATAAAGTTATGTCTTTTGGACTAATCAATGCCGCTGTTGTTTTTATAGAGACAATGAACAGTATGCTACACAGATATCTGGATGATTTTGAGGGAGTGTTCATTGATGATATCCTTCTTTATTCCAAGTCAGAGGAGGAGTATGAGCATCACTTGAGGCTTGTGCTTGATACATTGAGGGAGAATTAGTTCTATGCCAAGTTAAAGAAGTGTGGATTCTGGATTTCAGAAGTGGGTTTTCTTGGTCATATCATTAATTGGGAAGGTATCTCGGTTGATCCAAGCAAAATCTCTACAGTAGTAGACTGGGAGAGGCCCAGAGTATGCTTGCGAGGACAATCTGGAAGGGGCACATGGCACTATGTCTGCGAGCCATCCCATTTCTTTGCTGCTAAGGAGTAGGGTGGGCATTCGATTATTCCAGTTCGGTTTAAAAATAAATCGGTTTTTGGAAACAAGCAATTGAATTTCCTAGACCAAAGTAGAAAACTAAACCGATTTAGCCAAAATAATTTGTTTTAGTTATTTCGGTTTTTCGGTTACCCGAAAAATGATACTAGCATTGATAAGATCAATTTGATCTGTCCAACAAGTTTCGCACAAGGGCAAATTAGCATAGGTTTCTACAAATCAAAGATCATCGCTTTGGCAAAGATGAAAGATTCAATCTAAACCAAGAACTCGTCGACGTTCATGCGAATGCAGTATAAAGAAGAGATCAGAAGGAGGGAGATTTTCTTTTGTTTGTGACTTTGTTGTGTGCACTCACATTTCTGGGCATTGAAGAAGAGGAGCATGTTGGTGTAGGGGGGGGGGTGCGATGGGCTTCTTGTTGAGGATGGACTTGACGATTATGATGGGGAGGTTAATGAGGAAGAAGGCGGCATCGATGCCCTAGAAGATCCACCAAAGGAGCTTGCACTTGGCGATTATGCAGCCGAGGTCGATGAACCTATCCTTCTTCTTTTCTAGCTACTGCAGATGTTGCCGTTGTCAAGATCCATGTTGCGGCTGTGGTCGTGCTCCGCCGCTCTGTCAGCGGTGGTGATTTCGAACGACCCGCCCTAGACGTTCCTCGAGTACATGGTGGCTGGTAGGGGTTCTTGGTTGTTGGCTCGGCAGGATGCACTACTACAGAAAGGTTTATATTAGATGCCTCAATACATACGGTTAGGACAAACCATCTGTGATAAAGAACATCACTGACGGTTCTATAGTGAAACCGTCAGTGAAATAATCACAGACGGTGCTCTTCATGAACCGTCAGTGATATACATCAATATCACAGACGGTTTTAGTTAAAACCCCTTTGTGATAATATCACAGACGATTTTAAATACGAACCGTCTGTGATAAGTTCACATCACAGACGGTTCTAACTAAGAACCGTCTATGATACGATCTCAAACCACTATATAAACATACCGATAGAGCTTTGTAGCGCATATCCATACGTTTTGTCTCCCTCAAACACTAGCCCCCCGGCGTTCCTCCTCCTGGGCGACCTCCTCCCGGCCAAGTCCTCCTAGCATCCTCCTCCTGTGCTACGCCCTTCGACAGATCATTCGCCATTTCTAGCCGACGCTTCATCTGTCGTCGACGATTCGTTCCCCGCTACGGCGCCTCCTCCTGATGACCTCGCCAACGCCCCCGGCCTCGGCGCGTCCCCGGCCGGCATCTCCCCTCGCACCCTCGACCTCCCCTCATCGGTGGCTACACGCATCGGTCGCCCTCGAGCCCGAGGCTGTGGAGGCGACAACGACCATCCCGGCCGCGAGCATCCTCCTCCCCGCCGGCTACTCCTCCTCCTCCCCGCCGAACTCCTCGTCGGTGATCAGTAGCATGTGTCCTTGTGTTAATAGATTAATGGTTGTGATTGTGAAGCATCATCATGTGATTTTGATTGTGAAGCATCCATATCTACTTAGGGCTTGCTTGTGATTGTGAACCAGTGTCAATTGTTATACTTTTTCTTGAATACATTGATTATAATCATGTTGTAGATTATAAATATCATGTTGCAGACAAAATAGCAATCACATTTGCTACACAGTATAAATGCGTGTGATATAGACAGTATGTCCATACATTAGTTCATATGTGACTCGTAGAAATCACATTTGCTTGATGTTGTTAAGTCAATTTGCATATTAGAATGGGTAAAACAGCATGCATGCTTGGGTATCACATTTGCATGGATCTTTAGTAATATAGTGCATTGATTGCTAGCATCTCTAGTTGTAGAATACATGATGATATTATATGGAATTTTGGATGGATTATATATGCATGCAAATCAGAACATTGGCAACCCCGAATGTGAGCTGTTGACTTATATATATTGGTTAGCTTTAATATCTTAATTTACCTGTTTGCAGTTTAGCTGTTAGATATAGACCATTTCTCTTAGGCATTTCTTGTTACTAACTCTCTATATCTGTAAGACACTATAGCATCTCTGCAGATCTATAACCAAAGCAGGAACCTCTTTAGTTTTCATGAACTGTATTATTTATATGTATTTTGTGAGGTTGAGGTGTATGTCATACATCTCCTTCAGAACTTTTCAATACTAACACATAATAAATTTAATTTTAAGAAACAAAGTATACAAATGCAAGGTCAGATAGCCTAACCTGCTTTTCAAAATAGCCAACAGCAGTGTGAGGTTGACTTATATATATTGGCAATGACCATCGTGGAGTTGCCATTTTTGTGTACTACTCCCTCCGTCCTTGAAAGTAAAGGAGAGAAGCGTTCAAATTGTGTCCTCTAATATTAGGGATTGAGAGCTCTCCCCCTTAAATTGTGTTCTCAAATTGTGCCCATGCATGCAGATGCACGCAGATACATACGACCACACATATTCCAAAACAAAAACGCGGCAGGTCGTTCCCTATAATCGTGATTAATTAATGCATGCATGTTGTCAATTAATAGAGACACATTATTAAATAAGGGCATTAGAGTCTTTTGGCAGAAACCATAATCTGTCCTAAAATTTCTTCTGTCCCTTACTTTCTAGGACGGAGGGAGTATTTTACAAATGTTTCTATTTGAAGACACCTCATATACATGTGTATATGAATCAATTGCAAGGACATGGTAGTACTTGCCTGTCAACCAATAATGTTTAGACTACACGGCATAAAATAAATTGAAAGAACATTTGATGATTTTGGAGAACTTTTTCTATCTTTCTTAGCTAATCCATATGATGACTTAATCAACTCTATAATTCAAGAAGCATGGTTGCCTATGGTATTCTCGTTCGGGGATAAGAATGAAGTGGAAGCGATAAATCAGCGCATGACACCTTTCAGGACGAACTGTGGAATGAAATGAATTTTACCTTAGAATCCATCAATATTATAATAAGAAAGAGATGAAAGTGCTACAAAACTTCATATTTTAAGACGATCCTGATCAGACAAGCTGTTGCCTCGATGCATCTAGGAAGTTTAGATATTCAATTACTAAATCTATAACTTGGTTATGCCTTATAAATTTCGTTGCAGAAATACCTAAGCAGAAGAAAATTTCGAACAACACATACTAATGATGGAAGTTCTACTAGGGTGTGGGGGAAAAAAGAGGATCACAAACGGTTCTATTTAGAAACTGTCTGTGATGTTTATGTATGACAGACGGTTTTAGTTAAAACCAGTCTGTGATGAGTACCCATCACAGACGGTTCTAAACTAGAACCGTCTGTGATGATAATTTTCACAGACGGTTCGAAAATCGTCTGTGATGTGCCCTTACATCACTGATATATTGTTAGTGACGGTTCATAAAACCGCAGGGATGATGATTTTGAACCGTCTGAGATGACGATTTTGAACTGTCTGAGATGATGATTTCTGCAGTAGTGATGGGGGATGGCTCGATAACCGGCGGGAAGGATGGCGGTGGCGACTAGCTGGGGGTAGGGCTGGCTGGCGATTCCACCATGGTCTCTATGGCGTGGCCTATGGGGATTGGGGATTAGTGTTAGGGAAAATGGGTTGAGGAATGGCCGAAGCCGAATCGCGGAATAGGGACGGCCGGATGGGGTCTAAGGGATTCAGCTACTCAAGTAAATTTTGTTCTACAGTAAATCGGTTTCTGAAAGCAAAGAACCGACTGAAACCGAAAATCGTAAAAACCGAAATATTCAATTAACTCGATTCGGTTTTAGTCTAAAAACACCCACCTCTACCCAGAGGCCCGATCATATGCACATAATGTAAAATACGCCAGGTATTTCGTTTGACATATAACGCGAATCCTTTATAAATTAAGCCCAAATTTTGGCGCGACACACGTGGACTGGAAACCAAGCTGCGAAGCATCATTGATCGCATGGGTGTGTACGTCAAGGACCAGATAAACAGTTAACCTCCATTACAATACACGGAAGCTTCTTCCTTTGGAATAGATTTAGATTCATGCCAATTGTTTGTACGCTCCATACTACTTTGACAAATTGAGCGGAAGTGTGTTAAAATCTCCACCCAGCCTAGAAAATATACTTCATGCATTCAGAGATCAAATAATGATGGCCGTTAGCATAGTCAGCTGGACGTGCTAGTATCACTACCTTGAAAAAAGTCATCAGTGACGGTTCATAACTGCCATTAGTGGCGGTTTTTGCACTGCCACTGATAATCGAGAATTATCAGTGACGATTCTAGAACCATCACAAATAATACTATCTGTGGCGGTTTTTAGCTAGAACAGCCACTGATATTCAGATATCAGTGGCGGTTCGAGCCAAAAACCGCCACTAATAATAGTCCTATCAGTGGCGGTTCTATCCCAAAAATCGCCACTGATACTTGGATGATTAGTGGCGGTTTTTGGCTCAAACTGCCACTGATAAAACTATCAGTGGCGGTTGTATATAAAACCGCCACTGATAGGACTATTATCAGTGTCGGTTTTTTGATAGAACCGTCAGCGATATTACGTCGAGAGCGGTTTTGGCTAAAACAAACACGATAATCCCACACAAAAAATAAAAATAGCATTTGTGGCTAGCCTCGGCGGCGCTAGCCATGCCAAGATTTATGTATATTGTTGTTTGATTGACATCACTAGTTCAAATGTAAGATTTATTAGCATAATCATTTTATAAAACTGTCACATACAAGAGAGATAAAACCTGGATGTTGGGCATAGAAGACTTGGAGATAACACAAAATAGCTAAGATTCTATCTACTTACTAATCACTTGAAGGTTTTATACAACTCTTTGGCAACTTCAAGGAACCGAAAACCACTCAACTCTTCCATGTGCACATTGCCAAAATGAAATCAACCCTTTGCTAAGAAAAGGAGATACTCGAAAAAAGGGTACTGATAGAAGTTCAATTTATAGAAAGAAACAATAAATAATCAATGACCAATGGATGAAAATAATATATCCAGAGCATAAGGGGTCAAATTAAAATTAGCTTCCCAAATTCTTTAGGTAGCTAATGAGGTCTAAAAGAAAAGAAATCACCATCTTCATGCAAAAAAGAACCAAAGCTAACTTTGTGGGTGCTGGTAACAAACCAAAGAAATGATCAACCCACTCTAAAAATGGAAGGTCTAGATATTTACAACATTAAGAAACTACTGTGATTGCAATTTACAACATTAAGAAACTACTGTGCTAGCAGTCAAAGTAATGTATTTGCTAAATGCTTTATAGCACACAGCCCAAAATTGCATTCCTTTATATGATAGTTTTGACATATTACCATATATACACCGCAAATAAGCTATTTATTAAGGTATGACAATGATCGCTAATGGAACAAGTAGCTAACATAACCCGGACTACATCCGGATCATATGTGCTAACATGGAATGGTGCTGCTCATGATCCGATTATCGGTTCGATTGATGTAAGCGGGATACTAGCACCGACTTCTATCCAAGTTGATATTCTTAAAATGTCTGTTCATGTTATCACTCACTTCAATCAAAATTTCCTTTCTTAATGTTGTAAATTGCAATCACATGGTACATCCCTTCAATGTAGACTTGCCTTTTCCAAGTCACAGATGATGATTCAATTGTTTCACAGAAGACAATTTGGACTAATCAGGGGTAATAAATTATACTTTTACTTAAGCATAGAAATTAGATAGGAATATGTTTTTCCATAACATACCTCTGTGTGGAGTTTTGCCATGGGCATCCAATCCCCAGGACCACAGAGGTCAAATAATACTGTCGCAACAGATGACACGACTTCCTTCTCTTCTGTTTGCAGGATGTGTTGGTTGTCCATCTCCCTGTCACCCCTTGATTTCATTTCTGATCTATTGTCTACACAAACAAAAGAAGCCACTTGAGGTCAGATCAAACAAATATCTCACCATGTGTGGTAAAAATAACAATTTTGGTCTTTCAATGGACATAGCACCAAACAAACAGAATACGATAACAGTTTTCAAAATGGAAGATCCATAATTGCAAACAAGAACAAGGGATAGCAGACTTTACACCATACCATTTACTAATTTTAGTTCTTGATTTATCTTTGTTGTGCTATAGTGATAGGAGTAGCCTAGGTCATGCATTTAATTTATTCTTTGGATAATCAGACTAAAAGAAACTTAGATGCAATTATATTTGCACATCGACACGCATGAAGATGTGTCCACTCAGATATAAAAGATATTGTTCTTACAGAATTGCTTTTTCACACAGGATTTGCGATAGCATGTAGATAATGCCATATTCTTGTGCCATGCATGTAATCGCTGCATCATGGATGTACCATGCATCATTCGGGAGTACGTCTTGGCTGCATCATTTGGGAGTACGTCTTGGTTGGATCGATCCATGTACCATGCATGTAATCGCTGCATCATGGGTGTTAGACTTTTAACTTCAAGCGGTGACTAAGAGCTTTCCTACATCTTGTGCATGATTCTCAAGACATGGATTCTTTGGCGAGGAATTGATGGCGCTTACCATAAAAGTTGAGTTTACTGAGCATAGACCTTGCCAAATTTGCATGATGTTTATCTTCATCGATGACCATGACACTAAGCCCATCAAGAGTGCGCCCTACATTCTTCGAGCCATGAGTTTCTCCATGCTAGAGTTATTCTGGTTTTGAGATTTATTTTGTGTGTGAAGCACTTGATCCTGATGAGCAATTATTTCTAAGAAGAAACCAGCATGATAAGCAAGAAAAGCATGATTCACTCAAAAAGTACATGCTACACTAGCACAACCACTAAGAAAAGAAGTGGCATTGACGAAAGTACATGCTACACTCAGAAAGTATATTTAGAAGTGTCACTCGCATGTGTGTGTGTTTCTGAAGAAGACAAAAGTACATGCTACACTACCACAACCACTGACAAAATAAGTGACATTGGCAAAAGAAGGGGTTCCCATTTGAAAGGAACAAAGAGTTATTTACACTTTGTAATGAAAGTAATTGAAGTAAAAAGCCTAAACTAGTGGAGGTAAACTAGAAGCCTACGGGTCTTCGGAGGTTGAAGACATGTGATTTGGGACAATAGTAAGGATGATTGGATCGTTGTTGTCTTCGTCATAAAACTCGCCATTTTTGTTGATTATTTTCTTCATGATGAAGTAGGCGAGCCGCCTGAATGCCTTGGATTTGTAAGGAAGCAATCCTACCATAGACAACTTGAGGCGCTGTAAGTATAAAAAACAAAATTAAGAGAGAATATAGAAATTGAGTGGTGTGAATCAATGTGTCATGTCGGCATGGTGACCTCTACGTCATTGTCTTTTATTGTGCATGATAAGATTTCGCGCATGTCTTGGCACTAAGTACCCACATAAATTTGTTCCTTTTACCGCTTGTGACACCGCAAAAATCGAATGAACTAAGATGTCGTCGAAGGAGCTATTTACTATGAAATATGACATAAGAGTATTCCTTTCGTGCGTCTGAAACTTCGTATGGATTGTAAGGATTTGTGGTATGGGCGGTATCTCGAGCTCTTCCGACAATATCTTTTGAACGCCTCATTCACTAAATGTGTCATCTCTTCAAAGTCTTTTTAGGTTTATCCGGTGGATCCATGATCGACATCTTGCTCTTTTCTCGATGAATTATTACGAGAATCCAATGGAAGCTACATACACATGCATGATGCCACCATTAGTCCTTACATCGAGTAAATAACGAAATAAACGAGTAATTTAACTAGCTAGTGAGCAACTTACTTAAAATTGTATGGCAAAAGTATAAACTCCTTGTCTTGTAGTTTAATCAAAACTTTATATACGCATTCTCGACCTCCTTTGGTACTCTTTTGATTTCATGTTGGCAAACCGCTCCCGGTCGAGGAATCCCACGCCCCTTGGTTCTTCAGACTTCAATCATCTCGTATCTATATAACGAATTAGTTAGACATGAAATTTATCGGTATTACGTGAATGTAGGCCAAGATTAATATATTAGACACTTACGGTGACCAAAGATCTCAAAAAGATATGTCGAGGGCGTCGTGATAGAACAAGTTGTGCAAGTTATCGAATTTTATTAAGAAGTAGCCATGGCCCTCATGGTGAAAATGATCCTCACGGAAAATTGCAGTGATCATCTCTGGGAGTACGTCTTGGTTGGATCGATTTAAGTACCATGCATGTAATCGCTGCATCATGGGTGTTAGACTTTTAACTTCAAGCGGTGACCAAGGGCTTCCTACCTCGAATTTCAATCTTTGTTGATCATCTTGGTCATCGACCGCGCTTGCCCTTACTTTTTGTCGCACGACATCATACTCGGTCCTGGCCTCGCCTGATCTGGCTGATTTGTCTAATGTGCCAATTTTTGGGATCAGAGGTTGTAGGTTTGTCATTTGAAGTACCAGGTGTTATAGGTTTCTGCTTTGGAGTACTAACAGTGGCCATCTTGATGGGGTCCTCAATGCATTTCTTTTCTACCTCATTTTGCTTCTTCCCCGTTTCACTCTCGTGTTGCTGGTGACGGATGCGAGGATTGTACTGCAGGAGAGGATGGCACTGCATGGTCCAAGACGATGTCACGCTTGCGCCATTGGATGAATGAGTGGACGGCACTTCCTAGAGTAGTTATCTCATCATTGGCGGGTTTTTCCAGTCCGATCTCAGCAAACTATGCAAATACCGTGTCCACTTGGACCTTTGCATAACCTGGCGCTTATCGGGTATTGTGCAGACACCCCTTCTTGGCACGGATAGACTACCCAGTGGTACTGCATAAATATGTTCATCACGCACGTTGAGTCGACAAGGTGTGGGGTCCGTATGTCGCCCACGGGATAATGGTTGTTGTCCGCTTCGCCAATGGCGTGGACGCGCAATCGCCGCGACGACTGTAGGATCGAGAAAACGTTGTGGGCTCGCGATCGACTCAAGGCTTGTTGCACTTGTCGCTCAACTTGTTCTTCAATGGTGCCTTGTATTTCTCGCAAAACCCTTTCCTTCATCATTTCCATTTCCTTCTCACCGCTCATCTTTAGCTCTCTTCCGACTCTATAAGAGTCTCCGTGCTCGTGGAATCCACTCCTCCATGGAACCTTGACCCGACGCCTCGTGTCCCACTGTGGTGCTCTTTGTTTCCTAGGGCATTGTTAGCTCGTCTTTCTCCCTGCTCGGGTGAAAAGATCCTTGGGTGGATGGGCGTGAAACTCATGAACTCGTTGCGCCATTGCTTCGTCTTCTTCGCTTCTTGAATGATAAACCCCAAGAGACAACATATCGCCTCGCTAGCACGTAGTGCTTCACTCGGTCCGTAGTCCGATCAAGGGACTTGTGACACCAATTGGACCGCTTCTAATTCTTGCCTCTCCCATTGAGCAATTTTACCCGCGCACTCCACTCGTGCCAAGTGCGTGGGGTGAGTATTCCTTCTTGCGATGCTAATGTGGTCCTCACCGACTTCCTTGTCGCTTCGATTGCTTCATCGCCACAAACTCATCCCAATATGGCTCCAATATTGGGTACTCTCCGATGGCTGACCGGTTTTGCTTCACATAATTTGTGTTCAGCCTCGCCTTGAAGTTTCTCCACGCAGCATCCATGGTCATCAATGCGTCGCGACGCGCAAGATCTTCGGCTCCTTCGGGGAATTGAAGGTTTCTTTGAGCTCATCCACAGATCCTCTTTGGTGGCTCGGGGCACTTTATGCCAATCCGAATAGGTGATTGGCACTTTATCCTTACGATGCACCCGCATGTTGACTGTATTTGGTCACGATTTTCTCGGTGCAACAGGGGCCCGAGATCTAAGACCTCTAAGATGGTGTACCGCCTTGAGCTTCTTAGTTTTCCTCGTCCCGGCTGCCTTGCAACAGGAGCATCATCTGCAACAGCGGTGGAGGCCTCGGCACCTTCGGTGGTTGGGTGGAGGGTAAGGTACTGCTGGGCTCTCCTCCACTATAGGATCGGTTTCGGGCTCCATTAGAACTACAATTCGACCAGAAACATAATTTCCATCAATTACTACAGAATCATCTCACAGAATTTCAAAGTACAGAATCATCTCATGAAAATTATTTTGCAAGTATAATTATTTGTATGTGGAGGGGGGGGGGAGTTTTTTATTTGTATGTGTAACAAGTGGCGTACTTGGACGAAGAAAAGGGAAGGGAAGGTAAGGAAGTTGGAGAGAGGGAAAGAAGGATAGCATGCATGTGGGTCCTCTTTAATAATTAATTCATTTTGAGTCTTTTAAAAACAACCTTTAGTAACAAATTGTTGGAGTTTTTTTTATCTAAAATCTACCTCTCCTCTCTAATATATAGCAAACATTGTTGACATGTTATCTTCTTCACAGGGTTCTAAGTTTCTTTATTAAGGCAAGGAAATGCCAATTATTATTTTTGTATTACAATCTAGATGAGTTGAAACAAATTATTTATTCCATTCTTTTGTGATTAGGTACTAAATACTTTCATAACATAACAATTCTATTAGTACATATCATGTGTGTAATATTGTGTGGTGCTAACATGAAAATGATTTTGCAAGAGCAAGAGACTTAATTAGATCAGAACAAGTGGAAGAATGCAAATTTTTACTTAGCCAATTAAAAGCTATGTTCATTTTAGTACCTGCTGTTCAGAACTAAGACAACGAGGCCATACTGCAGTCATTGATCATATAGTGCAATGACTTCCAGTCCAGTCCGCTACGTATCTTACCACTCAAGGATATACCAACTGGCCAAAAGGATTACAATGTCTAAATTACAAGAGCTACTCCTAGTTGTTTGATTGATTGTTGGTTTTTGGCTCACTTCGATCCACTTTTATAGGGCATGCACCAACTATGTCCTTCTTCGATCTGTTGTAAATCATAAACCGTGTCGGCCCTAACCTCTTAAAGATAAAATTCCTTATTTAACCAGATATTGGCTAAATATCCAATTTTAATTTGACTTTGCAAATCAACGGCATATCTTGCCTAATTTTGGTGCTAACAATTACTTTTCTTTTTCACTAGAAAAGCTTGAACCATACATTGTAGTAAGGGTAGAAATCAGCCGCATATCTTGCCAAATTTTGGTGCTAACAATTGCTTTTCGTTCTCACTAGAAAAGCTTGAACCATACATTGTAGTAAGGGTATCGTTTGGTAGTTATGCTGTAGATTTTTATTTCTGTATGTTTGTCATAATTGTGTGGAAAAGCCTTTATTGCTTCTTCTGCTGTCACCAACATGTCACTGGACTGCTACAGCACATTGGATCGATGATGTGTCAGTGTTTCATTAGTAATTATTTTCGTCTCAATGAATAGATATATTATTTTATACTTTAAACAAAGGGGAGTGCTCCTTTCTTACATATTGATGTCTGATATTGAAATGCAAATTCAGAGTATAAGTCATTAACCAAATGTAAAAACAGGTGGAACGGGACTTCTCTGCAGTTGTCTCAAAAAGAAATATTAGCGTTATCGTAAATTTTGGCAAAAGGCAGGTTAGAGCACGGTCAGACTTATATAATTAATGGTGATCTTATACCATCAACTGGATCCAACTTGTAAGGTTCAAAGAAAGTTTATAATGTTTGACCACGAAAAACGACTTCCTTTTGTGGGCCAAAGTTTATAATGTTTGACAACATAACCAAAAACGACTTGTGACTAGGGGATAATTGCACTTTTACGGTAGCAAGTTAATTCTTTATTGTTCTTTGGTTTCTAAACGGATCAATCCTATATAGTGTACTTATGCTTGATTGAAACTTTTCCTTTGCAACAATGTTATATGGAACTTTCGTATGCTCTCGAAAGAGGCTCGACCTTGCCGGGGGGCGCGGCACTGGCATGGCGTCGGCGCGGGGGCGTCGGGCAAGGGCGGCGGGCGGCGGCAAGTGGCGGCGAGGGCTGGTCTTGGCGTCGTCGGCGAGGGCGTCGACGGGAAGCGTCGTCGGGGAGGGCGGCGCGTCGCGGGGCGGCGTCGTCGAGGACGGTGTCTGGCGTGGCGCGGGGCGAGCGGCGGCGGGAAGGCGTCGAGCGCGGGAGTTTAAGGGTTTAGGGCGCGGGAGAAGGGCGGGAGTTTAAGGGTTTAGGGTGAGTTAGAAGCGGCGGTATCTATTATTTATAGACGGGGCATTATCAGTGGTGGTTCTAAAAAAGAACCGCCACTGATACAGTTATCTGTGGCGGTTCTTTATACGAACCGCCACAGATACATATATTATCTGTAGCGGTTCTTTATACGAACCGCCATAGATAACTGTATCAGTGGCGGTTCTTTTTAAGAACCGCCACTGATAAATATATTATCTGTGGCGGTTCTTTATTTGAACCGCCATAGATAACTGTATCAGTGGCGGTTCTTTATACGAACCGCCACAGATAATGTTATCAGTGGCGGTTCTTTTGAAGAACCGCCACTGATGTGCCTCTATACCCTGAAATTTGTTTACGAATCTTATACTGATTGTATTGTCGAATAGCGTAATGAGTTCGAAGACCTAGGTTTTGGTGCTGCGCAATTGCAGCGTTTTCTGATTTTGTCTAATAATTGTAAAGCAAATACATAAGCAGTTTATAGGAAAGAATCTGGACTCCTTTCACCTGACGGACTCAACAAACTCTCCAAACTTTCAACCGGATAGAACACTATTTTGTCATCCGGCAAAACAAACAAGTACTCTTCAGACACTGAAACAATCACCAAAACTAGCAAAGTCCGAAACTGACTCAAAGACCAGAAAAACTAGCACATAGCTTGGAAGCAAAACCGAAAGCAGACTTTAAACTACCATGCACAAGATTATCTTCAACAGTGGTCATCATTAGGGTTGATTACATAAAAGAAGACTTGTGCGGCCTGATCATCGCCGCGAATCAGGAAGGCGCCGCCCGCCTGTGAGCTGGCTCGCCTCGATATTTTGCCATTACTCGTATATAGCTAATTATTTTCTTTCACAATTTGCCCTTCTTCATGATCGTCGCGATGATAGGTACCTTCTGAGTGGTTTCTTCCTCGAGCTCGATGTTGCCATCTACGAAAGGAGGCAACTCATCAAAGCTGGTTGTACTCTTCCTCATCCACGACATTCTCAACTCCGACGATCCTTCTTTTCCCTGAAGAACTACATGGCGCTTCTTATCTGCCGGTCGATTACATAGAAGACTTGTGCTACTTGCTTCGCAAGTATGAATAGTTCATCTCAGATCAGACATGTTCGATGTCCAAAGTAGTGAAGCCGTGCTTGTCCACCTTGACACCCTTTGGGAGTTGTACCCAACGACACGAAACATTGGGATCTTAAAAATACGATGAGTCGAGCTCCCAAATCTCTTCTATGAACCCATAGAAGCTACTCTTCTTCTTGCTGTGTTGTCATAGGCATCTATCTGAACACCACTATTTTGGTAAGTGCTTTTGCTATCCCGAGATCTCGTAAAAGGTATATCCATTTATGTCGATCCTTGCCATGTCAAGATTGTACTGATGGCCCTTTTGCGACCACCTCAACATGACACTCGTTTCTTTCCCGGTCATATGCTCTTTGAACCAATGATTGAACAAGCGGTTATTCTCTTTTGTTACCCAAACCTCGATCGTCCACGATTTTCCTCTCGTAGCTTATCCTTGTGCATGTCCATATCGAGGACACCTCAACCGATTGTTGCAAGGCGTGAAATGAGCTTTTGAACAATCCATGATCGTAAGAATTTGTTGATTTCCTTCCAATCGTCCCTTTCCCGGCTAGCCTACCCTCATGTCGAGATCTGAGCACTCCTACGGTTCCACCCCTCCATGTAATCCACGCAAAACTCGATAACCTCCTCGGTTGCATAACCTTCCACAATGCACCCTCCGCCGAGATCGATTGCGTACATACTTCTTGAGGATACCCATGTACCTTTCGAACGGGTACATCCGATGCGAGAATACGGGCCACATACATTTATCTCGTTCACAAGGTGAACAATGAGATGAACCATTATATCGAAAAATGATGGAGGGAAATACATCTCTAGCTGGTATAGTGTCTTGACCACATCATTCTCAGCGATTCGAAAGTCCGATGGGATCGATGACCTTACGTGAAATCGTGTTGAAGAAGAAACACAACCTCATGATTGCCTCTCGGACCTTTTCGGGCAAAATACCTCTAATTGCAATAGGAAGCATTTGTGTCATCATCACATGACAATCATGAGACTTCATACCGATTAACTTCAAATCTTTCATCGAGACCGGTTTCTTGATGCTTGCGAGTAACCGGACGGAACTTTCACACCATGCAAGCATTTGCAAGGTTCATTCTCTCTTTCTTCAAAGAGTGTAGCAAGTCGGGGAAGGTAAAGTCGCCCTTTCGGTGTCCCGAGGATGTAGCTCAGCTCGATTTTCATATCTTCCGGGTCCTTCGTGCCTTGATCAGTCCTTAGTTTTGCTAGGAATGTTCAAAGAAAAGACCAACCAAGCTATCATATACATTTTTCTCGTGCATGACGTCTAGCAAATGTCGAACTTCTAAGTCCTTCCAATAGGGCAAGTTCCAAAATATCGATCTCTTCTTCCATGTGGTCTTCTCGAGACGAGACCTCGATGTATTATTACTATCTCCTTTCCAAGTCGACATTAATATCCTTAACCATATCATATACCTCTTCCCCACGACGAGGCCTTGGGGCTATACCATCCTCTTTTGTCCCGTCAATTGTTTTTTCATATTGCGGTAGGGGTGATTCTCGAAGGAACCTACGGTGATGCATGTACACGGTTTTACTCGAGTTATTGAGCCACACACTAGCGGTTTCATCCATGAACTGGGGCATGCTTTGGCCCCTTTACAATCTGACGGATAGGTTACCAAGGCGGAAATCATTGATGGTACAAAACAACAATGCCGTAGGATGAAGTACTCTCGATTGTACTCATCCCATACACGCACACCTTCGTTCCACAAGATCACAAGATCTTCCACCAATGGTTGTAGGTATACATCAATATCATTGCCGAGTTGTCTCGGCCCTTGGATAAGCGACATCATAATGTACTTTCGTTTCATACACAACCAAGGAGGAATGTTGTAGATCTGAGAGTTACTGGGCCAAGTGCTATGAATACTACTCATGTTACCGAAAGGATTCATTCCATCCGTACTCAACCCAAACCTTACATTCCTCGGTTCATTCCTCAAGTCCATCCTAAAGAGCCTATCGATGGTTCTCCATCGCGTAATCGGCAGGTGTCTCGACTTTCCATCATTTTTACGCTCTTAGTGCCATCGCATCGATTGGGCATGCTTTTGTTTCAAATAAACGCTTCAACCGAGGTATTACCGGTAAATACCACACTAGTTTAGCGGGAGCTCCTTTCTTCACCACGGTGCCCTCATTGTCATGGCCTTTACGCTTGTATCGCGATGATTTGCACACGGACATACATGCATGTCTGTATACTCTTTGCGATAGAGTATACAATCGTTTGGACATGCATGTATTCTTTCTACTTCCAATCCCAATGGACATACAACCTTCTTAGCTAAATAAGTGGTTATCGGCAATACGTTTCCATCTGGAAGCATGTCCGCTAAGAGATGTAATAGCGTCGTGAAACTCTTATCGGACCAACCATTGCTTGCCTTCAATTTTAGAAGTGAAAGCACGGTGTGCAACTTTGTGTATTCCTCCTTGCAACCTGGGAACAAAGGTGTGTCCGAGTCGTCCAACAAACCCTTGAATTGATTAAACTCTCTCGACTAGTGTAGTTCCATCTCGCATCGCGCAACATCCGAGCAAGATTATTATCGTCATCAATGTCCAACCTATCCTCATCAGATCCATAACCGATGTCAGCTGCCATAATGCCTTCTCCATCATCCAATACGTTATCACCTTCATGTATGTTTTCCTCTTCACCGTGACTTGTCCAACGTGTATAGCCAAGTACAAAACCTCTTCGAATCAAGTGCAAGTGGATGTGCTCTTTGTCAGAAAACATTTTCTCATTCTTGCAATCAATGCATGGACAATGTATGTACTTCGTCTTCTTGTGCAACTTGTTCTCCTCAATGCTCTTAGAAAAGCAGATACCCCATCGATGTAATCTCGGCTGTAACGGTTCGCATTGTACATCCATCTCCGGTCCATCTAAAATTAATTAACATATAAAAATTGATTAAAAATTAATCTAATTACTTATCGTCTAAATGAGCTAGATAATAAATTCATCATCTAAAAATGATGAGCATCCACCTACCAAATTAGCTAAAATTTCATGTATATTAATATCCAATAATCTTAATTAAATAAATTTAATATATGTCCGCACTAATGGAACCAAATTAATAGTAATTAAAAAACTAATCTGAATACTTTTCCTGTAAAGAAGCTAGATAATAAATTCATCATCTAAAAATGATGAGCACCCACCTACCAAATTAACTAAAATTTCATTTATATTAATACCCAATAATCTTAATTAAATAAATTTATTATATGCAAGATGTATATGTCCGTACACTAATGGAACCAAATTAATAGTAATTAAAAAACTAATCTAATTACTTATCATCTAAAGGAGCTAGATAATAAATTCATATATATGCAAGATGTATATGTCCGTACACTAATAGAACCCAATTAATAGTAATTAAAAAACCAATCTAATTACTTATCATCTAAAGGAGCTAGATAATAAATTCATCATGTATCAAATTAACTTAAAATGCAATTAATATTAAATATATGCTTAATCATAATTCATCATCTATAAAAGGAACACAACATCATCTAATGAACCTAGTTAGGAAATAAATTCATCAACTACAAAATGGTAGCTAAATAAAAATAAACAAAATCTAAACTTTTCATCTCATCTACATATAAACACTAATTAAACTTGGTTTAAAAATTAAATTGGAACAAGATTAACACAAATCAAGAGAGGAGAAAAAATAACTCACCAAGGAACAACTAGAGGAAGTACAAGCACAAGAATTGGAGAAAACAAAATCTGAAATTTAGAAGTTTTGGTTTGCTCTCGGGAGGAAGAAGACCAGTGCTGCTACTGACCACCTATTTATAGGCAATATTATCAGTGGCGGTTTTTAAATAGAACCGCCACGGATAATCCAATAGAATCAGTGGCGGTTGGAGGATAGCACCGCCACTGATAACCTAATATCGCGATGCGGTTCTAGCCTCCAACCGCCATCGATATGTATTGTTATCGATGGCGGTTCTATCCTCGAACCACCATCGATAATGATTATCGATGGCGGTTCGAGGATAGAACCGCCACTGATATTTTTCCCGCCATTTTTGAAATAGAACCGCCACTGATAATTATCTTTGTGGCGATTCGAAAAAAACCGCCACAAATAGACCGTCACCTATTGCAGGTTTTGGCGTAGTGTATATAGTACTGGAAGCTTCGCTCTAAATGCAAACGTGTACATGCATGCAGACAGGGGCGGACCGAGCGGGGTTCAGGGGGGCTAGAGCACCCTCTACCCCCGATCACACCATGGGTACCCCTCTTAGCATCCTCTACCTAACGTGGGACGCCACCACGCTGTCGCTATAGAAGCCAGTTAAAAAAATAGAATTTAAAGACCGGTTTAGCACCCCTAAATTTATGTCCTGGTACGTCACTGCATGCAGATGCAGACATCACATACGTAACCTAACTAGCTAGCCACACAGTGACACGTGCATGCTCTCTCTGCCTATCTGGAGGAATCGCAATCTGTGTTGGCCTGTTGAAGTGCTGTAATTATATTCCTTCAACAAATAAAGTAATGCTAATTGATCTGTGCTACACTGCTGCTGCTGGGGGAGATGGGGGCAGCTGATAAGAGGTGCATTATTTGCTGCTAAAACTTTTTTTATTTTTTTATTTTGTGCTTGACATGGAATGGATGCATCGAACGCTGGCCAGCCAGTCAGCACTACAGAACAGGAAGCTAAACATTGCGACGAAAACACGTTGTACGACGGAATCAAGCAACCAAACAAAACATGCATACATAGCTTGCGTGCATTGTCGTAGAGGTAGCTTCGAGTAGTGCCGCGTTATGCTGTGTCGGTCTAATTCATATCTGGTGAGATTTGGACACAATCCAAAATATACTGTGTCGGTCTAGATTTTATTTTATTGGACATGTGGAGTTATGGATATTGTCGCTATGGACGACACCAATGACGAGGAGCTAGCATTGACCACCGGCAAGGATCCGATACACACAATTATTTGGAGAAAAAGAACTAAATTTTACTTATTCATTGGGTTTAGATACAAAGTTGCTGCCTCGCTAAAAACATACGCCCTAGAGTGGGGTTTCCGTAGTAAGGAAAAAATTACAGTAACAACATGCATACATACTAACTATTCTCCAATATCTAGATTGTTCATGCGCTACAGGTTAGCGTATGCCTGCACAATCTCAGGATCCTCCAGTTCAATGATGTTGTCCCTTTTTTCCCAATTCCCAGTCTTTGACGTAGGTCATTGCCTCCATCATCTTGGGTGTGAAGGATGGCTTCCTTTCTTTGATTATTATCCCTACAAAACTCAACGTCGTTTCCGAAGAAACGGTGGACACCGAAACCAGTAGAACATCTTATGCGAAACGGCATAGCACAGGAAATATCTGCTTGTTGTTCTTCCACCACTCGAGCAAGTCTATCTTGCCTTCGCCAGCAAGATCAAGAACGGTGTTTACAAAATCATGTTCCAGGTATTGGTTTAGCTCTGAGACTGAATTTCACTTAGGGGAGCGCATGAAACAGATAGGATGAAGAACTAGACTTGCCATATAGCTTCTTCTATAAGTGGGCTATCATACTTGTCTTGCCTTATTGTGCCGGCTGTGAAGCCTCTGATCTCGCTCTGTTACCAAGCATGTCATGATACAAGTGGAAAACACGAAAAAGCTCCTTTTTGATATGTTCAAAAGCTTCATAGAAATTAAGAATGAGTCACTCACCTATTCCCTCCCTAGCAATCTGCAAACCTGCTAACTTTTTTATAGGATCAAAAAGATAGTAAAACAATATAGGTATGAAATAGATCCAAAATACTTTACTTTTCCTCCATTGCTGCAACAGCATGGCCTAAAAGTGGGTCCCCTAGATTTAGAAAACTTGTTTGCAATTTGGCAAATATAATCTATAATTAAACAAGAGGTGGGGGTCACTACTAAAAAAATGCTTATATTAGACCCCTCATCACTAACGGTTTTAGCTAAAAACCATCACTGATGAGACTCACATCATCACCGGTTTTAGCTAAGAACTGTCAATGATGACTACCATTCACATCACCAACGGTTTTTGGCTAAAATTGTCAATAATGAGAATTCACATCATTGATGGTTCACTGATGAATGCCATTCACATCATTAACACTTTTAGCCAAAAACCGTTAGTGATGTGAACGGTAGTCATCACTGACGGTTCTTGGCTAAAACCGTCTGTGATGAGAATTTTCTGGAAAATAAGTATAGAAAGCCCCGGCCCACTTAGTGTTTTTAGGGTTTCTGAGCTATTTTTGAGGTGGTTGCGATTGAGTGGTGATCTGGTGAAAGGAGACCGTGGATTTGGAAGAGTGATTGTAGATCCTTTTGTTCTTGGTGATCTAAGGTTAGTAATTGGTTCTAATTGCATTATATTAAAGATCTAATTTGGTAAAGAGGGAATTGAAGATGGTTTAGATCTAGCTTGGTGTAGATCCATTTGTTCTTTGTGATCTAAAGTAGTAATTGGTTCTAATTGCATTATACTCAAGATGTAGCTAGCTAGGTAAATAGAGAATTGAAGATGCTAATTAATTTTAAATGTGGTTTATATATAGATCCATTTGTTCTTTGTGATCTAAGAAGTTAGGTTCTAAGTTTAAATGTAGCTTATATGTAGATTGTAGATCCATTTGTTCTTTAGATTTAACATGGTTTATGATTTAGGGTAGAGTTTAGCTAGTTAATTTGTTCTCCAATTTAAGAATGTGTGCATGTGCACTCCTAGTGTACTTCATTATTTAACACTTAATGTTATATACATAGCATAGATAGATCGAAGCTGGATGTACGCAAACAACAGTGTGAGTGCCGAGTACATTAATGATGTCTTTTCTTTTAGAAGAGCTATAAAGGGGGATATGCTTAATAAGGGGTCCAATTTATGTATTGTCCATGCATTGATTACGACAATTTGAGGATGTTTGGCAACTCAGCCCAGATCGAAGCACACTTGATTCTACGGGGTTACAAAAGGGGTATACATGTTGGACCAGTCACGGTGAAGAGAAGATTATACATGAAGTAAGTAGTATTAACATCGCCGACGAAGTCAACGATATACCGGATGATATCGATTGTGCTTTCGAAGAGGATAGGCTGCAAGATGATAATCTGGATCAGATACTACGCGATGTAGAAGGGAACCGTGATGAGAGAGAGTATGGTAAATTCTGGGGCTTAATGGAGGACTCAGAGAAACCATTGCTCCCGGGCTGCAAATCAAAATACACAAGGTTGTCTTCGGTGCTTGAACTGCTGAAATTGAAGGCAAGCAACAGTTGGCCCGATAAGAGTTTCATGGCGTTGTTAAGTCTATTAGTAGACATGCTTCCTGAGGTAAACGAGTTGCTGTCAACCACCTACAAAGCCAAAAGGGTTTTCTGTCCCTTTGGAATGGAAGTAGAAAGAATACATGCATGTCTGAACAACTGTATCCTCTACCTCAAAGAGTACCCAAACTTGCATGTATGTCCGGTGTGCAACGCATCCTAGTAGAAGCGTAAAAATCAATCAGATAATGATGACGAGGGCATTGAGGTGAAGAAAGGACCTCCTGCTAAGGTGGCGTGGTATCTGCATGTAATTCCCTATTTGAAGCATTTATTTGTGAACCTAAAGGAGGCAAAACTGCTGCGTTGGCACTCGGAGGAGCTAAGAATGATGGAATGCTAAGACACCCTACTAATTCTGCCCAGTGAAGAAACATCAACAGGGGGTTTGAAGAATTCGTTGTGAAACTGAGGAATATAAGTTTTGGATTGAGTGCAGATGGAATGAATCCTTTCGGTAACATAAGCAGCCATCATAGCACTTGGCCTGTGAATCTCTATATCTACAGCATTCCTCCTTGGTTTTGTATGAAGCGAAAGTACATTTTTCTACCTATACTTATCAAGGCCCGAAGCAACCTGGGAATGATATTGATGTGTACCTAGCACCATTGATGGATGATCTGAAAACACTATGGATTCCCGGGTTACAGGTATGAGATGTGTATAAACGAGAGAACTTCACTTTGCACTGCTTGTTGTTGTGCACCATAAATGACTACCTTGCCCTTGGTAACCTATCGGGCCAGAGTACAAAAGGAGCCAAAGCCTGTACTTACTGCTTAGATGATACCGAGAGTGTGTGGCTGAATCACTCGTGCAAAACTGTGTACATTCGTCACCGTAGGTTTCTTTAGAGGAATCACCCATACCACCGAAGAGGTCATCGAATTCTGTGTGGATTACATGGCTCAGGTAGAACCGATAGGTGTGCCTCGATCCTACCATGAGGGGAGCTCCAAGGTATCGGGACCATCAAAAGGAAAGCAATTACGCCTGATCTAGTTGTGTGTGCTAAAGCCTATCTCATGGTTTTGCAACATATGACTGTAGTGTCCTTTTATATTGACTAGCACAAGAATTGCCTACGGCAAGAAAATTCAGAGCGGTAGGAGTCTTGGATCAAAAGACAGCATAACATTCAATTCAACACATGGTTGAAGGAGCGAACCATCACTGGGAGTTCGTCAGGTGATACGTTGACATGGTTGGCAAAATGGCTAATATTTACAGTTGTAACATGGAAATAATACGACTTAAATGGGTACACATTTTACACGAGAGACCAGAATATGAAAAGCTCAAAGTAGAATAGTGGTATCCACATAGATGCGTTCAATACCACTGGGTCGACGAGTAGCTCCTACTATAGGTTCATAGAGGAGATTTGGGAACTCGATTATGTACTACTCAACATACGCTTATTTCGATGCCATTGGGTTGACCTCTAGCAGGTGAAGGTTGACAAGTACGGCGTCATTACTGTGGTCCTCGAATGTGTCGGATACCATGATGAACCTTTCGTACTCGCTAACCAAGTTGTTCAAGTCTTTTATGTAATTGACCCATTCAATAAGAAGCAATATATAGTGTTTCAAGGAAAAAGAAGGATTGTCGGAGTTGAGAATGTTATAGATGAGGAATAATACAATCAATTTTACGAGTTGCCTCCAATCGGAAACGTTATCACGTTCTAGGAAGAACAACCTGAGGAAGCAAGCTACACACGCGTCGATTATCGTGAAGGGATAATTTTTATACAAAAGAATAAGCAAATGGAGTTATGATTTTAAGTGTACTCTCCAGCATAAAAGCAACGATTTTAATAAAACGCTCAGAAGTCAAAACATGGTTGTAAGTTAAATTGTGTTTATGACTTCTTAGTCAGGCATGAAAATTTTCATGCTGGATTTACCTAATGTGAAGCTTCCAATTTAATTTGTGCTACTTTGAAGAAAATATTTAATATGATAATAAAAATACTAAGGACTCCACCAAAACAAGATCTGAAATAAGATCGATCATTTTGAAAAAGGACATAAACAACAAAGTTGACAAAATCTTACTTGTGTAGGACTAAACCTACCCTTGTCATCACAGTTATTAAAGCACACTTCATATATCTGTATAGTTCTTCCTCAAATAAAATATATGATCTGTTGGGTTTATATGCGCTTTAGACACTAACTTAAGCTGCTCACAATCCCAGCTTCTGTTTGAATCCGACCAAAAACCCTCATCACAAATGGTTTGTGATTGAACCGTCTATGATGAACCCTCATCACAGACAGTTCTGGGCTTGAACCGTCTGTGATGAGTTTACATCACAGACGGTTGAAGCCCAGAACCATCTGTGATTGTCTCGGTTCAATGTTTACACACTTACCACAATTCAATTCATCGCTCCACAGCGCGCAATTCAGTTCATCGCTCCACAGCGGTGCCCTAACACTACCCCCCCCCTCAGTGGTGACCTCCCCCTCTCCCGCCCCTACTCCCTCCCTCCACAGCGGTGTCCTCCCCGCTCGGTAGCGCCCTAAGCCTACCCTCCCCCCTCGGCGGTGACGTCCCCAGCGCCCTCCCCCCTCTGCAGCGCTCTCCCCCATGCCTCCCCCTTGGTGGCACCCTCCCCCGCACCCGGCGACGCCTCTGCCCACCCGCGTCCAGCGACGCCTCTGCCCCCCGTGTAGATTGTGGTATGTTCATGACTTCATCTTATTGAGGTATGTTCATTTGATAGTATAGTTTTAGTTATATTTGTTCTTGTGCGGCTTGTGCTTGTGTGTAAATAGAAGAATGGTTCTAAGCTTGTAACTTGGTGCCAGTTCAATAAAATTCAATTTGTTGTGTTGGTCAGTATTTGTGCATGTATGTAGGTGTGCATGTTTCACACTTCGAAATTTATGCACAATGTTGAACTAGCACTTATGCTATCTATCAGGACATTGCATAAGAGTAAATTATGAGGACACAAGAATCATATAACTTAACATCATTCATTGCATCATGAAATTAAAGGGCCTTAATATTGATTTCTTAACTATAACAAGAGTGACTATCTTTGCTGCACAAAAGAGAACTTTTTTTAGAAAACATTGCTCACCTATTATAAATTTGATTGCTATCTGTTTTGTTATGCTGACTTTAAATTTGATTTTCAGACAATAATAAAAGCGTCTTAATGCAACTATGGTGAATTATTTACTAGAGTCAACAAGCTTTAGGAGTTTGTATTGCCAATTCTCCATGGGTAATTCGACAAAACATTCCTTACTTATATGCATGCATGTGCTAAAATTAGGAATTGAAAGCATGACAGTTTGATGTGTGCTTTTTTTTGGGATCCCCATGAGCTAGCATGTAGCCTTTTCCTGCATTTTGATCATTTCTTTTTTAGCTGGTATGGAAATTTTTATCAACACTTCATTTTTATACTCCATTGTAATGTGTGATACTAAATGATTCTTGAGCAAGCGAAGGGCCGCCTTCTGACTAAATTGGTTCTTTGAATCATTCTCACCTTTTGTTACATTTTAAGTGCTCAATTATGTAATTAGAGTCTCTAGAAGTTGAATTAAACAATTTTAGTAGCAAATAAGGCCTTGAACTATGAGATTGATGTTCATATGATTATCACTACATATCTTGAATATAAAGAAACACTGTCAATAGTATTCAATCTATCTATCCATTTTTTATGATCTACACTAGCTGTAGGGTATTATAATTGTCCATGTGTCAATAGTTTAGGCCCATTTGTCTTTTAAATGTGTGCTTCAAAATGATCACAAAGGTTTTGACCTTGAGGCTGAAACATTTCATGCATATTTTGAGTAGTTCTTGTCAAAATGCTTTTATCAAACAAAGAAACATTATGGACGGGCTAATAATCTGTTAAGCCACTCTAGTTTTTCATATTGATATTCTCAAATTGTGTCTTGGCCGAACAATACTATTTTGAACTTGTTTCACGTGAACAAGTAAATTTTGGTACTTAATGCTTTATGGCGCATAATTTGTAAAGATAAGAGTTCAAGGCCCTATTTGCTTAGATAATTGTCTAATTCAACTAGTGATTAATTGATCCTGTTGTAGTGGAGGTAGGAGATTAATCTCTTGCAGCCCTACACCTTGTAGTGAGGAGGCTGAAGGTCTAACCTTAGTAGCCTGACACCTAAGAGCACTCTGTCATTACAAGTACATGCTTAAATACTTTGTATTGTTGTGCAAAGGGGCTAGACTTTATAATCTTTGAGACTTTGTATGTGGGGAGGCTGTGGTTCAAGGACGATTGGGTTAGAGAAACTATTTGTGACAACATTGGTTCAGTTTTTATAATCAGCAATACTTGATTAGATCAATTGATATCTTCTTGATTTTGGTTCGATCATATATATGTTGTTGTAAGATACTCAATTGATTAGGTTTCTTTAACTGCTAAGTATTGAAAATTGTCTATTTCAAATCAATAGTAAGGTTGTCACAAATTAGTCTATGATCTTGTCCCTAGTGGAGAGGAGACCTTTTAACTAAGGCAGTCCGATATCTGAGAACACATTTAAATCAACTTGAGCATTTGTTGCTAGTTGACAGCTTCCTGTTACTGTTCGTAGTTAGTTTCATGCTTACATATCTAATTATGAGCCTTTATGCTTTGATGTTAGTCAATATCATGTTTCAGTATCTATGTGTGTGTGTGTATATCTGTGTCTGTAAATAGCTGAGTACAGCTAATATCTCTTTCCTTGTTCTAAACAATAAAGAAATTGTAACATCCCAAAATTTGCTTTAATATTATTTTATTGGTTATTTGTGCATTTTATGTTTTTCTAGAATTTATTGGATTTTTTCTGGATTTATTTGAATTAATTAAAAATTATGTATGTTGGCCTTTTATGAAAACTATTTTAATTTATGCAAAGTTAAAATAAAGTTTTGCCAAAAATATTTTATTTGAGTTCAAAATGCTTCAAAGTATTTTTGGGATTTTTCTTGGATTTTTCCTGATACTTTTATTGCCTAAAACCAATTAAATGAATTTTTGGAATTATTTTAAATAATAAAATTTCGAAATTCCATTTGAACAGTGTTGGGCCGAAGCCCAAACACTGTGTGCGTAAGGCCTGGTTCGGCGCAGCCAAGTTAGCCCGCGAGGCCGTCGCTAGAAACCCTAGCTCGGCAGCTGTTTGATCGCAATCCATCGGTCCAGAGGATGCCGCGTGTGCGCTCGCGTCTTGGCCGTCGGATCGGGGACACGCGTCGCGCCGTCGTTCATCGTCTCCGAAGCGAACTCGGAGTTCGCCGCCGTGTTGACGTCAGACTTCTTCGCCGTGTAGGGCTCGATCTCCTAGGCTATTTAAGGGGTGGGTAGACCCCCGAGGATCGTCAGATCGCGCTGCGCTTTTGCCCTAACGCGCCATCGCCAGAGAAGCCCTGTAGCGCCCATGCGACCTCGCCGTAGTTAGTTTCTTTAGCCGCCGCCGTTTTCACTGCGTTGCGCTGCTGGGAAGGCCACCCTTGCCGCTTTGGCTCCAGATTCGGGTTCACCGAGGTGCTGCGCGTCGGAGCCGTCACTTCTTCGTCGCCGGAAGGGCCTGGTCCGTCACCGGGAGGGTCATCATCTTCGTCTCCGGGAGTGGAGCGCCGCCGCGACATCATCGGAGGTTGGAGCTTCACGCGACCGTCAGATCTTCAATCAACGCCCGCCAGTGCGCCATGTCGTCGCACCTGCAGTGAACGGCTTGGGTAAAGTTTCAACCTTTGGTTAGATTCGTTGGTCTAGATCGTGCTGTGTCTCACCCTTCGTGCAGCCGTCGGATCCGTGGGGAGATGGCCCTGATCTCGCCACGTGTTGCCAATCGGATGCAGCCGTGTGTCGGCACGATCCCCGTAGAGCCATGCACCGGGTCCACGGTGGACCAGATCCAAACCGTGGACCGGGTCTATGGACCAAGGCGATGTGTCACTGTGTGATTGGTCCGAGTCAGGGCTGATGTCGTGTTGACGCAATAAATCGGGTTTTCAATATAAAAATAATTCACTTAATTCTGATTTTCTAAATTCTGTATTTTCAGTATTTATTCAAACTTCAAAAGGCTATAACTTTTGCATTTTAACTCGAATTTGAGTGATTCAAATTTATAAAAAAAAATTAAAATTGAGATCTATTTAATGGTTAATTTTATTTAATTTTTGGAGTTCATTTGCTCTCTGTTTTGGTATTTATTTGCTTTTCTTCTTGGGTACGCGTAGACGTTGAATTGTGCGACGCTTCGGAGGAAGATCTGTCAACTCAAGATCAAGTTCCAGAGCAAGGCCAGAACCTATTCCAAGGCAAGTTGTGCTTTGATCATGTTGAACCCATGTTTATAAAATTGCTATATTTGTTTTACCCTATTACATATTATTTCAAGTATACAATTGTTTCAAATTAAGTTGGGACTTAGCTATTATACCAATTTGAGTTATATACCCTACCTTGTCATTGTATGCCATGATCTATTGTCACCCTAGATTGGATCACTATAGTTGGTAATAATGATAACCAACATGGGATGGTTAGACGTATTAGTTGCTTAGCCATACCACGTCATCACACGCTCATGAATCATCAATGATTAATCTTGACTAATGGAATATTGAACAATGATGTGAACTTGTGTGTCATGTGAGGTCACACAATGAGATTGAGTTGTAGTGGCGAGTCATATCATGCAACGATGTTGAATTATTGATAGCACGTGGTGCTTGGTAATCAACTTGGGTGATAATCACTTAGATTGGTGCAAGTGACAAGGGGCGAGTATGCCAAGGTGGGCCCGATGGGCAGAGGGTATGTGGATGTCTTGCCTTGATCACTCTAAGGACTTAACCTTGCAAGCCTTTGACCTGAGTCAATCATGCAACCACATGTCTGGTATGTGACAGCCTAGCTGATTAATTTGCAATGTCTTAACTTTGGTACTATCTTGGTCGGTGTGAGTTCCCGAGTTATGGAGTAATTCACATGGCGCAAGAGAGGGCCCTGGATGTGGTAACCAGTCCCACCAGTGTTGAAACCTTAGCGGGTGGTACCGGGTTAAGTCAGAGCATTGTAAAGGCTTTGTCATGATTTCTCTGTCAGCACACCAAAGGAAGTGTACTAATGGCCAAACACAAAGAGAATATCATGTCGGGTGGGTAAAGTGCATAATCTCTGCAGAGTGTAAAACTATTCGAATAGCCGTGCTCGCGGTATTGAGCAATGCTCGGGAATTACAGTTAATGGTTAGCTTAATTAAAATGGAAAACTTGGTTGGGATGGCGAGATTGCCATATGGAAGATAGAAACTTGATTTAGGATCGGAAACTTGGTTTACTTGAGAAATGCTGGATCTATCTATTATTGTTAATTGTTTTACGATCTTTACAATCTATTTATTGTATTTGTTCATACATGCTGCTTTGTTGCAAAATAGCCATGATAGCCTATCCTTTGGAATTAGCCTTGCATAGAGCTATGTTACAATTGCATTCTGTGCACAACTTGTTGAGTGCTTTATGTACTCACTCTTGCCAACAACAACATCACCAGTTGAGGAGTTTGCATCAATGCTGGAGGAGTCCAAGAAGAGACGAATGTTTAGGGCGTAAGCCTTGTCAATTGCCTGTGGTATACTGAGGAGTTGTCTACGTTTTCATTCCGCTGCAGTTTAATATGTTATTCAGCCTTGCGAGGCATAGTCATGTAAGTTGACCATAAGGTCATTCAACTAGTAGTATATATCATATGATGTCTTTCATAATGTTTCCGCTGTGTATGATTGTGATATTCACCGATGTTGAGCCCTGTGTGCACTAGTGTGATCCTGGACTAGTACAGTATACACAGAGGGTCCGGATTTGCATATTCGGGTCCTGACAGAAACCCTTTTTGAACCATAATCTATCCGGTGAACAAAATACCTCTCATCTTGCAAATACAGTGCTGATAATGACAACCGTTCAACCTGATCCCAGATAAAATTTAACTCTCTTAAATTGAGATCTAATTTATTTTCCTATGCTTAAATTGTGAATTGTTGATTTACCAACTTCCCTAATCTTTGAAGACCTAACACAGTCTAGTTAAAAACAAGATGGTGTCCCCTCATTCTTCACCACCGAGTGGATGTGATGAGCCGACGAAAGGAAAACCGACTCGTGGTCCAAGAGGGCCAAATAAAAGGCCCAAGGACCAATATACCATCACGATAGTCAATCCGCAGGATGGGACCCTACCAAACCTCGGAAGACAACGACTTTATTCCGGACATTGTGTGGGATAGTTGAACGGGAACAGGTGGGTGGGTGGACATTGGCTGTTTTACGGGCCACCATCCAAAAGAGAGAGAGTAGACTCGAGAGTTTATACAGGTTCGGACGCTAAGTAAACACCCTACTCCTGTTGGTGTGTTCCCTAGGGGGAGTAGAGAGGGGTCTCCTAGTCCAGGCTCCTAGGGGACACACCAGTTGTGAGACTTGTATTCAGTGGGTATTCAAGTTATAGGTATGGGTTACAGTGGAGTTTTATAGGCGCCTAGCCTATTACACAAAATACCATCCTACCCCTATTGTAGTAGCATAAGTAGGGGCATCTTGGTCATTCCCATAAAGAGGTAGTGGATCCCACATCATCGCATCGTGGGGGTATACCTCTGACTCCGAGGTCCCACAAGGGTCTTGGTGACTCCCCTCGACAGTTAGTCCCTAATGGCACAAGGATACCCACCCATTTCCATGGGTGTTTGGGGAGCATCCTCTTAGGTCGAGCGTCTTGCCAGGCGCCCCACGGTCAGGGGGCGAGGTGAGACCCCCTGGGAGGATTGGAGACCACCTCACGTACCTCCTCGGGAAAGCCTGTGAGGTATCAAGGAACCTTCCACGGGGCATGCCCACGCAGTACGAGGAGACACTACCACAGATTATACCATCCCAGACGGTTCGAAATCATCATCACTGACGGTTTCTTGAACCGTCTGTGACATATGTCAGTGATATAACAGCATATCGCACACGGTTTTCAAACCGCCTGTGATATCAAAATCACAGACGGTTCTAGTTAGAAACCGTCTGTGATACTACAATATCATAGACGATTTTCTACTAGAACCGCCTGTGATACTTAAACATATGATCCTCTTTTTTTCCCTGCACCCTCAGCAGAACTTCCATCCTTAGTATCTGTTGTTTGAAATTTTCCTCTGCTTAGGTCCCCAAACAAGAATACCTAATGATGTTGTGTATGCATCATATATGACAAGATTAAAGGAAGGATTAACTAACGTCGAGTCAAACCATATAACTAGGGTATAAATTCATATATATTGTTGACTCTTGTGAAGAGGAACGCGGTATGCTACGCTAGCATAAAAAAAAATCTACCGCGTAACCAGAAAGCTACTCGCAAGAAGAGGATCATAGATAAGATTACCACTAGACGCGCAGCCATGGAATCCTTCGCGTCGATGTAGTGGATCGCCCTCGCCGCGATCGTTACGTCGATGTAGTGGATCGTCCTCACCTCGCAGTGGATCGCCCTCCCACGCCTTGAGAGCAGCGCCACCGCAGAGTCCACACGTCCGAGAAGGAACGCCGTGCGTCGTGTGCAAGCACTGGTCGCTCGGCAGGGCAGCGAGAGGAGTAGGCTAGGGTTTCGAGTGAATCACTCCTAAACCGTGGGAAAGCACACCTGCGCCTCCTCCTCCCTCCTTATATAGCCACAAGATGAAACCCTAAACTAGGGCCCATCAGCGTGCTAAGCCCACGAGGTTCATTAATTACGGATCCAATCCAAATTAATGTATCCCAGCCCATTAAGTGTGTGACCCTACAGGTTCACGTACGTTTGGACATGGATTCGGAAAACTCCTTTTCAATCCAATAGTTGGTAGCGGCTTCTAGCAAAGTATGCCAACTCCCAAACATACTATGATCAAATCGAACAGAACCTATCAAAAGTACTCATGCAATAATCCCTTTGCCAAGTATATGAAGATTGATCTCAAGGCGAGAAGCATGTCATCCTTTGATGATTCAATCCATCTCTCGTATCCGTGATATATTAATAAGTTGTGATTGACTCCTCAATCACGGCATGGCCATGCACTTCCTTAATCATATCACACGAGTGGCCTTGTCATATATCTCCGTTTCATTGGAGTGGCAAATTCCATCTTGATCGCTCACTTCCTCTCGCCGTTGCATAGTAAACATGAAAGCTACCTTTATAACTATCCGGTTAGGAAGTAGTGTTTGATAGCCCGAAGGAAAACTATTACACATGTAGGGAATATGACAATCTCAAGTCTAAGGATCATACATCTACTAGGTATGAGATACACTGATGACATATAAGAATGAAACATTCTCGCAGTGTCCCATTGCGCGTTTATCTAACCCATGTTCTTCAACATGCGTTCACAATGTATAGATGATATCTCCATATCCTATGATCTATGAAGCATGATCATCGATCACTACATGTGCTGATCTATTCATCGTTGTCCTATCGATGAAATCCGATCGTAGATATTTATCGAATTACATCATTAAGTAAAGAGCTTCATAAGCAAGTCACATACTTGTTGATCAATACAATGATATACATTCATTGGACCAATAATCATAATATTATTCATAAACATAGTCATGTTACAATCATCTAAATGATTGCCTCAAGGGCATAACACTAACAATCTCCCACTTGCACTTGAGTCAATCAATTAAGTATCTAATACCAATAGACCTTGTGTGCGCCTCATGCTTAGGGTCGTGGCGTTGGCTTTGTCAACGGATCGCCACATTGGCTTAGTATGTACTTTGCATATTCTCACGTCACCTCTATCCACAATCTCGCGAATAAGGTGAAAGCGACGAGTATGTGTTTAGACTTGATGTGATCTAGGCTCTTTTGCTTGTGCAATGGCACCACTATTATCACAATAGATTTCCATTGGACTAGAGGCACTAGCGACCACACCAAGCTCTGTGATAAACTTCTTAATCCACACAACTTCCTTTGCGGCCTCCGAAGCCGCAATGTACTCCGCTCGTCGTGAGAGTCGGCCACCGTGTTTTGCTTGGAACTCTTCCACCATCGCTCCTCCATTAAGTGTAAACACAAACCCGGATTGCGATCGAAAATCATCTTTGTCAGTTTGGAAGCTTGCATCGGTGTAACCCTTTGCAACCAGATCTTCCTCACCTCCAAAAACAAGGAACATACCCTTAGTTCTTCTCAAGTACTTTATGATATTTTTACGGCTATCCAATGACAATCACCAGATCCGCTTGGTATCCGCCGTGACACTTAGAGCATATGAGACATCTGGCGTGTATGATCATGGCATACATAATAGACCCAATAGTGAAGCATATGGAATCTTGCTCATCGTGTCTCGCTCATCGATGTCGAAGGACACCGATTCTTGCGAGATCGATGCCATTTGACATTGGCATGAAACCTCTCTTGGATTCATGCATATTGAACCTTTCAATATCTTGTCATTGTACGCTTCTGACTTAATCCAATTAACCTTTTGATCTATCTCTATAGATTTTTTGCCCAAAATATAGCATCCTTCTCCCAAGTCCTTCATTGAGAAACTCCTTTTCAATGAAGTCTTAACATCTTCAAGCATAGGAATGTCATTCCGATCAATAATATGTCATCCACATACAAAATCGTAAATACAAGTGCGCTCCCACTAGCCTTCTTGTAAACACAAGGCTCTTCTTCATTTTTGATAAAGTCAAAACCTTTGACTACTTCATCAAAACGAATGTTCCAACTCCGAGATGCTTGCTTTAACCCATAAATGGATCTTTGAAGCTTGCGTACCCTTTTAGCATATTTAGGATCAACAAAACCTTCAGGTTGTATCATGTATACATCCTCAGAAAGATTCCCATTAAGGAAGGCTGTTTTGACATCCATCTGCCATATTTCATAATCAAAATATGCAGCAATAGCTAAATGATCCGGACAGACTTGAGCATGGCTACCGGTGAGAAAGTTTCATCATAGTCAACTCCTTGAACTTGTTTGAAACCCTTTGCCACCAACCGTGCCTTATAGATCTGAACATTTCCATCTACGTCTATCTTTTTCTTGAAAATCCATTTGCACTCAATAGTTTTTACACCATCAGGAGAGTCGACCAAGTTCCAAACTTGATTGTCATGCATGGATTGAATTTTGGATCTCATGGCTTCAAGCCATTTTTCGGAGTTTGGATCCATCATTGCTTCTTCATAAGTCGTGGGCTTATCATTGTCCAACAATAATATGTCATTCCCATATCTTATAGGTACATGACGTGGCCTCCCCGACCTACGTGGGGCTGGAGTCTCTTCCACAGGTTGTACAATACTTTGTACATCTTGTGAAGGTTCAGTGGTAGCTTGAACATATTCATGTGATTCTCGAACTTCATCAAGATACACATCACTCCTACTGATTTCTTTTGAAAGAAACTCTTTCTCCAAAAAGACACCATTTCGAGCAACAAAAACTTTGTTCTCGTTTCTTTGTAAAAGTAATATCCTTTTGTTTCTTTAGGATACCCCACAAAAAAGCAATTTTCTGATTTAGGTGCAAGTTTATCTGATTGTAAACGTTTTACATAAACCTCACATCCCCATATCTTGAGAAATGACAACATGGGTCTTCTCCCAGTCCATATCTCATATGGCGTCTTCTCAACGGATTTTGATGGGACCCTATTCAAAGTGAACGCAGCTGTCTCTAGAGCGAAACCCCAGAAGGATAATGGCAGATCTGTTTGGCTGATCATTGACCGAACCATATCTAATAAAGTTCGGTTACGTCGTTCAGATACGCCATTCCATTGAGGCGTTCCTGGCGGAGTAAGTTGCGGAATGATTCCACATTGCTTTAGATGATCACCAAACTCTTGGCTCAAGTATTCACCACCACGATCGGATCGTAAGTGTTTTATTGTTTTGCCAAGTTGATTTTGTACTTCGTTCTGAAACTCTTTGAACCTTTCAAAAGTTTCAGATTTATGCCTCATTAAATAGATATATCCATATCTACCAAGTCATCGGTAAAAGTTACAAAAATCAAATCCACCCCTAGCAATGAGCTCATTGGTCCACATACATCCTGTATGTACTAGGGCCAATAATTCACTTACTCTCTCACTAAAACCTGTGAAAGGGGCTTTTGTCATCTTGCCAAGTAAACAAGATTCACATGTTTCAAATGATTCAAAATCAAATGAGGTTAGAAGTCCATCACCATGGAGCTTCTTCATGCGCTTCTCATTTATATGACCTAGCGACAATGCCACAAAAAGGTAGGGTTCAAATCATTAGGTCGATGCCTTTTACATTAATATTATAGATGTGTTTTTCTTCGAGTTCAAGGACGTACAACCCATCCACCATGGGGCAACGACCATAATACATATCATTCAAAATGTCGAACAAACAAAGTTATTTATTCGAAATCATAACCTTCATGTTCCAAACAAGAAGATGAAATAATGTTTCTACTCAAAGATGGAACAAAATAACAATTATTGAGTTCTAAAACTAATCAAGGCAAATGCAATGGGTATGTGCCAACGGCAAGACCAAAGAACTCTTGCTTTATTCCCACGCGAAGATCCACTTCTCCTTTTGCCAAGTCTCTACTCTTTATCACCCCAACGAATTGCAAATGTGAGCAACCGAACCGGTATCATATACCCATGAGCTGAGTGAAGAAGTAGCAAGATTAATTTCTATAACATTAATACCAAGTGGGAACCACATTTCCATTCTTCTTATCCGCTGTACTTTTCAGATTGTTTCCAATGCCCCGATTTCTTACAATAGAAGCATTGGGTATCGTGTTGAGGGCCAACTTTAAGCTTCGAAGCTTAGTTTTGAGGCTTGCGATCTCATCTTGAGCCTTGCCCTTGCCCTTGCCCTTGCTCTTTCCGTGCCCCCCACCTTAGCCTTCCTCTTTTGAAAGCGGTTGTTTTCGAACCATCATCACATGATTGGGTTTTTCTTAATGCTTTCCTTGGCAGCCTTGAGCATCCCATGTAGCTTCGGTTAGGCTTTTCTCCATGCTATTCATATGAAAATTCATAATGAATGGCTCAAAGTTCGAGGCGTAGACCGGAGAATAACATCGTGGCCAAACCGAGGCTAAGGGAAACTCAAGTTTTCCAATCTCCCAATGTAACCAATCATCTTGATCACATGAGGACTGACCGGACTACCTTCAGCCAGCTTACAAGCAAATAAAAGTTTTGAGATACCATACCTCTCAGCTCTTGCTTGATTCCCAAACATGCCCTTCAAGCCCACAATCATATTGTAAGCATCCTGATCCTCATATTGCTTTTGGAGCTCAGAGTCCATGGTGACTAGCATGAGACAGCTGACCTCTACAGAAGCATTAACATGCTTTTCATATTCAACCTTCAAATTCCGAGCTGCATTTTCGGCTGGTTCATCAGGAATTGGATTCTCTAGAACATAGTCCTTTTCATGCTTGAGAACAATTCTCAGGTTGCGATACCAATCAACAAAATTAGTTCCATTCAGTTTTTCCCTTTCCAAAACCGATCTCAAAGCAAAACCAGGTGTAGCAGGAGTAGGAGAAGGTGCCATTGAACTACAACAAAAACATGCAAAGATTCTAAGCACTATGTTTATGTAAAAATTTTATTAAACCTTTTAATTAAAGACACTCCTATTTTATGTCCCTTTTATAGACACATAGTGAGTATTCAAGATCCATATTCATCAAACACTAGTGTGCTTTCGCATCACTGCTAGAAATTTAATGACATAGGTAAGCAACACCTTTGCTAATTACATCATATGTAACTCTTGTTTGTTGAGTATGAAAACAAGTAATGAATGCCTCCATCAACTTGACTCATGGCCAGGTCAACCTGCCCCAAGGGCTCACATGAGGGAGGGAGCACTTCACGCATTACTGAAATCCAATCCCAACCACTTATGTCCTCAAGCCCAAAACAGTTTTGATAGCTTGATTAAATCTACCATTGTTATGCGTGATGTATCCAACACATCCCTATCATCTATTGAGATAGCCATTGATATACTACTTTGGTAGTCATATCAATAACGATCTAAATTCTTGATAGGTGCAACAATTGGATGGACAATTTGATTTAAAATTTTTAACTATAGGGAAGAACAAAGATTACTAAGAACATGGCATCACATGCAATGAGCATAAAGAAAATAGCAAGGATTAAACACATATCCACAGAAAATCAAAATAAGCTGTGAAATAGCATGGCCCTTAGCATTAAGATCTCCATCATCATGCTTGTTTGTTCACCTAGCCACCTTGCTTGATTTGTTCACCTAGCCATCTTGCTTGATACCATCGTCTTCATCATTATGGATGCAACTCCTTACAACTTTTGATAATGAATTTTACATGAGGGTTTGAAGCATCACAAGTCGACACGCAGGTCGTTATACAATTTAAATAGCCTTATAGCTTGACACGGCACGCAGGCCATGTGGAAATTACATGCATCACATACACATAGGCCATACTATTTCACATAATTCCCTGCAAAAACGAGTTAAACAAAAGCAGCCCTACGACTCCGGGGTCCGAGGGGCGCGCCAAGGGCGCCCTATTGGCCGGCCAATGAAGGGTCCAAGGCGAGAGCCTCGCGCCATACGATAATTTAATCAACTCCATATGATGACTTAATCAACTCTATAGTTCAAGAAGAATGGCTGCCTATGGTATTCTCGTTCGGGGATGAGGATAAAGTGGAATCGATAAATCAGAGCATGACAGCGTTCATGACGAACTGTGGAATGAAATAGATTTTACCTTAGAATCCATCAATATTATAATAAGAAAGAGATGAATGTACTACAAAACTTCATATTTTAAGACGATCCTGATCAGACAAGCTGTTGCCTCGATGCATCTCGGAAGTTTAGATATTCAATTACTAAATCTATAACTTGGTTGTGCCTTATAAATTTTGTTGCAGAAATACCTAAGCAGAAGAAAGTTTTGAACAACAGATACTAATGATGGAAGTTCTGCTAGGGGTGTAGGGAAAAAAAGAGGATCACAGACGGTTCTATTTATAAACCGTCTGTGATCTTGTATCACAGATGGTTCTATTCATAAACCATCTGTGATGTTTATGTATCACAGGCGGTTCTACTTGAAAACCGTCTGTGATGAGTACTTATCACAGACGGTTATAATGTAGAACCGCCTGTGATGAGAATTTTCACAGACGGTTCGAAAACCGTCTGTGATGTGCCCTTACATCACTGACACATCTTTAGTGACGGTTCAGAAAACCGTCTGAGATGACGATTTTGAACCGTCTGAGATGATGTTTTCTGTAGTAGTGGCGAGGAACGTCGGTATGTTTATATAGGTCTCATTCGTATCACAGATGGTTTGTAGCTAGAACCGTCTATGATAATCAGATATCATAGACGGTTTTAGTTTAAAACCGTTTGTGACATCTACAGGAGTCATCATAGACAATTTTATACTTAAACCGCCTGTGATATTGCTATATATCACTGACGGTTTATTTTTAGTACCATCTATGATGTTCTTACTGACAGTTGCAATATAGAACCGTCAGTGATGTTTCTCATCACAGTCGGTTTACTAAAACCGTCTGTGATGAGGCATCTAATATAAGCCTTTGTGTTGTAGTGAGACCTCCTGTAGAATACTGTCGGGACCCGGATTTGCAAATCCGAAACCCTCTGTGTATACTGCATTAGTCCAGGATCACGCTAGTGCACACAGTGGAAACATAGATGAAATACCATTCCATACAACGAATTAACTAGGAAGAAGCAAATTATTATTAAATAAAGCAAACGACCTTATGGTCAATGTTTACACCATTACGCCTTAAGGGCTTAAGAAACAAATACTATTGCAGCGGAAAAGATAACTTAAGCCATTCGACATGCCACAGGCAATCGTCTGGGGAACGCCTTCCTAATCCACGTAGTCTTCATAGAATTCCTCCTCATGATATTCATTATCTCCTTCAGCAACTGATCAACAAGGGCATAAAGCCGTGAGTACAAAGGTACTCAGCAAGCCGTAGGGGATTGATGCAATATATTCATGCACGGCTTGACAAGGATGGCTATACGGTTCATTTGCAGAAAGCAATAACTTGAATTGAAATACAATAAATATATTGAAAGCATATTTATGAAAAGATAAATAAATAACTGATAGATCAATGATAGACAACAAAACAACAGTGAACTCCCCGTTCACATCCCAACAATTCCACATTCCACATTTTATGAAACACTCTATACCCCGTGTGAAATTCCTGGGCTTTGTCCATGACCGTGGACGCGGCTATTCGAATAGTTTTACACTCTGCAGAGGTTGTACAACTTTACCCACAAGACATGAACATCTCTTTGTGCAAACGTTACTAACACACTTCTTTTAGTGTGTCGCAGAGATATCATGACAAAGCCTTTACAATGCACTGTCTAAACTCGATCGCTTCGCTAAGGTTTCGCCTTAGGGCCCCTCTTGCGCCTTGCGAATCTACCCGTCCATCCCGGAACCCACACCACCAACTGGCAGTACTCAAGGCTAGACATTGCAAATTAATCAGCTAGGTCTGTCCCATTCCAGACATGTGGTAGTACGGTTAGGCCCAGTTCAATGGCGCACAAGATTAAGTCCTTAAGTTGTCTCAGGCAAGACATCCACATCCCAATGTGCTAGAAAGCACCCCCTTTACTGCACGATCACTTGCCCGAGGGAAAACAATTCGTTCAACCAAGACCAATGGCAAACCCCGTCATGGTACAACAAATTTTATAACAGTGGCTAACGGCCACGATTCAATATCTCATTATGTCAAGATTAACATTATTCAATGTGTGACATGAATCCCAACGTATATCTAAGCATGTCTAAGCATAGCTACGTAACCCAATGTTGGTATAATGATTATGTCCAACTAGTAATGTCCCAACCTAGGTTTAGCAATTGATACATGGCATACAATTAATCAAGGTGGCATAATGTCAACTAGGTATACAACTCTCCCATTAAATAAGCATTGATACACAAAATAGCATGCAATTGTATAAAAGTAAATTACTTTTGCAAACATAGGATCAACATGATCAAAGGATTACGACTTGCCTTGCTGATCTAGTGCTGAATCTTGATCTTCGAAGTCTTCGTTCGCACCCTCGGAATTAGCGTCTACCGGAAAAGAAGCAACGAAACCAAATAAATACCAAACAGAGACTCAAACAAGCTCAAAACTGAAAATAAATGGCTCTGAAAGATAGATCTTGATTTTAGAAAAATTTAGAAACTTGAATCGCCTCAATCGGAGTTCGTATGAGGGAGAACGAGCTTCTGGAAAATTAAATCAGAGAAAAAGACTGAAAATCAGAAATTCAGAATTTCCGGATTTATTTTTGTACTGGAAAATCGGTTTATTGCGCAACGCTGATGTCATCCGGTTCACGGTGGACTGGGTTCATGGCACTGCGCCGGTTCACCGTGCACCTTGCGCACGATCGACGTCAGCGCTGACGCAGGCGGCCACGCGTCGCTCATCTGGCGAGAGGGCCAGATCGAACGGCCAAGAAGCGGGGCTGCGGCGGAGGCGACGCGGCGCAATCTGGAGTGGGCGCCACAGATTAGACGGCTGGGGTTCTCGGCGAGGAGCAACGGCGAAGCGGCGGCGCGGGGCTCACCGGCAACGGAGAAGAAGCCACGGCCGACGACAAAGACGCGACGGATCGGGCCCGGTACAAGGCGAACCGGGGAGGGCACGACGCGGGGAACTCAGGCGAGCAAACGGCAATGGCGGAGGAGGACGGACGGCGGAGATCCGGGCGACGGAAGGCGTCGGGCACGATGGAAGCAACGGCGAGCTCGCGCGGAGCGACGGCGGCGGCTCGGGCAGCGAGAGATATGGCAAACGAGGCGGCGCGGAGAGGTGAACCTCGGGAGGCGTGCGGCGGCTTATATAGGGGTCTCGGGAGGCGTGTCGGACGCGGACTCGACAAATGGCGACGCGGATCAGGCAGTGGGCCGAAAGTGAGCGGGTTGAGGCAAGGCGGGCGGAGATGGGCCGCATGGGAGAAAGCAGGGAGCGGCCGAGATGATCTTACCGAGAGGGTTTTAGATTTAAAATCATTTTCCGATTAAGAAAAATTCCAGAAATTCCAATAAATGCAAATAAATTCAAATAAATATCAAATAAATTCAGATGAATAGTTTAGTCAAATTAAATCATTTCATTAATGGAAAATTCAAATTAAGCTGGAATTAATTCAAAAGAAATGCAAATGGTTTATTTTTTAATTCAAACATTCCAAAACTCAAATTTTGGGATGTTACAAATACTAGGTGATCTCCCGCAGAGTAGGCCCGTGGGGTGTGCCCGCGGAGCATGAGGAGGCCTAAGGGGTATGAGGAGTTCTCCTGAGGGGTATGAAGAGGCCTCCCATCAATGCTCCCCTTGGGGAGCCAAAGGGGCATGAGAGGATCCCCGGTGATACCCTAATGACGGATCACAGCGGGTGAAAGTTCAAGCTCCATTAAGTTGGTTTTGGTGTTAATGACAAATCTAATATTGAGACTAACTCTTTTGATAATAATAATATTGATTAGTCTCAATTTTTAATTAATGACAAATCTTTTATAAGACTAATTCTTTTGTTGAGCTTAACTCTCATTAGTCTCTTTTGGATGAAAAGATGGAAATATCAAAGGTATGCATTCGAGTTCATATTATCATATCTTGTTTCATTATTTGGATATAATATTCATAATCATATTGATAAATTCAAATATGAGACTAACTCTTTTATTGAGTATATCTTTGATTAGTTTTATCTCATTGAAAAATGGAAAACCTAAGGTATGCACTCGTATTCATTTTACGATATCTTAATGCATATTTTGGATTCAAGTTAAATGATGAACTCTACCATTATTTAGACCTCAAGATGTGTATTAATGTTTCAACTCCATATATACATGAATGCGCATATTTAGGGGGAGTTCATGCTTAATCTTGAAGTTTCAAAGTATTGATCTAATCCATCTTTCTATATCAAGGATCATTACTTTGAAACAACCCCTTGAGTATATTTAACTTGTGTAGTTGTAGTATACTCAGGGCAATATAGGATAAACTCAAAAGCAATCAAAAATTGAATATGTGTATATTGATTCAAGTTCAATTATTTGTATGCACACATCTAACGAAGTTTATTCTGTAATTAATGGTTTTAAGAGTATTGATCCCTTTCCACCACTCCATATAAATTGGATCATTACTTTTAGATTCCATTGAATTGAGTATATGAAACTTGTATAGTTAATATATACTCATGACAATTTAAATACAATTTAAATTGTGTTCAGTCGCCATTCAATCAACAAAGAACTAGTCATGTGTTGATGGTTCACTTTGTTGATCCTAGAGCAATCGAAAGTTCTTGAGTATATGAAGCACTAGTTGCATTACTATACTCAAGACACAATTAATCTTTCAATCATTTATCTTTGAGTTGTGGACAATAATCAAAGCAAAAGATCAAAGGATCTTGGGAGCATCCATTATGTGTTAATGGAGTGCAATGATGATTGAGACAACTATGTGTTTTGGACTAACACTTTCAATGAGTTTGAAATAGGTTAAGTCCAAGGTTGAGATGGATAAACGGGACAAGTACGTCATCATGTGTTGATGAGCTTCAAAAGAGGATCCCGAAGCAAAGATAAGGGGAGTTCATCATGTGTTGATGAACAAGATGAAGATCCCTACTTGAAGAGAAGATGATCGGTCATCATGAAAGCTCCGAGTGGCTGCGAGAGGCAAAGGTAAAACTAGCTAGGGCTAAGGATGTGTTCCTAGTCTTTTACCGGTCTTAGTGTTTCGATGGGAGACCGGGTTGCTAGTATAGGTTGCCGTACTATTAAGAGGGGTCGAGTCTTATAGCTTGAGCTTCATCATGTGTTGATGAACTCAATCCGGTTCACTCTAGCTCACTCTCTTGTTTGGATTTTGCATGAGCTAAGTATTTGCATGTGTTACAAATATGGGAGCTCATCCTCGCTTCTTATTGAATCTTAATCGATTTGGTTTTTGCATAGAGCTATAGATTTGCATGTGTTGCAAAAGGGAGATAGCTCATGTAATTTGGTTTATGTGGTTTTTGCATGGAGCTAAGTTTTGCATGTGTTGCAAAAGGTGAGAGCTCATGCATCAATGTTTTAGCTTGTGATTTGATCATGTGTTGATCATCACAAGGCTAAGTAAAGTTTATGATTTTTCTATTTGCAAATGTGTTTTGCAAATAATCTAGAGGTTATGGTTTTGATTCTAGAGCATGTGTTGGCATTTGCAAATGTGTTTTGCAAAGTGTCGGGATCATGTGATGATCCTTACATGGCTAGAGGATTGATCTCATGGGTTCTCGGTTTAATTGCAAATATGTTTTGCAAATTATTTTATCATGAGTTGATCAACAAATGGCATAAGATTTGATCTTATTGACTCTTTCTAACTTGTAGTCACGCTCTTGATCAAGTCTATGTGAGGGATTTCGAGAAAATCAGATTTTGGACTTGAGTGACTACATTAGACTTTATGTATTGTGATATTTAAAAATATCTATAGTTGCTTAAATCTTTAGAAAGGGTGGAGATTGTAGCCCTCGTGATAAGCTTCGCATAGAGTCCAAGATCACCTAAATTTGAGTTCGGAGTAAAATGTTATAAGTGTTTTAGTGGCTGAAACAGTGGTAGCACCGCCCCTACATAGGCGGTAGCACCGCCCGGGGCGGTACTACCGGCCCAGAGGCTGTGTAAAAACTCTAGAGAAGTATTTTTTGGTTGAAATGGCCAGTGCTACCAGTCCTAGATGGGCGGTAGCATTGGGGTACTGTAGCAACGACTAGTTTTTGATGTTTTTATTGTACGAAAGTGACTGTTAGCCTAGAGGCCAGTGCTACCGGCCCTAGTAGGGCGGTAGCACCTAGTTTACTGCACTTGTTGCCCGTTTTTCCCCTCAATAGCTAGTTTTCTTTGGAGAGGCTATAAAAGGAGCCATGGGGGCTGGCATTTGGTGGTTGTTGGCCTTATTGAGCATTTGAGTGGTGTTGTGCATGTGTTACACTCCCATATTTGGTTTTTGAGCTAAGAGTGAGCCCTATTTGCATGTGTTGCATTTAGGAGAGGATTGAGAGCCTCTTGTGTATGTGTTGCACTTGAGGGAAGCCTTGTGCATGTGTTGAACTCGGTGATCACCCTTGTGCATGTGTTGCACTTGGTGAGGATCAAGCTAGAGGGCTTGACTTATTACTCTTGGTGTTTGTCGACACCTAGACAGCATGTGGAGGCGTCGTGCGCGGTGACCTTCTCAAGGAGATTGTGAGAAGGCCCGGCAAAGTTGTGAAGGTCGGAGCTCGCCTATCCGGAGGGGAAAAGTGCTATCCCTAGTGGAATCGAGATGGGTGCTCAATTCGTGGAGCCGATCCAAAGTGGTTTGGGTTTGCCTCAACATGGATTAGGGGAGACCGGCAAGTCTCCGAACACCACAGTAAAAAGTATTGTGTCTCCTTGTGTATACTTGCAATTCCTTATTTACATTGTTACAATTTACATCCCTATAATTAAATTGCTTGCTTGTCTTTAGGATTGTAATTTATTGTTAGAGACATAATTAGCTAGTGCACTTAGTGAGCCTAGTTGATTTAGGCTTTAATTGTCAAAACCTTAGTTTATCGCTTCCGCATCATTTGTCGTTTAGGTTTTGACATAGGGGTACTTAAGTGTTCATTTAATTTTGTGTTGAAGAAATTTTTATAACCGCCTATTCACTCTCTCTAGTTGGCATCCTCGATCTTACAGCGGGGGGACAGGCTCCACCCCATGTGGGATCATGAAACCTCGCACATGGGAGTTGGTGGGTTCTCACCAACACTCCTCATAGAACTTTGTATTTCCTGATCCTTCCTCAGCAACTGATCAACAAATGCATATAGCCGTGAGTATAAAAAGTACCCAGCAATCCACAGAGAAATGATGCAGTATATTCATGCAAGGCTTGCCAAAGGATAGTCATATGGTTCTTTTGCAAAAAGCAATAACTTGAATTTAAATACAATAAATAGATTCAAAGCATATTTATGAAAATATAATAAATAATTGGTAAATCAATTGTAGACAACATGAACAAAATGGTAAGGCTTCACCCGACACCATCTAAAACCATCATCAAACTACTGGACTCAACAGTGTTAACTTCAGACTACAAAACAGTAGTGAACTCCCCGTTCACATACCAACATTCCACCTTCCAACATTTTATGAAACACTCTATACCTCATGTGAAATCCCCAAGCATGTCCATTACCGTGGACACGGCTATTAAAATAGTTTTACACTCTGCAGAGGTTGTACTACTTTACCCACAAGACGTAATCATCTCCTTTTGCCTCCGGATTAACACACTTCCTTTGGTGTGTTGGCAGAGGGATCACGACAAAGCCTTTACAATGTTCTGTCTAAACTCGATACTGCCGACTAAGGTTTCATCCCTTAGGGCCCCCTCTCGAGCCATGTGAATCTGCCCGTCCATCTGGAAATCTACACCACCAACTAGTAGTCCTTAAATTTAAACATTGCAAATTAATCAGCTATGTGCCAGACATGTGATTGTACGGTTAGGCCCAGTTTAGTGGCGCACAAGTTTAAGTCCTTAATTTGACTTAGGCAAGACATCCGCATCCCAAATGTGCTAACAACACCCCCTTTACTGTACGATCACTTGCTTGAGGGAAAACAATCTTGTTTAACGAAGACCAATGGTACACCCTGCCATGGTACAACAAATTTTACAACGGTGGATACCAGCCACAATTCAATATCTCATTAAGTCAAGATTAACATTAATTCACATGTGATATGAATCCCAACATACAACTAAGCATGTTTAAGCATAGCTACGATAATCCAATGTTGGTAAAATGATCATGTCCAACTAATAATTTCCCAACCTAGGGATAACAATGGGCACGTGGCATTCCAATAATCAAGGTGGCATAATGTCAACTAGGTATATTGCTATTCCCAGCAATTAATCATTGTATAGAAATAGCATGTAATTGTATAAAACTAATTACTTTTGCAAGCATAGGTTCAACATGATCAAAGGTTACGACTTGCCTTGTTGATCAACTGTTGAGTCTTGATCTTCAAATTCTCTGTTCGCTCCCTCGGGATTAGTGTTTACGAAAAAGAAAGCAACGAATACAAATAAATAACAAACAGAGACTCAACAAACTCAGAATTGAAAATAATTGGTTCTAAAATGTAGATCTTGATGTTAGAAAAATTTAGAAACTTGAATTGCTTCCATTGGAGTCCGTGTGAGGGAGAACGGATTTTTGAAAGGTTTAAATCACATAAAACAATAAAGAAAAGATTTCCAAATTATTACAATTACTTTTCTAAAGAAAAATAAAAATCCAAATTACTTAAAAAAAATTATCAATCTGAATCTTAAGTTGTAAAAAAATTATTATATTTTCTTATATATATATTTTAGACCGATTCTCTCTCTCCTGGCTGTTGGCTCGGCTTGCTGACTTCTCTGGACATGCAAGCTTGGCCAACCACAGAGAAGCTCATGGCCAGGACACAGCCCAAGGCGCATTGGAAGAAGGCAAAGCACAGCACAACGCATGCCATCCAAAGCCAGGACACACCACTGCAGCCTACCGGCGAGCTTGCCGGCCGGTTAGCCAGAGTACGGCGGCTCAAACGTCGATGAACAGCTTTAGGAAATCTCGAAATTCATCGCGCAAGGCACACCAAACTCAAAATTGATTGAGGGTTTACCTTCACGATGACCGGTGGCACGAAGTGATGTGATCGGTTTTGAACGAGGCTCTCCGAGGCATCGGGAGGCTTGCTGGGGCACGTCGGCCAATGTTTGGTTCACGCTCTAGGTGTCACGGTGTTCTAGCCAAACTGAGGCACAAGAGATTGGAATAAGTGGAGGAACGGGTTGAGCAATGAAAGGAGATCCTGGAGCTCACCTTAAATAGGCTCGGGGTGGCTCGTAGAGATAGATACGGATACGTTTCAAGAAGAGTCCGTACCGAAAAAAACTCAAATTTCTCTCAAAAAACACTACACCATGACACAATTTCATGCACAGCCTATCTGTCGGCAAAGGCCACATAATGCGACGCATTATCTGTCGGGAAAAGTTTTACTGACAGAAAACTATAGTTGGAATAAGTCCTGTCGGGAAAAACATCTACCGACAGATATATTTTTGTCGACAGATGATCTGACCTTGTTGCAAGAGATTTACCGACAGATGTACCTTTTCTGACAGACAGACTTTTGCCGACAGAAAGGAGTAATGCCGACAGATAGTTAGATGGTAAACCACGTTAGTGCAAAACCATGCATTTCTTAGACTGATAAAATGACAAACATTATTGTACTAAATATTATAGATCTAACTAATAAGTAATTCATATTTACACCACATCACAATAGAAAATGATTCAATTAATGCATCCATTCAACATGATTCAACTTCATTCAATTAGAAGATACAAATTTGTCCATCAATGAATACATGTATTCAACACCAGTTCAAAGTTCATTCAAGTAGAATATACAAATTTGTCCAAAAGCCCAAACTTTCTACAATTAACCATCAATCCTTTACAAAATACAACCCTGTTGGATCTTCAAAGTTAGGGTCAACTGTCTTCCACCACATGAGGTGTTAAGTATACAAAATGATCACTTAGTATATATGCGACTAGTCGTTCTAAACAAAAGCATCTGTATTGATTAGCTTGATGGTAACACCAACTTTCTAGGTCCTTCCAATTTCTACCTGCAAAGAAAAAACTTCCAAATCTAGTGCAAGCACATAAACTTCAAGAGTAGAGTACTAGCAATAGCGAGCTTTGTTTTCAAAGTTAAGAATAGATAGAATACATTGATTGTCCAAAAAAGAGTCGAAAAAAATCTCAAAATGAAAACAATCAATGGAGAATAAATGTGATTAGCTGCATGAAAATAAAATTGACATCTTAGTTGTCGATCAGTAATTGTTCATTTATGTAGGTTTGTCTATGTATGCATAGGAGTTCATTGATCACGACATTAATTAAGGATTAAAAGATGGGAGTGGGCCAATGAAGGCTTTGTTAGGGGCCAGAAAGATCTTCTGAAGACCATCAAGAGAAAGAAGAAATCCTCTCAGGAAGCACCAAGTGAGCTGAAGTAGGCACATGTCAAACCTGCACCTGGTACCGAAAATTGCCTTTGCAGGAACTGCCAATTTTCTATGTGCATGTTTGGTGTCAAATGCCAAACAATCCACTTCATGTGCACAAGTGCAGAACAACTTATATTTGGTCGGTTGTGCTAGAATTTGGCAAAAGATGAAAGACAACTTTTTGGGTCACAGTTCCATGGTTTCTTTCCTACGTATGCAGAATCTGCTTACTTGGTATGAAGGGCATTTAGCTTTAGCAGGAACGAAGGCCTTAGTTCAATGCTGACTAAATAGGCTCGGCTGATTGTTAAAAAAAACATGGCTGATTGTTAAAAGAAACAGCCGTTGAGCATTCCTTTCTTGTCGATCACTGGGTGCAATCACTTCATATAAAAGAAGCAAAAAAGTGGGGGACTTATATGCTGGATAATTGTATTGCCAGAAAATGCAGAGTATAGAAGCAAATTCTCGATGCATGCATCTCCCCCGGCCGACTGAAATAATTTAATTTCCTGGAATATTGGGGAGAAAATTCGTTGATATATATATAATCCAACAAGGGGATATATGTGGTGCGTTAATTTCTTTTTCTGTGCACTATTTTCCAAAAACGATCTTGTCTTGCTGACTGTCAACATTGCATAAATACCAAAAATAAGCATTAGCATATACCACATTACACCTTGGTTGGTGTCAACCATCATATGTTACAGGCACAAAAATTGGTCAGGAAAGATCATGCCAATCAACACAAAACCTAGAGAGCAGCGTTGTTCACCTTGGATTTGCGAGATGCCAGTGAACACAAAACCTCAATGCTTAGATAAAGTGAACTACAGTCAAGAACAACACCTTCGATTTGCGAGCAGTAGTCAACAGATGAAGCAATAATGCAAGAGCACACCTTGGATTTTCAAGCAATAGTCGGCAGATGAAGCAGCAAGTCGTGGACTCGTGGTGGTGTGGCACCGTCTCTGTCTAGGAAGAGGCGGGATGGCCAGTGGCAGGGCGACAGGACGCGGCTCAGTGTAGAGAGGAGGCAGGTTAGCCGGTGGCAGGAGGCAGAGTGATGGGAGGCGGCTCGGTGTAGGGAGAAGGCAAGTCGGGGACTAGTGGTGGTGTGGCGTGGCTGGACGACGGCGGGGGCACTACATGGCCATGGTGCCCTTTGGGGCTACCGCGACTGGACGGCGGGGGCACTGCACGGCCATGGTGGCAGGGGGACGGATCCGTACATCAGGGACTCCCGAGAGCCTAGGGGTGATGGATCTGGTCAGTGGGGAGAGCGCGGCAGTGGCAGCCGGTGAGGCGGAGGCGAAGGCGGGGGTGGCTGGTAAGGCAGAGGCGAAGGCGAGAAGTTGGCGAAGCGTCGAGTAGATTGAAGGCGGCCGGGAGCGGGAGCTAGGGCGAAAGCGTCCAGGAGGATGAGGTGGGGAGCAAGGCAAGGATGCGGAGGAGCGACGCGACGAAGAGGGGTTGGGCACTGTGTGGCGACGAGAGCGAGCTGTGTGGCGGCGCTGTGAGGGAGAGGAAGATTTGGGGAAACAAATCGAAGGGCAGCGCTGTGAAGCTAGCTAGGGCGACCGCGCGCGCTGGTCCACCCAATTTTTTCGTTCGCGCGCTGCCGCGTTAGCTGTACATGAGATTTGCCGACAGATAGACTGACTGAGAAATACATCACTGCCGACAGATATGTTGTCTCTAAAATTATATATTTTTACCGACACATAGTCTATCCGTAATTATAGTACTGTCGATGGATTAACTGTTGTAAATCTTTATCGACAGATGATTAGATGGTAAAAGCTTATTATTACCTACAGAAATCTGTCGGAATTTTTGGGTCATGGTGTAGTGAAAGAGGGAATTAGAAAGAAATAATCATGGGGGTTAGTTGATGATAAGGTGGCACACGTATTGGACCCGAATTCGGTTAAGAAAGCTTGTTGGATTGAGCTTCCAAAATTTTGGCCATGGAGATAGGATAGACACGGCTTAGCTGGATATATTATGGAGGTTGAATACAACGTATCACATGTGGACCTAGTTTAGTAGTTATTTTTTAATTTAATTAATTCTAAAAATAAAAAGGTTTTGAAACAATAGCAAACAAGGTTCAAAAATTTTGGAAACATTCTAAAAAATGCCTTGGTACATTTTCAACTTATTGTAAAAAATGTCTTGGGAAGTCTGGTAATGAAATCCATACCAATTTCTTCCTACTTCCACTCTGAAATCTTTAATGGCTACAGTAATCCAGCTGGCCTTTGATGTTCTGCTTTGACCTTCTGACAGACATCACAAAGAGCAACATACTCTACGATCTCACTCTTCATGCTAGGCCATCAATACCTTTCTTTAATGTCTTGATACATCTTGGTACTTCTAAGATGAATGGAGTATAAAATCTCATGCGCTTCTTTGAGTAACAACTCCTTAAGCTCTTTCTGATCTGATACGCAGATACGCTTCTCATACCAAACGGTTCCTTGTTCATCTTCAGTAAAATCTGGGGCTTTTCTTTCTTCATATTGCTCTTAATTTCCATGACATCGGTATCATCAATCTGTGCTTCTCGAATCTGATCCTCTAATGTAGGGCGTACTTCCAAAGTGGCTAAGTAACCTTCTTGTACCAATTCCAGACTAAGCTTTTGGAATTCTCTGTTGAGTACTAGCTGACTTTCCTTATTCATCAGGGTGTTGTAGTAGCTCTTTCTACTCAAAGCATCAGCTACGACATTAGCTTTACCTGTATGATAATGAATTCCAATGTCATAGTCCTTGATCAACTCCAACCATCTTCTTTATCTCAAATTGAGATTGGCTTGGGTAAAAATATACTTCAAACTCTTGTGATCAGTGTAAACCTCACAACGATTACCGATGAGGTAATGAAGCTAAATCTTTAAAGCATGCACTACGGCTGCTAATTCCAAATCATGGGTAGGATAGTTGACTTCATGTGACCTTAATTGTCGCGAAGCGTACGCCACAACCTTCTTATCTTGCATTAGCACACAACCGAGTCCTTGTCGAGATTCATCGTAGAATATCTCAAAATTCTTTCTGATATCTAGCAAGATAAGCACTAGGGCAGTTGTCAAACACTTTTTTAGCTCTTGGAAACTCTGCTCACATTTTATTGTCCAAACAAATTTCTTCTCATTTTTTAAGAGCTGAGTGAGCAGTCTAGCTTTTCTGGAAAATCCTTCTATGAAACGGCGATAATATCCCACCATTCCACCATTCCAAGAAAACTTCGAACTTGGGGTACCGTCTTGGGTGACTCCTAACTGAGCACATCTTGTACCTTACCAGTGTTAACAGCAACTCCTTCAGCTGATATGACATATCTTAGAAAAGCAACTTCTTTCATCGAGAACTCACATTTACTGAACTTAGCATAGATTTGGTTTTCTCTTAGCTTTGTTAGAACTAGCCACAAGTGATCCTCATGTTCTTCCTTACTTTTGGAGTAGACCAGAATGTCATCAATGAAGATAACAACAAACTTGTCCAGGTATTCTATGAATACTTTGTTCATTAGGTTCATGAAATATGTAGGAGCATTGGTCAAACCAAAGGACACTAGTATAGTGCATGTGCTAACGCTACGACGGCAGTACACCCGCTTATCAATTAAATGAGAAGATAAGTATGAATACAACACTTAATAATAAAAGAGAAATTTAGAATTTTAAATGAATTTAGAAATAAAAATGGAACTAAATGGAGGTCGAATAGGCGAAAACGGGCTCCCAAAAGATTTTAAATCAAGAAAGAGAAAGAAAAATAATTTTTCGATCTTAGATTATTTTTGCGGCTTCCACAGAGAGCACACGTGCTCTCTGGGCATAACGAGGCAAGGGAGGAAGGCGGGGTGGGCGGCGGTCATGATGGGTCAAGATCTTTGGTGTGGCGATATCGCCGCGACCGACACCTGCGGGGAGGAGTCACGGTTATGTGAATTTGCGGGAAAGATGACGTGATGGCTTGGGTTACCTCAAAATCCGCGATCTTTACAAGAGGAAGCACTTGGGGATTTACGAATGCGATGGGGTGGAGGAGAGCTCGCTGGCTTTTATAGCACCGAAACAAGCATATTTATGGAAACCATAATTTGGGATCAAATTAGATTGGGAGGAAATTTTGGCAATAGAGCACAAAATTTAGGGAATTAACACTATAGATGGAAAGAGGAGATTTGGTGCGGGATTGATGGAGTTTGGGAGCTTCTTTCTTGCTTTATTGGAGGAGGAAGAGAAGAAGCTTCTTTGGTGCGGATCACGCTAAAAGAAGCTACAGGTGAGTTGCCTTCATTTTTTTAAAATATAGAAGGATTTTTGAAAAGATAGCACATTAGGTTAAAAAATTCTATAAAAATTCTCAAAAAAACTTTCGATTATTTTGTACTTAATAAAATTATTTTAAAAAAAATTAAATTATAAATTTGCCGAGGCACGGCGGCCGCGAGGTCGTGACCAAAGAACCTCGCCTTGCGTCGGCAAAGCCACCGATGGCAACCGTGGAGCCATTGCGGACTGCGTTCTCCGGCCATGTTGCCCCATCTCCCGGCTTCCTTTTCCCAAAGACGTAATGTATGGTCCTTTCCTTTTCGAACGTTTGTTTCCTTTTCCTTGATTCCGGGACGTTTGTTTCCTTTTCCTTGTTGATCTTGGAGGTGAGGAAGGTCATTTGTAGGCCACAGGATGATTTCAAAAATATGGAAAAATAAATGCGCTCACGATCACTGGATCCGCAAGGAAAAAAGATAAAAATTAAGCGGTTGCTTTCGCTACCGGTTCCATGAGAAAAATTAAAAATTAAGCGGCACTCACGCAGACGGTTGGTTCCTTAGATAAAAATGAAAACAAAAATTGGTAGCTCTCCGTGCGCTGAAATTAGGCTCTATGGGGCTATATCCGTAAAAAAGTCTCGAGAAGGGTCATATTCGGAAAAAAAATACGATCACAATGCCAGGACAATAAAAAATTCAAGTCTTATTTCCTTGCATGTGGATCCTATTTCCTTGTTTGATTCACCCTCCTTCCAAATATATAGTACGTACAATTTTGGCCAGTAAAAAATTCAAATCTGGTTTCCTTGCATGCGGATCCTCCTTATTTATTTCCTTGTTTGATTCGCTCTCCTTCCAAATATGTAGGTGGGGGAGGTCTGTTGTGGGCCACAGGGATGATTAGACACACTAAATAATGACCATCGGATGTGGGTGAGTAAAACTGAGGAAAGATCTGAGACGTTCATTTTGATGAATGCAAGTTTCTGGGGACATTTTGCTGGGTGCACGAACATTGGGCCATCTCTAATGAGGTGCATTATTTAGGGTGGACGTAGGAAAATTTGCTTAGGTGTATTATAAAGGGGTATAGATCACAGTATACTCATACTGTCCGTAACGAGTCACAAAAGCTATCTTTGGAATATCCTCTCGACAAATCTTCAATTGGTGATACTCTGATCTTAAGTCGATCTTTGAGAACACTTCAGCTCCTTGAAGTTGGTCAAAAAATTCGTCGATCCTTGACAAAGGGTACTTATTTTTAATGGTGACCTCATTGAGAGAACGATAATCTACGCACATTCTCTAAGAACCATCCTTCTTTTCAACAAGGAGATCTGTTGCTCCCCATGGCGAAGAACTTGGTCAGACAAAACTTTGATATTGCAGTTCTTTAATCCATCTCTTCACCTCAGCTAACTCATTAACAGGCATCCTGTAAGGTCTATTGGAGATGGGTGGTGTTATAGGAACTAGATCGATCAAGAATTATATATCCCGGTCTGGTGGCATCCCAGGCAACTCATCTAGAAACATATCAGGAAACTCTCTGGTGACTGGCACATATTCCAAACTTATTCCTTTAGCACCGCAAACTTTTATCCTTTCAGGCTTGTCTGTAGCAGCTTGAAACTTTAACTTAGCTCCATTGGATTGGTTAAGGTGATCATTCTATTCCCACAATCCAAAACTGCTTAGTTCTTGGAGAGCCAATCCATGCCTAATATCACATCTAGAGACTTGGTGTCTAGGACAATGAGGTTGGCTAGAAATTCTACCCCTCCAATTAATATTTTAACTTCGGGGCAGCCTTGGTTCGTACTCAAATCAGAACCAGGTGATTACACCAATAAAATGGTTTTCAGAGACTTTGTCTTTAATTGGTGATTTGCAGCAAAACTCCAAGAAATAAACGAATACTTGGCTCTAGAATCAAACAAAACCATGATAGATGCTGAGTTAACTAGGAGCTTACCTAGTATGACATCCAGTGCAGACTGAGCATCCTCAGTGGTGATGTGGTTCACACGGCCTCTTCCAATAGGTGATGGAGTCCTCGTGGCTAGGTTGGGATTCTGGGGTGCTCCACGTCCTACTCCTAGTGCAGGGGTCTTGGCTAGTGTAGCTCCCAAGTTTAAACGAACTAGCGTCAAAGCTTGCTTCCTTGGGAAATTGTTGGCATAGTGACCTAGTTCATGGCAGTTAAAACTAGTGACTCCTGCAGCTGGATTGTTGGTCCTCTGAGGCTGATTGTTGTTGGTGTTAAAGTTGAGATTGCCTGAAGTAGCTGGGTGAGGTGCCGGTGCAGGGGTCCTGAATGGAGTCGGAGGAGTAAATTGAGTAGGTTGTTGTGCATTGGTTCTTCCTCTCTGTTGTTGATTCTGATGAGCTCCATGTTGTATCATCTTTCTCTTGCGGGATTCCTCCAACTCACGACGAGATTCCTCAATAAGCATGGATTTGTCTACAAGATGCTAAAAAGCTGTATATCATTGCCAATGACTTGAACCTTTAGTCCTGGATTAAGCCCACGCTTGAATTTTTTCTGGCGTGCAACATCTTTTGGAGCGTAGCGAGCAAGTTGAGTGAACTTGTTGAGGTATTCACTCACTGACATCCCTTCTTGCTTGAGCTCACTGAACTAATTCTTCTTCATTTCTACCTTGCCATCTGGGATATGGAAGTAGCGAAAAGCAATAGAAAACTCTACCCAAGTGATAGTCTGGGGGTCATCATGGGCGGCACTGTAGTTCTCTCCCCACTCAGCGGCTGTGCCCTCCAACTGATGTGTGACGTAAAGAACCTTCTCACAATCTGTGCACTGAGCAATTGCGAGCTTCTTCTCAATGGAGTGAATCCAATCATCTACCTCAAAGGGTTCTGAGGAGTTGGAGAAAGTGGGTGGGTGAGTGTCAGGACCCGAATATGCAAACTCGGACCCTTTGTGTATACCGCACTAGTCCAGGATTATGCTAGTGCACAAAGGCTCAACATCGGTAAATAACATAATCATACACAACAATAACATAAATAAGACTCCATTTATTGAATATAACTGAGTGCATGACCTTATGGTCGACTTACATGATAAAGCCATATAGGGCTAGACTAAGAATAATAAACTAAGACAATGCAGTGGAAAAGAAAGACGTAGACAACCCATCAATTTACCACAAGCAACTGACAAGCCTCGAACCCTAAACACTCGTGTCCTCCTGGTACTCCTCTTCCATAACAGATGTAGATTCTTCAACTGTTGATGTTATTGGCAAGGGTGAGTACTTAAAGCACTCAACAAGTTGTGCACAGAATGCAATTCTAATATAACTATATGCAAGGCTTATTCTAGAGGAATGGCTATCATGGTTATTTTGCAATAAAGCAGCATTTACAAATAAATATAATAAATAGATTGAAAATACAGTAAAACAAAAAACAATAATTAATAATTTCTAGCATTTCTCAAGTAAACTTGGCATCCAGCCCTAAATTAAGTTCCAAATCTTCCAATGACAACCTGCCATCCCAACCAAGTTTTCATTTGATAAAGTCTAACCCTTAACTGTAATTCCCAAGAATTACTCAATACCGCGAGCACGGCTATTCGAATAGATTTTACACTCTACAGAGGTTATGCGCTTTACCCACACGACATGATCCTCTCTTTTAGCCTCTAATTTCACGCTTCTTTTGGTGATCGGCCAAGAGGTCATGACAAAGCCTTACAATGCTCTGTCTTAACTCAGTACTACCTACTAAGGTTTCAACATCGACGGGACTGGTTAACAAGCTCAGGGCCCCCTCTTGCGCCATATGGGTTCATAAAAAGGCAAACCTCACACCACCACTGATAGTACCAAAGCTTAGGCATTACAAATTAATTAGCTAGGTTCGTCCTATTCCAAACATGTGGTTGCATGTTTGACTCAGGTCAAAGGCTTGCAAGGTTAAGTCCTTAAGATGATTAGGGCAAAACTTCCACAAACCCTCTGCCCTTCGGCCCACCTTGGCACACTGCCCCTCGCCACTTGCCCCAATATAAATGATTACCACTCCAGTTCATTACCAAGCACCACGTGCTATCAACAAGTCAACTTCGTTGCGTGACATCCCTCGTCACTACAACTCAACATCATTGTGTAACAACAATTGACACACCAATTCATAATCTTGTTCCATATTCCATTAGTTAATAATAAACTTTGATATTTCGAAGATCCTGTGAAGTACGTGGCATGACTAAGCATACTAACACGGCCTAATCAACCCATGTTGATTTTAATATTAGCCAACTATTAATGAACCAATCTAGGTTGACAATAGATCATGGCATACAAATGATAAGGTAGGGTATAGTTCAATTGGATAGATTAGCTAGATCCCAATTTAATTTGAAACAGTTATACACATAAAATAACATGCATACGGTAAAACAATATAACAACTTTATAAACTGGGTTCAACATGATTAAAGCACAATTTGCCTTGGAGAAACACTTGTTCTTGCTCTGAAACCTGCTCTTGAGTCAACGGATCCTCCTTGGATGCTCCGAGCACTTTGACGTCTACGCGTAACGAGATAGAATACCAAATAAACACCAAAATAGAGAGCAAAAAACTTTAAAATCAAATAAAATTCACAATTAAATAGATCTCAAATTTGCAAATTTTTAGAAATTTGGATCACCTCAATCGGAGCTCATATGAGGGAGAACGGGCTCTTTGAAGATTCAAAAATCCAAAAATTGGAAAACAAATAATAAACTGAATTATTTTTCTTCTGAAGAAGGATTTTATTGCGTCACACTGACGTCATCCCTGAATCGGTAAAATCCACGGTCGACACATGGCTCTGGTGTATGCACCTGGTCCACGGACCACCTCTGGTCCACCGTGGATCTGGTGCACACAGGCACTAGGCGACTAACACGCGGGTCAGTGCTTCATGCTGACTTACACGCTGACTGGGCTGCCACGCAAGCGAACACGTCGGCAAAAAGATCAACATGGCAGCCATGTGTCTACACGTGTCTTGACCGGGATAAGACCATGTCGATGGCGGTAGCACTCGGCCCTAGGGTCAACGATGATCGTTGGCGAGGATACCCACGGCAAGGACTCGACGTCGCCTACCACCTGACGCACTCGGGTTCGACTCACGTGCATCGAAACGATGGCGGTGGGCACTTCTTCTCTGGTGACGACAGCCTCTACGGGGACCTACTCCTCTGGCGAGTCTTCACTAGATCCAAGGTGTGCACGGGGTACTCCACGAAGCGGCAAACCCGACGGTGCTACTGATGACGCAGTTGAACCACCACCGGTGATGAATCAGCGAAAAATAGATCTCATCAGTGCACGGCGTAAACCTCAAAATGCGGCGTCACGATGGCTCGAACCTCACAATTACCTTAGGGCTTCTGATGCGAATGTTTTTACGAAGCCGATGCGCTCCTTAAATAGCCCTAGCTGATCGTGCATCGCCCGATTCCTTCGCGGTGTCCATGGCTGACACGGGGCACTGCTCCGAGTTTGTATCAAAGACGAAAGCCCTAGTGCTAACGCATGGCAAATTCGGCAGGAAAACAACGATTCAGTCTCCGCTAACCCTAACTGTACACGCATGGGCTATTAACGATCCGGATCGGATAAAGTCCCAAATCGATACGCATCATCTCGAGCGCCCATCTTAGATCCAATGGCTGACGCTCAAAAGATCCCCTTAGAAGAAAATGGCCTTTCGATCAAGATCCTACGGCTGGAAACCATCAAGACCACTCAGCATGAAAATGGCCGTGTGATGGAAATCCAACAGTTGGCGATTGATATTCTAGAAGCAAGCCCATGGGCTGGCACACAGAACTAGGCTTCGGCCCATACTGTTCAAAGGATTTCCCAGAGTTTTTCGATTAATTTTAATTCCAGAAAATAGATTAATTTGTAAAAGGTGGATAAAATACCAGGAAAAATTAAGAAAAATCTCAAAAAAATATTTTGAGACATTTTGAACTCAAATAAAATATTTTTAGCTGAAATTTACTTTAATTTTATCTATAATTAATTAGTTTTCACAAAAGGCCAATATACTTAACTTGAAATAAATTCAAATAAATCCAGAAAAATCCAATAAATTCAGAAAAACCATAAATGCATAAATAACACAATAAATTAATAAAAAACAAAAATTGGGATATTACAGCGAGTCCTCATGAATTTGGCTAGCTTGGACTGCGGACGAGCTTGAGGAGGTGTAGCAGCAGCTTGGTTCTCCTGGTTCCACAGGTTAGCCAGGGCCACTGTAGTCTGGTTTTGATTCATCATGTTATTCATGTTCTGCATCATTGTGTTCATAAGTTGAGTCTGAGCAGCCAAAAAGTGTCCCATGTTCTAATCTATCACTGCAGATGGTGGTTGTGGTGCATTGACGTTGGCACTGGCACTACCGTTGGCATTGGCATCCACTAGCGAACTACGACCAGCTCCAAAACGAGTGTTAACCATCTGCGATGCAGCATAAGGATTTGACAGGTAAGAGGGAAAAGCAATAGACAAGTGGTAAGGTCATCTAGGGGAGCAGGTAACATCCAATGACAAAATTCAACAAGGGACATAACCAAAAAAGCTTCAAATTAGAGAGGCAATAAAACTTTCAACTTAAGGTATGGCTGCAACACCATGTCTAGGGCAAGTGTACAACATACCGGGCACACAAGCAACAAAAATCCTAACATACGTGGATTATACGTTACTAAACCGATAAGAGCAACATGCTCAAACACAACAGAGCACCAAAAACCTATCTTATATGGGAGCCATCTCGGGCATACTCTCGACGGCTTGATCATCATCTTCCTAGATTTGAATTCTTGCAGAAAATTTGAGACTTTCAGAAGTTCATGAGAAGAGATCAATTTAAACTTTCAAAACAATATTTCAGTAAAGGAGAGGAATAGGAACCTAAGAATAAGAGGAGAGGAGACAAACTATTAAATACCAATTTGTTGGTTTGATTTATAAAATAATTTTGAAGATCATGCTAACTAGGGTAGCGATCTACAGTCGATATGGCTCTAATACCATCTCTGTCAGGACCCAGATCTATGAATCTGAAACCTTCTGTGTATACCGCACTAGTCTAGGATCAAATACCATATCATACAACGAATTGACTAAGAAAGTAGCAAATTATTATTAAATAAAGCAACAGACCTTATGGTCAAAATTTACAACACTATACCTTAAGGGCTTAAGAAACAAATAAACTAGTGCTGCGGAAATAAAATAACTTGGGCCATTCGACACACCACAGGCAATCGTCTAGGGAACGCCTTTCTAATCCACGTAGTTTTCATAGTACTCCTTATAGAACTATGTATTTCCTGGTCCTTCCTCAGCAACTAATCACCAAAGGCGTATAGCCGTGAGTACAAAAGTAATCAACAAGCCGCAGAGAAATGATGCAATATATTCATGCAAGGCTTGACAAAGGTAGTCATATGGTTCTTTTGTAGAAAGCAATAACTTGAATTTAAATATAATAAATAGATTCAAAGCATGTTTATGAAAATATAATAAATAACTGAAAAATCAGTAGTAGACAACATGAACATAATGGTAAGACTTCACCCAACACTATCTAAAAGTATCATCAAACCACTTGACTCGACAGTGTTAACTTTGGACAACAAAACAACAATGAACTCCCTGTTCATATCCCAACAATTCCACCTTCCAACATTATATGAAACACTCTATACCTCATATGAAATCCCCAGGCATGTCCATGACCATAGACACAGCTATTCGAATAGTTTTACACTCTACAGAGGTTGTACTACTTTTCCTACAAGACATGATCATTTCATTTTGCCTCCGGATTAATACACTTCCTTTGGTTTGTCGGCAGAGAGATCACGATAAAGCCTTTACAATATTCTGTCTAAACTCGGTATTTTCCACTAAGGTTTCACCCCTCATGGCCCCTCTTGAGCCATGTGAATCTACCCGTCCATCCCAAAACCCACACCACCACTTGATAGTACTCAGATTTAGACATTGCAAATTAATCAACTAGGTCTGTCCCATACCAGACAGGTGGTTGTACGGTTAGGCTCAGTTCAATAGCGCACAAGATTAAGTCCTTAACTTGTCTCAGGCAAGACATCCATATCCAAAATGTGCTAACGACACCATCTTTACTGCATGATCACTTGCCTAAGGGAAAACAATCTTTTTTAACCAAGACCAATGGTACACCCTGCAATGGTACAACAAATTTTACAATGGTGGCTACCGGCCACAATTCAATATCTCATTAAGTTAAGACTAACATTAATTCACATGTGATATGAATCCCATCGTACAACTAAGCATGTCTAAGCATAGCTACGATAACCCAATATTGGTAATATGATCATGTCCAACTAATAATTTCTCAACCTAGGGATAACAATAGGCACGTGGCATTCCAATAATCAAGGTGGCATAATGTCAACTAGGTATATTGCTATTCCCAGCAATTAATCATTGTACATAAATAGCATGCAATTGTATAAAACAAATTACTTTTTTCAAGCATAGGTTCAATATGATCAAAAGTTACGACTTGCCTTGTTGATCAACTGTTGAGTTTTGATCTTCAAATTCTCCATTCGCTCCCTCAGGATTAGCGTCTACTAGAAAAGAATGCAACGAATAAAAATAAATAACAAATAGAGTCTCAAACAAACTCAAAATTAAAAATAAATATCTCTAAAATGTAGAACTTGATTTTTATAAAAATTTAAAAACTTTAATCGCCTCAATCGGAGTCCGTATGAGGGAGAACGGATTTTTAAAAGGCTTAAATCACATAAAACAATAAAGAAAAGATTTCTAAATTATTAAAATTATTTTCCTAAAGAAAAATAAAAATCCAAACTACTGAAAAAAAATATTAGCAATTCGAATCTTAATTTATAAAAAAATTATTATATATATACATATATATATATGGCAATATATCGAGTGAAAACCCCCTTTACCGAGAAAACTACATGAAACCCACATGTACATGTTTTAAAAAGTTCTTAAAAAATTACTATATGTAGGGGAGGCGAGGTTCTACAATTATGCAAAATTTCAAAACCAAACTCCATTGCATTTGAAAGATATGAAAAAGAAAATGTCAGCTTGAATAGTGATTTTCACTGTTTAGCACTATTCATATCGCTATTTGTCTTTTTCATATCTTTCAAAGCTATTGAGTTTGGTTTTCAAATTTTTCAGGATTACAGAAGCTCACCTCCCCTACATATGTGGTACTTTTTTGGAATTTTTTTAAAACTTATACACGTAGATTTCATAGAGTTTTCATGGTAAAGAGGGTTTCACTAGATATGCTGCCTATATATATATATACTGGGCACCTCGATTTTAAATGCGCGAATTCAAGCCATATTTGATTATATTTTTCAAAAATTTCAGTTTAAGGTATATACCCATCTATAATAATTCAAATAAAATGCATACCTTTGAAAAAATATACTCGAATTCAAAGATTTTGATCGAGTTTAGATCACATGCTTTGCTGATTTACATATAAAATCGGCATATACTACAACCAAACTATCATTAAAAAGGGAAACTCTAGTTTGAATTTCAGTTCAAACTTGTTTGAACTAGTTAGTAAACTGGTTAAACTCAGCATCATAAAAATTTCAAAAAGTTTAGCATTAAAATACATAGAGAAAATATCTTTTTTAGATCATGGTACCCAATCACATGGTGCCTAGGTAATTATACTATATATATATATATATATATATATATATATATATATATATATATATAGTATAATTACAGGACACCATGGTGCCTGAGCTCCATGATCCAAAACGGTATTTTCCTATGTATTTTATGCTTGATACTTTTGACATTTCTATGATGTCGAGTTTAACTAGCTTACTAACTAGTTCAAACAAGTTTGAACTCAAATTCAAACTAGAGTTTCCTTTTGATGATAGTTTGTTGTAGGTATGTGCTGATTTTATATATAAATCGAGCAAAGCATGTGATCCAAACTTGTTCAAAATCTTTGAATTTGAGTATGCTTTTTCAAAGGTATGTGTTTCATTTGAATTTTTATAGATGGGTATATACCCTAAAACTGAAATTTTTGAAAAATATACTCGAATATGGCTTGAATTCACGCATTTGAAATCATGGTGCCCGGGCACCATGGTGCCCCATTTCGGCTTCCTATATATATATTTATATTATGGACTGATTCTCTCTCTCCTGGCTATTGACTCGGCTTGCTGACTTCTTTGGACATGCATGCTTAGCCGACCACAGAGAAGCTCATGGCCAGGACACAACCCATGGCGCATTGCAAGAAGACAAAGCACAGCACAACGCATGCCATCCAAAGCCAGGACACGGCCACTGCAGCACACTGATGAGCTTGCCGGTCGGCTAGCTAGAGCACGGCGGCTCAAACGTTGATGAACAGCTTTGGAAAATCGCGAAATTCATCGAGCATGTCACACCAAACACAAAATTGATTGAGGGTTTACCTTCACAACGACCGGTGGCACGAAGTGACGTGATCGGTTTTGGACGATGCGTTCTGAGGCGTTGGGAAGCTTACTAGGGTACGTCAGTCGATGTTCAGTTTGCGCTCCGGGTATCACGGTGTTCCGACCAAACGGAGGCACAAGAGATTGGAACAAGTGGAGGAACGGGTTGAGCAATGAAAGGGGATCCCGGTGCTCACCTTAAATAGGCTTGGGGTGGCTCGTAGGGACAGAAACAGATACGTTTCAAGAGGAGTTTGTACCGAGAAAAACTTGAATTTCTCCCGAAAAAGAAGGGATTAGAAAGAAAGAATCACGGGGATTGGTTGAAGATAAGGTGGCACATGTATTGGACACAAATTCGGTGAAAAAAGCTTGTTGGATTGAGCTTCCAAAAGTTTGGCCATGGAGGAAGAGATAGACACGGCTTAGCTGGCTCTATTATGGAGATTGAAGTCAACATATGACATGTGGGTCTAGTTTACTATTTTTTTTCGAATTTAATTAATACTGAAAATAACAAGCTGTGAAACAATAGCAAATAGGGTTAAAAAATTCTGAAACAATTCTCAAAAATACCTTGGGACATTTTCAACTTACTGTACAATTTCAGAAATTTTGGAGTTATAAGTTTGCTAAAATAAATAGTTTCATTAAACTAAAAATGGAAAAATAGTTTTATAAATTCTAGAATATTCAACAAAAATGTCAGAAAATTATAAATAAGCAATAAAATATTTTGTCCAAATTTTGGAATATTACATAGGCCTAGAACACCCATCCCATAGACTCGACACCGCTGGATACATGGGTAAGAGCGCGCAATGAAGGCGAGAGGATGAGGAGGGAATCCTAACAAGGCGTGCAAACCATTTGCCTCGACTGTAGACCTACCCACTCGAAACTGGCTAACGAGATCGAATCCCACATTTTCAGGCACCGTGACCTTCAGGAACTCCACTGACGAGGACGTGTCCAATGCCTGGTAAGATATTGAACTATCTAGTTTGCAATTACTCCATAACTTCATAATTATAAGTGAGATATCATGTTGGGCTCTTGAATGAAGTATTGAGTATAGAATCTTCGCAAGGCTCTTTCCAGTCGGTCAGGGGAAAGATATACTTACTATCAATGGCCTTTGGAAACCGGGAGCACTCGGGTTGCATGTGAAGCAAAGGTGTTTTCATTCCATGGAAAACGGTATTCCCACATGACTCCGACACATACCGGAGTTAGAAAAGATCCAAAGCCGAGTGCAGGAATAGCTGAGAGCACAATTCGATGATCAAATAAGAAGCCTTCAGGAAAGGTTGGAGCGAAGGGTGGTTGCGGAGGGGCACGTACGGATCGCGCAAGCCCTAGAAGCATCGACATAATTCAGCCCAACTAACCGTCGGAGCAACTGCGCACCCGCCCCTGAGACAAACGTCGACAATGCCAAATTCCTATTGATGATGTAAAGGTAATATATATCTCTCGAATCCTACATAGATAGATCTGTTGGACGTTTTAGCTAATTGTGTACTGTTATGTAGTTGGCCACACCGTGCAATCTCCAAGTGAGGCTTACCAATGGCTCCATCGCCCTGTAGGCTACTTGGGGTGTGCGTATTCATCTGGTCTAGGGGCGATTGTTCATAGTCACCAGGTAGCGTCGGGGTATACGAAGGTGAATGTCAACAGTGTACATGAAATTTGCAAGTCCATCACACTGGAGATGCCCCCAAACGACGAGATCGTGACACTAGGGGATGCCATTAACACATTCATCCAGTGGTCCAAGAGGGACATCTCCTTCGACGACCGTCCTCCAGCACCAGAGCTACACGCACAACATGAGTCACCTACTGTGCTACAACTACCAGCACTACCGGAGCCACATGCTGCACTAAAGTAGGCCACCATATCGGCTACTGTTCCCCATAAGCATAGGCCGATACTTCACTTTGGGCCCAGTCGTCTCCCGTGAAGATGACTTATGATAGATGGTCAGACGACGACAAGGGCAAATCGAAGAGAACAACAGAGGCCCATGTCTTTTTGTTGGCCCAAAAATTCAAGGTAGGACAACCGTTCGTATCGGGAGATCGCCAGCGAATGCTTTCAATAGCTTGCATTAGATTGCAAAATTGGTATAGGAAATAAGCCAACAAGCTAGTGGTAGAACGGATATCGAGTATCGCGATTAGGTTCAAGGAGGAGCATTTCTTCCACTAGTCATCAGGGGGTTTCTTCGTAGTCGGCTTCAATGACTTGTTCGATCTCTACAACCTGGATGCCCTCAATGCTTCACTCATGATATGCTGGACATTGTAAGTGTGTGCAATCACAATATACATTCGTGTAATACCAATAAATGTCATTATATATATATATATATATATATATATATATATATATATATATATATATATATGATCGATCCTTACTTTTGTATATATTGATACATGATCCTTGAAGCAAAAAAGGAGAAACCGCTGGTGGGTTTCCTTGACCCACATGTGGTGTCCAAGCATACCATGGACGATAATTTACAAGTCGTCTAGGAGTACGTAGAAAACTCATCGTCGGCTCAACAGGATACATAATACATACTTTTACCCCACAACACGAAGTAAGTGCTTCACTAGTTACTACACTTGTTGATTTGTACTTTATGAGTAACTTGATAAATACAACACAAAGAAAAGACAAACTCCAAAAAACAAATAGAATTCACAAAAATAAAGAGCTTGAATTTAGATGAATTTAGAAATTTGAATGGGCTAAATCCGATTTTGTATAAAGGAGGACGGGCTCTTAAAATATTTACTAAAAATTAAATCAGAAAAAGAAAAGAAAATATAATATTCCTAGAATATTTCCTGACAAGTGGGCCTAGTTAATAAATTAAAATAAAAACAAAGAATCAATTTTTCTGAAAATAACCACATAGGCTAACATGTAGGCCCCACATGCCATACTCATGCTAACATCATGATGACGGCGACGGCGGCGAGCAAAAGAGCGACGCCAGCTAAGGCTCGACGGAATTGCTAAACACCATTATGCAAAATTTGGGATGTTACAAGGATGTCCTTAAATATTTTAGTTTGACGTAACCTGAAACTAGTGGTACCCAACCTACTTTAACTAGACTAACAATTCTGGTGCAGAATTGCTAATTTTAGGGCCCTTTGGTGAGGACCTCGTCTCATTGAAACACGTCGAGCCACCTCCTTTGTTCCCCACTCCCCTTTCCTCTCAAAGGCTCTCTCGTTGCGACGCTTGTCAGCATTCCATTTATCCCACTATCCTTCCACATTCCCTTCCCGTCAAACTCAAAAAAAAATTGTTTTTAAATTCTCCCAAAGTTTTTGAATAAGAAATATTTTTTAACTATTTTTTGAATCAAAACTTTTGAACTGAAAGTTTCTTAAGTCTAAACTTTTCGAACCAAAATTTCTTGAATCAAAAGTTTTTGAACCGAAAGTTTGCTAAGCTAAAACTTTTCAAACTAAAAGTTTTTTCAAATTGAAAGTTTAAAAACAATTTTTTTTTGAACTGAAATTTTTTGAAATTTCTTGTTCTGAAATTTCACCACTTCAATTTTTTTTTATTTGAAATTTCTTGATTTAAAAATTCCCTAGTTGAGTTGAAAGTTCTTGATTTGAATTTTACCCGTTTGAAAGTTTATCGAGTTGAAAGTTCTAAAATTAAAATTTCCTAAGTTAAAAATTTCGTGATTCAAATTTTTTTGAGCAATTTAAAATTTTTTGAGTTGAAAATTTCTGATCTAGAATTTCTAGAGTTGAAATTTGGCTTAGTTAAAGTTTTTGTTCGAACTGAGAAGGATAGAAAAAAGGTGGTGATAGATAGAGAAGATGATATATGATATCCTAGGAGGGTGTTAGTAATTTTTTTAGTTTAAGAATAATCTTAAATTGGTTGTACCCATTTTTAGGTGAGTTGAAACGCAATTCACTAGTTAGGCCTAATGTTTCAAATTTCATTTTCGGACCACATCTTGAGGGGCGGCCGAAATTTAAAAACCAAATTTCAAATCCGGTATTTTTGGGGACGGCAAAACTGAAATTTTGGTCAAAATGACCAAAATTTCCACTACATAGTTGCCGACGTGGCCTTTAGGTTCACTGACGTCATCGAGCTCGGCCCTGCTGGTGCACACGCCGTGGTTTCCTGGAGCTACGTCTCCGCCGGCGAGCTCTTACCCCATTGATCTTGCCTCCGCTAACTCAATTCTTCTAGGAACCGTGGCTACCAAAAGGAACCTTGAATGCCTCGATGGCGTTCGATGTAACGCCACATTGGTGAGACTACAGGTGTCCTTGGTTGGTTCTAGGGTGTCCAGACGGTGGCCATCAACGCAAGGGAGAAAGTGAGTGTCGGTGGCACCCTAGCATTTATTGCTGGCGGTAGCGTGGGAGGAGGATGTGGCGGCGGCAAGACCTTGACGTTGTACATTCTGCTGAGAAGCACAACCACCGATTCATTAATCATCAAATTGGGGCTATGGTAATTGGTACATCACTAAATTGCTTGTAGAGATTGGATTGCCTTGTTGTTGATTGTATTTATGCATATACGAGTCTTAAGCTAGGCCACAAGTCCACAAGGCCACGAGTGTTCAGGTAGAGGTTACAGAATCTGAATCTTTTATTCAAGAAACATGACATGGTTAGTTCTAGGTCCGACAAATTAGCTAAATAATTCTTTTGCGGAATTTAGCTTAAATTCGATAGATAAAAAGCTTGTTCTGCATCTTCCTGAATAGTAAATAACGCAGTATGTAGTTCATCAACATATATAATTTTAGTTCTAAATGATATTACGTTTCTTTCTCATTGTTGAGCCTACTGCAATGCACTACCGAGGTCCCAGCTGCTTGAATCTGCATTGGGACCTTGGATGCTTATGAATTGCATACAGCTCTCAAATCAATCAATAATGTAACTTGGATGACTAATAAGGTTAGACTTTGGACAAATTCAATAATTTTATTCTAATGTTCCAGTTTTGAACGGATCACATTAGTGTTTTATTTAGATTTTACAATTCAATACCTCACAATCTCACTTGACAATATAGCTTAGTTTTCTTTTGACTGTAAGAATATAATTTGTGATTAGCAAAAGGTGCACCAAAGAAGGTTCACTAAAATCAACAACCACACCAAATTCTCTTGATTGTAAGAATAGAATTTGTGATTAGCAAAAGGTGCACCAAAGAAGCAGATGAGAAATTTACAGTTTACAATGAAGAGGTCAATACTTGTGCTATGGAGCCCAGAATCATTGTGAGATCATTGAGCACCGGAATTTCCAATGCTTCTTCCATGCCGCTTAACTAAAGAACAATCCCAGCATTTACAAAGACTAAGCAGCTATGCGGTGGAAAGACATAATACAAGGGAAACGACGCATTGATTAATGGTGAGTAGCTCTCCTGCATCTTGGCCTATGCACTAAGAATCTATGGCTCCTGTAAGCTCCATTTCCCTTGCTTTACTTACTGCCACTATTGCCGTCCTCCCAATTTATTTTGTGGCCCCAATGATAACAACCTTTCCAATATTAGTAGTGTCGACGATTGGAACCACCGACCGCAAAGGGGGGATATGAGTAGATCAGGTGAGGGCGAGGCCCGAAGTTGTGCTCATCCGGGAATGGCACTCGTCGCGGGGATGTATGTCTGAGAGGGGGCAATGAACACGAGGTTTATACTGGTTCGGGCCCCCAAGGTCGGGTAACAGCCCTACTCTAGTCTTGCCCTGAGGCGAAAGATGTATATGAAGTTTGGTGTGAGAATACAAGCGGGGCCCGAGCTCAGGGTCGCTCAGGAGCGAAGTCATGGGTACGAGAAGGCCAGGTCAACCGCGCTTCGCCTTGTGCGAGTCCGTTTCTGAGTATGTCCGTTTTCCTCTTCTGCCTCCTCTCTTCTTTTTTCCTCCCTTGGTCGGGGTGATCCATCGTCTTTTTATAGTCCTTTGGGAGCTTCGCTACCTGGTCCCGAGGCTGATGTCAGGTGCCCGTGGCGAGTCGATGGGGGTTGTTAAGAGGCGTCGATGGTCGTTGGGAGCTGACGAGAGCCGTTGGGAGTTGACGGGAGTTGTTAGGCCCTAGTTCCTACGTAGGGGCAGGTTTGGCATTGATTGCCACGCAGAGGAGAGTTTTTACACGAGATAAATAAATTATTACAAATGCCTTTTACCCCGGGAGGTGCAGAGGTCGTGGCGTCAGGGTCAAGCAGGATCTTTATCCTTGCGTCTGAGCCCGAGCTTGCTGGACCCGAGTCCAGGCTTGAGGAGTGCACTTTCCTAGGTCGGAGACAAGCCCTCGAGCTCGTGGAAAGCCACCACAAGGCCCGGGGGATGCTTACACGTGGCAAGGGTACCGATCCCCGACAAGCAGGTTTTGCCCTCAGAACAAGGTTACAGTGTAGGAGAAGAACGTGACTTTCCTCGAACATAACTGTAGTACCTCGAACATAAACTATAGTACCTTGATTGTGCTATGAGATGGTGACATTTGCATGGAGCAGAAGACCTTTGCTGCATTTCTCCAAGCAATCTTTCCGCCTGTTCTGATGTAAATAGAGTGGCACATTGCAACCATACTTTTGCAGAGGAGGCATTGCAATTTGTATATGTATTTGTTTTACAAAATTTTCACATGTATTCCTCAGAAAGGCATTACAATTCTCCACAAAATTTGGTGGAAAATCCAATCATAAAAACCGGTCGAATTTGTGATCATCTCGGTTAAGAAAACCCGAAATCTCACCGAAATTCATCGAAAATCAATGTAGCAATTTGAAATTTTCATTTTTTTATCCTACCGAAATTAGAATCTTGGTTCCGGTCAAAAGCCGAAATTTCAAACGAGATTTTCAAAATCTCAGGGAGATTTTAAACCATGGTTAGGCAACAAGAAAAATCAACCAGGGTTTCGGATAAAATACCGTTCATGCCCGGAAAACGAAATTTCGGCGAAATTCGGTAATTTCGGACAAATCTCGTCCGGAAATTCAAATTCAAAATTTGAATCCGGTTTTTTTTCTACCGGTAAATACCGAATTTCGGCGAGATTGGGCGAGATCTCGCCGAGAATGGGCGAAATTTCGGCCAGTTTGACAAGCCCGAAAATTGGTCCAAAAGATGGAGAACAATTTCAAAATTTTTTGTGGAGAGTTCTGACGTATTATTAATGTTGTCATAAAACTTTCAGATTTTTTTGAATCATGTAAATTTTTTAAAAATTGAAACATTGGTACTGTCGTAATGAAACGCTCACCGGCAATTTTGAACTGAATGAAAAATGGGACAAATTATGTTATAAATATTTGAAATTTTAATAGCATGATTTTGACATGTGAATAATATTGCCATAAAATTTTCAGTTGTTACTGGAGCTCGAGGAATTTTTAAAAATTGGGGAATTCGGGTATGCATGAAGTATGAAATTTAATGACATTTTGATGAAATTGAAGATTGAGAGTCACAATTCGAAACAATTAATGTATATTGACATGACAATTATTAAGAATGTAATAAAATCGATACACACAACAAGTCTTCACATATTTGCATATGACAATTAAATGAATGTATGTTTGCATCACATACCGATTTTTTTGGAAGCCCGAAATTTCGCCTTTCAAGCCCGAGATTTCGCCTTGTAGGCCCGAAGTCTCGCCCTGGGAGGCCGAGATTTACCTCCTGAGGCTAGGGGCTGGCCGGACTTGGCCGAAGATTGGCCGGACCAGAGAGGGAGCAAGGTGGAGAAGGGTGCTACGCAGGGGAAAGTGAAATGGCAGAGAGCCTCTCGGTGGAATGAGCTGTGAATGAACTTCAATGATTGACGATATATTAAAACCAGTGAGTTGTCAATGTATAAAATGAGTTATTCCTCATCTCTAGAACACATGAGCACACATATCTCAGTGGTAAGGCTAAACTCTATCAAACAAGAGGTCACGAGTTCGAATCTTCACGACGACATTTCTTTGCAACTTTTTTTTCCATAGTTCGGAGCATGTAAAAATTACCAAATTTTTTTAACATAGTTTCAATGCATCAATGATGCTGTCATAAAATCTTGAGAAGATGATCAAACATAAAAATAATCACGGAAAACATGAAAGTGTTACTTCATAATAGTTTTTTTCCAATAGTTTCAACAATGTAAAAATTACAAAAAAAATTGGTACATATTTGGAAAGCATCAATGATCTTGTGATAAAGTTTTGAGATCATGATCAATCACAAAAAAATACCAAAAATATGTGTATGTAGTACATCACTGTTTTCGAAATGTACATCACGTCCTTGTACCACATAAAATTTTTATTGACTCATCAAAACAGGTTGAATTTTTTTTAAACTTTTAAAACAGGGTTATGAGAGAATTTTTAAGCTCCCATAAAAATTTTAGGTAATTATCAGACATTAATAAATTTATAAAATTCTAGCACTGTCACTGCCTCATTTATCCTATTTCTAATTTTTATTTTTAAAACATAACAAATGATGTTAAAATATTTTCATAAATTTTATGTATTATCCTACATATCTTATGATACTCCCATAAATTTCTCATAGCATGAAAATGAATTCTCAATTTTTTAAAATTCAGAGAGTGTTTCTGCCGAAATGCCAAAAAATCTAAAAAAATCAACTTTTTCGAAATATTATCATTGAAGATCAATTCCTAAGAACTTATTGATATAATTTCGGTCAGATCCGGCAAAAAAAAAATCAAATTCCGAAATCTCGACGGTTTTTGCCGAAATCTCGCCGAAAAATTTAAAATTCCGAAATTTACTGTAGCAATTTCAAATTTTTTTCATATTTTTCCATCCGGCCGGTCTGTACAAACTCACTGGGATCCGAAATCCGAGATTTCGGCGAGATTTCGCCGAATTTCGCCGGTTTCTGTAACCTTGAAATCAGCAGCAGAAAACAAAACAGCAGCCGTCCACGTGACCGACCCCACCTGGCAGCATCACTGACAGCGCGGACAGATCCAAAGCGCGACCCGGACGGCAACTCAGCGCTGCGGAGGATTGAGCGAGCGGCCTCTCGTCTCGTCTCTCCTCGACGCTACGGTGCTTTCTTCCTCCTCCCCCAAATCCCTCCTCCTTCCCCCTCTCGATGGCTCGCCTCCTCCTCCTCCTCCCCATTGCCGCCGCCGCCTCCTCCCTCCACCTCGCCAGCTCACGCCTCCCCGTCGTCGCCGGTACGGAACTCACCCCTCCCTCGATATTTGGTAGGGCTTTCTCGTGACGTTTCTCGGGTTCGGGTTTCTTGCTGCTTTGGTTTGTTGTAGTTGCACGGCGTGAGGCGCTGTTCGGGGGAAGAGCAGAGGTCAGGGCGCTGGCGAGGCTGCCGAGGAGGGGGGTGAGCGCCGCCGCGGAGGCTGGCGAGTCGGCGGCGCAGGCGGGCACGGTGATCGGCCAGGAGGAGACGATGGAGTGGGTCAAGAAGAACCGGAGGCGCCTCCTCCACGTCGTCTACCGCGTCGGCGATCTCGACAAGACGATCAAGTAGAGTAACGGCCCCGCATTTGTTGTGAACATGCTTATGGCCGCTACCGTGTTGTCAATCTTGGATGTGATTGCTGACCTGCAGGTTTTACACGGAGTGCTTGGGGATGAAGCTGTTGCGGAAGCGGGACATCCCGGAGGAGAGGTATACCAATGCTTTTCTGGGGTATGGGCCCGAGGACTCGCATTTTGTTGTGGAGCTCACTTACAGTAAGCTTCTTGGATTAAAATGCCTTTGCCATATCTTCATCACTCAGATAATGTACTTTGTCTATCGTACTAACATGTGAAACCCCTGGTGAACATTTATTGGCAGACTACGGTGTGGAAAGTTATGATATCGGGACTGGTTTTGGTCATTTTGGGATTGCTGTTGAGGATGTAAGATTCTATCTCTTATCTCTCAGACTCTATTTTTTTTTTCTGTTGTAGAGATTCAGTACCGTGCCAATACCCAATAGTTGCCGCTTTCTGAAGTTGGTTATGTGATAATTACATATGAATATTTCATTTAGAGCTTGATTAGGTTTAAAGCCACCACAAGCTCTAGCACCAAATGTCTAAGGAATATCTAGCTACCTCCCATTGTTTTATCAGGCTGAAGTGTAGACTCAAACTCACCCAGACATAATATATAGAAATTCTCTCAGGGATTGTTACTTAACAAGACGTCTTTTCCCCGATATAATTTGATGCCCACAACTAACATAAACTTCATTGGAGATTCTCGTAAGCCCCATATGACCTTAAGCCAGGGAATCTGTCTTGAACTTTTTGTCCAAATGGCTCTTTTTTTTAAGGATAAACATTACCCTGACATATTAATATATGAAAAAGTATAACATCCCCTTGAATTACAACATTGCTCTTGAGAAAAGAGAAAATTACACAAAAGCCATGCATCAGGATGCGTATCATGCTGATTTTGGGTTGGCTTGAATCTTGTACAAGGGAACAATCCAAATTTTTTTTTAGGATAATGGATTTTGGCAGGATTACTGCAAGCCTCATAGAATAGATTTGAATACCTTCGATTTCCTCCTAGGAGATGACATAAAAAGTCATTGTAACGTACCAATAAATTTGTGAAAATCTTAGATGGTTTAGTCTTATTTTCAGTCAAATCTATGACATGTTAGAGATTTATTAGATGGTATAGTACTATAGTCTCACTTTCAGTCAAATTATAGTGGGAGTATAATAATAACCTTACCTTCTTTATTGGTAATGGTAACAGATGTTCATATAGTACGCGAAGTCCACATGTCTAGATGCAAAATCTCATCTACATGACTTATAAGACATTTATGAAACGTTCATAGCAATATTGCATAATGTTACACTTAGATACATAAAGCTATTCATTGTTTCCAATTATTTAAATCAAGACTATATATGTATGCACCGGATTATTATATGACTAAAATTTTGCACACAACAATATGCTTGATGAGTTAATTTTAATATTTTACCTTTGAATACATGAATATGAGCTTGCTGAAATATTTTTCTGGAAAAAGGAGCTGGCTGGCATATTAAGTTTCATTCCAAGAAAATCGTAGGTTGCAAAAACAGTGGATCTTATTAAAGCCAAGGGTGGAACAGTAACGAGGGAACCAGGTCCAGTAAAAGGTGGGAAATCAGTAATTGCCTTTATTGAAGATCCGGATGGTTACAAATTTGAGCTTATAGAAAGAGGTCCTACAACTGAGCCTTTATGCCAGGTAATGCTTCGAGTGGGAGATCTTGATCGTGCTATAAATTTCTATGAGAAGGTAACCTTTTGGTTTGAACTGGGATCGATTAAAGAATAAATTTTTCTCCTTTCCTAATTTTCTAATGAGTTACTAATTTGCAACATAATTTTTATAACAAGGCATTTGGCATGGAACTTCTCCGCAAGAGAGACAATCCTCAGTACAAGGTTGGTACTTTTCAAAACCATCCCATTGATGCACCTCATAACTTCCTTTCGCTAATGTTTTCATCTAATGCTCACTTGCTCACTATAATTAGATAGGAATACACCACATTCACTACTACTTCAAAAGTAAAAAAAAATCTTAAATTTAGATTTTTTTTAATTTGGCTTAGTCCCATATCTGGTACTCTGGCTATATAATTTAGAGCACTTAAAAAAGTTGTGGCGAATTGCTCTGTACCATCTCAAATATCATTCGAGTTGGAAAATACCATAAATGTGCCACTGACATGTGGTCCCAGGGCCCACTTGTTAGTCTCACATGTGATGGTGTTTTCCAATTTATACATCTTTGTGATGGTTCTGAGCTAATTTACTTGTTTTGTTTCTTTCCTTTTTTACACTTGGTTAAGAGTTATTGATAAATTTGAGATGATATAAAAGTTCCACATGTGTATTCTCTGACTAATTCATTGTTCATGGAATGGTTGATAGTGACAGATACTATCATGAAAGGTGTTTGATACATGGGCAGTTGTACTAATTGTGTCTTATATTTTTTAAAAATGGAGCAAATCTTTTGCCGTTTTAGTAATATTCTACTTTGAAGCATGTACTATCTGATTTTTGTCGTACTTGTGCATACGACAGATTATTCAATATTATGAGCTTTAGTTTGTATCTGCAATCAGGGTCTTGTGCTGTGTTTGTCTGAGTGATTGCATTGATTATATGACTCAAGTTCTTAAACCTGGAAACAAAATATTTACATCTTTGGAACAATTGATATGTTATAATAAGGGGTTACTCCCAAAAGAACTAATAAATCCAGCTTAGGCAAAACGAGAACCCTGTGATATGATATTTTTAGTTTTCCAATACTTGTTGACTTTCTTATGTGTCCCCTTGTATGTGCTTGTTTTGCTGAGTGATACGATACCACTTATTAGGGAAGAATGTTTCAGATTTCCTTCTTTCTAGTTTAGAATGTTTGTCTTGACAGCTGTGAAATGATTTACGATGTCAAGTCCAACAGTCTGCAATCACAAAAGTAGTGCCTCAGTGTTGAGACTACAAAGTACCACCTATAAACAATTAAGAACTTTTGGTACTACCTGTTGCTGGTTTTCACTGTGACATTTTCATTTGCTTCCAATTATCACAATATGCATCATGGTACAAAGCTTCCAGCGCTGTCCCTTAATATTTTGCAACCAAATTTGCATATTCCTCAATCCTCATCCCTTTGGTCATTTGATGGTATCCATGTGAAATTCGTGACATCATTAATTCTCTAATTGTACCTTTTGGTATTACCTGTTGCTGGTTTTCACTGTGACATTTTCATTTGTTTCCAATTATCACAATATGCATCATGTTACAGTTATAAGTTTCCAGCGCTGTCCCTTAATATTTTGCAACGAAATTTGCATATTCCTCAATCCTCATCCCTTTGGTCATTTGATGGTATCCATGTGAAATTCGTGACATCATTAAATTCTCTAGTTGTACCTTTTTCTCTTTAGTATACCATTGCCATGATGGGATACGGTCCTGAAGACAAAAATGCTGTATTGGAGTTGACCTACAATTATGGGGTCAATGAATATGACAAAGGAAATGCTTATGCGCAGGTATATTCTACTGCTATTCTGTACAATGGTTAATAATACAAGTGATGTTCCATTGCTAGCTCATGTGTCTTATTTATGTTACACACTTAGACAGTTACACTTCTGGAGGTTGATTATTTTTATCCTTCCAGATTGCTATTAGTACAGATGATGTCTACAAGACTGCGGAAGTTGTTAGACTAAATGGTGGACAAATAACTCGTGAACCTGGCCCATTACCTGGCATCAGTACCAAGATAACCGCTTGCACAGATCCCGATGGCTGGAAAACAGTATGTGTTATTTCTTCTTGTTTTACTGTCACAATTCTCTATATTTTTTTGTCATGTGTGTTGAGGCATAGTTATCGGATTCGCTGTAAGCCCCCTGTGTATTGTGAACCGGATTCGTCGAATCTGAACCGGTTTAGAGTACGGGTTCGTGATCGCAATGGAAATTGGAAGAAAAAGTTGGGAACCGCGAACCCGAATCCTGTATCGTGACTTAGACGAACCACGTTTCTGGTAACTATAGTTTGTGTGATTTGTATTTGTTTTTGTTCCTCGCTTTTTTCAACTGTGCCATAGGTGCTTGTTTCTGACCTTTTCCCAGTGATAACCAGTACCAAATAATTCTAATTTTGGTCCTGCTTATGGTAAAAACAGGATAAAAAAACTGAACGAGCACCTATTCTTCATGTCACTCGAGAACACATATATTATATAATAGATTAAATTTCACAAAACTACAAGTTTCTTGTACAAACTATAAAGAAAGACAGATTTTAGCTTCTATTTTACAAAATTATAGATTTTAGAAGAACTTGTTTCACAAAACTACAGGTTTCTTGTACAAACTATCACAAAAATACAGATTTTAGCTTATATTTCACAAAACTACAGATTTTAGGAGAACTTGTATCACAAAACTACAAGTTTTAGAAGAACTTCACAAAACTACAGGTTTTAGAATTGGCCGTTTCTTGTAATAGGTCTGACAGTGTGGGCTCGCATGGCGGTCTCACACGCCCTCATTTCCCGTTTCACTCACGTGTGAGGTTGTCATATGAGCCCAGACTATCAGACCCGTTACAAGGAACGATTAATTCTAAAACATGTAGTTTTGTGATATAAGTTCTCTTAAAATCTATAGTTTTGTGAAATAGAAGCTAAAATCTATAGTTTTATGATAATTTGTACAAGAATCATGTAATTTTGTGAAACAAGTTCTTATAAAATCTGTAGTTTTATGAAATAAAAACTAAAATCTGTAGTTTTCTGATAATTTGTATAAAAAACCTGTAGTTTTGTGAAATTTACTCTATATAATATTGTATTAGTGTCAAAGAAAAGCATGAAAGGTTCTTAAAATCATGTGAAATTTGCCATAACTTGGACTTGAGTCCTTTCAGTGACACTGAACTACCTTGGGTTCAAAATGCAACCGCGGGTAGTATCCTAGGTTGCCCTGTTGGCTGTAACAAGAAGTATTCAGCCTGCCTTACCACAGGTTTTCTCGACTATGTTCACTATCAATGGTTTTTTACTATTGTGGTATTCTGGATATGGTTTATTTAAGGTGCAGATTTGCATGTCTGTTGCAATGTAAATAGCTTAATGTGAAGTTCGGCATCTTAATTTGTTTTCGCACTGCAGATGAACCTACTAAGTATGTATGTATGTTACTGTCAAATAGTTGCATGTAAAATGTGTCCATGTTCCTTGTTGTGGACACTTGAGTGGGTATTCAAAATTGAAGTGTGTAGGGATTTTGTATTTATATCAACTAGTCAGCTATGTACACAGTACTATGGCAACATCCACTGTATTTCCATGTTATTGATTGAAGTAGATTTTAAATTATGTAACATTTATATGATCAGGGAACTCTCTTGGGGTGCAATGGTTGGCACACAAGATTTTGAATTCACCCACCCAATATCGAGTGTCACTTCTACCTTAAATTTGAAGTGTAGGGGGAATAAGTCTTACCCTGTCACATCTAGAAAAAACATTTATATGATATGGTGCTGAATCTCTTTATTGAAGCCCCACTAAGGATTTCCTTGTTTTTCACACAAGTCTATTGAGTACTACAAATATATTTTGTGATTTACAAATTTTTGGTGTTTCTTATAATATAGATTGCAGGCATATCTCTGGTGAAAACTCCAAATCCATTTTGTTTTGGGCACCCAATCAATGTTGAAAATTTCGAAAACAAAATTGAGGTAGTTTATGTAATACTGCATTACCCTTTTAAAATTTCATGTTTAAACTCAAAATGAGTTGGGACAAATGAAAAGGAGAAATTTTCTGCCCTTTTCTTTTGGCAAAATTGTACTATAAGTCCCTGAACTATCTCGTTTTGTTCAATCAGGCCCCTGTACTACTATTTTGTTGATTTGAGCCCCAAACCATCCAATTTTGTCTAATCAGCCCCTTCCGTAGTTTGGTTAACGGCAGGATGATGTGTCAGTTAGATATTGCCATGTAGGATCGCCAACTGGGTGCCAAATCATGTGAAGTTGCTCTGAAGGAGAGAGAGATATTTCTGTCCATGCCACTAGTTTTTTTGCATTTTCGAATTATGCCGTTGTTTTTGACTAATTAGCTTAATGCCACTAGATTCAAAAAATTGTTTGGAAAATGCCACTCTAATAGGGTTAAAGCCCTTTGACCAAGTAAAAATGACCCTTATCCCCTTCCTAATTCACAAAATTTATATCCAATGCTATTTTGCTTTTCACTTGTGCTGAACATTTTGACATACACGTGGTGGTCAAAGGCGAACTCCAGCCGTGGTTGCCCTTTCCACTGTTTGATCACGAAATTGGGAGAAGGGAATTGCAATTCTGTAATTTATAGAACTAAGCCAACAATGGCATTGGGTTTCATTCCTAGTCTACCCCAACTTGTTTGGGACAAAAGACTTAGTTGTTATTGTTGTTGTTGTAAGCCAACAATGGCATTTTTCGAACAAGTTTGTGAATCCAGTGGCATGAAGCTAGTCAGTCAAAATGCAATGGCATAATTCTAGTGTTCCCCTAGGCGGCATCTAGGCGCTAGGTGCTGCCTCACCGCCACGTTTTGGTGCTAATTGGTGGGCTAGGCGCTGGATCCGCCTAGGCGGTCAACAGCAGTCCGAGGCAGCACAAGGCGGGCAAGGCGCGGAGAGCTGCCTCACCGCCACGATTTGGTGCTAATTGGTGGGCTAGGCGCTGGATCCGCCTAGGCGGTCAACAGCAGTCCGAGGCAGCACAAGGCGGGCAAGGCGCAGCGGCTCCAGGCGGTGACTAGCGAGTTCAAGGGTGGTCCAAATCAGCAGCACCAATCGCTCCCGCCACCAATCGATGTTACCACGACGGGCCGAATCGACATCACCGCGGGCCGAATTGACATCACCGACCAAATCGACGCTGTGACTGCCGGATTTAGCTTCCCCACCACCGACATCAACCCCTGCAGGTTTGCTGATCCACACAACCTACACCAGCGATGGGATGTGAAAGAGGAGAGGTCGAGATCGAGATGCAAGTCGATTCAGTTGAAGCTGAAGGCTTTAGGCAGCGACAGTGCATGCGGTGCTGGGCCTGGTGGACTAAACTGGGCTGAGATAAGTTGCACTTTTTTTTTTCCTTTTCTCATTTTCTTCTGCACTTCCCCTCCTTATCCTGCTATCTCGCTCCTTCATGCTGTGTGCTAGTCGGGGCGGCCGATTAGGCGCCGGTCTGCCCCCAACTAGCGCATAGTGCCTTGGGGAACCATGGATAATTCAAAAGTGCAAAAGAACCAGTGGCGTAGACTGAAATTTCTCAAAAAAAAAGCTAGTTCCAATTGCCCATTGAGCAAAGCTCAAGTGCCCAAATGTTGCAGCACGTCATTGCTGCATCTTAAAAGCTCCAGTTGGCGGTCCTGCATGGCAGGACTTAAGTGCTACCTCATCTCGCCGTTAGTCAAACTAACGGAAGGGGCTCATTAGACAACATTGGAATGTGTGGGGGGCTCAAATCAATGAAATAATAGTAGATGGTGCTGATTGAACAAAACGGGATAGTTCAGGGGTCTATAGTGCTATTTTGCCTTTTCTTTTTCTTTTCTCCCAATACAAATTGAATTTAAACTTGAAATTTTAAATGGATGTCTGCTAAATTAAGTACTGTCTTCAAATTTTTCGGGAAACTTGTTACGTTGATGTTCAAACCAAAATGGTTTTCAAGTTTTCACCAAAGTGATGGTTTTCACTAGATATGTCCCCCATAATGAACAAGATCCTTGCCAAAAAAATATATGTATATGATTAATACAAGAAATATGTTGTTTCTGCCATTTCTCTTTATTTTTGTAGAGAACCTGTGTTTAATGCTCACTTATACATTTATTTCGGTCTTGAAGGTGTTCGTCGATAATGTAGATTTTCTGAAGGAGTTGGAAGAGTGAGTTTTGCCGAAGATCTCATCCTGATACGGGTCTCAAAGGTTCTTTTTCTTGAGTTCCAAGCATTGCCCCCTGAAATCTTGTAAAGGCCACTACCTCAAACTGAGGTTTGTAGATAGGTCATCCAATCTACCGTGTAATCACTGGTAGTTAATAGAGAATTAAATTTACTACCTTCCACTCTTCCAGAGCGATGTACATGCGCAATCCATTTTGTTAGCAAGTTAAATCATATGTACAACTTTTCAGAAATGCCAGAAATATTGTTATTATTATTTTTTTGGCAAAATTGCACCATAAGCCCTTGAACCACTCTGTTTCGTCAATCGAGCCCCTTGACTGTTATTTTGTTTATTAAAGCCCCAAACTATCCAACTTTGTCTAATCACACTTCCGTCGGTTTGACTAGTGGCATGCTCTCATGGTCATTAATGCTTGCCACGCCGGATTGCTGACGCCAGCTAGCTAAAGGTGTATACATGTTTCTGTTTTTTTCAAGGCTGTACAAGTTTGATTTCTCACAGAAGAAAAGAACCTACCGGTGCCTCATCCTATCATTGTACTTGTTCTTGCATGCGGAATCATTCGGCAATCTTTCAACTCTTGTTATACGTATGCTCCTCTGCTGGTGCTCAGGTGTGTGCACCGCGATAACCTGAGTGAAGACCGTAACCAGTAACAGGCTTACGCTGATTGGTTGTTCCTACTAACAACTGTGAATTTGAAGTCTACTGTGTAAACCTGAGGAATGAAGCTTTGAATAGATTGAAAATAACTAAGGCTGTATGGTTTGAAACCAGCTTTTGCGAAATTTCATCAAAATTTGATCTCTACTGACAAGATTTTGCATGCATTTTCTCTGTTGCCAATGTTTTGGCAAGATTTTGTTCATACTTACGTCCTAATTTGTTTTCTTGCGAAATGTTTGGCAATTCTTGGATTACCAAATTTTATTATATCACTAAATTTTGGCACACTTTGCTTGAACAAAACCCCTGAATCCTTCGCAAAGAGGTCCATACTCTATGCATGGACTAGGCTCTGCCACAGCAGGCTGAGTTGGGTCGCTACTACTTACACTCGGTTTGAGCAACAGGAGAGAAATTGTAATATCCAAATTTTTGCCTCTCTGTAAATCCTTTTGTGTAGTTTAGCTCTCCAAAAAAAAAGTTTACCATTTTTTTGGTAATTAAAGCTTAATATGGGACTTTTATAAGTCAAAAATGATATAATATGAATAAAGCTCAACTGAACAATTGTCAAAATTATTTTATAGGTTCTTTGTGCTTGGAAGTATTTTCCAAATTTTTCTTGGAATGTTTTGAGTGCATTTGCTATTTGATTTGTGTTCTTTTGTATTTTCTATATTTTATAAAAAAATAAATTAAAATTCTAGAATTGTATTTGGGCCGAAAATCAGCCCAATCAGCCGCATTCGTAGCTTGCAAACCCGTCGGCCTAGCCGCACAGTGTGTCTCGGCCTAGTTTCCCGCGTGCAGCCCAGCTTGCATCTGCGCAGACGCTGAGTCACTAACCGGTAGGACACACCTGTCAGTTGGTACTGTTCTTCATCTTCGACTCATGGACGAGATGGACTCCACACTGGACTCCACAAATCTCACGTCTTGCCCATGGATAAAAGTGTCGCCGCACCTCTCCACACCCAACCATACTTAAAACCCAAACCCTAAAGTCAAAGAAAGCCACCATCATCGTCTCCTTCAAGATTGGCAACTTGGACTACTGCATCTCCTTCTTTCCTCACCGCACCGTCGAGTTTCTCGAGCCTTAGACTGCGTCATCAGGTGCGTTGTGGTCTCTACTACCTTTTCCCTAGGTTAATTCGAAGTTTGAGCCATTGTGTCAATAGATTAGTGTCAAGGAAGTTTTTTTCACCGCAGACCCTTCGCCGTTCGATTCCGCCGCCGCCGGTAGGGTTGTGTCGCCTTTCACCTCACCGCTGCATTCGTCGTCGCATGTTCTACCTTGTGCGCACTTCTTTGTCGCCAAAAGGTTGTTGTGGGTCATGGTCATCATAGAGGCCGTCGCTACCGCCGTTTTTGTGGTCATCACTATTGCCAGAGGTCGCTGTTGGTCGAGATGCCTGCGTCATCTTCTTTGCCTCGCTGAGCTCGTGCCGGTGGTATGACTTGATGGCCCGAAGTTTAGTGCCGCCATTGTTGGAGCCACATCGCCGGTTGCTGCCATTCCACTGGTGACCATTAGTCCCAGCGCCATCACCGCCTATGTTGATGCCACGTCAGCGCCACGTCGACACTATGTCGGTGCCACCTCACTTGAGCTCTAAAACCAATATGAGTAGACTTAGTTTGCTGTGAGTTGTGTGTATGAGAGTGAGTCAAAGCTGTGCACCATGTCCATCGTGGACCATACACTATGTCCATGGACTTAGTCTATAGACCAAGGGCCCACATGTTACTCTCTGGTAGTTATCCAATATTCCAAAAATTAAAGAAAAATTCAAAAAATCAGCTGGGCCCACTTGTCAGTCTCTTAGAGAGGAATATTCTTGGAATATTCTCTTTTCTTTCTCAATTTTCTGGATTTATTTATCCGATAAATCTTCTGAGAGTCTGTTGTCCTTCATACGAACCTCGATTGAGTCCATTCAAATTTCTAAATTCATCTAAAATCAAGCCCTACATGCCAGTAAATTTTTATTTTTTTTGGAGTTGTTTTTGTATCTTTTTGTATTTATTTTGTGTTTTCACCGTTAGTTTCGCTTAAACATTGAAGTACCGAGAGCATACGAAGGTGAAGAGTTAATTCAAGATCAATATTAGGATTTATTCTGAGGCAAGCTATGCTTTGATCATGTTGAACCCAATTTTATAAAAATTATTTTGTTTCAAATTATTGCATGCTAGTTAAAAGTATCAATTGGTAAATAGTTTCGAAATTAGTTATGCTACCCATTTGAATTATACATATTTTGTTGTTTGCTATGCCATGATCATTTGTCACTCTAGGATGGATAAATATTAGTTTGTTACTAATATATTACCAATGTGGCTTGGTTAGAATGTGTTTAGTATGTTTTGCCATGCAACGAATAATTTGTATTATTTAGAAGTGCAAAGTCAAACTTGAGTAATTATCTATGGCACATATTTATGAAAATGGTGTATCATGTGTTGTCACATGATGATTTGATGTTGATGGTATGTATTGCACAATAATCAACTCGGGTGGTAAAAGATTTAGATTGAGGCAAGTGGCAAGAGGCTATGTGCTATGGTGGGTTTGTGCAACATTGGGATGGTGATTTATGTGAATTAATTGATAATGGTTACTGATAATAATTCAAAGTCTTGTATCAGTGAATTAAGGGCTTAACCTTGTAAGCTATTGAACTTAGCTAAATCATACAACCACATGTCTGTAATAGGACAGACCTAAGTCAGTAAATTATCTAGTCTTGACATATGATACCTCAAAAGGTAAACCAAGCTATGTGCATGGTTGGGGTGCTGCAATGGCTCCACATCTTTAATAGTTTTTGTTCCTAGTTCAACGATGAGTCCTTCCTATTGTTCTGCTCTGTGTGAGGGTAGAATAGTGAGACTAGCTTTATCGGGAGTGTCTATATTTGGATAGAGTTTCCGAAAGATTTTATTATAATCTTCTTAGTCACATGTCGATGGGTATGTGTTAGTTTTTGACATTATAAAACTAATCATATCTTGTGGGTAAAATATATAACCTCTGCAAAGTATACAACATATTCGAATAGTCTATCCTCGATTATGGTAATGCTCAGGAATTTCACAAAATGGTTAGATTTTATTAAAAAGTAAACTTGAGAAGGGAGGTTGTGAGCCAATGGAAGGAAAGGAATTGGATTAGGCTATATGCTAGTTTAACTTGAGAAATATCTTGTAATCTTATTATTACTGTTATTTGTTTTACCTTCTTATTTCAATCTATTTATTGTATTCAATTATAAACACTGCTTTATTACAAAATAGCCACAATAGCGATTGTTTGGATTAAGCCTTGTACATAGTTATGTTAGACTTGCACTCTATGCACAACTTGTTGAGTGCTTTATGTACTCACCCCTGCAACAATAAATCAATTAGTTGAAGAGCAATCAACATAAGCTCTGATCAATGTGTTGTCTGGTGAAGTTTCTGTTATGCTACAGTTTAGTTAGTGAATAAGCCCTGTGAGGCCTCATAAATGTAAATGTTTGAGATATGCCCTAGCGGTAATCATAGAGATGATTATATTTATTTATGTTCATGATTTATTATCTTATTCCTTAAATAATATCATTATTATTTATTAGCAAGTATGTGACTTTTTTGTGAAAATCTATATATGATCTTGTGATGATTATTCTAAAAATGATCCCTAATCGATAAACATATGAGGATATATATGAATAGACTAGCATATGTATCGGCTGATAACCATGTTTCACGGGTCATGGATATGGAGATATCAAACCAATAGTATGGACACATGTCAGAGAACATGGAGTTGGATCGACCCGCCTTGAGATACTGCGAGAACGTTGTAATCTTCTTATCAGTTTATCTCATACACAATGTGTATGTTATATCCTTAGATTTGATGTTAACACATGTACTCGAGATGTGCAATGACTTACTTAGGGATTTCCAAATGCTACTCCGTAACTAGGTAGTTATAAAGGTGGCTTTCGGGTTTGTCGTGAAGCACGCTACAAGGCATGGTCTATCAAGATGAGATTTTCCCCTCCATACAACGGGAGAGATATCTCTAGGCCTCTCGAGTAGTCGGATTCCAGAAATGCATGGCCATGCCACTCGCGGTTAAAGAGTTAATCGTAGTCAGGGATTTTGAGTTACGTAATCGAGAAAGAGTGGTCGAGCTAACTAAACAAGGATGGCACATACTTGCCTTGAGTTTGACCTTATCATGAGGCAAAGGGAAATGCATATAACTAAGCATTGTTAAGGTTCATTTGATGTGATCTCTACATATACTCAGGAGTCGGCACGTTCTGCTAGGGACCGCTACTGATTAATGGTCGAGTAAGAGTACTCGGGCCATGTTCAAGTATACGTGAATCTATAGAGTCGCACGCTTAAAGGGTTGAGACTTAATTCGAATGGCAATCCAAATTCTGATGGGCTTCGAGTTCCTAATGGGCCTCTAATTTAGAGACCCATTGTGGCGTGTCTATATAAAAGGAGAGATGGTGGTTTTAGGGTTAAGAGACACCATAGGAATTTAAAATTCCTGAAACCCTAGCTGCCACACCTCCTTTGCCTAAAACCGTGGCGTCCTTGCCCTGTACATGTGGATACCTTGGAGGCATTGCTACGAAGCTTCAACGCTAGGATGTTCCGCAACCTGCGACGGTGATGTGGACGATCTGTAACTTGTGACGATTACAAGGAGCTGTTGGATGAGGCACGAGGCTAGTAAGACCAACTGTACCAACGCGTTACATCGACTCTACTTCATCTACAGGTTTAGTGGTAATTCTGTGATCAATAACATGCAGTGATTTCTTGGTTACGCGACAGAAAATTTTGAATTTATGCTAGAGTAGCCTACCCATTCCCCTTCAGTGAAATCAATTATGAGGTCATCATACTATCTATTTATTTATTTATTGTTATTCTGCTGGGTATGTAGTTGATATTACATCTATGTTGTCACTGTGTGTACTAGCATGATCCTAGACTAGTGCAAAATACACAGAGGGTTTAGATTTGTATATTCGGGATCTTGACATAAATAGCAATAGTGTACCTATTTATTTTGCTCCAAATGTGCAAAACTACTTTCTGTTCTTGGTTAGCTCTTGAGATTTTTGTAATCCATCGAAATTTGTTGATTTAACTTGGCATAACCTCTTACTAACACTAAATATAACATGGGCTAAGTAGCCTATGTTCTCGCCAAAAAAATGTACAAAGGAGACTATGGCACACCCAATGGTTATTTATGTTTGTTACTATAGCTATGCCACATTAGAGAGAGAGAGAGGGAGGGGGGACGGGCTTGTTACTCGTGCAAGTATCAAACCATTTGAGGACCAAGTGATGAGGATTCCCCATCAAACCCTGCTAATTCAGTCAAAGTGATGAAGCCAATCCTAAAGATCAATATGTTGGTCCTATGATAATATCTAGGGCAAAGGCTATACAAGATCAGGTGCATGTTTTACTTTTCGAGTATCCATTAGTTCAGAATGACGTGCTATTTAATTTTGGCACATATACTTGTGTTAGGTTTGAAGGTTTTGACGATCTACATCGAGCTAATGAAAAGGACGACATGACGAGAAAGATGACTTTGCTGACCTACACCAAAACGGAGCTTCACTTATATCCATAAATGATGGCGAGTGTGCAAGCACAAGGGGAGGAGCGTGGTCAGAGAGATGCATCAAGATGTGTGCCACTTCGAAAAGAGCAATTCGGCAGCCAAAGCACAAGAAAGGAAGTTTCGCTAAATTTGAAAAGTTCATATTTGGAAGGTGCATCTTTGGAAAGTACATATTTGAAAAATGCATCTTTGGAAAGTGCATATATGGAAAGTGCATCTTTGGGAAGTGCATATTTGGAAGGTGCACTTTTGGAAAGCCCAAATTCGGATTCAACTCATCACATGGAGCAAGACCCAATTTGGAATGGCCATAACTTTCTCATACATAGTCCAAATCAAGCAAATGAGTACTCGTTTGAAAGGTCTTATTGAGCCTGTCGCAATGGATATGCTCTTGGATGAAAATTCCTTCCGGTTGATCTGCTATCTCTGAAATAAACCGGCAGAAGTTAATCTGTATATTAGTTTTTACCTTTTTAGTTGAGTCTAATTAGGAAACTAGAAATAGAGTTTGATTGCTGTACAAATCAATAAGAAGGACGTCCAAGGGGTTATATATACCCATGTAATCCATGGCTTAAGGTTTAGACCACATTATTCAGATTAAACACAATAGCTTCTATACTTTGTTCTTCCCATTTGCATCCTGCAAATTGAGAGAGAGAAGCTGAGCGTACCCTTGGAGTACTTGTGCACCCCTCGCTGGTGTACACATTCTTTGCATCTACTTCCCATTGGTCGAGTAGACAAGGATCACAATTATTTCTGAGCGAATTCTATGACGTGCAGGTCGATTGTTCACAGCTGGTTGGCCTCACTTCATTTAGAGAGGATCGAGAGCACCACGACGAGTGAATTTTGTGAGAAGCAGGCTTTTCATTCAACCGGATTGTTGGCCTCACTTTGTTGGTCAAGTTATCAAACCACGACAAGCCGTGAAGATCAGGCAAACCCTCTGTATCATTTGGTATCAGAACTTTGGTTGCCATGGTACGTCGATTATCCGTAGCGAAGATTTTATTTCAGTCCTATCCAAAAAATAGACATACAAAAATATTTGTTTCGTTGCCATATATTATCAATTGAAAATTCAGTGAGCTTTGCTAGGTTTTAACTCAATTAGAACTTAGTTTAGTCACTGGCCAAATTTTTTTCTTTCCTTTGCGTTGCTTATCATTGAAAACTAAAAAAACGTGATACCAAATAGGGTTATTTGGTGTGCACTTTGTTCATCACATATATGAAGTTATGCACCATATACCTTTGTGAGCTTAATCTGCCCTTTGTGTATACTTTGATCTTAATCTTAAGACTAGCTATTGACGATTGTTAGGGCTTTGCACGTGTATTATTTCATTGCAATTGTTGTTAATACTTGCTGCGTTAATTCAAAAGCTCATATATCGTTGTTTCATGTGGTGGTAGTGGTAGCAAAAGTGAAAAGAAGTGAAAAAGAATAGAAAACAATACAAAAAATATTCAAAGTGCCATTGAACCATCACACATACACTTGTTAGAGCTATCTCGCAGTACTGACGCTTTGCATCGTATGCAAATCTGTTGCCCTTTCCTTATTGCATTCTAGTTAGCAACTTTCTGGTTATTGCACCAACAAGCATTCAGTAACTTTATTCCTATTGTTTTGCTCACTCTTTGGGTGCATTTAGCCACAATATCTTAGTGCGTGTGTTGCTGCCTTTTTGCTTCTTTTCATAAGAAAAATTAATTTGAGGTTAGCAACTCGACTGTGATTCTTGTTTTTGATTATTACTTATCATTGCAATATTTGAGTTTTCTTTTGATTAGGAACTAACCCTCCAAGCTCCACATATTAGCCAATTGTGTTTCAACTCTTGTCGTTCGGAATTCGCTTGTTAACTCTCTAGAACAACTCTACCAACCCCGAGGTAGTGTGCTGATCCATGAATAGTTGAAGGGAGCACGAGTGCTTGGTTGGTAAGTGAGGGAGTGATCGAGTGGTTTCCACATCCTATTTGATAGAACTGTTATTTTGTATACTTGTTATCGCTAACCATGTTAGGTCACAGCGTGAACAAGGATGACGATGATTATCCTAATGCCCCGGTGCCACAGAGTAGGTTTGATGCATTGAAGCATCTATAGTGAGAACTTTGAAAGGGTCTTGATGTGTTGGATTCTGATATCCAACGAGTTGATGGTAACATGAAAGATTTGAAAATTGATCTCGGGCAACAAATAAAAGTTTTACAAGCTGACCTTGTACAAGATATTGTTCAACAATTGTGTGGTTTCAATCTTTCTACTACAGGTGACTACGCACATGGCCCCGAGATCGATGAAACAGATGAGGAGAGAGTTCGGCAATTAGACCAAGCCGAGCACGATCGTGCAGCTACCGAGGCACGTGAGCGTGCTGCCCAAGCATGTCATCGTATGGTTGTGAATGCACAACGACCTTCCAAACTAGGGCGCGGTGTTTCCGTGAACCATGATCACCGCCATGGTCGTGGCTGAGGAGGAGGAGGCCATGGAAGAGGCTCCCTGAGAGACTACGCTGATGAGTATGACGATTACTACTCCAACAATGACTACAACGTGACCGGGACGATGACTACCGACATCGCGACCGCAATGACAACCCTGAGGAGAAGTGTGGTAAGCTTAAATTTACCATGCCTAAGTTCATAGGTAGCTCGGACCCGAAGGAGTATCTCATTTGGGAACTCAAGGTGGACAAGATCTTCCGCATGGACAATTACTTGGAGGAGAAGAAGCTGCACATGGCATCCCTTAAGTTCGACGACTATGCTCTTCAATGGTGGGAACAGGTCTAGAATGAGAAGGCACGAGCAAATGAATGTCCCGTGTCTACATGGGAAGGCATGAAGTACGAGATGCGAGCACGTTTCGTTCCCAAGCACTACAAGTGGGACTTGTTCGATAAGTTGCATAATATGAAACAAGGTAAAAAATCTGTTGATGAATATTACAAAGAAATGGGAAGGCGATGATTCGATCCAACATCAAAGAAGTCAAAGAACAATCCATTGCTCGGTTCATGTCTGGACTGAACTACAAGATCAAGTGAATCGTCGAGTTTCAGCCCTAGAACATGATGGTGGAGTTGGTGCATCGAACTCTCAAAGCGGATGTCAAGTCATGGAGGACGCCAAGTATGTGCAAAGGACTTCATCTAGCGTGCGTACACCACCTCCGGCGCTCAACAAACCAAGTTACGGCAAAGGATGAGGTACTTCCTCTAACTCTGTCAATTCAGTTTTCGCTAATAAAGCTACTTCAAATGTGAAATCAGTACCACCTCCAAGTGCAAAACCAGCGGTGACATCTACTTCTTTGGTTGGTTCGTCATCTCAAACGCAATGCTTCAAGTACCTTGGCCATGGACATTGGCAAAAAACTGTCCCAATAATCGCATCATGTTGGTCAATGATGACGGCGAGTACGAATCAGCCGATGAAGATGTTTTAACACTCGCAGCTAACCAAGAGCAATTTGATGATGCTCCTAATGAGAATGATGTAGATATGCTTTATTGTGAGACATGATAGAGCCTTGTGGTCACACAAGCGCTTAATGTTCAGATCAAGGTGGATGAACATCCTCAACGCTCCAATCTTTTTCAAACAAGAGCTAAGGTATGTGGCAAGTTAATCAAAGTTATCATTGATGGCAGTAGTTGTCATAACCTTGCTAGCAAAGAAATGGTTGAGAAACTTGGTTTTGAAACTATCAAACACCCCCATCCATATGATGTTCAATGGTTTAGTGATAGCAGTAGTGTTAAGGTGCAACATATGGTTCGCGTTCAATTTCAGATTGGTGACTATGTTGACATTGTAGAATACGATGTTGTTCCTATGACTATGTGTCATTTGCTCCTATGTAGACCTTGGCAATATGATCATTCTGTTATGCATGATGGTCGTAGTAACATTTATCAATTCACTTTTAATGGTCGTATTAAGAAACTGCCACCCATGACACCTAGTGAGATATTTGTTGAATCGTTCCAAAAGAAAGAAGTGGTTAAGGAGGATAAGAAAGATGCTAAATATGATAAACAAGTTGTTTTAAAAAGAAAAAAGTATAGTGATGCAAATCAATTGGTTATACTTGCAAACAGAGCCGATCTGAAAGAACTTGCTGAAAACAATGATTTGCTCCACTTTGTGATGGTTTGCAAAGACATTTTGCTTTCGACTCATGACTTAACATCTGTTCTTAGTGCTGTTCGTAAGCTTTTACAAGCGTTCGATGATGTGTTTCCAACAAAGGCTCCCTCGGATTGCCTCTAATTCGTGGGATTGAACATCAGATTGACCTCGTGCCGGGCACCCTACTTCCGAACCGCCCTCTGTACCTCACCAACCTTGAAGAAACAAAGAAAATTTAGCATCAACTGTAGGAGCTACTAAACAAAGGGGAATTGTAGGCTTACATGTAGTTTGCCTACAATCATGCGGTGCGTTCGACTACTTCATTATGCCCGTTCGAGGTCGTGTATGGGTTCAAATCTATAACGCCACTCGATTTACTACCAGTTTCGAGCCAGGAGCGCATCAACATGGAGGCTTCACAATGTGCTGAGTTCATGAAGAATATACACATGAAGACGAAGGATGAGATCGAGAAGAAAGCACACTACTTTGCTGACAAGGCGAACACGAAGCACAAGAAGATGGTGTTCCAACCAGGTGATCTAGTTTGGGTGCACCTACGCAAGGATCGTTTTCCGGACAAGCGCAAATCGAAGCTCATGCCATGAGGAGATGGTCCATTTAGGGTGCTGGAACGCATCAATGGAACGCCTACAAGATAGCTTCCGGATGATGACTATGTCGTGAGTTCTACTTTTAATGTTGCTGATCTTTCACCCTTCTTTGGCAGCTATGACGACGGTTTAGAGTCAAGGACGACTCCTTTCCAAGAGGGGGAGGATGATGAGGATTCCCCATCAAACCCTGCTGATTCAGTTCCTTCAAGTGATGAAGCCAATCCTAAAGATCAATATGTTGGTCCTATGACAATAGCTAGGGCAAAGGCTATACAAGATCAGGTGTATGTTTTACTTTTCGAGTATCCATTAGATCAGAATGACTTGCTATTTAATTTTGGCACCTATACATGTGTTTGGTTTGAAGGTTTTGAGGATCTACATCGAGCTACTAAAAAGGATAACATGATGAGAAAGATGAGTTCGCTGACCTACACCATAATGGAGCTTCACTTATATCCAAAAATGATGGCGAGTGTGCAAGCATAAGGGGAAGCGTCAGAGAGATACATCAGGATGTGTGCCACTTGGAAAGAGCAATTCGACAGCCCAAGCACAAGAAAGGAAGTTTCGCTAAATTTGGAAAGTTCATATTTCGAAGGTGCATATTTGGAAAGTGCATCTTTGAAAAATACATCTTTGAAAAGTATATATTTGAAAAGTGCACCTTTAGAAAGTGCATAGATGGAAAGTGCATCTTTGGGAAGTGCATATTTGGAAGGTTCACTTTTGAAAAGCCCAAATTCGGATTCAACTTGTGAAAGCATCTAGGCCCTAAATTTCTTTTGGTTTTGGTAATTAATGACAATCGTGGTTAAAGGACTAATATTTTCTTTGAGAATATTGAAAATAGGTTGGTCCTAAGTTTGGCGATCAGTGGAAGCATAAAAGCAACGCAAAAGAAAATCAACGCATCAAGAAAATGAATAAGGTATAAATTTAAGAGCCTTTTCCTAGCCTTTTTTACTGATCTTGGAGTTTGAGAAAAGATCAGATAGCTAGAAATAGGGCCGTACTATTAAGAGGGGTCTTGATGTTTATCTTGATGTCTTTTAGGGTTTAAAAGGCTCAACTCTATGCTTAAGATCATGCATTATGTCAAATTAAGATTCCAATTGAAAATTCTATGAATTTTAAAGGAAACTTCAGAGAGCCCGATGCTACCGCCCATGGTAGCCTGGTGCTACCAGGCATGTGGTAGCACCGGCCCCTAGAGCGGTGTGTAAAAACCCGAGAAGGGTATTTTTGGGGACCTGGCAGGGCGGTGCTACCGCCCTTGGTAGCTCGGTGCTACCGGGCGAGTGGTAGCACTGACCCTCTGGAGCGGTGTGAAAATTCCAAAGGGCTTGCATTTTGGGCATTTTGATAGTCCAGTGTTATCGCCCATGGTAGCGTGGTGCTACCGGACGAGCGGTAGCACCAGCCAAATTGCCCAGTGTAAGAATTCTAGAAGGGTGCGTTTTGAGACATTTTGGCGGTCCGGTGCTACCGCCCAAGGTAGCCCGGTGCTACCGGGCAAGCGATAGCACCGGCCAAAATGTCCGGTGCAAAAATTCCAGAGAGACACTCTTCTGGCCGAGCAAATTTAAAGGGGCCTGGTGCTACTAGTCCTAGTTGGGCAGTAGCACCGAACTCTCTGCACAACACTTTGAAAATCACCACCTTCGGCTCCAATGATCTGCTTCCTTATTCAATAGATATAGAATCATCCGAAATGTGCAACTTTCCAACACATTGAAAAATACCACCTTCAGCTCAAATGATCCTCTCCCTTGTTTGATAGCTATAGGATCATCCGAAATGTGTAACTTTCCAACACATTGAAATATACCACCTTCAGCTCAAATGATCTTCTCCTTTGTCCGATAGCTATAGGATCATTCAGAATGCATTGATAATTTTCAAATAGCCATATTGCCACAACTTTGATTGTGTTGCAACTTAAACTTTTCAATGGCTTTCTTTGACTATAAATGGCTAGACAAGCCTAGTGTGCGTCACCACTAGCTACTCAAACTAACCAAGCTCAAGTACTAGCCTAGACCCCCTTTAATAGTACGGGCCAAAGCAAAATAAAGATCTAACACTACAATGGTCCATCATCAACACCTTGGATCATGTCTAAACACAATGCCCTTAATCTTTGTGCTTTGCCATCAATTATACCATTTCGGAGATCCATTAATATCAAGAACTCCCATTATGCCAAAGTCAAGCACTAACTCATCTTAGAACCTTTAAACATTTTTAGTCTTGACAATCAAACGTTATTAATGACCAAAACATATAAATCACTGAAACTAGGGGCCTAGATGTTTATAGCCCTAAATCCAGGTAGGCAACCTAGCAAGAAGGTCATAGGTGAAGGAGATGGAAGTCGGGAGGCATTTTCCATGCCCCGATCTGCCACCCCTTTGTAGGGTGGACCTCAAGTCCCCCTAAGTCCGAGGCTTCAAAGGGCCCCTATCCCGAACACTTCAAGATCACGCTCGAGGTGTCAGGGGGTGATGACTCAATGATGGTGAAAGGGATGCCATTGGCCCTACAAGGAGTAGCCATGTCATGGTTCTTCTCTCCCCATGGGTTCCATCTACGCCTGGAGTAGGTCCACGACATAATGTATCACAACTTCCAGGGAAACTATTTAGAGCCCATGGATGCAGACCAGCTTTTTTCGATTAGGCAGGGACCACTTGAAACCCTTTGGGAGTTCTTCAGGTTATTTGTGTAGGTTCGATGTCAAATAAAGGACGTCAACAAGATCACCATCATAAACACCACAACACGCGGCCTGAGGAGGGCCCTCTCACGGAGTACAATGCTACAAAGTCCATCCAAAGTGTGAAAAAACTCTTTGACAAGATGAAAGAATATGTGAGAGTGGAAGAGGATTCGGTAAGGTGGGATGCCAACTTTGCCCCATCCACAGGAGACGTGCAAAGCCCTTTGAAGGCCTCCGAAGAGTCCCCTTAGGGAAATACAAGAAAGGGCACAAGGGACACCCGGTCTTTAACATCAAGGGCATGGTGGAGGATAGAATCAGTGTCGAAGGCCAAGGCCGCAATGAGGAAAACTACGAAGTGCATGAAAACTATGGCCACACAACAGGTGAGTGCCAATCCATCGTGGCCTCGCATGAAAGTGTGGCACAGGAGCACGGTGACCTGACCTGGCTACCTCAGCCACCCTAGGTTGACCCCCATGGCTTTGCCACTGCCAGGCCCTCTATTGGTCCTAAGAATCAAGGCTCTTATGAAAGGGCCCTGTGGAGAATAACTAACCCCATTACTAGGGGATCTTCATTGAGGTTCACATCAGAGCGGCAATGGAGAGTGTACATACAGAGGGTGAGCCACGTCGTGGTCTACCCAACATACCTGCTGAAGAGGAACGCGGTATGCTACGCTAGCACAAAAAAAAATCTACCGCGAAACCAGAAAGCTACTCGCAAGAAGGGGATCATAGATAAGATTACCACTAGACGCGCAGTTGTGGAATCCTTCGCGCGTCGATGTAGTGGATCGTCCTCGCCGCAGTCGTTGCGTCGATGTAGTGGATCGTCCTCGCCTTGCCGTGGATCGTCCTCCCACGCCGCGATCCACAGCGGCGTCACCGCGATGAGTCCACACGTCCGGAGATGGAACGCCAGGCGCGTGTGCAAGCACACAGTCGCTCGGCGAGGACGGCGAGAGAGTAGGCTAGGGTTTGAGTGAATCACTCCTAAACCGTGGAAAGCACACCTGTGCCCTCCTCCTCCCCTCCTTATATAGCCACGAGATGAAACCTAAACTAGGGCCCATCGTGCTAAGCCCACGAGTTCATTAATTACGGATCCAATCCAAATTAATACGTCCCAGCCCATTAAGTGTGTGACCCTGCAGGTTCACGTACGTTTGGACGTGGATTCAGAAAACTCCTTTTCAATCCAATAGTTGGTATTGGCTTCTTGCAAAGTACGCCAACTCCCAAACATACTATGATCAAATCGGACAGAACCTATCAAAAGTACTCATGTAATAATCCCTTCGCCAAGTATATGAAGATTGATCTCAAGGCGAGAAGCATGTCATCCTTTGATGATTCAATCCATCTCTCGTATCCGTGATATATTAATATGTTGTGATTGACTCCTCAATCACGGCATGGCCATGCACTTCTTAATCATATCACACGAGTGGCCTTGTCATATATCTCCGTTTCATTGGAGTGGCAAATTCCATCTTGACTGCTCACTTCCCTCTGCACGTTTCATAGTAAACATGAAAGCTACCTTTATAACTATCCGGTTAGGAAGTAGTGTTTGATAGCCCCAAGGAAAACTATTACACATGTAGGGAATATGACAATCTTAGGTCTAAGGATCATACATCTACTAGGTATGAGATACACTGATGACACATAAGAATGAAGCATTCTCGCAGTGTCCCATTGCGGGTCTATCTAACCCATGTTCTTCAACATGCGTCCACAATGTATAGATGATATCTCCATATCCCATGATCTATAAAGCATGATCATCGATCACTACATGTGCTGATCTATTCATCATTGTCCTATACGATGATATCCGATCAGAGATATTTATCGAATTACATCATTAAGTAAAGAGCTTCATAAGCAAGTCACATACTTGTTGATCAATACAATGATATACATTCATTGGACCAATAATCATATTATTATTCATAAACATAGTCATGTTACAATCATCTAAATGATTGCCTCAAGGGCATAACACTAACACCTGCCCCCACTGTGGGACGAGGCCAACTTCACGTTTCATAGAGAAGATGCCCATGGAGTCGATTTCCACCATCAAGATCCCTTGGTTATCTCGGCAAATAGTGCTGGGTGTGAGGTCCTTCGGGTGCTCATCAATGAAGGGAGCTCCCCTAATCTACTCTTCGCATATGCCTTCGATCAGATGGGAAGCCCTCACAACAGCTTGAGCCCCCGTGTATCCCTTACATGGCTTCAGGGATGGGCCCGTGAGAGCTCTAGGTAAGGCCGCCTCTGATGTCAAGCTCGAAAGTGAATCGAGGACAAGGGAGGAGGTTTTACGTTTAATGTTGTCAACCTCCCATACCCTTACAATGTGATACTTGGAAGGGTAGTGTTCCCCTTGGCACTAGGTGGGCAGCATACCAGCGCCTGGTGCCTAGGTGGGCTAGGTGGCCCCCTAGGGTAACACTGTGTAAGGGCTACACTCAACGCTTTCGGAGTGGTCCCGCATCACAACTACCAATGATGAAGCTACCTATAATGTCGAGGCTTATCACTACCCACAGAGACCAAGACATGGCTATAACATCCCAAAAATTGCATAATAATATTTTATTATTTGTTTATATTTTCTAAGATTTTTGCTAAATTTTCTAGAATTTATAAATTGTTTTTTCCTATTTTTAGATTTATAAAATGATTTCAAATGTCTCAAGGTATTTTTCAGAATTTGTTAACTTCATTTGCTATTGTTTCAAAGCTTTTCTATTTTCACCAATTAAATAATTCAAACAATAATAGAGAAAGGGCCCCCTGTCTGCTCTGTTGTCTTCAACCTCCAGCTGTAGTCCAAAGCCAGCATGTCTCAGTTCTTCTCCATGGATAAGAATTTGAAGATTCAAATCAATGCTATTTCTTCTCTGTTTCTTTTGCAAATTCGTGGGCAATCTAATCTCCGTCTAACCAACCCATTTTCCTGGTCAAATCCCCTCTTTTTCACGTGGAAATCGCATTCTTTTCGTTTGAACTGTTTTCATTCTAAAGTTGGACTCTATCTCTAGGAGTCCTTCCGTGCCTATATAAGGTGAGCATCGGGATCGTCTCATCTTGCTCAACCCGTTCCTCCACTCGTTCCTTGCTTTGCAACCCTCATTTGCCTAGAATGCGGAGAAGTCCCAAAGACTATCATCAACGTCACTCAACATGTCCTCACGAGCTTCCCGACGTCTCGAACCTCCTCTTCCCAAACTGTCTGCGTGACGTCGTGTTCCCGATCATCGCGAAGGTAACCCATCAATCAATTTGAAGTTTCCCACATCGTATGTAATGAATTCCACGATCTTTCATCGTCAGCCATGTTGTGTTCATCACGCCATTGCAATGTAGTCCTTGCCCCTTCGTCGTTGCTGTGGCCTCCGGCGAGTTCACCTCATCGCAAACTACCTCGTGCTCCCCTCAGTTTGGCCGGAATCCTTGTTCTAGCCCTTGCCCTTGGTTTGCCCTTGCCATGCCCATGCTTTGCTCTATGTGGCTGTTTACATCGGTGCTATAGTACAAGAGCTAGAGTGTGTGAGAGCTACAGAGCTAAGTCGAGAGAAATCCTTTTTCTATTTTTTTTAATTTAAATCTTTCGAAAGTCCGTTCTCTTTCATCTAAACTCCGATTGAAGTGATTCAAATTTCTAAATTTTTCTAAATTCAAGATCTTTATTTTGGTAAATTTTATTTGATTTTTTAAAGTTTGTTTTACGTCTATTTTGTATTTATTTTGGTATTCATCTTTTGTTGCACGTAGACGTTGAAGTGCCGGTAGTGTAAGCGAGTGAAGAGTTAATTAAAGCTTGAGGTCTAGATTAAGACCAGGAGCTATTCCAAGGCAAGTTGTCTTTGATCATGCTAAACCTAGTTATATAAATACTATATTGTTTTAATCTATTGCATGTTACTTTATGATTAGAACTATTTCCAAATAATTTGGGATTTAGCTATATACCTACCTTGTCAATTGCTATCCCATGATTATTTGTCACCCTAATATGTATCCTTAATAGTTGGTTGCTATTGAAACACCAACGCGGGAAGGTTAGTGTAGTATGATGTTTAGCCATAATGGAATATTGATGCCACTTATATTTCTACACTTGATTAATAACTATAGAACAATTGTGTGGAATCTGGATAGTTTGTGGTAATCAACAAGGGTTATTAATGAATTAGATTGGGGCAAGTGGTATGACTTGGTGGAAGGTTCTATGTGGTGCACTGTGTATGGTACCACATGGTTCCTTGTTTAGGCTTAGTGTATTGGGAAGTCTCGCCCTGGACAATTAAAGACTTCACTTTGTGCGCCATTGATAGAATTCTATGTCATTTCTATGTGTGATGGACAATTTGTGATCAACAGTCTCGAGTCAGTAGCCCTAAAAGATGTTCCAATAGTTAAGGAATACCCTAATGTTTTTCCTGAGGATTTGCCTGGAATGCCACCGGATCGGGACATTGAGTTTATCATTGATCTAGCACCTAGTACAACCCCAATTTCTAAGAGGGCGTATTGAATGCTAGCTAATGAGTTAGGTGAAATGAAGAAACAGATTGGTGAATTGTGGGAGAAAGGTTTTGTGAAGCCTAATTCATCTTCGTGGGGAGCCCCTATCCTATTTGTCAGAAAGAAGGATGGAAGTATGAGAATATGTATCAATTACTATTTTCTCAACGAAGTGACTATCAAGATCAAATATCCGCTACCCCACATGGATGATCTTTTTGACCAGTTCAAAGGAGCTGGAGTGTTCTCCAAGATCAATTTACGATCAGGATATCATCAGCTAAAGATTCGTCTAGACGATGTACCAAAAACAGTTTTGTCTACTCGTTATGAACATTATGAGTTCACGGTCATTTCATTTGGATTGACCAATGCTCCTGCCTATTTCATGAATACGATGAACAAAGTTTTCATAGAGTACTTGGACAAGTTTGTGGTTGTATTCATAGATGATATACTTATTTACTCCAAGATTGAGTAAGAGCGTTCCAAACACCTGAGATTAGTGCTCGAGAAGCTTAAAGAGCACCAGTTGTATGCTAAGTTCAGCAAGCGTGATTTTTGGAAGAAAGAAGTTGATTTCCTTGGTCATGTAATGACTTCAAAAGGAGTAGCAGTTGACCCAAGTAAGGTGGAAGCAATTTTGCATTGGGAGAAGTCTGTGACTCAAGTTCGGAGTTTTCTTGGAATGGCGGGATATTACCGCTGATTTATTGAAGGATTTTCAACCTTAGCTAGACCTCTGACACAACTGTTGAAGAAGGAAAGGAAGTTTACTTGGACCCCCTCCTATGGACAGAGTTTCTAGATTTGAAGAAGCGTTTGACTTCAGCACCAGTTCTTGTTCTGCTGAACATTAGAAAAAGTTTTGAGGTGTACTGTGACGCTTCACGACAAGGGCTTGAATGTGTTTTAATGCAAGAAGGCAAAGTTGTCGCATATGCTTCTAGACAACTAAGACCTCACGAGCAGAATTATCCTACTCATGATCTGGAATTAGCTATCGTAGTGCATGCACTCAAGATTTGGCATCACTACCTAATTGGTAACCGCTGTGAAATTTATACAAACCATAAAATTTTGAAGTATATATTCACTTAGTCTGACCTCAACATGAGGTAAAGAAGATAGTTGGAACTGATAAAAGACTATGAGGTTGGGATTCATTATTGCTCTGAAAAAGCCAATGTAGTGGCAAATACTTTGAGTTGTAAGAGTTGTTGCAACAATGTGATGGTCTGGGATAGTCAACTAGAGCTTGTTAAAGATCTTTAGACGCTAAGACTAGAAGTGGTACCTGAAGGATTGTTAGCTATGATGGAAATAAAGCCTACTTTGAGGGATCATATCCATGAAGCTCACAAGAGCGATGCCAAGATCAAGAGAATCAAACAGATAATGATGAAGGGTAAAGCCCGAGATTTTACCCTGGATGGCCAAGGTACATTGTGGCTCAAGGAGCGGATTTGTGTGCCAAATCAGAAGGATCTCAAACAGTTGATACTTAATGAGGCTCATTATTCGAAGTATTCGATACACCCAGGAAGTACAAAGATGTATCAAAATTTAAAGAATAGATTTTGGTGGCCAAGTATGAAGTGAGAAGTAGCCGAATATGTTGCCTTGTGTGACGTATGCTATAAGGTAAAGGCAGAGCACCAGAGACTAGCCGGTTTGCTACAACCCCTCAAGATTCCAAACTGGAAGTGGGAAGAAATTGGTATGGACTTCATTACTGATTTACCCCAGGACTTAATCAGGTTTTGATTCAATTTGGGTTATAGTGGATCACTTAACCAATGTTGCACATTTCATACCTGTAAAGACTAACTATACCGGAGACCGCTTAGCGGAATTTTATATGTCCAGGATTGTAATTTTGCATAGAGTGCCAAAGAAGATAGTATCGGATCGAAGTACCCAGTTCACCTTGCGCTTTTGGCACATGATGAGGACATCACTTCCTTATATACACACAATACCCCTCCACAAGATGCTAGGCAAGGACCAATCACATGAGCATGTACACGTTAATTGAATTATCATGTAACTTCATTTTTGGGAGTGAATTCTATTTCTAATGAGAATATGATGCTGCCTGATACGTGTGATTTACTTATCCTTAGAAATCATGGAGATGACTACAATGTGTTAGAATACGAGAAGGAAGGGTACAAGACGGAGGGCCACATGGAGGTTTTGAAGCCTACCCAAGCCAACAGCTTCAACTCCTCTCCCTGGTGGCCACCACTTCCAGAATCCCAGCAGCCCTGACCAACTACATATGGAAGCCTTCCTAACATGGTGCTGCGCCACCTTACCAATTGGGCTTCGACCCATGTAATAGGAAGGCCCAAGAGGGACACCCAGGAGGAGTCCGTGTCTATGTCCACCTCTTGGCCGCACCCCCTTTAGATGGCTATTTAAGTTAACCGAGCTCCCTTATGAGACTTGGGTTTTGTTATATTAAGTTTTCCAAGTGAAACTTCAGTGTTCTTCACATGAGTCGGCTAGACCAACCATCAAGACCATTATTGGAACCCCAACACTTGTCCTTAATCCATATTCGCAATTTTAGATTGCTTTTTCTTTGTTCTTGCTTGTTTTTTTGTTGCTTGTAGGAATTGATCTTCGTGATCAAGTCAATCAAACTTTGGCACGATTGATAACAATTTAGAGTTTGGTTCAGCGATTGTTTGGTGTCAGTCATGTTTTGGTCGGTAGCCTGGATTGTGAGGGTCATCTCCACAAATCGAGAGTTGTCCATCTCACTGAAAGATCGGACCTCCATTAGCCTCATCAGCACAGTTTGCCTATCATCCTCAAACTAATGGCCAAACTAAAAGAGTAAATCAAGTATTGGAAGATATGTTAAGAGCGTGTGCTTTAGCCCATGCAACTAGTTGGGATAAAAGTTTGTCGTATGCAGACTTCAGCTATAACAATAGTTATCAAGCCAGTTTGCATATGTCACCATTTTAAGCACTGTATGATAGATCTTGTCGTACTCCATTAAACTGGAAAGCGATAGGTGAATGCCTGGTATTTGGACCAAACATTATTCAAGAGGCTAAGGGTCAAGTATCTATGATCAGAGAAAGATTGAAGGTGGCTCAGTCCAGACAAAAGAGCTACGATGATAATCGTCGTCATGATTTAAGCTTTGAACCAAAAGAGTTTATTTATCTTAGAGTGACCCCTCACAAAGGAGTCAAGAGATTTTATGCCAAAGGGAAGCTTGCTCCTAGGTATGTTAGTCCTTTCAAAATTGTGAGGCAGAGAGGTGAAGTTGCATATCAATTGCAGTTGCCACAATCAATGGTAGGAGTACATGATGTCTTTCATGTCTCCTAGCTCAAAAGTGTCTTTGTGTGCCAGCAGAGCAAACCCTGTTAGAGTCATTTTAGCTGCAAGAGGACCTTTCATACAAAGAACAACCAATCAAGATTATAGATGTGGCACAGCGTCTCACCAGGAGTAAGACTGTCCGTTTCTACAAAGTTCACTGCAGCAACCACTCTGAGAGAGAAGCAACCTCGTAGCGTGAAGAGGATTTGAAAGCCGAGTTCCCCAGTCTTTTCTCTAGCCAGCCTGAATCTCGGGGTCGAGATTCCCCTTAAGGAGAGAGGTTTGGAAGATTCCAAAATTTGCATAATAATATTTTATTACTTATTTCTAATTTTCTGAAATTTCTGGAATTTATAAATTGTTTTTCCTATTTTCAGATTTACAAAATGATTTACTTTACAAACTTACAACTAAAAAATTTCTAAAATAATTACAGTAAGTTTCAAATGTCTAAAGGTATTTTTGAGAATTTTTCCAGAATTGTTTAACATTATTTGCTATTATTTCAAAGCCTTTCTATTTGCACCAAAAAAATGATGGAGAGAGAGCCCCCCTGTTAGCTTTGTTGTCTTCAACTTCTAGCTGCATTCCAGAGCCAGCATGTTTCTGTTCTTCTCCATGGATAAGAATTTGAAGTTTCAAATCAACATGATTTCTTCTCCGTTTATTTTGCAAATCCGTGGGCAATCTTATCTACATCTAACCAACCCATTTTTTAGGTCAAATCCATTCTCATTCGCATGGAAATCGCATTCTTTCCGTTTGAACCATTTCCGTTCTCGAGTTGGACTCTATCTCTAGGAGGTCTGCCGTGCCTATATAATTTGAGCACCGGGACCATCTCATCTTGCTCAACCCATTCTTCTGCTTGTTCCTTGCTTCGGTGCCCTCGTTTGCCTGGAATGCCGCGAAGTCCCGAAGACCATCGTCGACATCGCCCGACTCATCCTGTAACAGCCTCAAAATTATGAAATAAATAAATATGAATTAAAAATCTTTTGTGTATTATTTCTGAAATTTCTGGATTTATTGGATACTATTTTGGCTTTTCCTTAATACAAGAAAGTGAATTAAAGGATATAGTAAAATGGTAAAAGTAAAAAGTAAAAATACCAAGTCAAATTTTTTTTACCAAAGTCACAACAAAAATCTAAGGGCTCTCCACAGCCAGATTAAGTCGGTGGAATAGCTGGATTAATTAAAATAATATTTTATCAAAGCAAATCATGTGAAAAGAAGTCAGGGCAAAATGGTAAAAGAATTTTGTAGAAATCTCAGGAAGTTATCCTGACTCAAGATTTTTACCTTGTCGACATCAGCACAGTATCACCTCCTGTAAACATATCAAAAATTTACTAATTCATTTTATATTTTTAAAAATTCAAAAACAGTGAATAAATAAATTAGAAAATAGTAATGTCAGAATTATTAAAAATCAAATAATAATAAATAAAATCTGAAATTATACAGAAGGTGTAGAATCCCATTTCAAACTCTCATAAAAAGTTTTATAAAATATTAATTTAATTTCTATCATAAATTAAATGAAAAACAGAATTGGTGGAAAAGCAACAGTTTCATTGTCAGAATTAATTAAAATTCTACACATATATTAAAATAGTAAAAATTTTACTGGAATCTGGTAATTACCTTGCCGACTTCTGGTAAAACTTTTATAAATTTTCGAGTCGGTTTGACCACCGAAACCGCCGTAGAAATCCCGTTCTGTCCCGGGCCTTCGCCTGAGTTCCTTTTCCTCTCACGACTTGTGGGCGGCGTGTCGACCACTCAAAGACGTCGCGCGATCGCTGCCGGTGGCCCCGCGTCGACCTCTCTCCGTTGCCTTCTTCTTCCCTCATTTGTTCCTCTCGCCTGTGCGACGGCGTAGTCTCGTTCTTCACGCACCAGCTCACGCTAACCGCCTCCGAGCCCATATAAAAGGCGTCGCCCTCGTCGCAGCTCACCTGGTCGTCCCACAGTTGCCTCATTGCGTCGCAAACCCCTCTCTTCTTCTCCAACTCTGGCAGAACCAGGAAAAGGGGAAAACTTCGCAATTCGCTTCCACATTCGATTTCACCCCGAGCTATCCAGGCCGAAGCCCCCTAGCATCACCAGGAACTCATCTTGAGCCTTAGTTGAAGCCCTTCTTCCCCGACGAGTCGCCGCGCCCCACTTCTTCCTCCGTCGCCGCCGCGCACGGTGAGAAGCCTCTTCACTTGATCATTCTCCAATCCAAACCCGCAAATGAACTCCTTGTGTTGCACTGATGCTCGCCGAGGTGATCTTCAAGCTCGGGGAAGCCTAAATTTGCAGTTTCGCCGGGCAGCCGTGGCCATCGCCGCCCCTCACCGGTGACGACCCCCTTCCCGGCCATCTCCAGCTGCCGCGCCACTGCCCACATGTGCGCACGGTCGTGTTGATGCTCGGAGCAGAACCCATTCCGCCGCTCCGGCACCAGTTCGCCGCCGGCGAGCTCAGCCTTGCCGCGCCCCTGCTCTGGGTCACCGCCAAGCGGCCCGAGCCGTTAGCCGCGACGCGCCAAGCGTCTTTGCGTCAGCGACGAGTGGGCCGGTCGGTCGATCGCTCACGCCGAGGTGTGTCATTGTCGTGCGGACCCGCTTGTCGGCCATGACGCTGCTGCAATCGCATGTGAGCCCAGATGTCGATCGCCGCAGCGCGTCTCGATCCAACAACATCGGTGGGCACGACTGTCGATTGCCTCGGCCCGCAAGAGCCCGAAAAGGGAAAGCGCGTTTCCCCCGCGAAAGCATACTTTCCATTTTCGGCAATTTTCTAATTTTCAATATTTTTCAAAAACCTAGAATATTCAAACTTGAATATCTTTTGAATCATCTATCCAAATTTGATGAAATAAATTTCTAAATTCATCTAAAATCATGTAGATTCATAATATGCCAAAGTATTTCAAAATTTAATTTTATTTAAATTCTGTATTCAAATTTAAAGAAGAAGGTAGAAATATGTCATACATGGAAATTTTGCAAATGACCACCAAATTTAGTAAAATAAATTTTGTTAAATTCCTTGTAACCTCAGGAACTAGAATATGTAAAAATACTTAGGGTTTGTTATAAGAAAATTAATTTGTTAAATAAGTAATTAAATTATACAATAATGATTCAAATAGATTAAATCTTTAAATTACAAATAAGAACAAATAATTCATGCAATCACTTCTGAATGGTGAATTTATGTTATTTGAATATTTCCATCTGATTTCTTTTTGGCCCTATTGAAATTTAGTATTTGTTATGTGTTGCCATACGACGTGTAGAACCCGACGAATCCGGTATACTCGACAATCATGAATTCGACGTCGAGGAGAATCAACAAGGCAAGCAACCCCTTTGATCATATTGATCCCAGTTTTATAAATATTTTTCTGCATACTTTATTTTTATTAAAGTCTGCTATATTATGAAAACTGGTAGTTGTACTTGTAGTTTTATAGAACTTCCTTGATAAGTATGGATTTGTGAACCTTGAAAACCCTAGAACTACATGACATTATTTGATGTCAATATGGGTCACTTACAATTAGTGTTATGCTTAGCCATGCTTAAAACAATATAAAACTGTGACATGATTAAAAATGTTGGTTATGACATTTAAATGGGTATGACCATTTTTATGGTTGGTATTTTGGTTGGAAAAATGAAAATAAAACTATGGTTTAGATGCGGGCAATTATTGGCAATAGCCGGGAGTGCATGTCTTTGCACGTAGTGTAGGGGGAGATTGTTGCCCGTGTTGAGTTAAGGACCGAACTATGAGATGTTTTCAAGCCAAGAATTATCATACAACCACAAGTGCTGGTATGGGACAGCTCTAACTTATTAAGTTGTTTAAAACTGGCTTTGCACTTGGAAGGCCGGAGTAGTACGAGCTGTTTCTTAATGAATTGCTCGACGGGACGTCCACACTGAGGTGATCATGGATTAAACGTCTACCAATATAACGGTGTACGCCATACTATGGGTAGTTCCATCATTTCTATGCTCTGAGTTCTTACGCCACAGAATGGGTTTATCGTCACCGTGCTAGTGCAAAGTCAGGATTAAATAATGTAACAGTTATAACATGACTCTCTGCGACACACCAAAGGAAGTGTGCAAATATCGATTGCTCAAAGAGTCTGTCATGTCTTGTGGGGAAAGCTGTATACCTCTGCAGAGTGTAAAACTAATCGATTAGCCGCGCCCACGGTAATGGACACTTGGTAAAGTCATCACATAGTTAGCAGTTTTGTTTATTTTCATAAATTGTGGTTTCTACCGTGTGTCGGTAATTTCTACTGTGTGTCAGTAGAAATGGTTTTTGAATATGGTCATTATACCCAGGTTCGAAATTTCATTTACTTGTGCTTACATACTGTCATTTTATTTAATCTGCTTTTACGCAAATTTTATTACAATTTATTATTCTGTATTTACCATTCACACTGGCTTTATGCAAAATTAACCATAATAGCCTTTCCATTGGAATAACCTGCATGTATTGTAGGATTTGCAAAAGTCTTGCGAGTACGTAAGTACTCAACTTGCCTATGTTGATGTTTTTAGGTGAAGAATCAAATTACCCCGACGACTCATACGTTGATGTAGGATACAGGGAATTTAATGATGAATTTTTCTAAGGTTTTTCCCTTGTCAGTTTCCTGTGGAACAATGGGTTTAAAAAGGCATACTACAAGAAATTGTCTCCACTGCTGTGTTTACTTTTTGGTATTGTAAAAATATTATGTAACTTTACTTCCGCTGTGTAATAAAGTTTGTGTATGACTGTGATATCAATTTATATTTGTGCGTGCTAGCTACTGATCATGGGACTAGTACTGTATGCATATGGTATCCATTTTTAGTATTCATTATCAAAAATAGGGGCCTTACACATAGGATGAAAACGGAACGGAAACGGTCGGTAAATAGTCATTCCGTTTCCGTTTCCACATCTTTTACCGGTAACAGAAACGGAATCGGAAACCCCGGAAACGGATACGAAAACGAATAATGATCGAAACGGATACGGAACGGAACGGATACGGAAACGAAAGTAGAAAATTCCACAAGAACGTAATACATGATCACAATATACATGACCACAAAAACAATGTAACTCATTCCATCACAAAGGTGGATACAAGAACAATGTTATGTTCACCGGTATCACTAGAAAGTTTTTTCTCAAGTTTGTCAGTTGAAGGCTCACTATTTGTCCCCCAGATCAAACCATCATATCCTCCTCCGTATCATTATCGTTGACATTCTTTTGCTCTTCCAACTATAAAAATGTAATGCCCTAAAATTTGCATATTATTGTTCAATATTCATTTATGATTTTCTGAGATTTATCCTAGATTTTCTGGAGTTTATAAATGCCATTTTACTATTTTCAGATTTATATAATTAATTTATTCATGAAAAATAAAGCCAAAAATATGCTAGAAATAATTTTCCTAGATTCACAATGTTCCAAAGTATTTTTGAGAATTTTTTTTGGAATTTTTGAACTCTATTTGGTATTTTCTATAAAGCCATTTGTATTTCTAAAATTATTTTAATTCGAAAATAAATGTAAATTCTCCATTCTCCTTTTTGGGCCAAATGGGCCAAGTTTCCAACGGAATTTCCGGTTTCGCTTATACGGAATTTCCGATTCCGTTTTCGACAGAAATGGCTCTCCCGTTTCCGTTTCCGACAAAAAAATTCCGTTTCCGTTTCCGTACCGACATTTTCCGTTTCTGTTTTCGAAAAAAGACTTCCGTTTCCGTTTTTCTCCGGAACGGTCGGAAATTCCGTTTCCGTTTTCACCCCTACTTACACATCCTCGCGAGTTTCCTAATGCCTTAGACCTCCTCTTCTTGAATCATTCACGTCACGTTGTATTCCCGATCATCGCGAAGGTAACCTCACAATTAATTTGAAGTTTCCCGCATCGAGTGCGATGAATTTCGTGATCTTTCATCGCTAGTCGTGCTATGTTCATCGCACCATTGCACCGTGGTCGTTGCCCCTTCGTCGTCACCTCCCGCGAGTTTGCCTCGTAGAAAACTACCCCATGCTCCCCTCGGTTTGGCCAGAATCCTTGTTCTTGCCCTTGCCCTTGCCCTTGCCCTTGCCATGCCCTGCTTTGCTCTATGTGGCTGTTTACCTCGGTGCTACAGTGCACTAGGAGAAATCCTTTTCTATTTTCTTTGATTTAAATCTTCCGAAAGTCCGTTCTCTCATCCAAACTCCAATTGAGACAATTCAAATTTCTAAAATTTTATAAATTCAATATCTTTATTTTGGTGAATTTTATTTGATTTTTGTAGTTTATTTTGTCTCTATCTTGGTATTCATCTTTTGTTGTGCGTAGACGTTGAAGTGCTAGGAGTGTACGAGGGTGAAGAGTTAACTCAAGCTCAAGGTCTAGATCAAGACCAATAGCTGTTACAAGGCAAGTTGTACTTTGATCATGTTGAACTTAGTTTTACAAATTCCATATTGTTTTAATATGTTGCATGTTATATACTTTATGCTTAGAACTGTTTCCAAATAATTTGGGATTTAGCTATTTAACCTGTTTGAATTATACCTACCTTGTCAATTGCATCCCATGATTATTTGTCACCCTAGGATGGATCCTTAATAGTTTGTTGCTATTGAAACACCAACGTTGGATGGTTAGTGTATTATGATGCTTGGCCATAATGGAATATTGATGCCACTTATATTACTACACTTGATTAATAACTATAGAACAACTGTGTGGAAATCTGGGTGCTTTATGGTAATCAATAAGGGTGGTTAATGATTTACATTGGGGCAAGTGGTATGACTTGGTGGAAGGTTCTGTGTAGTGCATTGTGTATGGTACCACATGGTTCCTTGTTTAGGCTTAGTGTATTGGGAAGTCTCGCCCTAGACAATTAAAGACTTCATTTTGTACACCATTGAACTGAGCCTCAATCATACAGCCATATGTTCTAATGGAAAGAACCTGGCATAGGAAGTTACTGAGTTTTAACATTGGCATCCACAGGTTTTAGGTTATACTCTGTGTACAGGGTGGAGGGTATGGTGCGCTACGTGTGGGCCATATCATGGACGATTCCTGTTCTGAAATCCACCGGTGTACACCTGCACTCGTCTATATATGGATATCTACTGTGGATGGAATAAGGGTGTAGAGAGGTTACCGGGAGGGCCAATTGTTGGGGTAGAGTTTTTGAAAAGTCTTGCCATGATCTCTCCACCGCACTCCTAAGGAAGTGTGTTTATCACATGGCAATATGAGATGATCGTGTCTTGTGGGAAAAGTTGTACAACCTCTGTAGAGTTTTAGTCAATCTATTCGAATAGCCGTGTTCCCGGTTATGGACAATTCTCAGGAATTTAACATAAATGTTAGTTTTCATAAAACAAAACTGGAAAGGATTGGCTATGTGGATAATTGATTTAGGATATGTGAAGCTTTGTGAAACACAGTGAATCTTCTTGTTAAATTATTATTACTATATTGTTTTTCTAATGCTTTCAATCTATTTACATTATTATTTCAAATGCTGCTCTGTGCAAAATAAATCCTAAAGCCATATTCTTTGTTTAAGGCTTGCATATTATTAGATTTTGCATTTTATGTGCGCAACTTACTTAGTGCTTTATATACTCACCATTGCCATTATAACATCATCAGTTGCAGAGGAGTTTACATCTGCTTTGGAGGAGTACTAGGAGGCGTGTTACTAGAGAGCGAACCTTGTCAGTTGCCTAATAATGTACAGTTGAGTATAAGGTCGAACAATTATCTTTTATTCATTATATGAAGTATTTTATTATGTTTCTGCTGTGTATGATTATGATATTTCATCTATGTTGTCACTGTGTGTACTAGCGTGATTCCAAACTAGTGCAGTATACACAGGGATCTATTTGGGTCCTGACATTGGCCCCGCAAATCAAAGCCAGCTCGAGGGGCCTTGGCAGAAGGTACATGTTGTGACCATGGCCCGCCAAAAGTGATGGAGGCCTCCCTTGCCCCATACGCATTCACCTGGATACCGAATTCCATGCCCAAGGGCAAAACAAGAATTGTCCAACCGGATAATCGGGAATAGGACAAAGTCTATGTCCCTTCCTGACCATCAATGGCCCTCGTTGTCCAGGCATTGGTGGTAGCACCACCTCCGCACCTAGCTCGAATCCCACTTCATACAAGTGGAATTCATGGGGATGTCGCTGAACCTCATCAATCGAAACTGGAAGTTCACACTAGCGAAGTTGCTATACTCTACCTCCAACATCTTCTTAGGCTATGTACTGGGGCCGTTATGGAAGACGAACAATAGGGTCATAGCCTGCATACACTCAGACCACATCGCCCATGAGAAGATTACCGATCATGCAATGGCGTTCGTGGTTAGTTGCAGGAGCTCAAGGCAGTAAATGCGCAGCATCTCTGACACGAACCCTTCATAGGGAAAGTGGAGGCCCGCGTCAAAGTAGGCTACGAACACCACAGTCTCATCGTCACAAGGGTGTGGCCTATCTTCATCATCTCCGGGGCACCGCACCAAGTCCAGTCTTGCCACCTTTCGATCGCACATGAGCCCTTCAAGGAAGTCCTGCGTAACCAAAGACTCCCCTAGCTGGTTCACTACGGCACTTTTCTCCGAGCCTTTACTTCTCTTCCTCGGTGCAGCACTAGATCCCACTCCGACCATGCTGGAACTACTCAAGCAGGCGAAACTCGAAACACTCTCAATTAGAGGCAGCGGCAAGGTCCAAACGAGCAGGGCGAGGAGGAAGCCCAGAGACATCCGCTTGATCGACGTGCGATGGAGCCGGCTCAACGCCCTCCTGCCAGTCCTTTCAAGGACGCATGTTGCCATGGCCGCCTTTTGTCATCCTAGGGGGCTCCATGCTGGCAACTGTGACCTCAGTTGCCACCAGCGCTGCTGAAGTTTCGACAATCGGGAGGAAGCTGACACCACACAGCTGCCACTCTGACAAACAGTGGTAGTGATTGCCGTGGTGAACAAAGGAGAACACGAGAGCAATGGCAACACGACGCTACGAATGTACACCATCGACCAACGACGGAGCCAGGCCTCAGGCCACTTAGGTCTGGGCCTGAGGCCTGGCCCGAAAACTCTATGCAAATTTCATTTAAATTCCATGCAAATTCAAAAATTGGCCTAATATCTTTTGGGCCAGCCCAGGCCAGCCCGAGGCTTGGGCCTGGGCTGGCTCTGCCCTTGCCATCGACCCTACCCCCTGTGATAGCAGCTTTATAGCGCTGGATGCGAGTAGGCGCAGATGTGGACAAGCACAACTCCCTGCAAGCGAAAGGACGTGCGTGGGCCTAGGCGCACGAGAATGCCTTTTCTACACACACGCTGCCCCTATGGCTGACATGTGTCATATCAACGGCATGGGCGGCCAACTAGGCAGGCAAACTGACTGGCCTGCCTACCCGACGCCCTACACCTAGCTCATCATGTGCCAAAGGCATAGCACCATTAGTCTCTGCGCGAAAAGACCGAAGAAGGCCAAATTGTTTGGCAAGAAATGGGTTCAGCCTTCACTTATAAAAGGCCTTGTCCATGAGAGGCTACTATTGTAGGAATGGCCACCACCATTGGCTAGGTTCGGACCATGACCATGGTGTAATAAGTCGCTCCATCCATGGCTATTGGATCTGCTCCTCTTGGCACCAGGGCCATTTCTATCCTTTCGCAGGACAAGTGTTGGCCGATAGGAAGGGAGAAAGGCGACACGTGGATAACAGTAGGGGTGAAAGGACCACCATACCCCTTGTACTGTAGCACTTTATAGGGTCTTTTTTTTGTTAAGATACTAATCCACTGTAACACTATAAATAGCCCTTTGAAACAAATAAAGAGGGACACTGGCCTAATCATATTCGCTCTCTGCTCATCGAAGCCCCCTTTCATTAGCACTGTGTGGACTTGTCACCACAACAATGTTCCTGAGACAAATCTGTCCTACCATGTTTATATAGAACTGTAAATTCAAAAACAAAAGATTTTATAATAGAGTTGTAACATTGCATTAGACTCCTAACAACGTACTCGCTCATCCTAACGGAAAAGCATTACTATAATCTCCACATCATAGTAAACCTTCCCTAACCGAAGCAACTAAACTTTTACTCAATTTGGTCCGTTCATATCCAGTTGCTCAACCAGCTTGATCTGTTTTCCCAACATTCTTCACCATAAACAAGTGTCACAAATAAGAAGATCCTACGAAAGATAAGATCAACTAAAACCAAATGTACATAGCGGCTGTATCACCAGGATACATGATACACACCATGAGATGTCTAACTTGGTAAAGCGGAGCGCGCGCACACTCCATGAGGAGCAACCTCCACATAGTCGAGCCCTGGTACAGTGTCAACTGTGCAGCCATGCTACGAGGGGGAGGAAGTAGAGGTAAGGTGGGGCCGAGGTTTCAAATTTCGTTTTTGGACTATATCTCGAATGAGACTAAAATCTGAAATTTCGGTGAGATTTTAGAATTTTAGGTGAAATCCAGACGAAATTCAAAAAAGTAAAATTCAAATTCATAATTTTTTGGACCGGGATTTCCGTAATTTCAGCCGAAATCTCGGCAAATTTTAACCGAATGAAAAATGGTTCAAACCACGTTAGAAAATTTTTGTGGATGGTCCTAGCGCATCACTAATGTTCCCAAAAAATATTTAGATGATGATCAAGCCTGAAGAATTTTCAAAACTTCTGACAGTGCTACTGTCCTCGTAAAGGCTAAGTATATGTATTGCTTCGGTAGATTTGATTGAGCAATCAAAATAGGTTTAAAATTTTTGAATCTTTTAGAGAAGGGTGTTAAGGCCATGCTTAAGCTCTCCTAAAAATTTAGATCATGACCACACTTGAGTGAATTTATAAAATTCTGACAAGGGTACTGTCTCATTTTTGTTCCTTCTGTTTTTAATTTTTCAAAGATAACAAATGAATTTTAATTCTTTTGAAAAAATTTCTGTATGATCCTAAACTGCTAAAGATGGTATCATAAATTTTTTAGAGTATGATCAAGCTTGTATATTTTTATAAAAAATCTAACAGTCTTCTGTTATTGTTATAAAAACATCCCAAACATTCGGTTTTTCAAAAAATAATTCATGGTAGATGACATTCTTAAGAGGTGCTGTTCTAAATGAGGCCAAATCCAGTCAAAAAACTTAAAATCCGATCAAAATACCCAAAATTCTGAAATCATTGTAGAAATTTGATTTTTTAAAATATTTTTATTACACCGAGATTTATAATCTTGTTACCGAAATCCAAAATCCCAACTGAAATTTCCAAAATTTGACAAAGTTTGAACCTTGGGTGAGGCCTAGTGACAGCAAGATCCCCCTTGCCATCGGCCGCACTGCAACCGCGTCGCCATCCGCACAGCCAGGCATGTTGGCGAACTGGCTACTCGCTTTCTGCCCAGAATCTGCCCCCTCACGCCAACGCACCCGATGACACTTCGGTCCCACCTCACATATGTTCCCACCTGCCATTGAGATGGAGATGAAGGGGTTAGCTTAGGGATAGGTGCACCTGGAAAGACAAGGTGCATTATTTTTAGCCGGTGGGCCCCGCGAAGTTAGGGATGGGTTGGGGGAATTATTTTTTTAATAATAATTTTTAATAAAAACTTACAAAAATAATATACAGAATTAAAAATTATAAATATACAACATGTCGCCATTTAAATTGACAAATTCAAATAGTGACAGAGGTGTAATTTTCTAATTCGGCATATTATTTCTTTAATTTTCATTAAAAATATTATTTAAAAAAAATCGGTTGGGGTGTCTCCTTACCCACAGCCACTCTCCACTTCATGGTGGGTCCTAGCCCAGCAAGACCCATTGTCGTTCCTAGAGGTGAGCGTCGTGCGGTGGTGGTCAGGCCGCAACGACCCATCGTGTCGTAAATTTGAACCGTCTTTGGTCGCAACGATCCATCGTGCCCGCCGTACCATGTCGTGCCGGCCCGGCTCGCATTTGGTGAGCCCAGGCACAATCCATTTGCTCTTCGTGTTATGTCGGCTCAGGCCCGACCCATTTGCACTATTGCGACGAGAGGAAAGAAACCGAAGACGTATGGAGTTGAGGCAGTTGACACAGATATTATGGGAAAAAGAACTAAAATTTATTTATTCTTAAATAGTTACAGAGTGCGAGGGGATGTGCTAAACACGGGCGAGAGAGGGGGCAATAGACGAGAAAGAGAGTGAGGGAGACAGACGAGAGAGATTGAGAGAGACGGGTAAGAGAGAGAGCTAAGAGAGATTGACAGAGAGGGTAAGAGAGAGCAGCTTCTTGCACTGTGATAGAGAGGGCGAGAGAGAGTAGCTTTTTGCACTGTCTCTTAATCTCTCTCAGCTCTCTCCCCCTCTTGCCCATCTCTCTCAGGTGTCGATGGCAGGGGTGGCGTCTATGCTACTCGGTGCATCTATAGCGCTCATGCTCTGCGAGTCGGTGATCTTCATGTTTGACTTCTTCCTCATATCCTAGGGTCACAGTGCCTGATACGACCCGTGCTATAGTGTTATGCTAGGCTGTGCGGTCCATCGTGCTCGGTTCTCAGACCCGGCACGTCCCGTGCTACAGTATCGTGCCGACCCGGGCTTTGAACCGAATCGTGCTCGCCGTGCCTCGGGCTGGCAAAAAAAATCCGGCCCGAGTGCCCACCTCTAGGTCTGTTCCTGTAGCACCAGCAAGGCGACCATCCTACGAAATAGACACAGGGCCTCAAGTTTCAATTTGACCCACTGTTAGTGTCATATTCCCGGTTTGCGCCTGTGCCGCGTAACATTTAACATGCGGGGTTCCTTTCGCATGGGGCACCCGGTGCTGGGGCACTCTCTGGATGTGGGGGGTCCATAATTGTGTCCTAAGCCACTGGTGGGCCCGCCCTCATAATCTCTGCACACTTTTTTTTTCATTTCCTTTTCTTCTTTCTTTTTAACTGAGAAAAAATATCATGAGTTAATTTGGCTGCTGAAATTTGTGTGTGTTTAGGCACAGTGCTACGCTGTTGGGAAGCTAAGCATGGTCCCTCAGTCCCACTGTCGAGAATGGGGATCCCAATCCATTGTCCAATGAATGGGGGCCAGCAGCTGCCACTAGTGTTTTTGGTGCTGCCCATGATTAGTTTCGTTTCATGAGGAAGAAAAGAAACCTAGGCATGGAAGCAAGCACACGAAATATCTGTGCGGTTTTGTTTGGTGCTGCCGTTCAATTATTACGTAGTAGTGCGTTGAAGTTATCTTGTGATTGGTGAATGTAAGACTGAGAATAGTGGGTAAGATTTTATTCCATTATGTGTAGGTTATGGTGACCTCTTATCTTGTGTCTGTCCGTATCTGATACAATTCCATAAATATATGATATTGTTATTTCTTGGCAGTGAAAAGGTTGATTATTGTAATTTGGAAAATTAATTTACAGACTGGTTCATAAGAAACTAGATTTCCAAAATCCACCTTCACAACAAATAAAACCCATCGATTTTACGGCTTTGAAAGGTAGTATCAATTCTGCAATGGGATTTTAAAAAATACTGGCCTTTCCATGGAGTGAAACAGATGAGTTACAAAAGGTGCAAGAAACGAAGATCATGTGACGTTGGAATTTGGCTCAAAAATGTGACTGGACGAATCAGTGTTGTCCATTTGCAGCTGCCGGAGGCAGGCAGTCTGGGGATGAACGCTTCACTCAGAGGGTCAAGCTGTGCTCAGCATTGGCTGCACAAAATGCTGCTTTGCAGCTGACAAGCACAAGTTGACAATTGACAGTCTCAAAACTTTTATCAACCTTGGTCAACCATATCGGAAAAATACGGACATTTCAATGGGGAAATGCACAATTAAGCAAGTGAGGACCATCAAAATTTACAGAATTGAAATTGTTGTCAGATAATGAGAGGAGACCTCAAACCACTGACAATCCGAAAAGAAGAGGACCAATCATGCTTGTACCCGGCCATGAATCAATTAATATTTGTGACAATTTGTCGAAATTCCATCCGTACCCTTAGCAACCATCAAAATCAACAGGACCTGAATTGAAGGATTGAAAGGAAGTGATAAAAACAGAATCTTGATTTTATTCACAGGGGAAGCTTCAGTGGAGAAATGCTCACTTTCCTTGACATGCAAGATACTTAAAGTAGAAATTACACAGTACATGCTCTATCTAATAACCTACAGGGTAACACAACCTCCGAAGGCATTTGCCTTGATTTATATCGACTAACTCATCTAAAACAAAGGAACAAAAAAATATAGTAGTGCCTGTTAGACAGTATCCTATATTGCTTTGTATAGAGGTTGCTAGTATCCTAGATTGTCTTATATAGAGATTGCTAGTATCTCGTATTGCCTTGTATAGATATTGCCTTATATATTCTTTCCTTTTGTACCCTCATGTATATGTATGTACATGTACATGTATATGTATATGTTTTGGCATATTGGCTTTATAATGAATGTAAGTGCTATTCATAACATAGTATCAGAGTAAAGTTAGGATTATGGGTTTTTTTACCAGCGTCGCACTTGCGCTATCCATCACTTTCTCCTTATTAGCCGACCGCCGCCACTCTTCATGAGGCTCTTCCCACTGCCGACCGTCGTTCCCGTCATTCTTGTTCGACGATTCTGCAATCTCGCTACCATACAGACTCCTTTTTTGATAGAAGAAGTTACTTAGCTATGATGGTTACTTGAGAAATTTGGTGTTTCTGTTTCTACACTGACTCCTCTTTTAACTGACAATACATATGATATTAGCATTGTTCGAGACCCTGTGAAGCATGAGCTCACAAAATATATCAGTGTTGATGCTTCCTACTTGTGATCACAGGTGTAGGATCAGGTTGTACCTCTTCAGTATGTACCTTCAGAGTTTCAGTTGACAGACTTCTTCACGAAGGTATAGACTTGAGTTCAGCACAGTTTTTATCTCTCCAAACTCAGTGTTGTTGATCCACCATGAGTTTGAGGGGACTGTTAGACTGTATCCTATATTGCCTTGCATATATATTGCTAGCATCCTAAATTATCTTATATAGAGATTGCTAGTATCCCGTAATGCCTTATATAGATATTGTCTTATATAGACTTTTCTTTTATACCTTTGTGTATATGTATATGTATATATTGTAGCCTATTGGCCTTATAATGAATATAAGTGCTATTTATAACAGCATTTGGGAGAGAAACATATGCATAGACATGTTTCCCAAAAGACGGAAGTGAAAGCAATGCGGTAGTCCAAACTTTCACCATTACAGCAGTAATCTACAGGTAGAGAAACATACGGAGGAGCAATCCGCCGCATACAGGAGCAGAAAAGAATGGCAAGGCATTAAACTATACCCTAATGCGCGACTTTATGGGTTAAGAAAAGGATCTAGCAAAGGGTTATAATAATAATACCAACATGGTGGCATGGCAGGACCACCAGGGAACAAAGGAATCCAGACTAGGTACTGGATGCTGCTGGTATTAATTATATGAACAAGTTGAGAGTTAGAAAACAACAGGAGATAACAAAGGATCAAGTGTTAGACAACTAAACCATATGATCCAGAGCTGCTTCGTACGCTGCCAATCAGCAAGAATTGTGAACCCTATAAGTCACTTTCAGCGGATGCGCCCTCCAGCATTGTCGAATAAAATCAGCACCCGATACGCGACAGCCTGCAAGCTACAAGGGGCAACAAATGCAGATGAAGGCTCATTTGGTTTAGTGAAAGATGCCTTTTGAGTTGAAAAAAAGAACAGAATCGGAATTTTAATGTGTTCATTGGAACAAATAGACACTGCTCCACATGCAAACCAACAGACACCAGTAAGGGGAAAAAGGTAGCACAAAAAGGAGCAGAGTGGAGCATCATTTCTAAAGAGGAAGATACACACGAGGCAAAGAAAGCCTGATTGTAAGAGAACATAAGCTATTGCCATCTCTCTAGAAATGATAATACTATATCCTACCTGAATGATGGTTGAGATGGAAGCCTTTTTAAATGACAGCATAGAGTACAGACAGCCATCATGACCTTCAGAAGATAACAACTGCATACACACCGCATGCTCCCACCCAGCAACTACACACTAAAGCAGGCTAGGAAGCACAGTTTCGCCATGAAAAGCATGGACATGGAACCAAAAGAAACTACTGTAAAGGATCACTGCTTCAGAGGAAGTTGCTTCATCAGACTCCAAAACAATTACGATAAATGAAACAGAACATGATCAGTTGATGCCTTGACGGACGATACATTTGCAAGCTTCACTGAACATTTATGTAGCGAACAAACAGTTCATGGACAACATTTTGCAAAGTAGGTAGGACTAGGAGTGCTCACTCATAGTAGCAGCACATGGTGTACCAAACCATTTACACGAATAGGAACAACACACATACAAAGATTTGGGCACAATCAAATAGAGCTTATGTCCCTAGGAGATTTTGCGAAGCTAACATAATAAGACACAGTTTTTTACTTGTAGAACAGCAAACCACGTAGTACAGACAATAACGCAGAATCCATCTTAAAACTGTTAAGGCTTTTCGGTTTTCAGAAGGAACCCTACAGTCATTTGATCTCCATCTTGCTTTTGACTGTAGGGAGCAACCATTCTAGTTACAGTTCTTGGACTTATCCACTGCCCTTGGAGCTGAAAAAAAAGAAAAATAAATAAGAGACACAAACTGATGAGTACGTCAGGGCAAAAATGCAAGCCAAAGTAAACTAGATCAACTTTTTGTGAGGAAAAAGAACAAGACATTAAATTATGACAGCTAGTAACATCTAACAACTAAGAAATGACATCAAAAGCATTCCAAGAATAAAATTCAACAATTCATTCACATTGTGTGTTCTTTCCATCGATTGTGTGCACTCCACACCTACAATGACATATACTGGGTGCAAAGTTGATACAGCACTTATTGGGGAGCTATGAATCTTTCGATGTTTCAGGAAGCATCTTTCAGAATTTTAATTGTTTGTAATGGTTAAATACAAACATGTGACCTTCAATTGTAAATGTATATTCTTACTCTGAAATGCAACACATCAGTATTGAAATATTTGAATGTCTGATTTACATGGTTTTGAAATATTTGAATGTCTTAAACTCTGGTTCATAACCATGCTGTTGTTGATTTTTTGAAGCCAAATAGTAGTACTATGCATATGAAAATCACATATGGATAACCCAAGAAAATCATCACAAAATCTGTTGCAGGGAGCAGAACTACATCATTTTGTTATTTTTTTCTTAGGAAGAAACGCAAGAAAACCAGTACTCCTGAACTAATAGTGGCGTATGACACATTTAGGTATTGCACATACAAACGTTATTCAACAAGAGCAATTTAGAGGCATTTTATAGGGTAAATTGACCATCGAAGCAACTAATTTTACAAAATGAAATATGTCTACAAATGGAAACAGCTATTACAAGCAAGCAGTAAATAGCTCAAACAGACGAATGGTAAAAATGGAAATTTGGATTCTGTCTAACAGAGTAAGAGAATGTGAGATTAGCCGACAAGCAGGGTTTCGAAAACCGACGAAAACAGCGGTTTTCAACCTTACCGCTGCGGTTCAAGATTCAAAACCGGTCGGGTAAACCGGTCAAATTAAAAAAAATTTGAAAAAATCGAACGATTTTCGATTTTTAAAAAAAAAATCAAATTTTTTTATTTCTTAACCCTTCGGTTTCTAACGATTTTCGAGCGGTTTTTTCAAAAACGGTTTTTTGAACCCGGCCGACAAGTACATTAAACAAAATAGAAGTACAACTTACCAAGTCCAATTGCATCTGAACCCTTCATGATCCTGAGCCTACAACAGGAGTCGGCGAACATCCTGCAATTGACGTGAACGAAAATGTTGTAAATAAATTTTGGTTTATTTGAGAATCAAAAGTCACAAGATCTAATCAGCGTCTTTTTTTTTCTTTTCCATTTGCATTGCTGTTTGCAGAAGAGGGTTTCTTCAACAATGTTAGACACAGGTTTTGAGCCCAGGCAAGCACTTGGAACTATCAAATCCCTACTACCAAGAACACATCCGGCGATATTTGCATTGCTATTATTCTAACTAGATAAGAATTAAGATCAGTGCACTTACTCCCATGGAACATCGCCAACAAGCATCCAGTCTCCATCCTTGTCTTCATAAGTCAGCACATATTCGCCGTCCTTGCGGCCCTCAGATAAACCGTCCTTGCCTGATATGGCACATCCAGACTAACCTGTAAGGCCAAATAAAACAAACAGAAGAGAACCTCTCCTTGTACTAAAATTTCTATTGAAAACCATGTACCTTATTCTCATATGATTCTACAAAATTGATGACATTAAGGGGGAATATCTACTATATTGTAAGTACTATTCCTACAAAAGAATTGAAATAAAATAATTAAAAAGATAAGAAATAGTAAGCAATAATTCAATTAATAAATTGGCACATGAGAATTAACATATCGAGACATCTAAATTGACCAATATTCAGAGATATCCATCTTGTAGGATTAGTAGCTTCATTGAACAATATTCAGAACTAGAAGATATCCTAAAGGATACAGAGCCAAAATTTTATTTTACAAGAAATATTATTGTTTTGAAAGAGACCGAATACAAATCTAATCAGGAGATAATCAATTAGGTCTTTTTTCTAAAAAAAAAGAGTCGAAAACCCCCTTGTAAGGACTAGATAAGTCACCAAAGTCTGCAAAACAAAATATGTGCACTCAATTTTTAGTTATTAGTGATCCTAGGATTACTGGCAACAAAGCTGAACGACATGAGTAAGGGATCTTCCTCCAGACCAAACATGTTGCTTTCTATACACGATGCACTTCTAACACCATTCACATCAATTGAAAATGCAATTACATAGCTAATTAAAAGCGAACTTGCAAAATCAGAGAGTAACCCGGGACATCTCACCAGTGGTAAAGCCTATAAACATCTTCTCGAGCGCGGTCGACAGGTCCTTGTAGTTCTTGTAGGTCTTGAGGTCGACCTTCCTGAGGTACGGCGCGCCATCCATGCTAACCTTGACGTAGAGGAACCCCTGGCCATGCTTGACCTCAGCGTCCTCCTTGGTGCTCTTCAGCTGGTTGGTCGCCATCGTGTTCTTGCGGTAGCTGCGGATGGGTGGCCATCCCACCACCTGAGCCCTGCACAACACATCACATGATTGTCAATTTTACAACCGCACCGCAAGGAAGTGATAGATCACTATGTGCTCTACTGATGTGAGAATAAAGAAGCAAATATTAAGATCAGAAAAAGAAATCGAAACAAGGCAATGCCAGATCAAAAGTTTGCGGAGATAAAGCAGTAGAAACAAAGGCAAAAAAAAGTTGATAAAGGTTGGTAATAGAAGGATTTAAGCAAAAAAAGCTCAAAATTAAAAGAAAAGGGAGAATTTTTGTAAAGCCGAAAAAGTTGTGCAAAGAGAAAAGTGGAAATTGAAAAGAACTTAATCAAAGCTAAAACCTTTTTTTCCCTCCTCCACACCCCAGACAAGTCGAATTCCCACACAAAAAAAAGCAAAATTAAATCGGAAACAAGAAGCCAGGAAAGAGCCTCTTGACACAAAATTCAACCTTTGTTTCCTTGATTCCTACTTTTGCTTCCATAAAGATGGTAAAAACTCACAACAAAAATAACACCCTAACAAAAAAATATTGCTACAAAACTTGCAAATGGTCCATACCCCCAAACCGAACAAGATATCCCAAAGAACTGACAAAATTATCCCTAGCACCCCAAAATTCCACAATTTACAAACACTCCCTCTATCAACTCCCAGTTCGAAGAACAACGAGAAAGTCCCAAGAACACCCAAGATTTCCTCACACGATCCATAGTTCCACCTACTTCGCGGCCGGCTGCGGCGTAGCGGCCACCTTCTTGTCCTCCTCCTCTTCCGCCACCTTCTTGCCCTTCCCGTCAGCGGCGGCGGACGGCGGGGGAAGCGCCTCGTCGGAGAACCCGCGTTTGGCGCCCTTGGTGGGGAGCAGCTCCAGGGTGGTGGCGGCGGCCGCGACGCGGCGATCCAGCGACTCGGAGCCCGGCAGGCCGAGGCGGAGCTCGGTGCCCTTCAGGTCGTCGGCCGCGGTGGCGTCATCGGTGGCCGTTGCGGCTGCCGGCGGTGAGAGGCCTATGTAGTCGTGCTCGAGTGGGGGCGACATGGGGAGCAGCGGGACATGAACCGGACGGTGGGGGAGGGGAGGCGAGAGGAGTGGTGTGGGGGTGTGCGTGTGGGATGAGTGAGTGGGAGCGAAAGGAGAGGTGGTTTGAGGTGAAGCTTCCTTAAGCCGAGTTGGGTTGGGTTGGAATTATTTTTTTTAATAATATTTTAAAAAAAATTACAGAAATAATATGCTAAATTAAAATTTTACAAAAATATTCACCTATCGCCATTAAAAGAGTACAGTCTATAGCTCAGTGATACAGGAAAAAAGTGAAAATTACAATTATTCTTCCTGAATATCTAGATAAAGATTTTCAAACGTCTCCGCCAACTCAATATTTTATACAGTATGTTGAGCTCGTTGATCAGCTTGTTCATAATCTTTCATAGTGAGAAGTATTTCCACAATCTCACTTGTCAAATTTGTTCTTCTCTCCTAGGTTATTCTTCCGGATAGACTGAAAGCAGGCCCGAAGAAACTATAAAGACAAGAACTGTTAACACATCCCGTGCTAATATGGAAAGCACCAGATATGTTATCTTGTGCTCGTGCCACCACTGCAAAATATTGAAGTCCTCCTCTTGCTGCTCTTGGTAGTTGACAGTGTCGCTGTTGAGATAAGCAGCTAGCTCTCCACCACTTGTTGTGTCTGCACTTGACGTTGTTGTAGTCGAACTCCTTGAGGAAGAGCCACCTGCACCCCATATCTTTCCCCACACAGTTTTCTTCTTACCTATAGTGGATGCTGGTGGAGGTCGCTACATGTGAACTCCAGCAAACTTCTGATCATATTTAGCATAAACTTGAGATAAGTTAGCATGGATATTTGAAAAATAACTAGAATAATCAGTACCTACCGCATCACTTAGAAGTGAGAGAACATTAGAAAATCCTCGAACTTAAGCTCTACGATCTAAAATAAATGCAAATGCATATAACATAGGAATTTCTTGCCAATATTTCAAAATTTTAGTTTTCATAGTATAAACAGCTTCATACAAGATATTATCATTTTCACAGCTCTTTAAGTGGGTAGTAATTTCTAAAATATGATACACAATTAAAGGAGAGGTTGAGTAATAAACTCCAGATAAAGCAACAGTGGAATAAAATTTTTTAAAAAAATAATAGCAAGTATTTAGCAACATACCAATGTTGCTATGTGAGTAGCAGTTGACCATCCTATCTACGATAGTGCGTGTTAATAAAAACAGAAAATATACCCTCATAGGGTATAAGAGACTTAAGCATCAAGTAAGTAGAGTTCCATATAACAGGCATATCCAAACCAAACTTATGCGGACGCACATCCATTGCAATACAATAAGTCTTGCATGCTGCTACTCGTTGATTAGAATTATTTAAGAAAGATATTGCAGTGTGAAAAGGTTCAAGATACTGATCTAATATCTTCAAACCAGATTTAACTATAAGATTAATAATATAACAAGCACAACATTGATGTAATAAGAAAGATTCAGCATACGAATTGAAAAGCGGAGTAAGAATGTTCATGGCAAAAGTGTTTGCTGAAGCATTATCTAATGTTATTGCAAAAATCATATCAGCAAGGCCAAAGTCTTCCATAACTTTTACAATACAATCAGCAATATTTTCACTAGTGTGTGCTACATCAATTAATTTGAATCCTATAATTCTCTTCTCTAGTTGTCATTCATTGTTTACATAATGAGCAACTACACTAAGGTAATTCTCTTTAGCTCTACCACTCTATATGTCAAATGTTAAAGACACAAAAAAGTACAGGTACTAAATTGCTCTTTTAACTTATTATGATAATTATTATAGTATTTAATCAAATATCTAGTTATTATCTACCTAGAAACTGCATAAAACCTAAGATTATGAGTGGTCATAATATAGTTTTCAAATGCATATGACTCACCAAAGTTTAAAAGAAGATCTTGAGAAGCGATTAAACGACAAAGAGATTTACGAGCTACCTCGGGATTGTAGTCCCAGTTACGTATCGTACTGTCAGGGTTATACTGCAGCTACGTCTGTCTCAAAGCCACCCCCGCTTTTCTTTTACAGCTCTTAGTATGCATCTTCAAGCACCCCGTTCCACCTGTAGGTTTCGCAGTTAATTTGTGCTTACAATATTTACAAATAGCATACCTGCTCTGAACGCCGTCTGATGTCTCGAAAATCTGATCGAAATCTTCTCAGACTCTCGATGTACTGCGTTTTAATCTTTTTGCCCTGGTGCTTGCCGACACAGTAACACTTGTAGAGCCTGAGGATGGTACAGCTGCTGCAACTTCTTGATCTTCATAGAATCTCGAAATTAGAAGCTGAGAAGGACGAAAAATCCCTCTACTCTATAAAGAAAACTGTAAGAAATAATTACGCTATTAGTACAAAAATATGATTTAAAATACTAACAAAATAAAAAATTAAATCGCAATATTACCTTGGTTTCTTGACAGAAGTCGGAAGCCAAATTTTGAATTTTTGGCAAAACTATTTTGAATTTTGCCAAATTACCACCAAGAGTAAAAGAATTTTCACAAGAGAATAAAGAGAAGAGAATGAAACTTTGCTGATGTGAAAAATGAGGGGGGAAGCCATCTATTTATAGGAAAAAATTTGAGATTTTTCAGAATTTTTTAACAGCTATTTTTCAAACTAAACAGACCAAACGGATCGTGCCTCCTGTAATCGTGCCGTGCTGAGGTGTCAGCCCAAGCACGGCATGAGCTTGTAGGCCGTGCCGATACGAACCGTTTACAGCCTAACCGTGCCGTGCCTAGGCCATACTAAAAATAACGTGCCTCGGATCTGTCGGTTTAGCCTAGCCCACTTGGCCATCTCTAAGCAAGAGCCAAACTTCACGAGAGGTGCGACATGACTACATGAGGTGCCAGCTGGTCAAAGCAAGGTCCAGATTCACTTGAGACAACACTCGCAACCTCGCCGGAGACAAAGGTGGAGATTAACGCCACACGAATTTTTAAAGCACTTCAAAAAGTTAGAAATTAGACTAAAACCACAAAAAAATTGTCATTTGAGTGTTGTATAGCATTTTTGATAAATTATTGAGTTCTAAAATGTTATCTTATTTAAAACATATCCCCTCCAGTTTGAATTACTTGCTATGTGCACACAATACAAGGATGGAGCTAATACTTTAGTTCCAAATTTAGGTATATTTGATCGTATACATATTTATCCAACATTACTGCCAATTAGTAATTTATAAGAGCATTCGGTGGAAATATTGCCACGAAAACCCAAAAAGACATCTACTTACATTTAGTATATTTCAGTGCTGCATATTTCATATATTTTTATTTATATTTCATATTGACATTTCGTATGCTCAAATTATTTCGAGTGAGGGCAACATGTGCATTTGGTGGGAATATATGAAATGCGCAATTCTGCAGATCTTCATACACTTCGCCTAACAATGTACTCCAAACAAAAATATAAAATGCTCAAATTATTAGGGAGAGCTGATGCTCAAATTGGGAATGCGCTTAAGGGTGTGTTTGATTAGTGGTATGAGGTTGAATGAAGTAGGATGGTCCTGTACCATTTGGTTCCATTGTTTTGGTGGATGAAATGGTTCAATATATATAGAGAATATTCCTTAAATTTGTATCTCATCATCTAAGATGAGATGATTCCATTTAAACAACCAAACACATAGATGACTTTTATTGAACCATCTCATACATGCACCACTTGCTACAAGCAACCAAACACACCTTAATTGTACATGAGGTTCAAGCGAGGCATATGTTTCAGTCAAATTCTAAATAAGCTAAATTTTGTTAGTTCCTAATAGTAATTTTTCCCTCCCGGTACAAATACAATGTTGTGCCCCCTTTGTAGCCACTTTCTATTTAGCCCATCAACTTCGTAAATTGCCACAACGTTGTCTGCTCACAAATGCTACAAAAAAACACCGCAAAAGTTCATTTAAAAAAAATCATTCCTTTTGTTTTGTTTTCGTTTCTCTTGTCGTACAATTTCCTTTAGGAACTCCTGTTGTACACTTTCACCTCACTTTCCCTTGAATAAGTATATAAAAGTAGAAAAGTGTTCATAAATTTGCATAAAAATTAAAAATAAACCTTATGACACCATGGGATCTGGGCACCATGATTTCAAATGCATAAATTCAAGACAAATTTGGGTATATTTTTTGAAACTTTCAGTTTTAGGGTATATACCCATCTATAGCAATTCAAATGAAACACATACCTTTAAAAAATATACTCGAATTCAAATATTTAAACGGATTTAGATCACATGTTTTGCTGATTTATATCTAAAATCAGCACATATCTACAATCAAACTATCATAAAAAAACAAACTCTAGTTTGAATTTTAGTTCAAACTTGTTTGAACTGGTTAGTAAACTGGTTAAACTCAACGTCTTAAAAGTTCCAAAAAAATTCGCATATAAATATATAGAAAAAATACCTGTTTTGGATCGTGGCGCACAAGCACCATAGTACGTAGGTAATTATAATATATATATATAGCCAAGGCGTACTGCTGTCCAGAGGTTATGGGCTCTACATAGCCGGAAACTGGGTCTAATTGTCGAGCTTTTGCATTGATCGGATAGACCAGCATGGGCGCAGGTTCACAAAACCGATTTCGAAAAACTGGTTCGAAAACCGAATTTCGAAAATAAGAAAAACCGAGCCGAAAATAGTCAGAAACCGAAGAGTTAAGAAATAAAAAAAATAGAAAAAAAATCAAAAGAAATCGAAAACCGGTCGAAAACCTCGAAAAACCGGTCGAAATTCTCGAAAAACCGGTCGAAAACCGACAGACCAAGTGAATATTCCTTAGAGCCGATTTTTGAGCGATTTTCGCTCGATTTCATCGAAAATCAAGCGGTTTTCACCGATTTTCGACCGGTTTACGTCACATAAATTTTTTCAATTTTTTTGAATTTGTTGAATCAAATCGGTTTTTCGTTCGGGTTTTAATGCCGAACCGGCCCGGCAAGCCCGGTTTTCGCGAAATCCGACCGGTTTTCGTCGGCTTTGTGAACCATGTTGGAGTATGTCTACTCTCAAAGTACAAATAATTGTACAAACCTGTAAACAGCACCTTCTCCAATTCAACCACATTAACTCAACGTTGAAATTTTCACCGGATACGTTTGCAGGGAAGGTTTACATAGACAATATTAGAAAATTTGAACAAATAAGTCGAATTTTTCTAGGGTAAGTAAGACTGATAGATGAGACAATTAAAGCTGAGGTAATGTCAAATACAGCCATATGATCTGCTTCAATATTCATTCTCCGATCCATTCCTGAAGTTCACCGAGCTCCCATCTAATTTTCCTCCTACGGGGCCGAGTTTGTCAAACATGGTAGAGCGGCGATGCTAAGGGGTGGGTGTAGGAGGTGGCGTGGAGACCACAATGTATACCAATTGTTGGCATTTAATCTAGATCAACGTACATGTATGATAACAAAAAATCAAATACAAGAATTCACGAATATAAGTATTTTGACGGTGCGATACAACTAGCACATTTTCATATTTTTCTTACTCAAAATAGAGTGCAAGCATCATATTAAATAGGCTTAGCGCCCTCCTACTAATACATGTATTCGGACGAGCCAATGAGGCAAGCGGAGACGAATGTTTACATTTCGGACTCGGCTTCCTTACAAGATTAATTCTAACATTTACCCTTTAATCTTGTAACATTAACTAGCTCTAATTTCTGATACAACTCTAACTTGTTGAGCTAGTCGGTCTCAGCTACGATTTACCTAACTTTTACTCGACATACGATGACGAACATATGTCCTCAACATTCTAGAACCAACTTACTTACTTGACTCAAGGCTGCCAATATATCTCTATAACGTCTTGGACTCAACTTAGTTACTTGACTCAGAATGGTGAACACATCTCCTCAACATCATGAACTTGACTTATGATGAACTCAACTCAGCATCAGAGCAGGGCTGGTTGGTCTTCAGCATCTGCCTCAATCAAATGCGCCTCTGCTCGCTCCTTCTTTGGATTATGTGATGACGCTAATGGAGGCTCTATCTTTTGATGAGATGGATAGCTCTCGATTAGTAGAGATGACCCCCACGATCCAGGCTACCGACCGAAATACGATCGACACCAAGCAATCACTGAACCAAACTCCGAATTGTTATCAACCGTGTCAAAACCCGATTGACCTGATCACGAAGATCAATTCCTGAAAGCAATCGAAGAACAAGGAAGAACAAAGCAAAAAGAAATCTGAAATTGCAAATATAATTGAAGTATTGATATGAGATTCTGAAGCATGGTATTGCTGTAGGAATTCGAAGCACGATATATGCTGTTGATCTAGCTGAACAAGAGAATACTAAATAGTTTCACCAAGTAAAACTACGACTAAACAAAACCCGACTCTCATGAGGTAACCAGGAGGTGGATATGGACTCCTCCTGGGCATCCTTTCTGGGCCTTCCTATTACATGGGCTGAAGCCCAATTGGCAAAAGTGGTGCAACACCTTTCATTGATGCTTGTGATGTATAGACAAATGAATTTAAAGGTGGGGTCATATCCGTTGGAAAGGCCTCGTCGTAAGCTTTCAATCAAGTACTTGCGCACCTCCAACGGATTCTATATGTGAAAGTTATGATCATTTTAATTTAAGACTATCAAGCTGATTCCGAATTGGACTAGAATGGAAGCAGGGTCGTCCTTGACTTGTTGTGGTATTAGTGTTTCCCCCCTCACCATGGTTCCTGAATAGAATAACATCGCATAACTTAGGTAGCAATATATCCTCAATAAGAAAATTATGAACTCCTAGAAACGAGCTCACCTGATAATTCAAGTATCGTGCACGTGCTCTTATCATAGATCCTTACCTAACATCATGTGAAGGAGTATTGTGTGTATCCAAGGAAGCGATGTCCTCACCATCACGATATTCAGAACCGAAGTACCCGTAGTCTTGACAATTATAGTATCGCACCTTTGTCTTGTCAAACTTTCTATTGCATCTGCCAGCCTTCACCTCTTTAGCCTTCCACTCAATACGGGTGAGCAATAAATATTCTTCCTTGGTATCACCATATCTTCATGGGCGCTCCTCGTGCGTCTTCAACTGTCCAATGAGCTCTTCTACCGTCATAGTCTTAAGGTCAGCAAATTGTTCAATAGTCGAAGCAATCTTGCGCAGTCACTTGAACTCTGACTTGAGCATTTGCACCTTGGTGTCCTTTACGCACTCAGATCTCAGATGCATGATCTTCAGCACTTCCTATGCCTCATTGGCCACATGCTTCTCGGCCAATAGGGAGAGCGTATCCTCTGATATCCCTTCGAAGATGGCAGCCAATGCAATCTGATCCTTGCGTGTGTTGGTGACATCGGGATTGATAGCATCCCACACCTCCTATTCCTTGATGTACACTTTCATCTTGATCGTCCATACAATATAGTTGCTCTTCGCGAGCATCGGATATTGCAGCAAAACAGAACTCTCCTACATCTCGCTTGTTTCTCTATCCTTCATCCTGGCTCTGATACCAATTGTTGGTTTTAGTATTGGATTATGAATACACGCACACGAATATAAGGAAGAACATAATAGCACATAGATATTTTTTTTCTCGTTGTCACCACGACTTGTTGTCCTTTTTTTTATTTTCTCTTTTTGTGTTGTTTTCTGTTTCGGTGTCTTAATTACTTTCCAACAAATACGATGCAAAGGGATGAAGGCTCACTTATTTCAACCCAAGACCTCGGTGCAACTCAAGCATCAATGGTTTCGTTTCGAATACGAGAATTTTCTCTGATTTCTGTGGGGTTTCTGCGTTCCAAATAATCCTAAAAAGAGCTTGTAAGAAAACGGTTAACACTAGCTGCCTATTTTCCTTTAGATGTTGTGCTTTCTCTACTCTTTTACTCTTTTTTTTAGCAGTGCTTCGATGTTTTCTCTTTCAAGACAAATTACACAAATCTTAAAAGTAAATAAAGAGGTAAGTAATCATCATCTATCATTTATTTATACTTTAATATTTGTACAACTGAACGCCTAAGTGCTATCGACTCAGTCCTCGCTCGGTCGTGCTCCGCCAATGCCGCCGGCACGCTCGACCAGCCCATGAATGCACAACTGCTGATTCATAAAGTCCGACAAGAGTGAAGACTCGATCACTCCAGCGACAGCACGGTTTGTTCCGGCACCGCGCTAAATGAGTAGTGCGTCTTCAGTGCGACTCTTGATCGTCAGGCGACACAAGAACTCCCTACTGACCGGCCGTACGTGCACTCATGCTGCCCCGGCCGCTACGAAGTACGAACTCGATGTATCCTCTTTACTAGCATACTGTTGGCGTCAAAAACTTGAGGTAAAGTTTCTGACAGCAGCACATCAGACGAACACCTGGTTCAAGAGCGTGCCAGTCGATTTGACCTATAACCGACAAGGTAAAATATAAAATTTACTCAAAAACCGATCGTAACGATCAATCGGCTTAGACCCAATCAGCTTGAAGCCGATTAAGTTCAAAATAACAAGGTAAGTCTAATTAGCCGATTAAGGCTAATCAGAGGATAAAGGTAGATCGATTCTGAAGAAGGCGATACGCAACAAAATCAGAATAAATCAAACCTGGGGTGTAATTGAAGAAGATCAACAATCGGCGATGCGCAACTTTATTGATCAAGATCGATTACAGAGACTAAATTACAAAAGCTACTCCTAGTCGACAGGAAGAAAGTAAAAGCTGGTTGATTGTATTGTGTTGATGATTATTTTCGCAGCTTGCTTTGGTCCTTCTTTTATACCTTTGGCCGATAGTGTTCTGTTACAACACGATTTAAGCCCGTATCCGTATCGGCCTTATCTTGAGCAGTTATTTCCTAAAAATCTTGCCGTTAGCATAAATATCTCAAACTTTCTTAACTTGCATTAACATCCATATCTTTGATTTCATTGCCGATTATGGTTAGATTTGCCAAATTTTGGTGCAAACATATGCCCCCCATTTTTGAGAGATGACATGTCATCTTTCAAAAATATCAATAATCGGCTTTTCAATCGGCTAACGTTTGAACTTCACCCATTAATTGTCGCTTTTACTCGCGCCACAATTTTTTGACATGCGGGTAGTGCGTTTTAACTGCTCGCGCCTTTTGAGATTCACTTCCCGCCTCTTCAAATTTTCACCGTGCTATAAAATGCGGCCCCCACCTTGGTCATTCTTCACGCGCACAAGCTCTCGAATCACCTGCAATCGGTTTAAGCTTTCCGTTTGAAGTACTCCCGAAGCAAACCTTTAGCTCATCCAGCTTCCTTCATCGGCTACAATGGACCCTAGCCAGGTACTTATTCCGATTCCGCACAGCAATGACCAATATTTTCTGGGTCCTTTGGGGAATCTGGAGGCAGCTATAGTTATTGACCAAGAAGTGACCCGGCTTCCTTTGTCGGCTAGAGGATATAATATCGAGGGTTGGAGTAAAAGTTTTAGGGCTTGGCCGACCGCACTCAAAGGGCGGAAAAATTGGTATAATCGTGTAGCAGCCCAAAAAAGGGAGTCTTGAGAGAGGATGGGCATAGCAGAGTGCATTCCTTTAAGTTTAGCCGACCTAAAGGCCAATGAGCCCTTAGTGGCCACGGCTTGTTATTTCTGGTCGAATACTTTTAATGCTTTCATGTTCCGCACTGGTATGGTTGGTCCAACCCTGCTAGACGTTGCTCAACTCTGCTGCTTGAGACCAGACGGAGTGTCGGCCTTTAGTGCTAAACCCAAACATAAGCTTATCCGATCAAAAGGCGAAGGCTGGTCTAAGTATATTGCAAATAATAATAAAGTGAATGGATTAGTATCGGACGAAGAGTATGTCGCTTTCATCAACCTTTGGCTAGACCGATTCTTATTCTGCGGTGCTTCATTAGGGCCAACCCAAGTATACCAGACAATCGCTGAAGGACTAGTAGAAGGTCGTCGGCTAGCACTTGGAAAAACGTTTCTGGGAGCAGTGTATCAGATGATGTATATCATTAGGAGTCGGCTGTATACAGGTTTTGCCGACTTCACTATGGGTATGTGGGTGGGCCTCTGTGGTTTATCCAGGTCTGGCTGTATTGCTTTTTTAGCCGACCATTTGATTTGGAACCTACTGAAGACACAGCTTTTCCAAGAGAAGACAATATCGAAAATGTTGTTCCGCAATACCAAGCAAGCCGATCTTTTGGCGAACGGTTTATCATGTGTTCAGGAAATGAGACTAAAATCACAGCAGCCGATTCAAGAAAGTATATGTTCTTTTTCCTTAATCTGAGCGACACGGATTTGAGGCAGAGAGATTTCTTCAGTTATAGCAGTGTGGCCGATTTTCCGTGGCCTTCATTTCTTCAACTCGAAGCTGACAGTTCTGCAATGCCTCCGGAGACTCTTGCTTTGTACAAAATTTTCATTTCTCCCTGCGTCCTTCATGCTGGACTTCATACAAGGAGTCGGACTTTCGAGCCGTCATATGAGTTTTATCACCCATCGGTTTATGCAAGACAACTCGGTTTTGGCCAAATAATTCCAAGCTTCCCACTCCTTGATCGGCTTGAGCCAAGAGCCAGAGTCCGTAGTGCCACATCTGCCGAAATCGTCCTTGAAGTGGCCGATGACTTACAGATGCAATCCTTACCACATTTCTTCTTGAATACCAGACGGGCCGGAGGTTACACACAGTGATGATCAGTTATTGCAGATGCTTTATATCGGTCAAAATCTCCATCTAACATTATTACTGAGTTCTTTCCAAATCTCCCGGAGCCGACGCTAGTATCTAATGCTGACTCTAGCAGCGATACTTCATCGTCAGGATATACTAATACGAATGTAGTCATTTCTAGCGAGGTATCGGCTTTAGAGTCTAAACTTTTTCCTTTCATTACTTCAGATCGCCCGAGATTTGTTTTGCATCGACTCAATTTTTACATTGTAGAAGTCAATTGCTCGGCTCCATCGGGTGATAAGCAACCCAAAAACAATCGCGGTAATTGCAGCATCTGGTTATGCATCGGGATCTTTGGGCATACAGAGCCCATCTCTGTCGGACTTGGAAAAACAAAAACAACCTAGTAAGTTTTATTGTCGGCTTCCTTTTATAAAACTGTTTTTTGGCTAACCAGATCGTTTGCCTGACAATCTTCAGAGAAGAAGCGAAAATACACTAAGGCTGCTGCGAAAAAGGTTCTCAAGCCTCTCGAGCAGAGTGGTGAAAGCTTTCCGACAGCATCGGCTACGGGAGAGGTAGGTCACAATACTTTGTATAGTAACGTATTTTAATGCACTGGCTCACCCTTTGTCTTAATTTCCTTTAGCCAACGCAATCTGCCCAAGTCGCGAAGATCTTAGCCGATCTTCCAAACATATCCACCGCGCCAATCCCAATACCGCTGACAACTTCAACAACTCCAACCACCAACCTGCCAGAACCATCAGATCCGACTGACCTGCTGGGATTTTCCCTGGCCGATCTTGACGATCCAGAGATCATGGCTACCGATGATTACGATGCAGAGATCAGAAAAATCCTTGAAGTATCAAAAGTGGCATCGGCTGCTGTTACATCTGCTCCGGGCGTGAAGGAGCGTCTTGATAAGCTCTTTGATCTAGTCATGCGTCCCCAATCGGAGATTTTGTCCAATAATCAACCGATCAGAGATGCCATGGCCGCCGTCGAAGCCGACCTTCCTCCAGAAGCCATGCAAGCCTTGCTCAACATATGCCATCTGGATGACAAGAAGTCTTGAAGGACCATGTGGCCCATGTTTGTGATGAGTATTTGACTTTATTTGAGCAAGGTGTGCTCAAGTTTGAGTTTGATTTGGATTGATTTTCAAAATGAAGCAATTTGAGTTGTCTCTGCCAGAGTGGCGATGCGGTCGTATGGGCCGCGGTAGTGATGAGTTGGATGGTTTATTGCACATCTTTGTGGGCATTGCTATGTGAGGAGTTTCCTTGTCTTTGATGGTTGCGGGACGACGGTGCTAGGTCATGGTGAGGCGAAGGATGACCGGGACTAGGCGAGGCGTCGGAGGTCCAGACGGTTGGGAGATCGCGGAAGATGATCGGAGGCGGAGTCGGGCAAGTCAAGAAGACAAGGAAAGGAGATGATGCTAGCTAGATGCGCGTGGATCAATGAGGACCGTCGGATTGAGGTCTAGTTGATAGGTTAGCGGGTCTAGGTAGTATGCTTTGAAAACCGTGCAAGAAAACCCGGTATGTGTGTGGGTTTGGGTTAGCCCTTGCATGGCTGTGTGTGTGGGTTAATCCTAGCCCTTAGATGAGTGCTCTAGGGTTGAGGACTCATCCAAGGGTGGTAGGTGGCCCAAGAGTAGTATAAATAGGGGTGGAGGGTAGCCTCCTTCCCGGAAGGTGTTGAGGTTTTGATGCTCATTTGAGCTTTGCCCACATGAAAGTGAGGCTTTGTAACCTCCCCTTCCAGAAATGAAAGTTTTATTCATCCACCTCTGAATTTATTTTGCGCATTTACATTATGTCTTTACTTTACGCAATTTAAATTCAGTATTTACTTTCCCGCAATTACATTCCCGCAATTTACTTTCAAGTAATTTGGTTTTGCCTCCCCTCCTTCTAAATGCTGCTGTTCTTGGATGTTTTGAGTATGTTCATATGGTTTTACATCTCTTTTGCACTCTTGGATTGAGTAGAGAACATCTTTTCTTTCAAGTTCCAACTTTGTTCTGAACTTGTTCTTCGCGCAGCAGTCAGTGTATGATTTTTGTAAAAATCTAGAAAACTCCTTTTTGAGTGATTCTTATTGGAGGATGTGCGGGACTCTGATATCCGCTTGCAGAAAAATTTTGGAGTTCACTTGTTGTACCGTTTGGGCGCCATGAGGTGAAAACCGAGCCCCAAACGTTCTGCTCGAAGTTCTTGACCAGACTGTGTTCTTCGATTTTTCGTGTTTTTTATGTAAGGCTTTTTGAGGAGAAATTTGGTGGAGTTCTTCAAGACTCTGATGCTCACAGGGACAAAAAGTCTCAAAATTTTGTGAGCTACAGAAACCAACCAACCTCCTGTGCAAATTGAGGACAAGTTCTGGGAATTCTGCTTTTGCTTTTCTGAAAGTGACTTTTGTGATTTGAATTGATGTCCTTTCTAAAAGCAAGAGTTTGAATTGATTCCTCTTTATCTTGGACACTAGACAACCAGGATTGTGACTCAAAAATCCCCACATATTTTATGGTACTTATCCATGCAAGCTTGGGGTACACATAGTTGTCTAGTTTTTGGGTTTTCACAATTCCTTTTGGCGATCTTGTTGAGGTTTTTGTTGGAGTATTTTGGGGAATTTTTATTTGCGACCATTCACCCCCTCTGTTCGCCATTTCGGTCCTTCAATTGGTATCGAGCGGTTTTGCTCTTCCATAGATCTTGACCGGTCTCAAGAGCCATGGCGACGGACAAATATTCCACCAAGCCTCCAATCTTTAATGGAGTTGATTTTCCTTTTGGATGTCCCGGATGGAGTCATACATCACGCCTGAGGCTACGATATGGCGAAGGTGAAACTCCGTATGAGGTTCCTGCGATGAAAATGTCACGGCCATCAATATGGTTGGCGTTGAGGCGAATGCTAAGGCAAGGAACATTCTCATACTGAGGTCTTAGCCGTGATGAGTATGATAGGATTTCTCACCTTCGCTCCGCTCACGAGATTTGGGTAACCCTCGATGTTTAACATGAGGGCTCTACTCAAATCAAGGCGTGAGCGAGACCAGTTCAAGCGAGTACAACAAGTTTGATCAGCGCTGGTGAGAGTCTCGGCGAGTATTTTGGTCGGTTTACAAAGATTTGGCGACCTCAGGCGGTTGGTTGCATATACGACTCGGACAATGCTCGGCATTTCTTGACCGCACTCGACCTTGGGTTTGGGAGATGAAGGTGACCACCATCAAGGACACCACCGACTTATCGACTCGACTCTTGGCGGGCTTTATTCCGCCTCAAGACTCATGAGATCGATGTCGTCTCTCGGAAGACGAAATCTCGATCGATGGCTTTGGTCACCGATCCCATTGGATCTTCTTCTTGATCCTTCTATTGGTTTCTCTCTTTCCGCCCTTTGCGAGCTAGCGATGACCAAGCTGGAAAAATTTCGAGAAAATGAGCTTGCTCTTCTCGCTCATAAGTTTTCTCATGCATACAAGAGGGTGAGAGAGAGGAAGAGAGGTGGCATGATCACCGCTTGAGTGTGGTGGCCCCAACCACATTCGCGAACTATCCCAAGGCGGAGAAGGGCAAGAATAGCGTTGGCGGTTCGGGCAAACGACTACACCGACAAGAACCGCAACAAGAAGCCTCGGTTCGTGAACCGGCGCACGAGAAGAAATACCGCAACTTCTCCAAGAACAAGCTCTTCCACCGCGTCCTTGCGCGCAGCGACATCAACCTCTCCGACACGGAGACATGGAGCGACGAGGCGAGGATGATCCGCAAGAAAAGAAAGCGGCGGCGACTTCTCGGCATGTGCTTCATGGCCGACACCAGCGACATCAGCGACTCAGAGCTCTCAAATGACTCGGACGAGGTACCCTCCTATGACCAGCTCAGCGAAGCTTTACGCAAATTAGGAAAATTTCATGCTAGAGCTAGAGCTAGGTGTACGGAGCTTGAGAAGGAAGTAGGTACCTTGACTCGGGAGTTAGCTTCACTTAGATCTTCTCCTCGAGTCAGCGATGATTGCTCTTTGTGTGATGCTATTCTTGTGGAGTTGGAGAACCTAAGGACCATACATGATAGTGTGCTTGTTGAACTTGATGGTCTTAGGTTGAAGAATGCTAGCACTAGTTACATTGATGCTATTCTGTTGAGGCTAGTTTTCTTCATGCTCACTCCACTCCATCATGCTCTAATTGCCCTAAATTGCTTGCGAAATTGATGCCATGGCGAACACCTTAGGAAGCTTTACGCTAGAAACAATGAACTTGAATCACATGCTTCTAAGGACCCAGTCGGCTCATGTGAGGGTGTAAGCAATTAAAACTTGACAATGAAACCACGAATGTCAAGTGTGCTAAACTTGCTAAGGACTTACTAGATAAGTCACAAAAATATTGCTTGCGATGTCTTGAGATTGTGGGGACTTGGATAAAATCCATGTCGAGTTTAGGAAGAAATTAGAAGACCAAGCCCATAGAATTAGAGATGCTCCTTGCATTTCTTGTGAGGCCCTCAAGATTGAGGCAGCCGTCTTTGAGGAGAAAAATGCACGTCTTTGAGAGAGCTCATCTTTACGGTTCTTCTTCCTCTCCTTCCCCTGTTCTTCTTGTGCTTCTTTCTTCCGAGATTGCCAGTATCTTATGAGCACTCTCGAGAAGTTTGTTGGAGGCAAGAAGAAGCTCAATCTTATTCTAGACCAATCCAAGATTAGTAGATTCAATCAAGGTCTAGGATTTGATCCTTGGAGCACGCTCGGCGCATCCTCCCACCATTGTGCGCGGCTCCAAGAGTGGTGAGATTGTGGTAGCTCCTGAGTGAGTACCACCGTGTTTAGGTCTGTTGGGGTTGTCCATAGGACTTGACGAGAAGGGTGTTACTCCTATTGCTTACGCCTCTAGCAAGCGAAGTACACATGCACCTTCAGAAGAAGGATGGTCACCTAGTAGATTTACGCTTCAGCGCGCCAAGATCACTCGGTGTGGCGTGTTCTGCTCTTAGGGGTATTGAGGTCATCCCGGACCTTGAGTGCTCCTAAGACACACACCGCTTCTAGGCAGTTAGAGAGTCGCTTTGTTTTTGGCGGCGTCCGGGACTTGGTTTTCATGCTAGTTCTTGAGTTTTAGTCACGGAGCTGTTCAGAGTCGATCTTTCCGCCGTCCTCTTGATATTCCTCGTTTTCCCATCGAGGTAGATATCGTGGCGTGAGGTGTTTTCGGTAGGAGATCCAGCAGCCTTCTTGGGATGGTCGGCTTTTGCACCACGGCGTGCCAACCCGCTTTGACTCTAGATTATCTACGAGTTGCTCTGATCGTGTGAGAGTTGGCGTCGAGAGAGACACTCGAGTCGATCTTCTTCGTGGTGGTACTACGAGGTGTCGTATGGTTGATATTGGGTTCCTAAGTCTTCACTCTATCGATCTTGAGTCATCTTTCTCTCTTGTGTCTTGATCAGTTAGTCGGATGGGGAAGGGCGATGTTTGGATTGTTAACTCGGTTGTTCTCGTCATATGACCGGAGATTCTCGTTAGTTCTCTTCCTAGTCCGAGCCCCGGTGATGAGTTAATCACTTTTGGGATGCATCTTGAGTAGAGTCATTGCTAAAGGTACCATCTGCATTAACCAAAATTTCATTCTTAAAGATGTTGCCTTAGTAAGTAGTGCAATACAATCTGCTCTCTGTTTCTCAACTTATCGATGACTCTTTCGAGGTAAGCTTCAAGAGTAATGCTGTAGAATCCTAGATTCATCGGGAGGGTTAGTTCTTGGGATTTCTAGATTTGGGAGAGTCTTTCGTGCTGATTTTTACGCTTCTTCGGAGACTCTCTTGATGTTTGATTGCTACGAGTCCGTGATCTCTCCTTCGGCATAGGAGACTTGGTCACATTGGTTTTGATCATTTGACCCAAGTTAGCGACCATGATCTCATTCGGGTTTGCCCAAACTCAAGATGGTCAAAGACTTAGTTTGCTCTCCTTGCCGACATGGCAAGATGGTTCTCGCTTCTCATCCTCCGATCACCGTAGTGATGGTGATGCACGGGACAGCTTTTACATATGGACCTTTGTTGGTCGGCTAGAGTGCGATCGCGGAGGGAAGTGGTATGTTCTTGTCATCGTTGATGATTTTTCTAGATACTCTTGGGTATTCTTCATGGCCTCGAAGGATGAGACTTTTCTCACTTGGGGTTTGATCGATGGGTTGTCTATTGAGCTCCCGGTGCATTACGAGCTATCTGCAGTGATAATGGCACGGAGTTCAAGAATTCCTACTTTGAGAGTTTTTGTGTGGAGTGCGGTTTAGAGCATCGGTTCTCTTCTCCCTCGCTCCTCGTGAGAATGGCGTAGTGGAAAGGAAGAACAGGACCACAGTTGAGATGGCGGGACGATGCTAGGCAGTCTGATACTCCTAGGAAGTTTTGGGTTGAGGCTATAGCTCTTGCTTGCCATGTTTCTAATCGCGTGTTTTTGAGAGCACATTTGCATCGCACTTCTTATGAGTTGAGGTATGGCGAAAGCCCGGTGTGTCTCATTTTCGCGTTTTGGTTGCAAGTGTTTTATCTTGAAGTCAGTAACCTAGATAAGTTTGAGTCTCGCTCTTACGATGGTATCTTTCTAGGTTACTCGACTTCTTCTCGTAGCTATAAGTGCAGGTGTTGATGCGCATAGGATCATAGAGACTGTGATGTGACCTTCGATGAGGCTAGCCGGGAGCTAGACACGATGTTTGAGCTCTTCTTATCCCTCCGAGACCATCTTTGTAGAAGATGAGGATGATGGAGATGATGGTGTTCCACGGATCCAGTTCCCTCTATACCCGAGGTGCCTCCTGTTTCCATTTACGCACCTCAGGTGACCCACCCTTGCCTTGAGCTCTCCTTGTGAGTGGCTCTGCTCCTACCTCTTACGTGCATGAGGTAGAGGCCATCGCTTACAGTCCTCCCGTCATATCGAGCTCATCCACTGATTAGATCATTGGTGATCTGTTTGAGCGCGTCACTCGCTCAAAATCAGGTTTGTCGATTCTGCCTCCACTCTGCCTTCGTTGCCTCCTTTGAGCGAAGATGTTTCTCATGCATTATCAGATGAATCGTGGATTAATGCTATGCATGAGAACTTGAGAACTTTGAGAGGAACAAGGTATGGCACTTGTCGAGCCCCATCTGGTCATAATGTCATTGGGACCAAGTGGGTGTTCAAAACAAGCAGTGAGGATGGGGTTGTCATTCGCAACAAGGCTAGGCTAGTTGCAGGGCTTTTCTCGGGTTGAGGTCTTGACTTTGAGGAGACCTTTGCCCTGTAGCTAGACTAGAGGCTATTAGGATCTGCTTGCATTCTCTGCATCCCGGGGCTTCAAGCTCTATCAAATGGATGTCAAGAGTGCATTCCTCAATGGCTATATTGAGGAAGAGGTTTATGTCAAACAACCTCCGAGTTCGAGAACCTCAAGTTTCGAGTCATGTATACAAGCTCTCCAAAGCTTTGTATGGACTCAAGCGAGCCCCGAGCATGGTATGAGAGGCTCAAGTCTTATCTTCTCACCATGACTTCAAAATGGGCATAGTAGACAAAACTCTGTTCATCAGACACCATGAGTCTCATTTTCTTCTTGTCCAGATTTATGTGGACGATATAATTTTTGGTGGCTCATCTCATTCGCTTGTGTCTCAGTTTTCTAAGGTGATGAGCACGAGTTTGAGATGAGTATGATGGGCGAGTTGAGCTACTTTCTTGGCTTCAAATCAAGCGGACTCGGGAGGTACTTTCTTGCATCAAGGCAAATATACCGTGACCTCTGAGGCGTTTCGACATGTCTGATGGGAAGCCGGTGATGACTCCTATGGCCACCTCTGCTGTCCTCGAGCCCGATGAGGATGGTGAGCCTGCTGATCAAAAGGAGTTTTGGAGCATGATCGGCTCCCTCTTGTACCTCACCGCTTGAGGCGGACATACATTTTTTGTGTGTCATGCGCTCGATTTCAAGCTTCTCCTCGCGCCTCACCGCCAGCGATCAAGCGCATCTTCAGTACCTTCGTGCTACCGCGATTATGGTATTTGGTACTCTTCTTCTTCTTGTCTATCTCTTAAAGCCTTTTCCGATGCCGACTTTGTTTGGTGTAGGATAGATAGGAAAACACTTCGGCACTTGCCAATTCATTGGCACTTCTCTTGTTTCTTGGTCATCTAGGAAGCGATCGGAGTTGCCTGATCCCACCGAGGCGAGTATGTTCTTTGCTGACGATTCTTTGTAGCAGTGCTCTGGATGAGATCGACCTTACGGGACTATGGGTTAGAGATAGAGAGTGTGCCACTTTTACGTGACAACACTTCAGCTATTTGCATTGCTAAAAACCCGATGCAACATTCGGACCAAGCACATTGATATTAGATATCACTTCCTTAGAGACCATGTGGAGAAGGGATATATCGCGCTTGATTCGAGAGAGTGACCTTGATTAGCGATATCTTCACCAAGCCTTTGGATAGCTCAGATTTGTTGCCTTGAGGAGTGAGCTTGGAGTCGTGAGCCCTTACGGCCTTTCGTGAGGGGAGTGGTTTGTATATTATGTATTATATGTTTTCTTCAGCTTTTCTTTTCTTTGTGTTTCTTACAGGTGACTTTGGGCTTGTTTTCTTGAGTTGAGTTCACTCACTTAGACTTCGGCATGCCTTGCATTGACCTCTTATCTTGTGCTTTAGGTTGCTATCATGCGTGATTAGGCATTCTCTCTTCTCTCTAGGTTGAGTTCCCTCACGGTCTTATAAGTCTAGCGGTATTGGGCCTCCAGGTAGGCAGTGCATGTGCACTCCTTAGTTGGGATCTAGAGTCGACTTCCTATGTCGATCCTTTGGGAAGATAAGAGCGAGTCTGAGCCGTAGTGAGTCTCTTCTATCTTTTCTATGCTCTATAGCCATCCAGTTTTGCGTTTCTCGACTTCTTCTCCTCATTCTGTTTTTAGGTTATTATTGAGTTCATTCGGGTTTTCTTTATGCCTAATCTTGATAATAACTCAACTTTAACAGATTTGAGCTTAAAATTGATTCATTTGTTGAGGGGAGTTTGGGAATCTGTTCATGCATTGCATTTAGACTGCATTTTACATTTTATGAGCTTTGTCTATTATGCAATTGATTTCTTCTTCATGCTATACACCATGCTACATCATTTGAAGAAAATCACTAGCTTAGGTATGTCCAAGTTCATTTAACTTGCTAAGCTTAAAAATGAAATAAGCCTTAAATGAAAAACTTGATGAAACTTGTTGCTTTTACTTGCTAGGTTTCTTCTCTAGAGGTTTGTGCCATAACTTGAGAAATTTAGGAGTTCTCTAGAGTCCCTATAGCAACTTGGGTGAAACTAGTTTGATCCATGCAGAGTCCTTCAATTGCTCATGAATCGTTGTGCTAAAAATGAAAATTAAACAAAATTGACTCTTCTTGTGCACATACGACTCAACACCTTGTATTCACAAGACCGCTTCCCATTGCACTTGGGATGAATTTGGAATACATCGTGTTTGACCTAGACCATCCTCTTAAGAGCTCATCTTGAGATGGTCGCATACGGCTTGAGTCAATTGGTTGTCAAAAGAAAATGCAAATAAATTAAAAACAAAGACATATGTGGGTAAAGAATGCAAATAATGTCAAACATTTGCACCCGCTATGTCTTGTATGATGATAAATCAAAATTTGCATTAAGTGATAAATGAGCCGAAGGACCTTGTATGCTCTTCTAGATTCCCCAACGTGTTGAGTAGGTTGAACTCTAGGTTTTCCTTTTGATCCTTAGAGTGGCTATTCTTCTATTTTGAAACTAAAGCTAAGTGTTGCACTTGTCAAATCTTGCTAAAATGAAATATTCAAAACTAAGCTCGTATTTGCACTTGGACATGTCTTAGTTTAGTCATCTTCGAAATTGACAAGCTTGGTGTAATATCCTTCCATTTTGATCAATTGGATAATCCTCAAAGCTCTTTCGATTGCATTTCATGCATACATAAAAAAATTGATGCCTATATTGCCAAAGGGGAGATAACGTAGAAAAGGCATCACTAAAAGATAAAAATGTGAATGCTTATTTGGTTATTATGATCTTTGTAAAACTATGCTACTACTACATTTGGATCATAATCTCATAATCACATTTGACATGTTTAGTTGGATTTTAGAGTTTTGTTGAAAACTTGCTCTTTCTTAAATTTAACTCTAAAATCTGAATTCCTCTTCGTCAACTTGGTCATGGTTCTAATTTCTATCTTTGGACCAAGTTTGACTTTGCAATTGAAAATTGCTTTCTTCTTCATTTTCTTCAAACTCAAATTTATGCCTTTTGTGTGGTTTGTCAATATACTCATCAAGGGAGATTGAAGGACCATGTGGAGGTCCATCCATGTTTGTGATGAGTATTTGACTTTATTTGAGCAAGGTGTGCTCAAGTTTGAGTTTGATTTGGATTGATTTTCAAAATGAAGCAATTTGAGTTGTCTCTGCCAGAGTGGCGATCTGCGTCGTATGGGCGCGGTAGTGATGAGTTGGATGGTTTATTGCACATCTTTGTGGGCATTGCTATGTGAGGAGTTTCCTTGTCTTTGATGGTTGCGGGACGACGGTGCTAGGTCATGGTGAGGCGAAGGATGGCCGGGACTAGGCGAGGCGTCGGAGGTCGAGACGGTTGGGAGATCGCGGAAGATGATCGGAGGCGGAGTCGGGCAAGTCAAGAAGACAAGGAAAGGAGATGATGCTAGCTAGATGCGCGTGGATCAATGAGGACCGTCGGATTGAGGTCTAGTTGATAGGTTAGCGGGTCTAGGTAGTATGCTTTGAAAACCGTGCAAGAAAACCCGGTATGTGTGTGGGTTTTGGGTTAGCCCTTGCATGGCTGTGTGTGTGGGTTAATCCTAGCCCTTAGATGAGTGCTCTAGGGTTGAGGACTCATCCAAGGGTGGTAGGTGGCCCAAGAGTAGTATAAATAGGGGTGGAGGGTAGCCTCCTTCCTTGAAGGTGTTGAGGTTTTGATGCTCATTTGAGCTTTGCCCACATGAAAGTGAGGCTTTGTAACCTCCCTTCCAGAAATGAAAGTTTTATTCATCCACCTCTGAATTTATTTTGCATTTACATTATGTCTTTACTTTACATAATTTAAATTCAGCATTTACTTTCCATAATTACATTCCATAATTTACTTTCAAGTAATTTGGTTTTGCCTCCTCTCCTTCTAAATGCTGCTGTTCTTGGATGTTTTGAGTATGTTCATATGGTTTTACATCTCTTTTGCACTCTTGGATTGAGTAGAGAACATCTTTTCTTTCAAGTTCCAACTTTGTTCTGAACTTGTTCTTCGCGCAGCAGTCAGTGTATGATTTTTGTAAAAATCTAGAAAACTCCTTTTTGAGTGATTCTTGTTGGAGGATGTGCGGGACTCTGATATCCGCTTGCAGAAAAATTTTGGAGTTCACTTGTTGTACCGTTTGGGCGCCATGAGGTGAAAACCGAGTCCCAAACGTTCTGCTCGAAGTTCTTGACCAGACTGTGTTCTTCGATTTTTCGTGTTTTTTCTGTAAGGCTTTTTGAGGAGAAATTTGGTGGAGTTCTTCAAGACTCTGATTCTCACAGGGATAAAAAGTCTCAAAATTTTGTGAGCTACAGAAACCCACCAACCTCCTGTGCAAATTGAGGACAAGTTCTGGGAATTCTGCTTTTGCTTTTCTGAAAGTGACTTTTGTGATTGGAATTGATGTCCTTTCTAAAAGCAAGAGTTTGAATTGATTCCTCTTTATCTTGGACACTAGACAACCAGGATTGTGACTCAAAAATCCCCACATATTTTATGGTACTTATCCATGCAAGCTTGGGGTACACATAGTTGTCTAGTTTTTCGGGTTTTTCACAATTCCTTTTGAGCGATCTTGTCGAGGTTTTTGTTGGAGTATTTTGGGGGAATTTTTATTTGCGACCATTCACCCCCCCTCTGTTCGCCATTTCGGTCCTTCAAGTCTGCGGTAGAGGCGGCCCAAGACCGAATTCGACGCCGTGAAGCCCAGGAAGCCGACAGAAAGCTCTTAGATGAATTGGTTGCTGACGCCAAGGCAAAAAAGCAGAAATTTGATGCGGTGCACTTGGTGAAGTCGACCAAGGAATCTCTCAAGCTTGAAAAAACAAAGAAATTCCTTCGGAAGAATTAGCCAAAGCGAGAAACAAATCGAGAAAACCAACAAGTTACGGGACCATTTGCGCGGAATTGAAAGAACGAAGCTCGATATTGCTGCGGTTTATCGATAATGTAACACAATGATCGGCCAAAGTGAAGCCGATGCACAGGAATGCCAAAGGCAACGAACGTCTCTTGGATGAAATTCAAGAGATCATTGCCAAGCGGCGGGTGCTCTCATCGGCTCTGGGCGCGACTCTTCTTGGATCGGGCATCCAATATTGAAGCTATAAAACCCGATGGTTGTTTTGAAAACATGAGGTCTGAATGTTTGTAACTCGTTGTACTTATAATTGGTACATTTAACCGATTCATATTTTGCTTATGAGTTACACTTATAATCGGCTGTTTAACCGATTCATATTTTGCTTATATCTTACGAGTTTGCAATCCTTTGGTAGATTAATGACATCGTGTTAATCTTGGCTCTGAATATGATCTTGATCGGCTATGCTCCAATCCAAGCGCTAGGGTAGTATTTCTTCAAGTATTTCCGTTAATAGATTTTGGCAATACATACCCTCAAGTGTTTCCGATGAAGTCGAGTTTCGCCGACTAGCCGATTAATTTTGTATGGCCCTTCCCACGTAGGTGACCATTTTTCAAATTGGTTATCCTTAGAACCAACAGGCAATATTGTTTTCCATACTAAATCGGCTTGATCGAAAGATTTAGGCATCACCCTTTTATTGTATGCCCTTGCAACTCGATCTTGTTCTTCTTAAGCCGATCAAGCGTAGACAAGCGTAACTCCGCTAACTCATCCAAGGCATCGACCATTAAGTCATTGTAATCTTGAGCCGACAAACCATTACATGCGGCTATTCGTATCGACTCAATGTTGATTTCTACAGGTAAAAGCGACTTCTTGTCCATACACCAATTGGTAAGGTGAAAGTTTTGTCGCTCAGTGATAAGATAGCCGATAGGCCCAAAGTGACTCGATGAAGTCGAATGCCAATTCCTTGGCTTCTCATCAATTTTCTTTTGATCAACTTGATTAGTGTTTTATTAGACGACTCGGCCTGTCCATTAGCCTGAGCGTAATATGGCGAAGAGTTTAACAATTTGATCCCTAGACTTGTGGTGTAACCTTGAAATTCGTTAGACATGAATACCGTACCTTGATCGGTCGTGATTGTTTGTGGTATTCCAAACCGATGGACGATATTGTTCATTCACAAAACTAATCGCCTCAACACTAGTCACCTTCTTAAGTGGGATAGCCTCAACCCACTTTGAAAAGTGTCGTTGCGGCCAAAATAAATTTGTGGCCTTTACTCAAGCGAGAAATATTTGGCCGATTATATCTATTCCCCAACCCCTAAACGGCCAAGGTTTAATAATTGGATGTAAAGCCGATGCTGGTGCTAGTTGTACGTTGCCAAACTTTTGACATGTTTGACATCCTTTATAGTACTTGAAACAATCCTCTAGCATCGTCGGCCAAAAATAACCTGTCCGTCTGAGCATCCATTTCATCTTATGTGCCGATTGATGAGAACCACAAATCCCTTCGTGTACTTCACCCATTGCCACCCGCGCTTCTTCAGTTTCAAGACATCTCAACAACAAACCTTCCATAGTCCGATAATATAGTATATCGTCCAAAACAACGTATTTCAACGCTTGTTGTCTTATCTTTCGTTCTGTCGGCTTGGATGGATCGACTAGATAATCTTTTATTTGCGTTCTCCAATCAGCAATATCTGCGCACATGATCGCTTTGCTTACGAGTTCGATCTCGACTTTGGTCAAAATCCTTATATCCACGATGCTTGAGCTAAAGCATTAGCTCTATCGTTCAATTCACGAGGAATATGACCGATAGAAAATGAAGTAAAAGAGTGATAATCTCTAAACATTGTTCTAAATATCTCAATAGTATTTCATCCCGACATTGGTATTCTCCTTTATTTGTTTGTACTACCAATAGTGAATCACCATATGCCTCAACGACCCTTACTCCAATATTTTCTAACAACGATAAGCCTTTGAGTAACGCCGTACTCGGCTTTGATTGTTGGAGCATCGGCTATTTAGCGGAATGCAAATTCAAAGCTATGCCCTTTGGGTGAAGTGAGTACGATCGATACCATCACCTTCCCACATCTTGATCCGTCAAAAACGATTGCCATGGTGCTACCAAGACTAGGTTTTTCTTTGTATCATGTCTGTTATAAAATCGGCTAGGACTTGTCCTTTGTTTGCTTTGGCGATTCATATGATAAGTCGAACTCGACCAAGGCGTAAGCCCATTTGCCAAGTCGACCTCGCGAATTGGGTGACAATATATATTTTATAACATCGGTTTTGCAGATGACCTTACAAGCCGATGCTAATATGTAGTGCCTTAGCTTTGTGCACGAGAAGTACAAAGACAAACATAGTTTTTCGATAAAAGGGTACCTGACTTCTGCGTCTAGCAATCGTCGGCTTAAATAAAAGATAACCCTCTCTTTACCATGCACTTCTTGTGCTAAAACAGCTCCGATAGTATCTTCTTCGGTCGAGACATATAATCGAAAGGAATCCCTTTTGAGGTGCACCAAAGCGGAGGGTTGGACAAATACCTTTTGACCGTTGAAAGCTTCACTGTGATCGGCTCCCCATATAAATTCTTCATTGTCCTTTAACCCGATAATGGAGTAAAGGCACGAATTCTACGAGAAGGTTCGAGATGAACCGGCGGAGATAGTTAATTTTGCCGATCAACTTTTGTAATTCGTTTTGCATGTCGGTGGTTCGAAGATTGGCTATGGCCTTGACCCTCGTTTGGTGACTTGATTCCTCTTTCATGTACCATAAAGCCTAAAAGCATCCGGTAGACACGCGAACGCACATTTGTAAGGATTCATCTTCAAACCGTGCGATCTTATGTTTTTAAACACCCTCTCTAAATCGGCCAGATGTTGGAAATCGTCTGCAGATTTTACCACTACATCGTCAATATATATTTCGACAATGTGGCCGATTAAATCATGAAAGATCGATTCATTGCCCGTTGATCGTTGCTCGGCGTTTTTCAAGTCGAAAGTCATTACTGTCCACTCGAACAATCCTATTGCACGAGGACATCTGAAAGCCGTCTTTGGTATATCGGCTTCTGCCATGAGTATCTGGTTATACCCAGCATTACCATCTAGAAAACTTATGATCTTGTTCACGATGCGACAGAACGATAAGCATATCGGCTATTGGCATCGGGTATTCATCTTTAGCGTCGCCTTGTTTAAATCTCTGAAGTCGCGCATACTCGAAGCTTTCCATTCTTCTTCATGGTGGAGCGATGTTGGAAACCCACTCAGCGTATCGGCAGGCCTAATAAATTTTGCTTCCAACAACCGTTCTATTTCTTCCTTTATGACTTGGTACAAGGCTGGATTAAAACGCTCGGGATCTTGTTTAAGCGGTCGATAGCCGATTTTATAGGTAGCCGATGTTCCACCGATTGATGGCTTAATCAGGGCATCTCATGATACTCCCAAGCGAAACAATCCTTATAATCTCTAAGTATTTTTATTAGTTTATCCTTGTACTTTACATCTAAATTCGCACTAACAAAAGTTGGTCTTTTTCTATCACTGTTACCTATATCGACTTCTTCAAGTAAATCGGTGGATGTGAAGCCTTGACCTAACTTCTCAATTTCTTCAAAATCTTCGATGGCTTCGTAGCTATCCGTTGTTTGCCGATAGCTTTGCATTTTATCCTGCAGTGCTTTCAATGTTTTTCTTGTCCCCATCGGCGTAATACTTCATTTGCCCGATCAAAAGTGCCCGACTTGACATCGATCGGCATGAGACGACTTGCTCACACAAATGAAATCGCGATCGTCCGGCGCCTTGCCCGATATGCGGCCCGACTTCTTCGTGTTGCCAATTCGCGCCGGAGCTAGCCATGGCAATGTGAGCCGATGTATCGGTTATAACGGCCGAAGGAACGCGGTATGCTACGCTAGCACAAAAAAAAACTACAGCGCAGCGTAAAGCTACTGCGCAAGAAAGGATCATAGATAAGATTACCACTAGGCGTGCGATTGCGGAATCCTTCGCGCGTCGATGTAGTGGTTCGTCCTCGCCGCGATCGTTGCGTCGATGTAGTGGATCGTCCTCGCCTCGCCGTGGATCGTCCTCCCACGCCCTTGATCGCGCAGCGTCACCGCGATGAGTCCACACGTCCGAGAGATGGAACGCGTGCGTCGTGTGCAAGCACCTAGTCACTCGGCGAGGGCGGCGAGAGGAGGAGGCTAGGGTTTCAAGTGAATCAAACCTAAACCGTGGAAAGCACACTCTGCGCCTCCTCCTCCCCTCCTTATATAGCCACGAGATGAAACCTAAACCAGGGCCCACCAAAGCATGCTAAGCCCACGAGGTTCATTAATTACGGATCAATCCAAATTAATGCGCCCCACCCATTAAGTGTGTGACCTGCGAGTTCACATACGTTTGGACATGGATTGGAAAACTCCTTTTCAATCCAATAGTTGGTAGCGGCTTCTTGCAAAGTATGCCAACTCCCAAACATCTTGTGATCAAATCGAAGAACCTATCAAAAGAACTCATGTAATAATCCCTTTGCCAAGTATATGAAGATTGATCTCAAGGCGAGAAGCATGTCATCCTTTGATGATTCAATCCATCTCGTATCCGTGATATATTAATAAGTTGTGATTGACTCCTCAATCACGGCATGGCCATGCACTTTCTTAATCATATCACACGAGTGGCCTTGTCATATATCTCCGTTTCATTGGAGTGGCAAATTCCATCTTATTTGCTCACTTCCCTCTGCGCGTTTCATAGTAAACATGAAAGCTACCTTTATAACTATCAGGTTAGGAAGTAGTGTTTGATAGCCCCAAGGAAAACTATTACACATGTAGGGAATATGACAATCTCAGGTCTAAGGATCATACATCTTCTAGGTATGAGATACAGCGATGACACATAAGAATGAAACATTCTCGCAGTGTCCCATAAGCGGGTCTATCTAACCCATGTTCTTCAACATGGTCCACAATGTAGAGATGATATCTCCATATCCATGATCTATGAAGCATGATCATCGATCACTACATGTCTTTGATCTATTCATCGTAGTCCTATCGATGATATCCGATCGTAGATATTTATCGAATTACATCATTAAGTAAAGAGCTTCATAATCAAGTCACATACTTGTTGATCAATACAATGATATACATTCATTGGACCAATAATCATATTATTATTCATAAACATAGTCATGTTACAATCATCTAAATGATTGCCTCAAGGGCATAACACTAACAACGACCTCAACTTCTTCTCCGTTCCATTGAACAAGCGCTTGATGCATGGTCGATGGGATCTGGCGATTTGCATGAATCAATCCCCCGAGCAATACATCGTAGTTTCCTTTGGCATCAATTACGAAGAACGGCGTCGGCAAGGTCTTCTTGCCGACGATCACCGATGACCATGACACCCTTTGTACGTAGGGTCACCGTGAAGTCATTGAGAACCATGTTAGTTTTGATTAAGTCTTCGTCGGACTTACAGTTTTTGCATGTCGGTATGCGGCATCGATTCACCGTGGCGCCCCGTCTACTAGCATCCTTGATATCGGCTTGCCATTTATATACCCTTTCGAGATACAATGGTTTCAGATGCCGATGATCATCTTTGGGTTTCTCAAAGATGGCGTTACGCAGCCGAGAACACGGTGAGCAAGCGCCTCTTTGGCGATTCGATTCGACTCGACGAACTCGGTGGCAATGTGAACACCATGTTAATATCCATTGGAGGTGTGTTATCTCAATCATAGGAGAATCAAGTCATCACCGATTCAAATCTTCTTGGCTTGTTCTTTTCTTCTCCACTCTTTTTGGCGCATTTAAGCTGGACGAAGTTCGTTAAACGCCGTCTCTCTCTCTCTCTGTGTCGGCCTCACGAATCTCGTGCGTCCTTAGCCTCTGAAGCCGTCGTCGTTGCGATCGGCTCGGGCGAATGGACACCACCGGGTTTGGGTTCCACCGGCTTCCGTATTTGACCAGCCAAATCTTCTTGATTAGAACTGGGCTCGTGCGTCTTGTCTTGGCTCGGTTCTTGATTCGGTTTAGATATTCTCTCGTGGACCAGCCTTCTGTGACTTCTGCCCTGCGCTCTGATCGGCCCAGATAGCCTATCTCTGGCCGATTGCCTTGGCCAATTGTCTTGGGGATAATGTTCCATCGGGCAGGTGTACGGTGATGGTAACGCTACTCTTCTTTCCCAGCAAAACTGCCAAAAGGGACACCTTCTATGTGCCTTCTCCACATTCTCAGTACGGTACAAATTATCCGACCGGCGGGTATTACTCCGTGGTCGGCTATTCATCCTTTCGTATTTCTCCATTAATTGTGAGAACGTTGGACCTGACCTTTTTGCTGGATGCCTTGATGGAAATTTCTCTGCTTTGTACCATTTACCCACCTGGGGATTCCCCTTGGGTTTAATGGTTCTTGAATTTTTTCCTTCTTGATCGGCTTCTATTTGTAAGGAACCGATGGTAATCTTCAGTGTTTGACCGTCGTCCGAGCTTGATTGTATGTCGACTTGTCGACCCTTTTTCTGCACGTCTTGCATCGGCTCTTTTCCTTTAGCCGAACACTGCACCATGTTGATGGGGAACGGATCAACATCAACTTGCATGGTCGGCTCATCGGCAAACTTGAACCGACCATCTTCAATAGCGATTGAATCATTGGCGAAAGATATTGCAGTCATTAGTGTTATGCGAATAAGAATGATGCCACTTGCAATACTGCGTTTTTGATCTCATCGAGGCGACGGTATCACATGTCCCTCGGCAATCGTATTATCTTTTCTTGCAGTAAATCAAAATATGATCGCACTTGGAAACATCAAAAGAGTACTTAACTTCCGACTTATTCCTAGTCGGTTTGAGCGAGAACGGACTAAGGATTTCTTGGATCCTTTTACCCATTCGGCTATATTTATTTACGCTTCCTCGTCTTACGACGAATCACTAGGGCAATATTCAACCATATTGACCTTAGCCTTGTCCTTTTCTTTGTTATTCTGTTTTTGAATCTATCCTTGAACACCTTATTATAAGTGAATCGGCTTTCTTGAGCCGATACGCGATGCAATAAGTGTCCAAGGTCGGTGAATTCTTGCCCTCCAAATTTCTCCCTAAGCGGCGGGATCAAACCCTGAAATGTTAAATCGGCGAGTTGGTTGTCGAACAGCGTGGCGCTAAAACACCGATTCCTAATTTCTCGAACCTCTTGATATAATCCGTTCGATTCCCCAAACTTTTGGCGTCTGAACTCAAATCAAATTCGAGCTCTAAAGCGCTGAAAAGAAATATTCATGGAATCGGCTTTCCAAATCGTTCCATAAATGGACCGAATTCGAGGTAAGCAGTGAACCACGTAAATCCGCCTGATAAAGACAAAGAGAATAGTCTAATTTTTAGCCCGTCGGATTGGGCGCTTCACGCCTTCTGCGCGATAAAGCGTCCAACATGCTCGTGGTGGTAATAGAATCATCCCGGAGAATTTGGCAAAGTCGGGACTCGAAATTATGAGGGTAAGGCATGCGATCTATGTAATCGAAGTACGGCTTTAGAGCGATAACCTTCCATTTTGGTTGTATGCCAAATTGGTCTCTCAAGACGGCAGAGATCTGATCGGCCCAGTTAACGTTATCGGCCGTTGGCATAGCAGGCCCTTGATAATGTCGGCCATAATCGGCGTCCTGCCCCCAGAGTGCAAGCTCGGGTTGCCAATTATGCTGTGCCGTTGGCACACGACCATACTGATCGCGTCGATTATGCCTGGTTTGAGCTTCCAGCACTGGGGCAAATGGTTCAGAGTATGTTACTACCCTATGTGGACCTGGGTTCCTTAGCAGGGTAGGCTCTTGTGGGAATCTCTCGGAGCCAATCGGCTGTGAAACCGATTGGGGAAAGGCGTAGAACGGAGCCGACGGAGGCAAATTGATTGATGCATCCATCCTAGCGGCATCGGTATAGGCGTGGTAATGGCTCACCCCGCTTGACCGAGGGTCCCTAGGCAATATGACCGTGGGTTGTGTGGGCATCATGGTGGGGGGTGAGGTTACAGCCGATGGTTTAGGATCGGCCATTGTGCTCTGCGTATTTTGTGATATTGAAAAAACAGGATAATTTGGCAGAGCTTGCAGTGGGTCGAGCAGGCTTCCTGACGAGGCTAAATCCCGGGCTATAGATTTGACACTATTCGCTATCATCGGCTTGAGTGTTGTAACAAGAGCCGATGATTGGTTTATTAAGGCGTGGTGCACAGACCGATTAATCATAGCCGATAATTCGGCTTGAGCAGGCAGGTATCGGCTTACTTGTTCTGTTACACCCGTATCGCCCAGGGCGTTGACCGTCGGCAGGGCGGATTTTTGAGTGACGCCACGTCTTGTTTTCTGATAGCAGCTTAGCATCATCTCTTCTAGCGCAGCCTTCCGGGCTTCAATCTCTTGGCGTTGCTCCGCAGATAAATCATCTATTGTTGGGACGATTATAGCTTCTGAGTTGAGATCTGATGGCGGAATCGACTTCCCTGATGAAGACATTGCGTGTCCCACCGGGCGTGTCAAGAGTGTGTTGGCGTCAAAAACTTGAGGTAAGGTTTCTGACAGTAGCACACCAGACGAACACCTAGTTCAAGAGCGTGCCAGTCGATTTGACCTATAACCGACAAGGTAAAATATAAAATTTACTCAAAAGCCGATCGTAACGATCAATCGACTTAGACCCAATCAGCTTGAAGCCGATTAAGATCAAAGTAACAAGGTAAGTCTAATTAGCCGATTAAGGCTAATCAGAGGATAAAGGTAGATCGATTCTGAAGAAGGCGATGCGCAACAAAATCAGAATAAATCAAACCTGGGGTGTAATTGAAGAAGATCAACAATCGGCGATGCGCAACTTTATTGATCAAGATCGATTACGGAGACTAAATTACAAAAGCTACTCCTAGTCGACAGGAAGAAAGTAAAAGCTCGTTGATTGTATTGTGTTGATGATTATTTTCGCAGCTTGCTTTGGTCCTTCTTTTATACCTTTGGCCGATAGTGTTCTGTTACAACACGATTTAAGCCCGTATCCGTATCGGCCTTATCTTGAACAGTTATTTCCTAAAAATCTTGCCGTTAGCATAAATATCTCCAAACTTTCTTAACTTGTCTGTTAACGTCCATATCTTTGATTTCTTTGCCGATTATGGTTAGATTTTCCAAATTTTGGTGCAAACACATACGAAGTACGAACTCGATGTATGCTAGCAAAGGCAGCAGGCCTGCATGCATGCAGCGTGCGGAAGGGTGGCTTCGCTTAAGCCCGGGAGAAGTTCTGATCGCTTCGTGTACGCAAGGAAGAAATTCTAATCTCTTTTTCGTTTTTGCCGCAATGTCTCTCTCAGTCTTTTCTATTTTTTCATTACTATTTATATTAGAGATTACATGCTAACTTGAATAGCAATCTAGACTCCTGATCCTAACAAAATCAAAACTTGAAGAGTTTGAACATTCTAAAACTAAAAATTAATAAACAAACTAAATCTTATATCTTAATTAATGTTAAGATTATATCTAACATTTTCCCCTCTAATCTTGACGCTTCGACTCTTACTCATTGAGGCAATCGGTCTCAACTACGATTTGCCCAACTCATACTTAATACAGGGTGGAGAACACATCTCCTCAACATCTTGGACTCATCTTCAACGGACTAGACTTTGGACGGCGAATGCATATCTTCAATGTCCCGGACTCAACTTTGACATACTCGACTTAGAACGGCGAACACACCTCATCATCCCGAACTCAACTATCTGACTTGACATACTGTCAAAGCAGCGTCGGTTCATCGTCACTTTGAGCTTTGGCAAGGAGCACTTTTTTCACCTCCTTCAGCTTGCGGTACTCTGAAGCGAAGTGCCCATAATTATTACAATTATAGAACCTCACTTTTGCTTTGCCGAATTTTTGATTCTTGCAGCCTCAACCACCATCGCCGTTAGAGCTACCGAAGGAGTCCTTGCCGTCGCGCCTCGCTAATCGAGCCTCCTACTCGGTGCACGTCAGGAGTATGTGCTCTTCTTCATCGTCATCCGATCCCCTAATCTGTTTCTCATGTGCCTTCAAATGGCAGATCACCTCCTCAATTATCATCACCTTGAGGTCACCGTAATGGTCAATGGTGAAGACGATTTGCAAGAACCTAGCTTCCAGGGACCGCATGAAGAAATTTTCTTACCACATAGATCTCCTTCATCTTGTTGCCAAGCTTTTTTATTTTATTGACGATTGTCGTCAACTGGATGTCGAAGTCGTCGGCCGACTTCGTCTCTGTCATGCACAACCCCTAGAACTCAGCTTTGAGGGTCTGTACCTTTGTGTCTTAACACGATCGGCATTAAGATGCATGGTCTTCAATGCCCCCAACGTAGCTTTGGTTGTCTCCTTTCGCCAGTAGGAAGAGCGTTTTCTTCGGGATGCCTCCATAGATGGCCGTCAAGGCCATCTGATCCTTGCACACATCGACGCTGTCGTACACGATCGTGTCCTACAGTACTTGAGCCCTGATATATACATGTTCATCTTGATTGCCCATGCTGCATAATTGCTCTTCATGAGTATCAGATAATGCAGCGAGATGACGGAACACTCCTTCGCCATCGCAACCGTTGTCGCCTCATCACCGGTGACACTACTTTCCAGAGAGTGTGGTATGATCTTAGGCATACACGGATCAAGAACTTAGACTCTGATATTAATTGTTAGTTTTAGTCCTAGATTACGAATACATGCATACGAACACGAAGAAGAACACAGAAGTTTTATGACAATTGTTTGGATCAGATCAAGGATCAAAAACGCGATCGAGAAGCTCCGGACGACAGTAGGAAAGAGGACCTCCTGTCGTGCTCTTATGCCGGCCGTGCGAGCCGACATGCCCAACACTACGGGACTGAAGGACCATGTGGAGGTCCATCCATGTTTATGATGAGTATTTGACTTTATGTGATCTAGGATAGCTTAGATTTGAGTTTGGATTTAAAATGGATTTCAAGTTGGAAGTGTTTTTGCGTTGGACCGATTTAGGATAGACTTCACGTTTGGACCGGACCAAGGGAAATGAGAAACAGAGAGTTTTCCATTCGTGCCGGACCAAGGGAAGAGGGAAACAGAGAGTTTTCCATTTGCGCAGAACTGATTTTTTCGCACCGGACCAAGTCACAGTGAGTTTCACGTGTACGCCGGACCGGTTTTGGCAGCGAGCAGTAATTAGCATTTTTGACGATCTTCCCTTCCTTAAAACATTATTTAGTCTACATGACAGTTGTAGATAATTTCAAGACGCATCTTTTTCATGTTGACAAGTTTTTCAATTGAGCAATACAAAAAATCATAGAAAATCGGGAAGGTTAACAGAAAATTTTACGTTCGCACCGGACCAAGTCACAGTGAGTTTCACGTGTACGTCTGACCGGTTTTGACAGCTGACAGTAATTAGCGTTTTTGAAGGTCTTCCCTTCTCAAACAATTATTTGGTCTACAGGAAAGTTGTAGAGAATTTCAAGACGCACTTTTTTCATGTTTACAAATTTTTCATTTGAGCAACAGGAAAAACCATAGAAAATCGGGAAGGTTAACAGAGAATCTCACGTTTACGTCGGACCGATTTTGACAGTGTGCAGTAATATACCTTTTTGAAGGTCTTCCCATAATCAAAAAAATTATGTGTTCTACATGAAAGTTGTAAAGAATTTCGAAACGAAATTTGTTCATGTTGACAAGTTTTTCATCTGAGCAACATAAAAAATCATACAAAATTGAGAAGATTACTGCTGTATTGAAAACAGGATGTTTGCATTTGGTTGAAGTGTTTTGGTTCGCTTTGGTCTGTTCTAACCCCAATTCGTGATCGAATTGATGCGCTGGGTTCATGGTGGAACCAAGAAGGGTTTTCTTGTCTTTGTGGATGTAAGACTTCATTTGGTGGTCATGGTGGAACCAAGAAGTGTAGCTTGCTTTGAGATCCGTGCAAGAAAACCCATGTTATGGTGGGTTTTGGGTTAGCCCTTGCATGACTGGTTGAGTGGGTTAATCCTAGCCCTTGATGGATGCTCTAGGGTTTAGAGGCTCATTCAAGGGTGGTAGGTGACCCAAGAGCACTATAAATTGAAGGGAATGGGCAACCTCCCCTGGAGATAAGGTTTTGAGGTTTTTGATGCTCCTTTGAGCTTTGCCCATATGAATGTGAGGCTTTGTAACATCTCCTTACAGAAATGAAATGCTCTTCATTTATGTTCATGTTTCATTTCCTTTACGTATTTACATTACGCATTTAAATTACGCAATCTAAATTCTGCATTTACCTTCTTGCAATTTACATTTACACAATTTGGATTTGCCTCCCCTCTTTCGAATTGATTAAGAATCTTTTGCTGAGGTTTATGATTGATTCTTTCTTGAAATCCTGTTTCAATCATCTAGGCTATCCATGTGTTCTTGTTGCAAGAAGTTGATCTTTTGCGTTCTTGAATGCTTGATCTTGTAGATTGTGTATCCTTGAGTTTCTTTGTGTTCTCTTGCTTGCTGTGATGTGTGGGAAGTCATTTAAGATCACTTTGATCATCAAAACCCCACAAGAAAGCCTTGATCGAAGTTCTTTCGATTTTTGTCGAAACTTGGTGCGTTCTTCCTTCCCGGGCAAAAAGGTCGGAACTTTGACATCAATCCCTTGGATTGAAGGTTGGAATAAGTTCCTGACATCCCGAGGACTTTATCTACCAAGTTTCATTGAGTTTGGATCAATGGATCAAAAGATTCATCAAGTTTCCTTTTGAACCCGTCTTTGAAAACGCTTTGTTCATATGCTGATTTTCTTTGTAGCTCTGATGGCCGATAGTTCTAGCCCCAGAGTGCGGTAGCACTGGCCTCATGTTGATTTTTTGTGAAAATTAACCCTTTCGTTTCCATTTGATATTTAAGGTTTTTGGCTTGATTTATTTGGGTGAAAATGTGCATTTGTGATCTTCCTCAGAGAACATATTTTAATTTTGGATCATTCACCCCCCTCTGATCGCTATCTCGATTTTTCAATTGGAATCAGAGCTGATTTTGCTCTTTCATAGATCTTAATCGGTCTCAAGTGTCATGGCGATGGACAAATATTCCACAAAGCCTCATATTTTCTCTGGAGTTTATTTTCCTTTTTGGAAATCTCGAATGTGGTCATACATCACTACCCAGGGCTTCCTGATGTGGCAGAAGGTGAAACTCCCGTATGAGGTTCTTGCTGATGAAAACATCACGGCCGGCAATATGGCTGACGTTGAGGCAAACGCTAAGGCAAGGAACATTCTCATACAGGGTCTTAGCCGCAGTGAGTATGATAGGATTTCTCACCTCCGTTCCGCTCACGAGATTTGGGTGACCCTCGATGCTTACCATAAGGGCACTACCCAAATCAAGATGGTTCGACAGGACCAATTCAAGCGTGTGTTCAACAAGTTTGAACAACACGCTGGTGAGAGTCTTGACGAGTGCTTTGGTCAGTTTACAAATATCTTGAGCGACCTCCGAGCAGTCGGTAGCATATACCCTGACTCGGATAATACTCGATATTTCTTGACCGCACTCGATCTTTGAGTTTGGAAAATGAAGGTGACTACTATCAAGGACTCCACTGATTTGTCGACCTTGACTCTTGATGGGTTGTATTCCCGTCTCAAGACTCATGAGATCGACGTCGTCTCTTGCAAGACGAAATCTCAGTCGATGGCTCTAGTCACCAATCCCATCGGGTCTTCCTCCGGATCCTCTCTTGATTTTTCTTCTGAGTTCTCTCTCTCTACTCTTTGCGATGTAAGCGATGAAGTTCTGGAACGATTTCCAGAAAATGAGCTTGCACTTGTCGCTCGTAAATTTACTAACATTTACAAGAGGGTGAGAGAGAGGAAGAGAGGGGGCAAGATCATTTGCTTCGAGTGTGGTGGCCCCAACCACGTTCGAGCAAACTATCCCCGGTTGGAGAAGGGCAAAAACGAACAAGGAGGTTCGAGTAAGAATGACTACACCGACATGAACCGCAACAAGAAGGCCCCAGCTCGTGAGCCGGCGAAGAAGAAGTACCGCAACTTTGCCAAGAACAAGAAGCTCTTTCACTGGGTCCTCGCCGCCTTTGGGCGACATCGAGCTCTCGACACGGAACCGGAGCGATGCAAGCGAGGGCGATCCGCAAGAGAAGGTGAAGGGCATCGGCGACTTCTCGGCATGTGCTTCATGGCGGCGCCATTGAAGTAAGCGACTCGATTTGTCTGACGACACGGATGAGGTACCCACCTACGACGTGTTAAATGATGCCTTCTGTAAATTAGGCAAGTTTCATTCTAAGGCTAGGTTGAGGTGTTCTGAGTTAGAGAAGGAGGTAGATAGCTTTTCTCGGGAGTTAGCTTCACTTAAATCATGTTCTTCCCGAGATTCTGATAGTTGTACACTCTGTGATGCTTTGCTTGTGGAGCTGGAGAACCTAAGGACTTTGCATGATAGTGTGCTTGTTGATCTTGAGAATCTAAGGTCGAAGAATGCTAGTTCTGTCACTATTGACATTCCTGCTGATGCTAGCTTTTCTCATGCTCACACAAATGCTTCTTGTAATAATTGCCCTAAATTGTTTGCCGAAATTGATGCTATGAGCGATCACCTTAGGAAGCTTTCTTCAAGAAACGATGAACTTGAAATGCATGCTTCTGAGGACCCAGTTAGCTCATGTGAGGGCTGTAGGCAACTAAAACTTGACAATGATGCTTTGAATATCAAGTGTGATCAACTTGCTAAGCACTTACTAGTTAAGTCACAAACTGGTTGCCTGCTGTGTGTTGGGGTTAAGGATGATATGGATAAAATCCATGTCGAACTTAAGAAGAAGTTAGAAGATCAAGTCCATAGGATTAGAAATACGTCGTACGTTTCTTGTGAGGCCCTCAAGATTGAGGCAGCCGTGCTGAGGGAGAAAAATGCACGTGCTGAGAGAGCTCATCTTTCTAGTTCTTCTTCTTCTTCCCCCCTGTTCTTCTTGTGCCTCTTTCTTCCGAGATTGCCAGTATCTCATGGGCACTCTCGAGAAGTTTGTTGGAGGCAAGAAGAAGCTCAATCTTATTCTAGACTAATCCAAGATTAGTAGATTTAATCAAGGTCTAGGATTTGATCCCTTGGAGCACATTCGGGCGCATCCTCCCACCATTGTGCGCGGCTTAAAGAGTGGTGAGATTGTGGTAGCTCCCAGAGTGAGTACCACCGTATTTAGGTCTACTGGGGTTGTCCATAGGACTTCTGACCAAAAGGGTGTTACTCCTGTTGCTTCTGCCTCTAGCAAGGTGAAATACACATGCACCTTCCGTAAGAAGGATGGTCACCTAGTAGATTTTTGCTTCAGGCGTGCCAAGAACACTCGACGTGAGCGTGTTGCTGCTCTTAGGGGTATTCAGAGTCATCCCCAGACTTTGAGTGCTCCTAAGGCACACACCGCTTCTAGGCAGTTAGAGACTACTTTGTTTTGGGCGGCGTCGATGACTCGGTTTTCATGCTGTTTCTTCGAGTTTTAGTCCTGGAGCTGTTCGTTGTCAGTCTTTCCGCCGTCCTCTTGATATTCCTCGTTTTCCCATCGAGGTAGATATCAGCGGCGTGAGGTGTTTTCTGGTAGGAGATTTAGCGACCTCCTTTGGGATGGTCGATCTTTACACCACGGTGGGCCAACCCAGTTACAGCTCCTAGATCATCTACTAGAATTGCTATTGATCGTTTTAGGGTTAAACGTTAGAGAGACACTCGAGTCCAGTCTTCTCCTATGGCTGGTATTCTGAGGCGTCGTGTGGTTCAGTATTGGGTTCCTAAGTCTTCACTCTATCCCGGTACTGAGTCATCTTTCTCTCTTGAGTCTTGATCAGGTTCGTCGGATGGGGAAGGGAGATGTTTGGATTGTCGACTCCCTAGTCCGAGCCCCCTGTGATGAGTTGATCACTTTCGGGGATGCTTCTTCAGGTAGAGTCATTGTTAAAGGTACCATCTGCATTAATGACAATTTCATTCTTAAAGATGTTGCCTTAGTGAGTAAGCTGCAATACAATTTGCCTTCTGTTTCTCAGCTTATTGATAACTCTCTCGAGGTGAGTTTCAAGAGTAGCGCCTGTAGAATCCTCGATTCTTCAGGAGGGTTAGTTTGCGGGATTTCTAGATATGGGAGAGTCTTTCGTGCTGTTTTTTCTGCTTCCTCTGGAGACTCTCTCCGTTGTTTGATTGCTTGAGTCCGTGATCTCTCCTTACGGCATAGGAGACTTGGTCACATTAGATTTGATCATTTGACCCGAGTTAGCAGTCACGACATCATTCGTGGTTTGCCTAAACTCAAAATGGTCAAAGACTTAGTTTGCTCTTGTTGCCGACATGGCAAGATGGTTGCTGCTTCTCATGCCCGATCCTTTGTTGTGATGGTGATGCACGTAACAGCTTTTACATATGGACTTTGTTGGTCGGCTAGAGTCTGATCGATGGGTGGAAAGTGGTATGTTCTTGTCATTGTTGATGATTTTTCGAGGTACTCTTGGGTGTTTTTCATGTCCTCGAAGGATGAGACTTTTACCCATTTTAGGTGTTTGGTTCATAGGTTGTCTTTTGAGTTCCCTGGTGCCCTACGAGCTATACGCAGTGATAATAGCACGGAGTTCAAGAACTCTTATTTTGAGAGTTTCTGTGTGAAGTCTGGTTTAGAGCATTAGTTCTCCTCTCCCTACGTCCCTCAGCAAAATGGTGTAGTGGAAAGGAAGAATAGGACCCTGGTAGAGATGGCTAGGACGATGCTAAACGAGTACAGTACTCCTAGAAGTTTTGAGCTGAGGCTATAGCTACTGCTTGCCATGTTTCTAATCGTGTATTCTTGAGAGCACATTTCCACCGCACTTCTTACGAGTTGAGGTATGGGCGAAAGTCCAGTGTTTTTCATTTTCGTGTGTTTGGTTGCAAGTGTTTTATTTTGAAGTCTATTAACCTGGATAAGTTTGAGTCTCGTTCTTCTGATAGTATCTTTCTGGGTTACTCGACCTCTTCTCGTAGCTATAGGGTCTGGAGTTGCGATGCGTATAGGATTTAAAAGACATGTGAAGTGACCTTTGATAAGGCTAGCCCAGGAGCTAGACTTGACATTTCAGGCTCTTCTTACTCCTCCGAGACCATCTTTGTAGAGGATGAGGATGATGGTATTCCACCTGATCCAGTCCCCTCTACACCTGAGGTACCTCCTGTTTCCATTTCTGCACCTCAGGAAGGCCAGCCCTTGCCTTTTGACTCTCATGCAGCTAGTGGCTCTGCTCCTACCTCTTCTATGCATGAGGTAGATGCCACTTCTGCTTCTGGACCTCCTTGTCAAATTCAGCATTCTCATCCACCTGATCAGATCATCGGCTATCTGTTTGAGCGAGTCACTCGCTCAAAAACAGGTTTGTCCAGTTTCTGTCTTCGCTCTGCCTTTGTTGCCTCATTTGAGTCGAATGATGTGACTAATGCATTATCTGACGAGTCTTGGACTAATGCTATGCATGAGGAACTTGAAAACTTCGAGAGGAACAAAGTCTGGCAGCTTGTAAAATGTCCATCTGGTTATAATGTCATTGGGACCAAGTGGGTGTTCAAAAATAAGCAGAGTGAGGATGGGGTTGTCATTCGCAACAAAGCTAGGCTAGTTGCACAGGCTTTTCTCAGGTTGAGATCAGGATCCTGCTTGCATTCTCTGCATCCCGGGCCTTCAAGCTCTATCAAATGGATGTCAAGAGTACATTCCTCAATGGCTATATTGAGGAAGAGGTTTATGTCAAACAACCTCCAGGATTTGAGAACTCCAAGTTTCCGAGTCATGTATACAAGCTTTCCAAAGCTTTGTATGGACTCAAGTAGGCCCCCAGAGCATGGTATGAGAGGCTCAAGTCTTATCTTCTCAGCCATGACTTCAAGATGGGCGTAGTAGATAAGACTCTGTTCATCAGACACCATCAGTCGCATTTTCTTCTCGTCCAGATTTATGTGGACGATATCATTTTTGGTGCCTCATCTCATTCGCTTGTGTCTCAGTTTTTTGAGGTGATGAGCACAGAGTTTGAGATGAGTATGATGGATGAGTTGAGCTACTTTCTTGGCTTCCAAATCAAACAGACTCGGGAGGGAACTTTCCTGCACCAAGGTAAGTATACTCGGGACCTCCTGAGGCGGTTTGATATGTCTGATGGTAAGCAGGTGATGACTCTCATGGCCACCACTGCTGTCCTCGAGCCCGATGAAGATGATGAGGCTACTGATCAAAAGGAGTTTCGGAGCATGATCGGCTCCCTCTTGTAGCTCACTGCTTCGAGGCCGGATATACATTTCGCTGTATGTCTGTGCGCTCAATTTCAAGCTTCTCCTCGAGCCTCTCACCGCCAGGCGGTCAAGCACATCTTCAGGTACCTTCGTGGTACTACTGATTATGGTATTTGATACTCTTCTTCTTCTTGTCTATCTCTTAGAGTCTTTTCCGATGCCGACTTTGCTGACTGTAGGATATATAGGAAGAGCACTTCTGGCACTTGCCAATTCATTGGCACTTCTCTTGTTTCTTGGTTATCTAGGAAGCAGTCCGGAGTTGCACAATCCACTGCTGAGGTCGAGTATGTTCTTTGCTGACCGATTCTTTGAGCAGTGCTCTGGATGAGATCGACCTTGCGAGACTTTAGGTTAGAGATAGAGAGTGTGCCACTTTTTTGTGACAACACTTCTGCTATTTGCATTGCTAAGAACCCAGTGCAGCATTCCCGGACCAAGCACATTGATATTAGATATCACTTCCTTAGATACCATGTGGAGAAGGGTGATATCGCGCTTCAGTTCGTAGAGAGTGATCTTCAGTTAGCCGACATCTTTACCAATCCTTTGGATAGCTTCAAATTTGTTGCCTTGAGGAGTGAGCTTGGAGTCGTGAGCCCTTACGCCTATCATGAGGGGGAGCTGGTTTGTATATTATGTATAATATATTCTCTTCCAGTTTCTCTTCTTTGTGTTTCTTCTAGGTGATTTTGGGATTATTTTCTTGAGTTGAGTTCACTCACCTAGACTTCAGGCATGCCTTGCATGGACATCTTATCTTGTGCTTTAGGTTGCTATCATGCGTGATTAGCTGTTCTATCTTCTCTCTAGGTTGAGTTCCCTCACAGTCTTATAAGTCTAGCAGGTGTTGGGCCTCCTGGGTAGACAGGGTCTGTGTGCACTCCTTAGTTGGGATCTAGAGTCAGCTTCCCTATGTCAGTCACTGGGGAAGATAAGAGCGAGTCTGTGCCGTAGTGAGTCTTTTCTATCTTTTCTATGCTCAATAGCCACCTAGTTTGCAGTTTTCTCGACTTCTTCTCCTTATTTTGTTTTTCTGGTTGTTATTGAGTTCATTTGGGTTTTCTTTATGCCTAATCTTGATAATAACTCAACTTTAACCAGATTCGAGCTTAAAATTGATTCATTTGTTGAGGGGGAGTTTGGGAATCTGTTCATGCATTGCATTTAGACTACATTTTCTGTTTTATGAGCTTTGTCTATTATGCAATTGACTCAATCTTCATGAAATACATCATGCTATATCTTTTAAAGAAAATCACTAGTTTAGATATGTCCAAGTTCATTTATCAAGCTAAGGTTAATTAAAATCTGAAAAACTTGAAAGCTTTAAATGAAAACTTGATGAAACATGTTGCTTTTACTTACTAAGTTTCTTCTTTAGGGGCTTTTACCATGAATTGTGAAAATTTGGATTTCTCTAGAGTCCCTATAGCAACTTGGGTGAAATTTGCTTGATCCATATTTGAGTCATTCAAAATTGCTCATATGTGCTAAATTGAAATCAAGAAAAATTTGACTCTTTTGTGCAAAATTGATCTCAACACTTTATATTCACGAGACTGCTTCCCATTGCATTTGGGATGAACTTAGAATATATTGTGTATGACCAAGATCATTCTCTTAAGAGTTACTCTTGATTTGATCGAAAATGATTTGAGTCAATTAATAAAGAAAAATACAAATATCAAACACATAAGTGAGTAAAGAATGCAAATAATGTCAAACATTTGCACCCCGCTATGTTTTTCAAAGTTTTAAAGAAAATTTTCATAAATTGAAAAATGAGCTCGAAGGACCTTATATGCACTTCAAAATTCCCCAAAGTGTTGAGTAGGTTGAACTCTAGGTTTTCTATTTGATCCTTGAGTGGTTTTGCTTCTAGCTTTGAAACTTTGCTAAGTTTTGCACTTGTCAAATCTTGCTAAAAAATGACACATTTTCAAAACTTAGCTTATGAGCAAAATTTGTTATTTGCACTTGGACATGTCTTAGTTTAGTCATAATCTGAGATTGATAAGCTTGGTGTCGTATCCTGTCATTACGATCAATTGGATAATCTTCAAAGCTCCCTTAGGTTGCATTTCATGCATACATAAAAAGGGGGAGAAAATTTCATTTTGATGCCTATATTGCCAAAAGGGGGAGAAAACGTAGAAAAGACATCATTAAAAATGTGAAATCTTATTTGGTTCTTATGATCTTTGTAAAATTTTGCTAATTCTTATGGATCATAATCATATAATCACATTTGGCACTTATGATTGGATTTTAGAGCTTTTTGTGGAAAACTTGCTCTCTCCTTGATTTAGTTCTAAAATATGTCTTACCAACTTGATCATGTTCTCGGTCTATTCTCTTTGGACCATGTGTGGTTTTGCAATCAAATTGCTTTCTTCTTCTCTTACTCAAACTCAAATTTATGCCTTTTGAGTGTTTTGTCAATATACTCATCAAAGGGGAGATTGAAGGACCATGTGGAGGTCCATCCATGTTTATGATGAGTATTTGACTTTATGTGTTCTAAAATAGCTTAGATTTGAGTTTGGATTTAAAATAGATTTCAAGTTGGAAGTGCTTTTGCGCCGGACCGATTTAGGATAGACTTCATGTTTGTACCGGACCAAGAGAAATGAGAAACAGAGAGTTTCCCATTCGCGGCGGACCAAGGGAAATGAGAAACAGAGAGTTTCCTATTCACGCCGGACCAAGGGAAGAGGGAAACAGAGAATTTCTCATTTGCGCCGGACTGATTTTTTCGCGTCGGACCATGTCACAGTGAGTTTCACGTGTACGCCGGACCAGTTTCGACAGCCAGCAGCAATTAGCATTTTTGACGGTCTTCCCTTGCTGAAACAATTATTTGGTCTACATGAAAGTTGTATAGAATTTCAAGATGCATATTTTTCATGTTGACAAATTTTTCATTTGAGCAACAAAAAAAATCATAGAAAATCGGGAAGGTTAACAGAGAATTTCACGTTCGCGTTGGACCAAGTCACAGTGAGTTTCACGTGTACGTCGGACCGGTTTTGACAGCTGGCAGCAATTAGCGTTTTTGAAGGTCTTCCCTTGCTCAAACAATTATTTAGTCTACATGAAATTTGTAGAGAATTTCAAGACGTATCTTTTTTATGTTGACAAAGTTTTTATTTGAGCAACAGGAAGAATCATAGAAAATCGGGAAGGTTAACAGAGAATCTCACGTTTACGTCAGACCGATTTTGACAGCGTACAGTAATATGCCTTTTTGAAGGTCTTCCCTTACTCACAAAATTATGTGTTCTACATGAAAGTTGTAGAAAATTGCGAAACACAACTTTTTCATGTTGACAAGTTTTTCATATGAGCAACATAAAAAATCATAAAAAAAATTGAGAAAATTACTGCTGTATTGAAAACAGGATGTTTGCATTTGGTTGAAGCGTTTCGGTTCGTTTTGGTCTGTTCTAACCCCAATTCGTGATCGAATTGATGCGCTGGGTTCATGGTGGAACTAAGAAGGGTTTTCTTGTCTTTGTGGATGTATGACTTCATTTGGTGATCATGGTAAGGCAGAGGGAGGCTGGAATTAGGCATGGGATGGCCAGAGGTTCAAGTTGGCCGGATGATCGCCGGAAGATGGCCGGAGATGAAGTCGGTGCAATCTCAAGAGACAAGAGATCAGTGGAGAAGCTAACTTATCACTACTTGGATCAAGGAGAGCTGTTGGGTTGCAGTTCTAGAAGATAAAGTAGTGGATAAGTGTAGCTTGCTTTGAGATCCGTGCAAGAAAACCCATGTTATGGTGGGTTTTGGGTTAGCTCTTGAATGGCTGATTGAGTGGGTTAATCCTAGCCCTTGATGGATGCTCTAGGGTTTAGAGGCTAATCCAAGGGTGGTAGGTGATCCAAGAGCACTATAAATAGAGGGGAAGGGGCAACCTCCCCTGGAGAGAAGGTTTTGAGGTTTTTGATGCTCCTTTGAGCTTTGCCCATATGAATGTGAGGCTTTGTAACCTCTCCTTACAGAAATGAAATGCTCTTCATTTATGTTCATGTTTCATTTCCTTTACGTATTTACATTACGCATTTAAATTACGCAATCTAAATTCCGCATTTACCTTCTTGCAATTTACATTTACACAATTTGGATTTGCCTCCCCTCTTTCGAATTGATTAAGAATCTTTTGCTGAGGTTTATGATTAATTCTTTCTTGAAATCCCGTTTCAATCATCTAGGCTATCCATGCGTTTTTTGTTGCAAGAAGTTGATCTTTTGCGTTCTTGAATGCTTGATCTTGTAGATTGCGTATCCTTGAGTTTTTTTGTGTTCTCTTGCTTGCTGGGATGTGTGGGAAGTCATTTAAGATCACTTTGATCATCAAAACCCCACGAGCAAGTCTTGATCGAAGTTCTTTCGATTTTTGTCGAAACTTGGTGCGTTTTTCCTTCGCGGGCAAAAAGGTCGGAACTTTGACGTCAATCCCTTAGATTGAAGGTTGGAATAAGTTCATGACATCCCGATGACCTTATCTACCAAGTTTCATTGAGTTTGGATCAATGGATCAAAAGATTCATCATGTTTCCTTTTGAACCCGTGCTGAAAAGCTGTTCATATGCCTGATTTTACTGCTGCTACAGTAACCGATAGTTCCAGCCCTAGAGTGCGGTAGCACTGGCCTAAAGCTGATTTTTTTTGTGAAAATTAACTCTTTCGTTTCCATTTGATATTTAAGGGTTTTTAGCTTGATTTCTTTGAATGAAAATCTGCATTTGTGATCTTAATCAGAGAACATATTTTAATTTGAGATCATTCACCCCTCTGATCGCCATCTCGATCTTTCATGGACTAGCCGCTCCCTCCTCGCTGGCGGTCCTCCACCTGATCACGTTCTCCAGCAATACGATTCGTGCTTGCATTAGAAAAGACGATGAGGCTGCATGCATGCGTGTGCGTCTAGAGAAGTTCGATTTGGCTTGGCGTGAGGCACGGGAGAAGTTCGATCTCTTTTCGTTTTTTTGTAATGCCTCTCACGGTCTTTTTATTTTTTATTACTATTTATATTAAAGATTTCATGCTAACCTGAATAGTAATCCAAACTAACAAACTCAATTAAAATTTATAGAATTTGAACATTTTAAAACTGAAACTCAATAAATAAACTAAATCTTATATCTAACACTAATGTTGTGCTCCTCGAGCCCATGGCGCCGCTATTGCATTGCAGTGCATTGTCAATTTCGAGGAGGTCGTCGGCGGCGCGGTGTTGGGTAAGCGGTGCCGTCTTTGGATTTAGTGAAGACCGATGGAGAAAGGCGGGAAGTGGTAGAGCTCAGCGTAGCGCGATGTGGAGGCTCGATGGTGAGAATGTTACATCGGTGGCGTCACCGATGAGTGATGGTGATCGAGTTTGAGCTTTATTTATAGTGCGTAGAGGAGCATTGTGAATTTTGGGCGAAATGTAGGGACTCGGACCCGCCTTGCGAGCGGCTAAAATAACGGTACAACCATATCTGTATGAACGGAGAGGACCTCCCACGTTGTCGACGCAAAATTTAGCGAAACCGATAAAAGCCGACTCTAATTACATGCATCATCGACAAAGCGCTCCAAGGAACATCTTTCCCAATGCTAGCCGAGTGACCCTCTACCAACCGCTCTGCCATTAAGCGATACACTTGTGTTGGTCCTAAGCGACACCACAAAACAAAAATCGGTCTAACCACAAGTTCGGAAAGCAACATGTTCTTCATCGATACCGGCCCGTTCACTTTATTATTGTTATTAATATACTTGCGCCAACCTTCTCCTTTGGATTGAATAAACTTGTATTTGGTTTCGCTAAAAATCGATATCTGCTCACCATCCAGTGCGAGGCAACACAATTGGGCTATGTCCATGAGGTTGGGCGATGGGACGATATGAAACAAAAGGCATTGAAGGTCTCCGACCGAAATAACGGTAGTGGCCACCAAGGGCTCATTGGCTTGGATCGGCTAGTGAGAGAGGATACACTCGATTATACCAATTTTCCCATTCCCTCTTTTTGGCGGCCACACGGATATACCAAGATCTCCATCCCTTAAGCGGCTGTCGGCCATGCCTCAAGCTCTTATCTCGACTCTCTATGTTGAATCGATGGCGATAAAGGAAGGCGGGAATATCTTGGCTAATTCTTGTCTTTGGCGTCTAGGTTTCCTATCGGACCAAGAAAATCCGATCTTCTTGTTAGGAATCGGAATGAGTGCGACTCGCGTCCATTTCGGCCCGATCTTAGCAAGCCGATTGGAGAAGATGTATGCAAGCCGATCGATGGAAACCGAGCAATGGATAAACAAAAGCCGATTATGCGAGCTCGAGAGAGCTTGTGCGTGAGAAATGACCAAGGTGGGGCGCATTTTATAGCATGGTAAAAATTTGAAGCGGTGGAAGTGAATCCCAAAGGGCGGGAGTAGTTAAAGCGCACTAAGCGCATGTCCGAGAAATACTGGCGAATAAAGCGGCGATTAATAGGTGAAGATCAAACGTTAGCCGATTGCACAAGCCGATAATTGTGATTTTTGACAGATAACAAGTTATCTCTCAAAAATGGGGGGCATATGTTTGCACCAAAATTTGGCAAGTTAATCTAAATCAGGCAAATAAAGTTAAAGATCTGAAACTAACGGAGGTTTGGAAAGAATCAGAGATGTTTGGTAAAACTAAGATTTTTAGGGAAACAACCTCTCAAGATAAGGCCGATACGGATATGGACTTTGAAGCGTGTTGGAATAGGACACGATCGGCCGAAGGGTATAAAGGAAGAGCCAAAGCAAGCTGCAGAAGGATCAGAAACACATACAAATAATCAGCTTTACTTTTCATCTATTTTTCCTGTCGACTAGGAGTAGTTCTTGTAATTTAGCCTTTGTAATCGATTTTGATCAATAAAGTTGCGCATCGCCGATTGTTGATCTTCGTCAATTCATACGAGTTCGATTTATTCGATTTTGTTGCGCATCGCCTTCTTGTAATCGATCTGCCTTTATCCTCTGATTAGCCTTAATCGGCTAATTAAATTTGCCTTGTTACTTTGATCTTGATCGGCTTCAAGCTGATTAAGTCTAAGCCGATTAATCTTGACGATCGGCTTGAGTGAATTTTATTGTTTTTCCTTGTCGATTCTGAGTCAAATCGACCGCACGCTCTGAACCGGTGTTAAATGCGGTGTCTTGTTGTCGAAACCCTACCTCAAGTTTTTGGCGCCAACACACTCTTGGCACGCCGGTGGGACCATGTGTACGTCGGAAATCGATTCCGCCGTCGATCTCAACACGAAGCTATAATCGTCCCAACAATGGGCGATTTAACCGCAGAACAACGTCAAGAGATTGAAGATCGGAAAGCGCGTTAGAAGAGATGATGCTAAAGTGCTACCAAAAGACTAGGCGTGGCGTTACGTAAATCCGCCTTGCCGACGGTCAATACCACAGGAGACACAGTGCGGCGAGAAGCGGTAAGTCGATATCTACCGCTCGGGCGAATTATCGGCTATGATTAACCAATCATGCACCATGCTTTAATAAACCAATCATCGGCTCTGTAGCGACTCTTAAGCCGATGATAGCAAATAGCGTTAAATCTATAGCCAGAGTTAGCCTCGTCCAGAAGCTGCATGACCCACTACAAGCTCGCCAAATTATCCTGTTTTTCGGTATCACAAAACACGCATGAGCACACCACCGATCCTAAACCATCGGCTATGACCTCACCTCCCACGATGATGCCCACACAACCTACGGTCATATTGCCTAGGGATCCTCGGTCAAGTGGGGTGAGCCATTACCACGCCTATCTGACGCCGCTAAGTATGATCCATCCATCAATCTACCACCGTCGGCTCCTTTTACGCTTTTCCCAATCGGTTTCACGGTAGATTGGCTCGAAAGATATCCCAAGAGCCTACCACGCTTAGAAACCGGGTCCACACAGAGTAGTAGCGTACTCGAACCATTTATCCGGTCGGAACCACAAATTAGGCATAATCGGCACGATCGGTATAATCGAATGCCGACGGACGCGGCATAATTGGCGACGAGCTTGCACTCGGGGCGGGATCAGATTATGATCGACATTATCAAGGGCCTCTTGTGCGGTGGCGATAATGCCAATTGGACCGATCGGATCTGTCCGTTTTGAGGATCGATTTGGCATACAACCAAAAGGAAAAGTGATCGGCTATAGAAAGCCGTACCCGATTACATAGATCGCATGCCTTACCCTCATAATTTCAGAGTCCCGGACTTTGCCAAATTCTCTGGGGATGATTCTATCACTACCACGGAGCATGTTGGGCGCTTTATCGCACAATGCGGTGAAGCGGCCCGATCCGACAGGTTAAAAATTAGGTTATTTCCGTTATCTTTATGCGGGCAGCATTTACTTGATTCACTTGTTTGCCTCGAATTCGGTCCATTTATGGAGCGATTTGGAAAGCCGATTCCATGAATACTTCTTTTGGGCGGTTTAGAGTTAAGAATTTGGATCTGAGTTACGTCGCCAAAAGTTTGGAGAATCGGTAGTGATTACATCAAAAGGTTTAGAGAAATCGAGGAATCGGTGTTTTAGCGTTACGTTACCTGACAATCAACTCGCTGATTTAGCATTTCAAGGTTTGATCCCTCCTCTTAGGGAGAAATTCGGTGGGCAGGAATTCACCGACCTTAGCCACTTATTGCATCGCGTATCGGCTCAAGAAAGCCGATTCACTGACAATAAGGTGTTTAATGGTAGATTTAAAAATAGTAACAAGGAAAAGGATAAGGTTAAGGTCAATATGGTTGAATATTGTCCTAGTGATTCGTCGGAAGACGAGGAAGCAGAAATAAATATAGCCGAATGGGTAAAAGGATCCAAAAAATCCTTAGTCTGTTCTTGGCTTAAACCGACTAGGAACAAATCGGAGGTCAAGTACTCTTTCGATGTTTCCAAGTGCGATCGTATTTTTGATTTACTACGCAAGAAAAGATAATACGATTCTTGGGAGGGACATGTGATACCGTCGCCGATGAGATCAAAAACACGGTATTGCAAGTGGCATCATTCTTATTCACATAACACTAATGATCGCAATATCTTAGTCAGCAGATCGATGCGCTATTGAAGGCGGTCGGTTGAAGTTTGCCGATGAGCCGACCATGCGGTGGATGTCGATCCGTTTCCTATCAATATGGTGCATTACTCGGCTAAAGGAAAAGAGCCGATGCAAGGCGAAAGCGAGAAAAAGATCGACAAGTCGACGTGCGATCAAGCTCGGACGGCGGCGGACATCGAAGATTACCATCGGCTCCTTACAAATAGAAGCCGACCGAGAAGGAAAAATTCAAGAACCATTAAACCCAAGGGAATCCCCAAGTGGGTAAATGGTACAAAGCGGAAAAATCTCCAATTCGGCCGGTAAAAGGTTAGGTCGAGCGTTCTCGCAATTAATGGAGAAATATGAAAGGATGAGCAAACACCGACCACGGTATCATACCGCGGTCGGATAACTTGTACCGCACCGAGAATGTGGAAAGGGCACATAGAAGATGTCCCTTTTGGCGATTTCTTTGGGAAAGAGGAGTAGCGTTGCCATCACCATACACGCCCGATGGAACATTATCCCCGAGACGATCGTAACGCAATCGGCGGACATAGGCTATCTGGGCGATTAGAGAGCAAGACGAAGCCACGAAGGCGGTCCATGAAAGATTATCGAACCGAATCAAGAGCAAAGCCAAGCCAAGACACACAAGACCGATTCGATCAAGGAGACTTGGTGGCGAATCTGGCCGGTGGAACCTTAACCGGTGGTGCCCATCGGGCTGAGCAAATCACAACGACGACGGCGGCAGAGGCTAAGGATGCAAGAAATTCGTGAAGCCGATGCGAGAAAGAGAGAGCGAAGTGTTTAATGAACCGTCCAATGAGATCGTCAAGAAAGAGTGGAGAAGAAAAGAGCAAGCGAAGAAGATTTGAATCGGTGGCGACTTGATTCTCCCATGATTGAGATGACACACCTCCCATGGATGTCAACATGGTGTTCACATTACGGCGAGTTCAAAGTCGAGGTGAATCGGCCAAAAAGCGATTGCTCGATTATGCTCGAGTCTGAGCGCCATCTTTGAAAAACCAAAGGCGATCACGGCATCGAAACCTCTGCACGAAAGGATATATAAATGGCAAGCCGATATCAAGGATCTTTGGTAGGCGGCGCGCCACGGTGAATCTAATGCCATACACAACATGTAAAAAATTGGGTAAGTCTGACGAAGACTTAATCAAAACTAACATGGTTCTGAATGACTTCACAGGCGACCCTACAGAAGCAAAAGGTGTCATGGTCACAGAGCTTACTGTCGGTAGCAAGACCTTGCCGAGCGTTCTTTGTAATTGATGCCAAAGGAAATTACAGTGTCTTTGCTCGGACGGGATTGGATTCATGCAAGCCGCGTATCCGTCGATCATGCATCAGCGCTCGTTCAATGGAGCGGAGAAGAAGTTGAAGTCATCACGGCCGATACATCGGCCCATATTGCCATGGCTAGCTCCGGCGCGAATTGGCAACACGAAGAAGGCTGGTCAGTATATCGGGCAAGTCTTTGGGCGGCTGCGATTTCAGATCGTAAGCAAAGCGGACTTATGCCGATCAGTGTCAAGCCTGGCACCTTTGATCGGGCAAATGAAGTATTGCGCAGATGGGGACAAGAAAAACATTGAAGGCGCTACAGGACAAAATGCAAAGCTATCGGCAAACAACGGATAGCCATGAAGCCATAGAAGACTTCGAAGAAATCGAAAAGTTAGGTCAAGGGTTCACATCCACCGATTTACTTGAAGAAGTCGATATAGGTAGCGGTGATAGAAAAAGACCAACTTTTGTTAGTGCCAATTTAGGAGTAAAATACAAAGAAAAACTAATAAAAATCCTTAAGGATTACAAGGATTGTTTTGCTTGGGAATATCACGAAATGCCTGGATTAAGCCGTCAGCTTGTGGAACATCGGTTACCTATAAAATCGGGTTATCGGCCGTTTAAACGATATCCTAGACGTTTCAATCCGACCTTGTACCAAGTCATAAAGAGGAGATAGAACGATTGTTGGAAGCAAAGTTTATCGGGCCTTGCCGATCTGTTGAATGGGTTTCCAACATCGTTCGATAATGAAGAAAAATGGAAAACTTCGAGTGTCGTCGACTTGAGAGATTTGAACAAAGCGGCGCTAAAAGACGAATACCCATGCCAATAGCCGATATGCTTATCGACGCGCATCGAAACAAGATCATAAGCTTTACGGATGGCAATGCAGGTATAACCGGATACTCATGGCGAAGCCGATATACCAAAAACAGCCTTGGATGTCCGGTGCAATAGGGCTATTCGAGTGGTATGTAATGACTTTCGGCGAAAAACGCTGGAGCAACCTACCGGCGAGCAATGAATCGATCTTTCACGATTTAATCGGCCACATTGTTGAAATTTATATAGATGATGTAGTGGTAAAATCTGCGGAAGATCTCCAACATCGACCGACTTAGAAAGGGTATTTAAAAACATAAGATCGCACGGTTTGAAGATGAATCCTTACAAGTGCGCGTTTGGTGTGTCGGTGGGCAATTCTTAGGCTTTATGGTACATGAAAGAGGATCGAAGTTAGCCAAACAAGGGTCAAAGCCATAGCCAATACTAAGCCACCAACATGTAAAAGCGAATTACAAAATTGATCGGCAAAATTAACTACCTCCGTCGGTTCATCTCGAACCTCTCTGGTAGGATCCGTGCTTTTACCCCATTCTTTGAAGTTGAAAGAAAGCGAGGAATTTATATGGGGAGCCGATCGTGACTTTGTGAAGTAAAAGGTATTTATCCAACCCTCGATCTGGTTTGCAGAAAAAGGTATTCCCTTCAGATTGTATGTCTCGGCTAAAGAAGATACTATTGGAGCTGTTTTGGCGCAAGAGGTACATGGTAAAGAGAAGGTTATCTTTTATTTAAGCCGACGGTTGCTAGATGCAGAAATCAGGTACCCTTTTATCGAAAAACTATGTTTATCATTGTACTTCTCATGCACAAAGCTAAGGCACTACATACTAGCATCGGCTTGTAAAGTTATCTGCAAAACCGATGTCATAAAATATATATTGTCAGCTCCGATTTTGCGAGGTCGACTTGGCAAATGGGCTTACGCCTTGGTCGAGTTCGACTTATCATACGAATCGGCCAAAGCAGTCAAAGGACAAGTCCTAGCCGATTTCATAACAGGACATGACACAGCGGCAAACTTAGTCTTGGTGGCACCATGGCAGTTGTTCTTTGATGGATCGGTATGCGAGGAAGGATATGGTATCGGTATTGTACTCACTTCACCTAGAGGACATTGCTTCGAATTTGCATTCCGGCTAAATAGCCGATGTTCAAACAACCAGGCCGAGTACGAAGCATTACTCAAAGGCTTACAGTTGTTGGAAAATATTGGAGTAAGTGCTGTTGAGGCATATGGTGATTCACTATTAGTAGTACAACAAATAAAAGGAGAATACCAATGTCGAGATGAAGTGCTATTAAAATATTTAGGGCAATGCACAGAAATCATCGACTCTTTTGCATCATTTTCTATCGGTCATGTTCCTCGAGGCCCGAACAATAGAGCCAATGCTTTGGCCCAACAAGCATCGGTATAAAGATGTTGGCGAAGTCGAAACCGAATCGGTAGATAAAGCAATAATGTGCACGGATATTCTTTGATTGGAGGACGCAAATAAAGACTATCTAGTCGATCCATCTAAGCCGATTTTAGAGCGAAGGATACGGCAACAAGCATTGAAATGCGTTATCATGGACGATATCTTTGTATTATCGGACTATGGAAGGCTTGTTGCTAAGATGTCTTGAGGTGAAGAAGCCCGAGTGGCGATGGGTGAAGTGCATGAAGGCATTTGTGGTTCTCACCAATCGGCACATAAAATGAAATGGATGCTTAGGCGGACAAAGTTATTTTTGGCCGACGATGCTAGAGGATTGCTTCAAATATTACAAAGGATGTCGGACATGTCAAAAGTTTGGCAGCGTACAACTAGCACTTTTGACATCGGCTTTGCATCCAATTATCAAACCTTGGCGTTCGGAGGTTGGGAATAGATATAATCGGCCAAATATTTCTGCTTGAGTAAAGGCCATAAATTTATTTTGGCCGCAACCGATTATTTCTCAAAATGGGTGAAGCTATACCACTCAAAAAGGTAACTAGCGTTGAGGCGATTAATTTTGTGAATGAACATATCGTCCATCGGTTTGGAATACCACAAACAATCACGACCGATCAAGGTGCGGTATTCATGTCTAATGAGTTTGAGGTTACGCCACGAGTTTGGGGATCAAAGCTGTTAAACTCTTCGCCGTATTACGCTCGGGCCAATGGACAGGGCGAGTCGTCTAATAAAACACTAATCAAGTTAATCAAAAGAAAGATTGATGAAAAGCGAGGAATTGGCACTCAACACTATCGAGTCACTTTGGGCCTATCGGCTATCTTATCATGGAGCGGCGAAGCTTTCACCTTACCGGTTGGTGTACGGACAGAAGCCGTTCTACCGTGGAGATCAACATTGAGTCGTCTGAATAGCGGACAAAATGGTTTGTCGGCTCAAGATTACAATGGCGTAATGATAGACAACTTGGGCGAGTTAAGCGAGTTACGTTTGTTTACACTTGATCGGCTTAAGAAGAACAAGATCGAGTAGCGATGGCGTACAATAAAAGGTCATGCCTAAATCTTTCGATCAAGCCGATTTAGTGTGGAAAACTATCTTGCTGTTGGTTCTAAGGATAACCGATTCGGAAAATGGTCGCCACGTGGGAAGGGCCATATAAAATTAATCGGTGGTCGGTGGAAACTCGTACTTCATGGAAACTATTTGGAAGGGCATGTCTTGCCTATGGCAATTAATGGGAAATACCTAAAGAAATACTATCCTAGCATTTGGATCGGAGCTTAGCCGACTAAAACCTTGTTGAGCCGGATTAACACGATGTTGTTAATCAATTTGAAAGGATTACAAACTCAAGATATAAGCAAAATAAAATCGGTTAAACAGTAGATTATAAACATTGCAAGATTACAAGTATTCAAAATATTTGAACTAGTATTTTGGAACTGTTAAGAAAAGGTTACATCCCGAGCACAGGAGTCGTGCTTAAAGCCGATAATGCTCCAGTGACCTTAGCAATTGTTTCTTGTACCTCATCCAAGATTTTGTCATCTTCGTTGCATTGCAGGATAGGTACAAGTTTAGCCGATTGCTCCTTGAAGGTCGCCACGGTGATGCTATTTCAATCTTTTGCTCCTTGGCGCCGATGATGTTTTTCAAAGGAATCTTGACCTTGACAATGAGCTTTATCGTCCTCGCCAACTCACCCTAAAGAAATTTTTTAGTGGTTTCTAACTTTTGAAGATTTGATTTGTTAGCCTTCAAAGATTCTATGGTCGCATCAAAATTTTTCTTCTTCGCCTTTTTCTCAGCAACCATTTTGTCAAGGATTTTCTGATCGGCCTCTTGGGCCATTCTCTTTGCTTTCCTCTCCTGGGCTGCTTCCACTAAGGCCTTCTTCTCATCTAGGTGGCACACTTGACGGTATGACCATGGCCTCTGGTGGCAAATCAGTTTCAACTACGGCCATAGCATCCCGAATCGGCTGATTATTATTCAGAATCTCTGATTGAGGCCTTGACACCAAATCAAAGAGTCTGTTGAGGCGATCTTGCATTCAGGGAGCCGATGAGACAGCAGCCGACGCGTCTTTGGAAACCGCAATGATATTTTGGATTACCGAGATGTAGTCATCGGCTGCAAAAATCTCTGGATCATCCAAATCAGATAAGTTGAAGCCAAGGAGGTTGGATGGATCGAGATGTCTGGAGCGGCGGCGGATGTTGGCGCTAGCATCGGTGAGGAGGCAAGCGGCTCTTTGGCGATATATCCGCAAGCTTGCCAAGATGTTGGCCACTTGTGCCGTCGCGGTAGGTGAAAGAAGATTGAATATAATGAAAACCGATGGACTAAATCGAGATCCTTAAATTTTGAGATAGACAAATACCAGCGATGAGCCGATTAGATGCGGTGAACTTTCGCCACTTTGTTCTGTGGCTTGGAGTGTTTTTCTTGGCGGCAACTTTAGTGGACTTGGCTTCTTCTTCTCGAAGGTCCATCGGCTAGAAAGTTAGTTTATAAAGAAACTAAAAGAAACAAGAGATGGTTAAACATAACTTACTTGGTTGTTGTTGTCTTTCTAAATCGGACAACGATGGGCTTTGAATGCCCAAGGAACGTAAGTATAGCCGATAAGTGCGATTGCCTTGTATGGTCGTTTTTCTTTACTAGCGAAGGGCGTCGATCGGCTTCTTACCATCGACTTTAGTGCGCAAAGAAAGAGGATAAAGCCAATGAGACATTCATATGGGCTACGATAAAGAAAAGGTAAAATCGACTAAATACCTCGATAATATCTACAAGACTCGTATTATCATATCCGAGCTCGATTCATCACTTGAATGTTATCGAGGATACGATCGGCTCAGAACGTCGGGAAAAGGGCGTTAATAATGGCGATGGAGTGCGATCTAAGAGAAGTGCATTTGCAATTGAAGACCACCATGTAGAGAATCAATTTGGATCGACGATTATTCAGGACAAAATGTGGCAAAGATTTGATCGCAAGTCATCGGCTATATTCAAAACCATATTGGCTGCGGCTAAAGATCTCACTCTAGTCCTTGGTGAACCAAGTCGAGAAGTGGGAGGCTGGGATCACTTGGCGAAACCCGGTTATCGGCAAAATGGAAGGATGATAAAATTCATAGGAAGAATTTGAAAGGTACGATTTCTTGTATTAAAACCGACATGTAAGATGCTGGGAGAAATAAAAACTTTGAAGAAATCTAGAGTCGATTCGGGCATCTACGAGTATCGAGAATCGGATGAAGAAATGATGGCCATTCAAAATCGGCTGCATTGGTATAACTGAAGAAGTCTTGTTGGCTAAAATCATTATTATCCAAGTTAAGGAAGAAAGATAAATATTTTTTCAGACCAATCGGAGAAATCTTCTTGCTGCCGGAGCACATTATGTATCTTTCACCATAAGATCGGCTGGCTCTGAATTCTGGTGCTGCATTTTCTGGTGTGTTTTCTCGAGGAAATGCCGAGTCGTCAGATGGATCTAGTTTGAAAGATCGGCTAAAATAACAGTACAACCATATCTGTATGAACCAGAGAGGACCTCCTACGTTGCCGACGCAAAATTTAGCGAAACCAGTAAAAAGCCGACTCCTAATTACATGCATCATCTGACAAACTGCTCCAAGGAACATCTTTCCCAATGCTAGCCGACAGCCCTCTACCAACCGCTCTGCCATTAACTGATACACTTGTGTTGGTCCTAAAGCAGCACCACAAAACAAAAATCGGTCCAACCACAAGTTCGGAAAGCAACATGTTCTTCATCGATACGGCCGTTCACTTTATTATTGTTATTAATATACTTGCGCCAACCTTCTCCTTTGGATTGAATAAACTTGTATTTGGTTTACCGCTAAAAGCCGATATCCGCTCACCATCAGTGCGAGGCAACACAATTGGGCTATGTCCATGAGGTTGGGCCGATGGGACGATATGAAACAAAAGGCATTGAAGGTCTCCGACCGAAATAACGAGCCGTGGCCACCAAGGGCTCATTGGCTTCGGATCGGCTAGTGAGAGAGGGATACACTCGGCTATACCCATTTTTTCCCATTCCCCTCTTTTTGGCGGCCACACGGATATACCAAGATCTCCATCCCTTAAGCGGCTATCGGCTATGCCTGAATCTCTTATCCCAGCTCTCTATGTTGAATGCGATGGCGATAAAGGAAGGCGGGAATATCTTGGCTAATTCTTGTCTTTGGCGTCTAGGTTTCCTATCGGACCAAGAAAATCGATCTTTCTTGTTAGGAATCGGAATGAGTACGACTCGCGTCCATTTCAAACCGATCTTAGCAAGTCGATTGGAGAAGATGTATGCAAGCCGATGATGGAAACCGAGCAATGGATAAACAAAAGCCGATTATGCGAGCTCGGAGAGCTTGTGCGCGTGAGAAATGACCAAGGTGGGGCCGCATTTTATAGCATGGTAAAAATTTGAAACGGCGGAAGTGAATCCCAAAGGGCGGGAGTAGTTAAACGCACTAAGCGCATGTCGAGAAATACGGCGCGAATAAAGCAAAGTTAATAGGTGAAGATCAAGCGTTAGCCGATTGCACAAGCCGATAATTGTGATTTTTGACGGATAACAAGTTATCTCTCAAAATGGGGGCATATGTTTGCACCAAAATTCGCAAGTTAATCTAAATCGAGCAAATAAAGTTAAAGATACGAAACTAACGGAGGTTTGGAAAGAATCCGAGATGTTTGGTAAAACTAAGATTTTTAGAAACAACCTCTCAAGATAAGGCCGATCACGGATATGGACTTTGAAGCGTGTTGGAATAGGACACGATCGGCGAAGGGTATAAAGGAAGAGCCAAAGCAAGTGCGAAGGATCGAAACACATACAAACAATCACTTTACTTTTCATCTATTTTTCTGTCGACTAGGAGTAGTTCTTGTAATTTAGCCTTTGTAATCGATTTTGATCAATAAAGTTGCGCATCGCCGATTGTTGATCTTCGTCAATTCGCCACAGAGTTCGATTTATTACGATTTTGTTGCGCATCGCCTTCTTGTAATCGATCCGCCTTTATCCTCGATTAGCCTTAATCGGCTAATTAAATTTGCCTTGTTACTTTGATCTTGATCGGCTTCAAGTGATTAAGTCTAAGCCGATTGATCTTGACGATCGGCTTGAGTGAATTTTATTGTTTTTCCTTGTCGATTCTGAGTCAAATCGACCGCACGCTCTGAACCGGTGTTAAATGCGGTGTCTTGTTGTCGAAACCCTACCTCAAGTTTTTGGCGTAGCGAAATATAAAGAGAATTGACACATGTATTATAGCGAAACTATCGTGGCTACAAAAATAACAGAAATAGTGGTCAATATAGCAGCTGTAGTTATGTTCACTGAATTTTATTCAATCGTGTAGCGTTTTATGCCTGAAAAAGTTATAGCGAAGCTACAACGGAGCTATAGCGGCTATTTAAATCACTGGCTAGGACTAATATAGGCAGAAGTGTTAGTGGAGCCCAAACTTGTTTACAATATATTTTTTCTTAAAAGAAAACACATAGTATATATATAATTTTGAATTATTTAACTCTGTTTTAAATTATTTTTATTATCAATTCCTCACTAACTTTATTTTCAAAATCTGATCTTTTTGACACGCCACCGTAGGGTAACTTCAACTAAATAGTAAGTCTCACCATACTACTAGCGGTGGCATGACCAAACAGCACTACCACGTTATGGTGATTGATGAAGCCGTGTTGTCTTGCCATGTTATGGACAATGGAGTGACTAAAAAAGTTTGAATTAGAAATAAAGTTGATGTCATTAATAAAATATTTTCAAAAAAGAATTATTTAATAAAAACTCACATATATACCACATAGAGTGAAGATGTGCAGCAGCATGGTCGATGCTGTACGGCCACTTGAGCCGTTGAGTTGGATAACATGGCCGCACACATATATCCTTTCCCTTTTGTCCTTTTCTTCTGAGACAAGGGGAAGGGGTGAATATTTTATTAATTAAGGCCACTAGCAGAGTAGAGGTTACCGTATTTGTCTATACCGATCGATCACACTGGGAGACAGCAGTAGGATGTGAAAAGCGGAACTGTTTACTTATCTAGCGTCTTCCTTTATTTTTTTCTTTCAAAAATAGTCCTTTCAATTCCTTTTATAAAACTAGTCTTCTTTTCTACCACGAAAGGTTTACGGGCTGATATCTAGCATATTCCGTACCAGAGAACCGCGAGAGGCCAAGAATTAGCGCCAGGGACCATGGAAACCAACCTGCCGCGCTGTGGAGCTGTGGAAGGCTAGTTACTACGCTCAGCAGGCGCGGGATGCGGTGTGGCGGGCAATTTCTGCAGAACGGGAGTGTGAAAAAATACGTTTCGGCGGCATAGTACTGTAGAAAGTACTTTGCGATGTACTGTAGCATGAAACAGTACTTTCTGTGATACTGTAGTGTAGGATGGGGCTATTTTTAATTTTTTTTGAAAAAGATACTATTCTTAAAGAAAAATAAAGGAAGGAGCCAGATGAGTTATCAGTTCTAAAAAGCACACGGGCAAAATGCCAAGTGGAGGGAGCAACTGAGGGGCCATGGAAAGGTACGTGTCTCGGGCACAGGAGAACGACGTGTTGCAGGAAAATGGGGGTGAAGTGGTCGTCTGTATTGTGTAAGCTGGTAAATATGTAATCTTTTTAACAAAAAATAAGTGATGTTTTGAATATTGACATGGTTTTCAACACATAGTTTTAATCATCATTCATTATATTTATATGCTAATAAAAGAATCACAAAATTAGTATATTATAAAAAAACTTTGCTCCATAGATCTAATGAAACAATTTATACATGACTGTGACTACAAGCTTTCTAAAACGCCGTATATTTGTGAACAGTAACCCGATAGTTTCAGCCCCAGAGTGCGGTAGCACTGGCCTAAGGCTGATTTTTTTTTGAAAATTAACTCTTTCGTTTCCATTTGATATTTGAGGGTTTTGGCTTGATTATTTGGGTGAAAATCAGTATTTGTGATCTTCATCCGAGAACATATTTTAATTTAAAATCATTCACCCCTCTAATCGCCATCTCGATCTTTAGGCCGCTCCCTTCTCACTGGCGGTCCTCCTGATCACGTTCTCCAGCAATACGATTCGTGCTTGCATTAGAAAAGACAGTAGGCCTGCATGCACGTGTACGTCTAGAGAAGTTCTGATTTGGCTTCGCGTAGGCACGGGAGAAGTTCTGATCTCTTTTTCGTTTTTGCTGTAATGCCTCTCACGGTCTTTTTATTTTTTATTACTATTTATATTAAATATTTCATGCTAACCTGAATAGTAATCCAAACTAACAAACTCAATTAAAATTTATAGAGTTTGAACATTTTAAAACTGAAACTCAATAAATAAACCGCCGCTATTGCATTGCGAGTGCCGCTGTCAAGTCCCGAGGAGGCCGTCGACGGCGCGGTGTTGGGTAAGCCAGTGCCCGTGCTGCGGATTTAGCTGAAGTTCCAATGGAGAAAGACGGGAAGCTGGTAGAGCTCAATGTAGCGCGGTGTGGAGGCTCAGTGAGCTGAGAATGTTACATCAGTGACGTCACCGATGAGTGATGACTGATCAGATTTGAGCTTTATTTGTAGTCTGTAGAGGAGTATTGTGAATTTTGGGCGAAATGTAGGGACTCCGGACCCCACTGCCAACTGACGGTTATGAATGAGCTCAAAAACTTTTCAATCTTTCTCTTCCAATTACGCAGATTTCTTACAATGGGACTTTCTCCCCCCTATATAGACCTTTAGTCAAAGGGACCTGCAAAATTCAGAACCAGATGGCTTCTAAAAAAGGAAGAAGAAGAAAATCTTACAGGATGGTTAAAGATGAGCCTCTCTAGGGTCTAGAACCAGGGTTTAAATACTTCATCCACCTCTATATAAATACGAGTACACTTCAGTAGAAACTTTGTGGGCCGTAGATTTATCCCCGACATATTATGTATTTGAAATTTAACTAATATTTATTATTTATAGGAATCAAATTAATTCAATTTAAGTATAACAAATATGATAAAAGAAAAGACCATAAACAAAACACAATTAATATTTAGAAATATAAAGAGAATTGACACATGTATTATAGCGAAGCTATCGTGGCTACAAAAATAACAGAAATAGTGGTTAATATATCAGCTGTAGTTATGTTCACTGAATTTTATTCAATCGTGTAGCGTTTTATGCCTGAAAAAGTTATAGCGAAGCTACCACGGAGCTATAGCGGCTATTTAAATCACTGGCTAGGACTAATATAGGCACAAGTGTTAGTGGAGCCCAAACTTGTTTACAATATATTTTTTCTTAAAAGAAAACACATAGTATATATATAATTTGAATTATTTAACTCTGTTTTAAATTATTTTTATTACCAATTCCTCACTAACTTTATTTTCAAAATCTGATCTTTTTGGCACGCCACCATAGGGTAAGTTTAGCTAAATAGTAAGTCTCACTGTACTACTAGCGGTGGCATGGCCAAATAGCACTACCACGTTACGGTGATTGATGTAGCCGTGTTGTCTTGCCATGTTATGAACAGTGGCATGACTTGAAAAGTTCGAATTAGAAATAAAGTTGATGTTATAAATAAAATATTTTCAAAAAAGAAGTATTTAATAAAAACTCACATATATACCACATAGAGTGAAGATGTGCAGCAGCACGGTTGATCCTGTAGGGAAGGGGTGAATATTTTATTAATTAAGGCCACTAGCAGAGTAACGGTTACCGTATTTGTCTATACCGATCGATCACACGAGGAGACAGCAGTAGGATGTGAAAAGCAGAACTGTTTACTTATCTAGCTTCTTCCTTTATTTTTTTTCTTTAAAAATAGCACTTTCAATTTTTTTATAAAACTAGCCTTCTTTTCAACCACGAAAGGTTCAGGGGCTGATATCTAGCACATTCCGTACCAGAGAACCGCGAGAGGCCAAGAATCAGCGCCATGGGACCGTGACAACCAACCTGCTGCGCTGTGGAAGGCTAGTTATTAAGCTCAGCAACTTTCCGATGTACTGTAGCATAAAACAGTACTTTATGTGATACTGTAGTGTAGGATGGGGCTATTTTTAATTTTTTTTTTGAAAAAGATACTATTTTTAAAGAAAAATGAAGGAAGGAGCCAGATGAGTTATCAGTTCTAAAAAGCACACGGGCAAAATACCAAGTGGAGGGAGCAACTGAGGGGCCATGGAAAGCTACGTGTCTCGGGCACAGGAGAACGACGTGTTGCAGAAGGAAAATGGGGGTGAAGTGTTCGTCTGTATTGTGTAAGCTGGTAAATATGTAATCTTTTTAACAAAAAATAAGTGACGTTTTGAATATTGGCATGGTTTTCAACACATAGTTTTAATCATCATTCATTATATTTATATGCTAATAAAAGAATCACAAAATTAGTATATTATAAAAAAAACTTTGCTCCGTAGATCTAATGATACAATTTATACATGACTGTGACTACAAGCTTTCTAAAACGCCGTATATTTGTGAACAGAGGAGTATATAATTTCATGGTATTACTTAACGAGTACAAGTAACTCAAATAATACATAAGACTATTATCCGTCAAGCATCTTATCTCTGGAACATATAAATTGGTACACTATTTGCGCTTATCAAGTTGTGCTTTCGCAGGAATACCATATTTGGCAGTTGAGGTCTATATGTGGAAACAAAAGCTAAACTCTAGCAAGCTAGCATGTTTGGTTGGGGTTAAAAAGGTGCATGGTTCTTAGTTCTGCTGCCAACATATGGAGAACAAACCACATAGCTGACCGTTACAAGCACAAAGCATGCGCTTTTTGCTTCTTCTCCCCTTCTTTCTTCCCTCCCCACGCGTGTTTGTCTGCCTGTCAATTAAATAATTGGATAAACACAAAGGAATAAACCGTTTTTCTTTCCAGTTGCTATACCTCTGAATATTCAGGCTTTAAAGGTGTCGGGGTGGTCTCCACTCTCCAGAGATTTCACATCTTCTATTCGCTGATGATAGTCTATTGTTCTTTCGTGAGGATGGTGACAAGGCCAGGAAAATTCAAGGTTTTTTGGATAGGTATAGCCAGGCTATAGATCTTTAAAGCCTGAATATTACCGGTCACCACCTCTACATTCAATATAACCAACAAACTATCCGTCCTTAAAAGTAAGGGAGAGAAGCGTTCGAATTGTGTCCTCCAATATTAAGGACTGAGAGCTCTCCCCTCTTAAATTGTGTCCTCAAATTATGTCCATGCATGCAGATACATACGACCACACATATTCCAAAACAAAAACGCGGCAGGTCATTCCCTATAATCGTGATTAATTAATGCGTGCATATTGCCAATTAATAGAGACACAGTATTAAATAGGGGCATTAGAGTCTTTTGGCAGAAACCATAGTCTATTTTAAAATTTCTTCTATCCCTTACTTTCCAGGACGGAGGTAGTACCTTGATAGCCTCTGTGCTATCCTTTACTTTCCAGGATGGAGGTAGTACCTTGATAGCCTCTGTGCAAGATGGATGAAGCCTAAGTATTGTCCCAATGGGGACTTGATTGATATAGTGTTTCCGAATGCCGTATCTCCAACTTGGAAAGATGTCATGCATGGCCTCGAATTATTGAAAAAAGGGATAATTTGGAGGGTTGGTTCAAGGGTGAAAATTCGGATTTAGCATAGCTCTTGGATTCCTAGTGGTCTCTCTTGGATGGTGATAGGTAAGCGCATACCATGTAGACTCAAATGGGTTGCGCAACTCATTGACCAAGGGAAACAAGGCTGGAAGGAGGATGTCATTAGAAGTTATTTTCATGCTCATGATGTAGACGAAATTCTAAAGATAAAACTGCCTAGGCGCACAGTTGACTGCATTGCTTGGCATTATGAGCAGATGGGGATCTTTACAGTCCGAAGTGCTTACCGACTAGGTCTAACACTGATTGAAGGAGAGAAAGGTGGATAATCAACAAGTACTGAAACTGATGGTTAGTGTCTGATCTGGAGGAACATATGGCAGCTACCATTCCCTCAAAAGATCAAAGTACTATTTGCTTGGCGTCTCGCAAAGGATGTTCTGGCTTCCAGAAAAAAATAAATGGAGACGTATGCTAGAAACCAGCAGCACTTATGAAATTTGTGGAGGAGAGGAGGAAGCGGGTTTTCATGCAATCATCAATTGTTCTCATGCTTGATCACTTCGTGTTGCTATCAGGAGTAAAGCCAGATCGGCTATTACTGCTATTGGACTTGATGTTGGTGGAGGATGGAGCTAGATTTATTTTGTTGCTTTAGCAAACTTGGCAAGTAAGGAATGATTTAACCCACGGTGCGTCTAGCCTTGTTGTTTCGGCATCTGTGAAGTCTCTAACTGCATATTGGGATGAACTACTAAATTTCCAACACGCCAAAGACAATATTGATCAGAAAGGAAAGCAACCTCTTTTTGCGCCACCAGTTTGTCCTCAGAAGGGGGTAATAGGTAACAGCTTATGTTGGGTTAAACCCCATACAGCTGGGTAAAACTGAATGTTGATGGAGCTCTTTCTACATCTTCAAGCGATGCAGGGATGGGTGCTATCATACGAGATCAAGAGGGCAAGGTGTTGTTATCATCATGGTAAATGATTCTTCATGGAGTTTGATGCCGAGGAAGTTGAAGCTCAAGCTTGCTTGATAGGCCTCTCTTTGGTGTAGAATGGATTTGAAAAACAACTATGTAGAATCTGATTGTTCTATAGTGGTCCAATTGCTAAAGACGGTGAAGGGTCAAAGATCAAAACATCATTTTGTGATCCAAGAGGCACTTGAGGAGGCTCATCATCTTCCTTAGTTTGTGGTGAAACATGTGAGAAGAGAGCAAAATATCGTAGCTTATGAGTTGGCACATCTAGCAAAGCGCACAAAGCACTTTGTATTGTGGAGGGCACAATTTCTAGCTTGTGTTGAACATCTTATTGCTCGGGATTGTAATCCTATTTCTAATAATCAATATAGCTCTCTTTTCCTCACAAAAAAAACCTGAAAAATTATTGAAGAAAGGCAATGTGTATTTTAAAGTGCATGCTGGCTTACATCGAACACAGTATGCAAAAGATAAATGTTGTATTTTAAACGTGATGAAAAATTAATGAAGAGTTTGTGATTTTATTTTTCTTATTTATGTATGTCCTGCATTTTATCTTGACCAGTTTCAACCATCCCATGCAGCGGTTTTTAGAAGAGTTATCGACACATACCACTCGAAAGTTTTCAGATTTAAAATATGTTGCTACAAATTTTTTCTTCAAAAATTTCACCGCTATTTAGAGTGACATGTATTTAAATATCCCTTTTTAGAATGGAAAAACATTGAAGGCCAGATGTGAACATATGAAATTCTAAAGAGTTTAAAAGGAATCATTCTCTTTCCCTTGAAATTCATATGAAATTCCTCTGTTCTGAACATGACCAAAATAGCTAGACCCTAAAGCATGATATATATTGACTTATTGCTCTTTAGTTTACAACATTCAAGCATTACCAATAATTAACGTATTTTGGTGCGGGGTTTTGGAACCTGGTAAGTACCAGCGTCAAACATAAACCCTAGCCAGTTCATGTTAGTTTTGGCCCAATAAATCCTAAGGCCCATGTGCAATACTAGGAGTTATGAGGACATTAGTCCTACATGGGTAATTGAGAGAAGATTTGACCAACTTAAATAGTTTGGACTGTTGTCCATCTGTTGTGAGGTTGGAAAAATGAAAAGACGGTGCCACGTGCGCCGAGCCGAGCCGAGCCGTGTGCGAGTCGAGACGTGACGTGCGCGGCGCAGGCCTGTCCGGACGTGCTGGGCGGGAGCGGTTTGTTTTTGCCGTTTCAGTTATCAATGTGACCGGTTTATGACCAGTAACCACCGTCAGTTACCAGTAACGGATGTGGTTGATGGCTGGCTCATAATCAACGTCGGTTACTGGTAACGGTTTCAGGAATTGATGGCTGGTAACTCCTGTTCGTTGGATTCCGTTGGCTGTTAATGACTGCATTAGATTCCGTCTCCTGCCTGTTGCATGCCGCAAGCCTATATAAGGAGGGCAGCGGCTGTGTTTTCCTAAAAAAAACAACGCTGGCTCTCGCCTGAACTCTCCCGCAAGACTCCACTGTTCCATCTATAGCGCTGCATTGTTTGTCTCCCCACCTCCGTTTTCTTGCGAGTACAAGTAGCGGAGGGAGCAGGCCTCCGGAACCTCATCCTTCTTGAGATCTTGCTCGAGATAGAAGGCTGATAAGGTTTTTGGGAAGCGTACCACGCGACTGCTCAAGCTTTTGTCCCGACTAGAAGCACCGGCATCGGAAGGAGCCCTTCTGCACTGCATCAACCTCTCCACTGCACCAAAGGCTTCTCTGCGATAACCTGTAATCCTCTACACCGACCGTCATGGCAAACAACAATGAGCAAGTCATTGTTCCGCCTGTGCCTGTGCCTATGGTGGCACCGGCTCAAGGGTATATTCACTTATACCGTGTTTTTATCGTGTTGATTTCTTGTTCATTAGCCTTTGCGTTTGAGATAGATAGTTTGTTATCTAGTACCTTTGGCTTTGAACTAGAATTGTGCAATTGTTTAATCATGATTTACATAATTTTGTGGATTAAAATATTGAGAAAATTCCTAATATTTCCAACAATCCAAAAACCTTATCCTAGGAATTTTACAACTACCGGTTTCGCTGCCGCACTTAAGCCAACTGTATTTGACGGCGCAAATTACAAGCGTTGGCGCGCCAAGATGATTCTGTGGTTTACTGCCATGAACGTGTATCACATTGTGCAAGGCAAGCCATAGCTCGAGGGCTCTCTCCGAGCAGAGAGTGCCTTGTGATTCTTGGATAAGTTGTTTAGAGGCTGTGATTAGTGTTCTTGAAGAAAATCTTGTTGATGTGTATATGATTTTGCCAAGTGGTAAAGAAATATGGGATGCACTTGAGGCAAAATTCGGAGTCTCTGACGCGGGTAGTGAACTCTATGTCATGGAGCAGTTTCATGACTACAAGATGGTTGATGACCATTCTGTAATAGAACAGGCTCATGAGGTTCAAGCCTTTGCGAAAGAACTTGAGAATTTTACATGTGCATTGCCCGACAAGTTTGTGGCGGGATGCATTATTGCGAAGCTGCCACCTTCTTGGAGGGATTTTGCCACTACTCTGAAACACAAGAGACAAGAGTTCAGCATTGCTGGTCTCATTGGGTCTTTAGATGTTGAAGAGAAAGCGAAGGAAAAAGATATACGTGGGAAAGGAAATTCTAGTGCCAATGTGGTACAAAAGAAAACCTTTCAATTCAACCAGAAGAATAAAAATGTCTGAAAAGCCTGAGAACAAGAACAAGGCCGCTCAAACTAATAGCTTCAAGAAGAAGAATAAAGGAAAGGGAAACTGCTTTATTTGTGTTGGTACTGATCATTGGGCAAAGGATTGCCCTGATCGTAAAGACAATAAGCAGAAAAAGTCCACCAACGTTGTTATTGGCAATACTGAGAAGGGAACATCCGGGTATGTTTCAATACCTACCGTTCTATCAGTATGTCGTTCACCTGATTGGTGGATTGACACGGGGGCCAATATACATGTTTGTGCTGACAGATCCTTATTCTCTTCTTACCAGGTCATAGGGGCTACCTCCGTGTTGATGGGGAATGGGTTGCAGGCATTTGTACGTGGAGTCGGCACAGTTGACTTGAAGTTTACTTCAGGCAAAGTCGTGCGACTGAGGAACATGCATCACGTGCCCGTGATAAATAAAAACCTTGTCAGCGGGTCTCTATTGTGTAGAGATGGTTTTAAGTTAGTTTTTGAATCCAATAAATATGTTGTTTCTAAAATTGGAACTTTTATTGGAAAAGGCTATGAGAGCGGAGGCTTGTTCCGCTTGTCTTTGATGGACATGAATAAAATTGTGAATCATCTTTGTAATCATGAGATTGATGTTTGGCATTCATGACTTTGTCATATTAATATTGGTTGTTGCATGATGTGGTTAGCCAGTATGAATTTAATCCCAAAATTTACCCAAGTCAAAGGTTCTAAGTGTCAAGTGTGTGTGCAATCTAAGCAACCTCGCAAGCCTCACAAGGCAGCTGAGGCGAGAAACTTGGCACCGTTAGAACTAGTTCATACCGATTTATGCTAGATGAACGGGGAGTTGACAAAGGGTGGTAAGAGGTATTTCATGACTTTGATTGATGATTCTAGTAGATATTGCTATGTGTATTTATTAAAGTCAAAAGATGAGGCTTTTCACTATTTTAAGATCTATAAAGCTGAAGTTGAGAACCAACTTGAGAGAAAAATCAAATGGGTTAGGTCAGATCGTGGTGGAGAATACTTTTCTAGTGAGTTTAATTTATTCTGCGAGGAACATGAAATAATCCATGAGAGGACGCCTCCCTATTCGCCCCAATCAAACGGGGTTGCAGAAAGAAAGAACCGTACTCTAACTGAGTTGGTTAACGCCATGTTAGAAACAGGGGGACTTTCCAAAGAATGGTGGGGTGAGGCTATATTGACTGCTTGTCATGTCCTAAACAGGGTTCCTACAAAGAATAAAGAAATCACACCATTCGAGGAATGGGAGAGGAAAAGATTAAATTTCTCTTATTTACGTACTTAGGGCTGTTTGGCTAAGGTCAATGTGCCTATCCCAAAGAAGCGTAAATTTGGACCAAAAATCATTGATTGTGTCTTTATTGGTTATGCTTTTCACAGCGTTGGATATAGGTGAAGAGGAACGCGGTATGCTACGCTAGCACAAAAAAGAACTACCGTGTAACCAGAAAGCTACTCGCAAGAAGGGGATCATAGATAAGATTACCACTAGGCGCGATTCATGGAATCCTTCAAGCGTCGATGTAGTGGATCGTCCTCGCCGCGATCGTTGCGTCGATGTAGTGGATCGCCCTCGCCTTGCCGTGGATCGTCCTCCCACGCCGCAGATCGCAGCAGCGTCACCGCATGAGTCCACACGCCCAGAGATAGAACGCCGCGCGCGTGTGTGCAAGCACCGTCGCTCGGCAGGGCAGCGAGAGGAGTAGGCTAGGGTTTCGAGTGAATCACTCCTAAACCGTGGGAAAGCACACCTGCGCCTCCTCCTCCTCCTTATATAGCCACGAGATGAAACCTAAACTAGGGCCCATCGTGCTAAGCCCACGAGGTTCATTAATTACGGATCCAATCCAAATTAATGCGCCCCACCATTAAGTGTGTGACCTGCGGGTTCACGACGTTTGGGCGTGGATTCGGAAAACTCTTTTCAATCCAATAGTTGGTAGTGGCTTCTTGCAAAGTATGCCAACTCCCAAACATACTATGATCAAATCGGACGTAACCTATCAAAAGTACTCATGTAATAATCCCTTTGCCAAGTATATGAAGATTGATCTCAAGGCGAGAAGCATGTCATCCTTTGATGATTCAATCCATCTCTCGTATCCGTGATATATTAATAAGTTGTGATTGACTCCTCAATCACGGCATGGCCATGCACTTCCTTAATCATATCACACGAGTGGCCTTGTCATATATCTCCGTTTCATTGGAGTGGCAAATTCCATCTTGATCGCCACTTCCTCTCGCACGTTTCATAGTAAACATGAAAGCTACCTTTATAACTATCCGGTTAGGAAGTAGTGTTTGATAGCCCCAAGGAAAACTATTACACATGTAGGGAATATGACAATCTCGTGTCTAAGGATCATACATCTACTAGGTATGAGATACACTTATGACACATAAGAATGAAACATTCTCGCGATGTCCCATTGCGGGTCTATCTAACCCATGTTCTTCAACATGCGTCCACAATGTATAGATGATATCTCCATATCCCATGATCTATGAAGCATGATCATCGATCACTACATGTACTGATCTATTCATCGTTGTCCTATACGATGATATCCGATCAGAGATATTTATCGAATTACATCATTAAGTAAAGAGCTTCATAAGCAAGTCACATACTTGTTGATCAATACAATGATATACATTCATTGGACCAATAATCATATTATTATTCATAAATATAGTCATGTTACAATCATTTAAATGATTGCCTCAAGGGCATAACACTAACAATAGGTTCTTAATAGTGAAATCTGGAGTACTTGATATGAGTGAAGGTACAATTTTAGAGTCCAATGATGCCACATTCTTTGAGGACTTATTCCCAATGAAAGATACACTTAGCTCATCTGGTCAAGAATCTATCTTCTCTCCTAAACCTTCCACTCCTATACAAATTGAGCCCACTTTTGAGGAAAATCCAATAGATAAGGACAATGAAGTAACTCGTAAGAGTAAGAGACTAAGGACTGCAAAGTCTTTTGGTGATGACTTCATTGTATATCTAGTGGAGTATCATCCACTCCAAGAACCATTGAGGAGGCTTATTCATCTCAGGACGCTGACTGTTGGAAGGAAGTGGTCTAGAGTGAGATGGATTCCATCTTGAGCAATGGAACTTGGGAAGTTGTTGATCGTCCATATGGGTGTAAACCTGTAGGATGTAAGTGGGTGTTCAAGAAAAAGCTGAGGCCTGATGGTACGATTGAAAAGTACAAGGCAAGACTTGTGGCCAAGGGTTATACCCAGAAACAAGGCGAGGACTTCTTTGATACTTACTTACCTGTTGCCAGATTGACCACTATTAGAGTACTACTATCTTTGGCTGCCTCCTACGGTCTGATCATTCATCAGATGGACGTAAAGACGGCTTTCCTTAATGGAGATTTGGAAGAGAAAATCTATATGGATCAGCCTGATGGATTTGTAGTAAAGGGTCATAAAGGAAAAGTGTGTAGGTTGTTGAAGTCTTTGTATGGCCTTAAGCAAGCACCTAAGCAGTGGCACGAGAAGTTCGACAGAACTTTAACATCTGCCGACTTTGTTGTGAATGAAGCTGACAAATGTGTGTATTACCGCTATGGTGGGGGTGAAGGAGTGATTATGTGTCTGTATGTTGATGACATACTGATCTTTGGGACAAACCTTAATGTGATTAAGGAAGTCAAGGACTTCTTGTCCGAAAACTTTGAAATGAAAGATTTGGGAGTAGCGGATGTCATCTTAAACATTAAATTGTTAAGAGAAGGTGACGGTGGGATTACTCTTGAGCAGTCCCATTATGTGGAAAAGGTGTTGAGTCGCTTTGGCTATAGCGATTGCAAACCTGCTCCAATGCCGTATGATCAAAGTGTGCTATTACGAAAGAACCAACGAATAGCAAAGGATCAATTGAGATATTCCCAAATAATTGATTCACTGATGTATTTAGCTAGTGCAACGAGGCCTGATATCTCGTTTGCTGTGAGCAAACTAAGCTGGTTTGTTTCAAACCCGGGAGATGATCATTGGCATGCTCTTAAGAGAGTAATGCGCTATCTAAAAGGGACATTAAGTTATGGAATTTACTACACCGGGTACCCTAGGGTACTTGAGGGTTATAGTGATTCAAACTGGATATCCGATGCTGATGAAATAAAAGCTACAAGTGGATATGTGTTCATATTGGGTGGTGGAGCTGTTTCCTGGAAGTCTTGCAAGCAGACCATCTTAACGAGGTCTACAATGGAAGTAGAACTCACAGCATTAGATACCGCTACTGTGGAAGTGAACTGGCTGTGTGAACTTGTGATGGACTTACCAGTGGTTGAGAAACCAATGCCTATTATCCTTTTGAACTGTGACAATTAGACGGTGATTGTCAAGGTGAACAGTTCTAAGGATAACATGAAGTCATCAAGGCACGTTAAGAGGCGGTTGAAGTCTGTCAGGAAAATGAGAAACTCCAAAGTTATTGCGTTGGACTATGTCCAGACGGCTAAAAACTTGGCAGATCCTTTTACAAAGGGACTATCACGGAATGTGATAGATGAAGCATCGAGGGAGATGGGCTTGAGACCCATAAAAAGTCATGTCTTAGTGGTAACTCATCCTATTTGATCGGAGATCCCGTGAATTAGGATGTTGAGACAAGCCAGTGACTGGTTGAGAGGAGAGTACTCCTGTACTTAGCCCACTCCGTTTGAGATGCAATACTCTCCTATTTTGTATGGCAGGTTGGTTATACCTTAATGTATTCCGAGTGGCTTTGATAAGCAGAGATGTTGTCCTACAGAACATCTTTTGAGGAATATACCTATATGAGTTCGACTGCTAATCTCAGTCTATGAGACTGGGTGATCTCTAGAGGCTCATGAAAGGCCAAGGAGTATGGCTTATAAGCTCCAAACCGAGGGGATGCATTTAGCAGCCTAGTATGAGTAAAGAACTTTGGTGAAACTTGTTCGCACAAACCTGTCAATTCAAGGCATAGTCCATTGTTCAGTTGTGGATGAGTGTAACCTTTGTTCTAGGTTGAAGTTCAACTTAACAGTCTCCATCGAAACATTGGTATATCAAACTACAGTGGAACTGAGAGTATTTCACATATGCCTTGGAATTTGGTGGGGATTGTTAGTTTTGGCCCAATAAATCCCAAGGCCCATGTGCAATACTAGGAGTTATGAGGACATTAGTCCCACATGGGTAATTGAGAGAAGGTTTGACCAATTTAATAGTTTGGACTGTTGTCCATCTGTTGTGAGCTTGGAAAAAGGAAAAGGCGGTGCCACGTGCGTGCGTGCGCCGAGCCGAGCCGAGCCGAGCCGTGGCGTGTGCGAGTCGAGTCGAGACAAGACGTGACGTGACGTGACGTGACGTGCACGTGTGCGGCGCAGGCCAGTCTGGACGTGATGTGCTGGGCGAGAGCGGTTTGTTTTTGCCGTTTCAGTGATCAATGTGACCGATTTATGACCAGTAACCGCCGTTAGTTACTAGTAACGGACGTGGTTGATGGCTGTCTCACAATCAACGTCGGTTACTGGTAACGGTTTCAGGAATTGATGGCTGGTAATGGCTGGTAACTCCTGTCCGTTGGATTCTGTTGGCTGTTAATAACTGCATTAGATTTTGTCTCCCGCCTGTTGCATGCCGCAAGCCTATATAAGCCGTTAGTTACCAGTAACGGACGTGGTTGATGGCTGGCTCATAATCAACGTCGGTTACTCGTAACGGTTTCAGGAATTGATGGTTGGTAACTCCTGCCCGTTGGATTCCGTTGGCTGTTAATGACTGCATTAGATTCCGTCTCCTGCCCGTTGCATGCCGCAAGCCTATATAAGGAGGGCAGCGGCTGTGTTTTCCTAAAAAAAACAACGCTAGCTCTCACTTGAACTCTCCCGCAAGACTCCACAGTTCCATCTGTAGCGCTGCATTGTCTATCTCCCCACCTCCGTTTTCTTGCGAGTACAAGTAGCGGAGGGAGCATGCCTCCGGAACCTCACCCTTCTTGAGATCTTGATCGAGATAGAAGGCTGATAAGGTTTTTGGGAAGCATACCACGCGACTGCTCAAGCTTTTGTCCCGACCAGAAGCACCGGCATCGGAAGGAGCCCTTCTGCACTGCATCAACCTCTCCACTGCACCAAAGGCTTCTCTGTGACAACCTGTGATCATCTACACCTACCGTCATGGCAAACAACTATGAGCAAGTCATTGTTCCGCCTGTGCCTGTGCCTATGGTGGCACCGGCTCAAGGGTATATTCACTTATACTGTGTTTTCATCGTGTTGATTTCTTGTTCATTAGCCTTTGCGTTTGAGATAGATAGTTTGTTATCTAGTATCTTTGGCTTTGAACTATAATTGTGCAATTGTTTAATCATGATTTACATAATTTTGTGGATTAAAATATTGAGAAAATTCCTAATATTTCCAACAGTTCAGACCTGGTCGGTTTTTAGTCTAAAAACCTCCTAATTGTGTAGGTTGAACTTTGAAAATGTGTTTTTATTTTAGAATTTAAACTTTGGAATATTTCTTAGAAGCACCAATCCACCAATTTTAATTGATGAAGGGATTGAAGGTTGGGGGGCAGAACCATCTGTAACACCAAAGCACATCTACGTGCCCAGAATATCATCATTACCATTTTTCTCTCTAAATTTAAACCGATTTACCAAGAATATTGGTTACAATTCTCAAATGACCAGAATGTCATTATTACCATTTCTCTCTCTAAATTTAAACCAATTTACCAAGAATATTGGTTACAAATTGAAGAACCAAGATGGCGATCAGAGGGGGGGTGAATGATCCCAATTTAAAATTTTCCCCTCAAAGAACCAACCAAGAACCTCACTTCATCAAAGCGAAGCGAAGAAAACAAAATCTCAAAAATTTGAGAGGGTTGGCACTATCATTGTCGTGCTCGATCACGGATGAACAATACCCACAAGATCAAAGACACGAATAGTGAAAATCAGCACGACTAAAAAGGAAAATGAATGAATCTTTTGATCGACTGATCCAAACACCATGAAACTTTGTGGACACCTTCCTATGTATGTTAGGAACCAATTCCAATGTTGGGACGCGGATTTGCAAATCCGAAGCCATCTGTGTATAATGCACTAGTCCAGGATCACGCTAGTGCACACAGTGGAAACATAGATGAAATATCATTCCATACAAAGAATCTGACTAAGAAGAAGCAAATTATTATTGAATAAAACAAACGACCTTATGGTCAATGTTTACACCATTATGCCTTAAGGGCTTAAGAAACAAATACTACTGCAGCGGAAAAGATAACTTGAGCCATTCGACATGCCACAGGCAATCGTCTGGGGAATGCCTTCCTAATCCACGTAGTCTTCATAGAATTCCTCCTCATGATACTCATTATCTCCTTCAGCAACTGATCAACAAAGGCGTATAGCCGTGAGTACAAAAAGTACTCAGCAAGCCGTAGGGAATTGATGCAATATATTCATGCACGGCTTGGCAAGGATGGCTATATGTTTCATTTGCAAAAAGCAATAACTTGAATTGAAATACAATAAATAGATTGAAAGCATATTTACGAAAAGATAAATAAATAATTGATAGATCAATGGTAGACAACAAAACAACAGTGAACTCCTCGTTCACATTCCAACAATCCCACATTCCACATTTCATGAAATACACTATACCTCGTGTGAAATTCCCGGGCTTGTCCATGACCGCGGACGCGGCTATTCGAATAGTTTTACATTCTGCAGAGGTTGTACAACTTTACCCACAAGACATGAACATCTCTTTGTGCAAACGTTACTAACACACTTCCTTTGGTGTGTCGCAGAGATATCATGACAAAGCCTTTACAATGCACTGTCTAAACTCGGTACTGCCCGCTAAGGTTTCGCCCCTTAGGGCCCCCACTTGCGCCTTGCGAATCTACCCGTCCAGCTCGGAACCCACACCACCAATTGGCAGTACTCAAGGCTAGACATTGCAAATTAATCAACTAGGTTTGTCCCATACCAGACTTGTGGTAGTACGGTTAGGCCCAGTTCAATGGCGCACAAGATTAAGTCCTTAATTGTCTCAGGCAAGACATCCACATCCCAATGTGCTAGAAAGCACCCCCTTTACTGCACGATCACTTGCCCGAGGGAAAACAATTCGTTCAACCAGACCAATGGCAAACCCCGCCATGGTACAACAAATTTTACAACAGTGGCTAACGGCCACGATTCAATATCTCATTAAGTCAGGATTAACATTATTCAATATGTGACAGGAATCCCAACGTATATCTAAGCATGTCTAAGCATAACTATGCTAACCCAATGTTGGTATAATGATTATGTCCAACTAGTAATGTCCCAACCTAGGTTTAACAATGGATACATGGCATCCCAATTATTCAAGGTGGCATAATGTCAACTAGGTATACATCTACTCCAATTAAATAAGCATTGATACACAAAATAGCATGCAATTGTATAAAAGTAAATTACTTTTGCAAACATAGGATCAATATGATCAAAGGTTACGACTTGCCTTGCTGATCTAGTGCTGAGTCTTGGTCTTCGAAGTCTTCGTTCGCTCCCTCGGAATTAGCGTCTACCGGAAAAGAAGCAACGAAACCTAATAAATACAAAATAGAGACTCAAACAAGTTCAAAACTAAAAATAAATGGCTCTGGAAGATAGATCTTGATTTTAGAAAAATTTAGAAACTTGAATCGCCTTAATCAGAGTTCGTATGAGCGGGAACGGGCCTCCGAAAGATTAAATTCAAAGAAAATGTTGAAAATCAGAAAATCGGAATTTCTAGATTTATTTTTATACTGGAAAATCGGTTTATTACGCAACACTGACGTCATCTGGCTTTTGGTGGACTCGGTCCACGGCACTACGCCGGTTCACCGTGCACCTAGTGCACAGATGACGCCATCGCCGACGCGGACGGCTGACGCGGCGGCGGACACGACGCACACGCGGCGTTGTCGGGGCGCTGACGTGTTTTTCCACACGTCGAGCATCTGACGGCGGCACGGGATCGAACGGCGGGGACTCACAGGCTCGGGCAGCGGCGACGCGGCGCGATCCGGGACGATGGAACGAGATCGGACGGCCAGGATTCATCGGCAAGGAATAACAGCGAGGCGGCGGTTCGAACTCACTGGCAACAAGGAAGATGACACGGCTAGCGGCGAAAAAATCGACGGAGCAACTTCGGTTCGGTGTGGATCTGGGAGTGGACGAAGCGACGAACTCAACGAGGCGTGCGGGTGCGACGGAGAGGCACCGGAGCGGCGAGACGACGGGGAAAAAGCTTTGGCTGCGGCGGCGGAGCTACGGCGAGCGAGAGCTCGGTGATGGCAGCGGCTCGGGCAGCGATAGGCAGGGCAAAAGAAGCGACGGCGCGAGGGGAACCTCGGGAGGGGCGCAGCGCTTTAAATAGCGGTCTTGGGAGGCGTGCGAAGCGCGAAAACCGAGAAAGACGGCGCGCGGCAGCGGGACTCCGAGACGGTTAGGGTTAGGTTTCCGACGGCGGGCGCGGGCGACGGGGCGCAATTTCGGCCGCACACGGGGCTCCGATCGGACGGCTCGCACTGAGCGGCTACGTGGCCCCACGAGGCATGTTGGATCGAGATCGGACGGCGGGGCACGCTAGGGTTTCACAAGCGCAGGCTGGAGCTAGGCTGGGACGGAGCAGGCCGACGCCGAGCGGGCCGAAGATGGGCATTTTGAAAAACAAAAACATTTTTCGATTTAAGATAATTCCAGGAATTCAAATAAGTGCAAATAAATTCAGAAAAATCCCCAAAAATACAGAAAAACTCCTTGGAGCGCAATGAACCCAACTAAAACTGAAAATCTTTAGTTTGATGAATAGTTTAGTCAAATTAAATCCTTCCATTAATGGAGAATTCGAATTAAGCTAGAATTAATTCAAGGGAAATGCAAATGGTTTATTTTTGAATTCGAACATTCCAAAACTCAAATTTTCGGATGTTACAAACCTCCCCCCTTTAAATGGAATCTCGACCCCGAGAATCAGGCTGGCTAGAGAATAGGTGGGGAAACTCGGACTTTAAATCCTCTTCGCGTTCCCATGTGGCTTCCTCTTCTGAATGATTGCTCCACTGGACCTTGCAAAAACGGATGATCTTGCTCCTCGTGATACGCTCTGCTATATCCAAAATTTTCACTGGTTGCTCCTTGTAGGTAAGATCCTCTTGCAAATCAATAGCTTCCAATGGCATCTGTTCCTCTTGCACACGCAGGCATTTCTTCAACTGCGATACATGGAACACATCATGGATTCCGGCAAAAGACTGAGGCAATTCTAACATGTAGGCAACCTCGCCTCTTCGTTGCAAGATTTTGAACGGTCCCACATATCTAGGGTCAAGCTTTCCTTTTACTTGAAATCTCTTAACTCCTTTGAGAGGGGTGACTCTGAGATAAACATAATCATTGGGCTCGAAACTCAAATCTCGACGACGATTATCTGCATAACTCTTCTGTCTGCTTTGAGCGATCTTTAAACGGTCTCGAATTAATTGGACTTGCTCTTCGGCTTCTTGCAGTATGGCAGGGCCAAACAATTGTCTTTCTCTAGACTCCTTCCAGTTGAGAGGGGTTCTGCACTTTCTTTCATATAAGGCTTCAAAAGGCGACATTTGCAGAATGGCTTGATAACTATTGTTGTACAAAAACTCGGCATAGGGCAAACACTTGTCCCACTTGGCACCATAAGTTAAGGCACAAGCTCTTAACATATCCTCAAGAATCTGATTCACACGCCATCATCCATCGGTTTGAGGTGATAGGCGATCTTGAATCGAGATGAGTTCCCATGGCTTCATGCAGACTCTGACAAAAACGAGAGGTAAACTGGGTTCCTCTATCAGACACTATCTTCTTAGGTACTCCGTGAAGACTGACGATCCTTGACATATATAACTCTGCTAATTTGTCCCCTACATAGGTAATCTTAACTGGAATAAAATGGGCTACCTTAGTCAATCGATCCACTATTACCCGGATCGAGTCATAACACGCTTGGTCTTTGGAAATCCAAAGTGATGAAATCCATACCAATTTCTTCCCACTTCCACTGGAATCTTCAATGGTCGCAGCAATCCTGCTGGCTCTCGATGCTCGCCTTGACCTTCCGCGGACATCACAAAGTGCAACATACTCTGCAATCTCACGCTTCATACTAGGCCACCAATACCTTTCCTTGAGGTCCTAATACATCTTGGTACTTCCAGGATGCATGGAGTATAAAGTCTCATGCGCTTCTTTGAGAATCAACTCCTTAAGCTCTTTCTGATCTGGTATGCAAATACGCTTCTCATACCAAATAGTACCTTGTTCATCTTCGGTGAACCCTGGGACTTTTCCTTTCTTCATATTGCTCTTGATCTCCTTGACATCGGCATCATCTACCTGTGCTTCTCGAATTTGATCTTCCAACGTAGGGCCTACTTCCAAAGTAGCTAAATACCCTTCCTGAACCAATTCCAAACTAAGCTTCTGAAATTCCTTATAAAGGGCTAGCTGAATTTCCTTAATCATTAAAGTGTTGCAGTAGATCTTTCTACTCAAAGCATCAGCTACGACATTAACTTTGCCTGGATGATAATGAATCCCAATGTCATAGTCCTTGATCAATTCCAACCATCTTCTTTGTTTCATATTGAGATCGGCTTGCGTAAAGATATACTTCAAACTCTTGTGATCAGTGTAAACCTCACAACGATTACCAATGAGATATTGACGCCAAATCTTTAAAGCATGCACTACGGCTGCCAATTCCAAATCATGGGTAGGATAGTTGACTTCATGTGGCCTTAGTTGTTGCGAAGCATACGCTACAACCTTCTTATCTTGCATTAGCACACAATCGAGTCCTTATCGGGACGCATCACAGAATATCTCAGAATCCCTCCTATTATCTGGCAGGATAAGCACTGGGGTAGTTGTCAAACACTTCTTTAACTCTTGAAAACCTTGCTTACACTCTGGTGTCCAAACAAATTTCTTCTCCTTCTTTAAGAGTTGAGTGAGCGGTCTAGCTTTTCTAGAAAACCCTTATATGAAACAGCGATAATATCCCGCCATTCCAAGAAAACTTCGGATTTGGGTTACCGTCTTGGGTGACTCCCAACTTAGCACATCTCGTACCTTACCAGGGTCAACAGCGACTCCTTCTGCTGATATGATATGTCCTAGGAAAGCAACTTCTTTCATCCAGAACTCACATTTACTGAACTTTGCATAAAGCTGGTTTTCTCTTAGCTTCGTTAAAACTTGGCGCAAGTGATCTTCATGTTCTTCCTCACTTTTGGAGTAGATCAGAATGTCATCAATGAAAACAACAACAAACTTATCCAAATATTCCATGAATACTTTGTTCATTAGGGTCATGAAGTAGGCAGGGGCATTGGTCAATCCGAAAGACATCACGGTATACTTATACTGTCCATACCGAGTAACAAAAGTTGTTTTCGGTATATCCTCTTGACGAATCTTCAACTGGTGATATCCTGATCTCAGGTCTATCTTCGAGAACACTCCAGCTCCTTGAATTTGGTCAAACAAATCATCGATTCTTGGCATAGGGTACTTATTCTTGATGGTGACCTCATTGAGTGAGTGATAATCCACACACATTCTCTGAGTTCCATCTTTCTTTTCAACTAAAAGAACTGGCGCTCCCCATGGCGAAGAACTTGGTCGAATAAAACCTTGATTTTGCAGCTCTTTAATCTGTCTCTTTACTTCGGCTAACTCATTAGCAATCATCCTATATGGTCTCTTGGAAATGGGTGGTGTTCCGGGAACTAGTTCTATCAAGAAATCTATATCTCGGTCCGGTAGCATCCCAGGCAACTCATCCAGAAACACATCAGGAAATTTGCTGGCGACTGGCACATCTTCCAAACTTATTCCTTTGGCACTACAAATTTTAATCCATTCGGACTGGTCTGAAGCGGCTTGAACTTTTAACTTGGCTCCATCCTGACTGGTTAAGGTGATCTCTCTATTCCCATAATCCAAAACTACTTGGTTCTTGGAGAGCCAATCCATTCCTAGGATCACATCTAGGGACTTTGTGTCTAGGTCAATAAGGTTGGCTAGAAATTCTACCCCTCCAATTAATATCTTAACTTCGGGGCAGCCTTGGTTCGTACTCAAATCAGAACCAGGTGATTGCACTAATAAAGTAGTCTTAAGAGGCATTGTCTTTTATTGATGATTTGCAGCAAAACTCCGAGAAATAAACGAATGCGTAGCTACAGAATCAAACAAAACCATGGCAGATGCTGAGTTGACTAGGAGCTTACCTAGTATGACGTCTGGTGCAGATTGGGCGTCCTCGGTGGTGACGTGATTCACACGGCTTCTTCCAGCAGGCGGTGGAGTCCTGGTGGCTTGGTTGGGAGTCTGGGACACTCCACGTCCTGCTCCTGGTGCGGGGGTCTTGGCTGGCGTAGATCCCAAGTTGAAATGGACTGGCGTCACAGCTTGCTTCCTTGGGCAATTGTTGGCATAATGACCGAGTTCATGACAGTTGAAACAGGTGACTCCTACAGCTGGATTACTGGTCCTCTCAGGTGGATTGTTGTTGGTGCTGAGGTTGCGATTGCTCAAGGAGTCGGGCGGGTCTTCGTGCAGTGTTCGATTGCATTCAAAGGAGTGAAACGAGCAGGCTGTTGAGCATTGGTTCTGACTCTCTGCTGATGATTCTGATGGGCTCCATGCTGCATCATGTTTCTCTTACGGGATTCTTCCAATTCACGATGAGATTCTTCAATAAGCATAGCTTTATCTACAAGGTGTTGGAAATCTGCATAGTCATTGCCAATGACTTGCACTTTTAGTCCTGGATTGAGTCCACGCTTGAACTTCTTCTGGCGAGCATCACCTGTAGCTACATCCTCTGGAGCGTAGCGAGCGAGTTGAGTGAACTTATTAAGGTATTCACTCACTGACATCCCTTCTTGCTTAAGCTCTCGGAACTCATTCTTCTTCATTTCAACCTTGTCATCTGGAATATGAGAGTGGCGGAAAGTAGTGAAAAACTCTGCCCAAGTGATAGTCTGAGGGTCATCATGGGTGGCACTGTAGTTCTCCCACCATTCAGCGGCAGTGCCCTCCAGCTGATGAGCGGCGTAGAGAACCTTCTCACGATCTGTGCACTGAGCAATTGCAAGCTTCTTCTCAATGGAGCGAATCCAATCATCGGCGTCCAATGGCTCTGAAGAGTTGGAGAAAGTTGGCGGACGAGTCCACATAAATTCGGCTAGCTTGGACTGGAGACGAGCTTGAGGAGGTGCAATGCGCTTGGTTCTCTTTGGTTCAACAGTTAGCTAGCAGCTGCGATGCAGTTCTGGCGATTCATCATATTGTTCATGTTCGCATCATTGTATTCATTAGTGATCGAGCTGCGAGAAAATGTCCCATGTTACGATCATCACTTCTTGGTGGTGGCGGTGCATTGGGGTTGGGGTTTACGCTAGCACTGGAACTGGCATCCACGGGCGAACTGCGACCGGCTCCAGAACGAGTGTCAACCATCTGAGATACAGAACAAGGGTTTGATAGGTAAGAGGGAAAAGCAGTAGACGAGTGGTAAGATCATCTAGGGGAGAAGGTAATACCCAGGGACAAAAGGACACAGCCAAAAAGTCTACAAATTAAAGAGGCAAATAAAGCTTTCAACTAAAGGCATGGTTGCACACTGTGCTTGGGGCAAGTGTACAACATACCAGCACACAAGCAAAGAAAATCTTAGTATACGCGGACTAAACGTAACTAAACTGAAAGGGAAAGCATACTCAACACCGTTGAGCACCAAAAACCTATCTTATATGGTAGTCTTCTTGGCAAACTCTGGACGGCTAGATCATCATCTTCCTTAATTTGATTCCTTTCAGAAAACTCGAGGTTTTGAGAAGTTTCATGAGATAACGTCAATTTAAATTTCGAATCAATGTTTCAGCAAAGGAGAGAAATAAGAACCTAAGAATAAGACGAGAGGAGACGAAAACTATTAAGTACCAATTTGTTGGTTTGATTTAGAAAATAATTTTGAAGACCATGCTAACTAGGATAGCGACCTACAGTCGATATGGCTCTGATACCATCTCTGTCCGGACCCGGATTTGCAAATCCGAAACCCTCTATATATACTGCACTAGTCCAGGATCACGCTAGTGCACACAGTGGAAACATAGATGAAATATCATTCCATACAACAAATCTGACTAAGAAGAAGCAAACTATTATTGAATAAAACAAACGACCTTATGGTCAATGTTTACACCATTATGCCTTAAGGGCTTAAGAAACAAATACTACTGCAGCGGAAAAAATAACTTGAGCCATTCGACATGCCACAGGCAATCGTCTGGGGAACGCCTTCCTAATCCACGTAGTCTTCATAGAATTCCTCCTCATGATACTCATTATCTCCTTCAGCAACTGATCAACAAAGGCGTATAGCCGTGAGTACAAAAAGTACTCAGCAAACCGTAGGGAATTGATGCAATATATTTATGCATGGCTTGGCAAAGAAGGCTATATGTTTCATTTGCAGAAAGCAAAAACTTGAATTGAAATACAATAAATAGATTGAAAGCATATTTACGAAAAGATAAATAAATAATTGATAGATCAATGGTAGACAACAAAACAACAGTGAACTCCCCGTTCACATTCCAACAATCCCACATTCCACATTTCATGAAATACTCTATACCCCGTGTGAAATTCCTGGGCTTGTCCATGACCGCGGACGCAGCTATTCGAATAGTTTTACACTCTGCAGAGGTTGTACAACTTTACCCACAAGACATGAACATCTCTTTGTGCAAACGTTACTAACACACTTCCTTTGGTGTGTCGTAGAGATATCATGACAAAGCCTTTACAATGCACTGTCTAAACTCGGTACTGCCCGCTAAGGTTTCGCCCCTTAGGCCCCCTCTTGCGCCTTGCGAATCTACCCGTCCATCCCGGAACCCACACCACCAATTGGCAGTACTCAAGGCTAGACATTGCAAATTAATCAGCTAGATCTATCCCATACCAGACTTGTGATAGTACGGTTAGGCCCAGTTCAATGGCGCACAAGATTAAGTCCTTAATTATCTCAGGCAAGACATCCACATCCCAATGTGCTAGAAAGCACCCCTTTACTGCACGATCACTTGCCCGAGGGAAAACAATTCGTTCAACCAGACCAATGGGAAACCCCGCCATGGTACAACAAATTTTACAACAGTGGCTAACGGCCACGATTCAATATCTCATTAAGTCAAGATTAACATTATTCAATATGTGACAGGAATCCCAACGTATATCTAAGCATGTCTAAGCATAACTATGCTAACCCAATGTTGGTATAATGATTATGTCCAACTAGTAATGTCCCAACCTAAGTTTAACAATGGATACATGGCATCCCAATTAATCAAGGTGGCATAATGTCAACTAGGTATACATCTACTCTCATTAAATAAGCATTGATACACAAAATAGCATGCAATTGTGTAAAAGTAAATTACTTTTGCAAACATAGGATCAATATGATCAAAGGTTACGACTTGCCTTGCTGATCTAGTGCTGAGTCTTGGTCTTCGAAGTCTTCATTCGCTCCCTCGAAATTAGCATCTACCGGAAAAGAAGCAATGAAACCAAATAAATACAAAATAGAGACTCAAATAAATGCAAAACCGAAAATAAATGGCTCTGGAAGATAGATCTTGATTTTAGAAAAATTTAGAAACTTGAATCGCCTCAATCGGAGTTCGAATGAGCGAGAACGGGCCTCCGAAAGATTAAATTCAGAAAAAATACTATAAATCAGAAAATCAGAATTTCTGGATTTATTTTTATACTGTAAAATCGGTTTATTGCGGAACGCTGACGTCATCCGGCTTTTGGTGGACTCGGTCCACGGTACTGAGCCGGTTCACCGTGCACCCGGTGCACAGATGACGCCATCGTTGACGCGGAAGGCTGACGCGGTGACTGACACGACGCACACACGGCGCTGATGTAGTTGTCCACGCGTCGCGCATTTGACGGCGGCACGGGATCGAATGGCGGGGACGCACGGGCTCGGGCAGCGGCGACGCGGCGCGATCCGGGACGATGGCGCGAGATCGGATGACCAGGATTCATCGGCGAGGCGGTGGTGCGAACTCACCGGCAACGAGGAAGACGACACGGCAAGCGGCGGAAAAATCGATGGAGCGACTTCGGTTCGGTGTGGATCTGGGAGAGGACGAAGCGGCGAACTCAATGAGGTGCGCGGTTGCGGTGGAGAGGCACCGGAGCGGCGAGACGACGGGGAAAAAGCTTCGGCTGCGGTGGCGAAGCTACAACGAGCGAGAACTCGGCGATGGCATCGGCTCGGGCAGCGATAGGCAGGGAAAAAGAAGCGGCGGCGCGAGGGGAACCTCGGGAGGGGCGCGGCGCTTTAAATAGCGGTCTCGGGAGGCATGCGAAGCGCGGAAACCGAGAAAGTCGGCGTGCGGCGGCGGGACTCCGAGACGGTTAGGGTTAGGTTTCCAACGACGGGCGCGGGCGACGTGGCGCAATCTCGGCCGCACACGGGGCTCCGATCGGACGGCTCGCACTGAGCGGCTACGTGGCCCCACGAGGCACGTTGGATCGAGATCGGACGGCGGGGCACGCTGGGGTTTCGCAAGCGCGGGCTGGAGCTAGGCCGGGACGGAGCAGGCCGACACGGAGCTGGCCGAAGATGGGCCGCGTGGGGAAAAATAGCCCGAGAGCGATTTGAAAAACAAAAACATTTTCTGATTTAAGAAAATTCCAGGAATTCAAATAAATAGCAAATAAATTCAAAAAATCCTCAAAAATATAGAAAAATTCCTTAGAGCACAATGAACCCAACTAAAACTGAAAATCTTTAGTTTGTTGAATAGTTTAGTCAAATTAAATCCTTCTATTAATGGAAAATTCAAATTAAGCTGGAATTAATTCAAGGGAAATGAAAATGGTTTATTTTTGAATTCAAACATTCCAAAACTCAAATTTTGGGATGTTACATCCAACCTTCAATTCCAAGGATGGATATCAAAGTTTCGACCTTTTCCAATTGAAGGAAGAGTGAACAAGAACAGGTTCAAGAATAAAAACTGAGCCCTAAACATGCTCGTGTGTTCTTGATGATCAAGATGATTCTAGATGGTATCCCACATGTCATGGCAAGCTAGAACACCAGAGAAGAACACCAAAAACCCGATCTTTCAAGAATGATACTCTAAAGAGCAAAAAATCGGTTTCTTGCAAGGAAGAACACAAGATTTGCCTAGATGATTGGGATATGGTCTAAAGAAAACTCATCCATCAATCATACATCCTCGGCGAAAGATCTACAAGCATTTAGAAGGAGGGGAGGCAAATCCAAATGAGCGAAAAGTAAATTGCAAGAATGTAAATTGCGGAATTTAAAGACTAAATTTAATGCATAAGGTAAATGCGAAAAGTAAATTCAGAATTGAGAAAATTATTTTTTCATTTCTGGAAAGAAGTTTTACAAAGCCTCACAACAAATTAGGCAAAGCTCAAAGGAGCACAAAAACCTCAAAACCTTCAAAGAGGGAAGAGCTACTCATACCCCTCTATTTATACTACTCTTGAGTCATCCTCTATCCTTGGATGAGTTTCTTCAACCCTAAGGAACACCATCAAGAGCTAGGATTGTCTTACTCACTCATATATGGGCTAACCCGAAACCCACAACCATAACGGGTTTTGTACGCTTCTCAAAGTATACTAACTAGACCGCTGCTCTATCTTCTAGACCGCGATCCAATGGCCCTCCTTGATTCGAGCAGCTCCTAGCTAACATCTCATCCATTCTTTACCTTCTATGTTTGCAGTGACTCCGTCTTCGATCATCCTCCAGCGTCATCGACCGTCTTGACTTTTGGCGCACCTCGCCTAGTCCCGATCATCCTTCACCTCACCATGACCTAGCACCGTCGTCCTGCAACCATCAAAAATAAGGAAACACATCACATAGCATTGCCCAAAATGATATGCAATAAATCTCTGGCAATTTCAAAATTCAAATTCAAACTTTGCTCAATAAGTCGGCACTACAGCCCCCTAGGGTCGGTAGTACCGCTTGGCTAGCACTACCGCTCTAGCATGGTCGGTAGTGCCGCTCACCTGAATTCCTAGTGAAGACCCTATCTGGAATATAACTACCGTACCACAGGCCGATAGTGCCGCTGCCTGGCCGACAGTACCGCCCCTAGTAGACACAATTCAAATCGCTTTATTTTGAAAATTCAATTCAAATCAAACTCAAACCAGAGCATACCAAGCTCAAATTTAGTCAAATACTCATCGCCAACATGGGTAAACCTCCACATGGTATTTCATAATTCTCTAATGATAACTTTTCAAAATAAAGTACATGATAAACAGGGATCAAATAAAAATGAGTAGGACAAAATTTCACTATAATAAACTTGGAAACTCGTGCTCGAGAACGCTAGGGACTACGCGCTCGAGAATGCTCGGGACCGTGTGCTCGAGAATGCTCGAAACCATGCACTCAGGAGCAATTGTACCTTTAGTGATGACGATATTGATAGATTAATAACATCTAAGATAAACCAACTTATTGTGCTCACTGTTGCAAACTGTAAATTTTTTCCACACAACTACTAATATGCCATAAGAATTCATTAGCTTTCACTAATTTTATGAACTAAAACTCTAAGAGTGAATGAAAAATAATTGAAAGTATTCGATATGTCTGTGATGCATATGATATATGCGTGCAACTCCTATCCCATGCATTACCTCCTCAGCGCTGACCTTTTTCTTTAAATAAATAAAGTAATGGTGAGTCTGAGGCTCAGTAAGTACTCCATCCGTTGATAAATATAAGGCCTATAGTTTGAATGGTCTTGTTTGGAAATATATAAGGTTTGCATGTAGATTTAATGAGCCTTTCCTACTATACTCCTATTTATTCTCTCTCAACCATATGCATTTATTCATTACCACCTACACAAAGTATTATCCCTCATCTTCTAAGACAATTAAGAGGGGTATGTACGTCTTTTCCTCTCATGTCTTTCTCGATTTCACCACAACCTTAATCCTTATGAAAAGTCAAAATATGCCTTATATTTATCAATGGAGGGAGTATATAATAAAATAGTAGCATCAACAAAATAAAACCAATAAATCTCATACCAGAAAAATTGTAACTGTAAACTCTGTAATATGTGATTTCATATTTCACTCTCCTTTTCTTTTATGCAATGTAATGTGAGTGCATTTGTAACTGTAGCTCATATCGGTATAGCCGAGTATTCACCCGTTGATGAACCACTCTAGCCCTATCCTCTTTCATGCGGGAGGAGACGAACGTTTAAGGTGCAAGCCTTGTCAGTTGCCTATGGTATACTGAGGGATTTATTTACATTTTCTTTCCACAACAGTTTAATTTGATACTTATAGTTTAGCCCTACGTGGTGAAGTCATGTAAAGTCGACCATAATGTCAGTCAATAAGTTATATTTAATATATGAAGCCTTTTATTATGTTTTTGTTGTGTATGATTGTGATATTCATCTATGTTGAGCCTGTGTGCACTAGCGTGATCCTGGGCTAGTGCGATATACATAGAGGGTCCAGAATTGCATATTCGGGTCCCGACACCAGGACTAACATGTGGGACCTACATGTCATAGAATCGATCCGTGGAAGACTAATTCCATCGAATGTATCGAGGGTTAGACATAAGCAACAACGTTGATGTGGCGCTTGTGGCAGACATGTGGTGATGATGTGGCGGCTGACATGGCTGCTGACTTAGTGGTGACATGGCAATGACATAGCACTAACACCAACGACGGGCTGCATGGGGACCTATGGTCAATGGTGAACAACGGCGCTACTATAGTGATGGTGAACATAGCGATTTGCGTGTGGGCAAAGACGAAGCTGATAGATTTCGATGCGGCAAACATGATGATGCAGATGACAAGACTAGTGGCTACTTCCTATCGGTAGTAGAACAATAGAAGCAGTGGCAGTGACGAGCTCAACGACGATGGGAATCTTAGGCGATGATGCGCACCGGGTAGAACACTGGATGATGATCATGACATGGAAGACCCACTAGTAGTGACAAAATCGTACGATGAAGCATGGCGGTGTTGTGACTTTGATGTCCAAAATCGAGGTGATGACTGCTCAATCCCTGACTAGGGATTTGGTTGTGGCGCTCGAGGCGATGCAGATTCGTGGTTCAAGTGGCGCTATTTAACATAGGCGAGGTTACATAGAGAACATAGTCTGTGGCAGACAAAGTGCAACATAGAGTCTGGCTCGGACTTGACAAGGACGTCGACTGACATGTAGGCCCCACATATCAACAACTAAGTGGTGGTTCCGGCAAGCTGGGCTGAGCGATGATTTGGGCTGGCTGGCGCTGGGTTGCTAGCGGAAGGAAATGGTAAAGCGGACTAGGTCGGGAGAAAAAAGAAAACAGGCCAGCGGAAGGAATTCAACCCAAAGGATTTTCCGGTATTTTATTTATTTTCCTTTTTAGAAAATACAGAAAATCAAAATAGCTCAAATAAAATATCAAATGCACTCAAAAAATTCCCATTAAATTCCAAACAATATTTCCAATCACAAGGAACCCAAATAAAATAATTTTGACTATTATTGATGTTGGACTTAACCATGTTAAATTTTTTTTGATTTATGAAAGTCCCAAAGTAAGCTTTAATTAACAAGAAAATTAGTGAAATTTTTTTAGGGCTAAATTACACAAAAATATTTTAAAAGGAAAAAAAGTAGGACATTATAATCAACCTCCTTAATAGAATCTTGACCATAAGGTTTAGGATAACAAGAGAAAAGGCTAGGAAACTCCGAGTTCATATCCTCTTCTTGCTCCAGTGTAGCTTCACTCTCAAAATGATTGCTACATGGAACATTGTAGAAATGGACGGTCTTACTCATGGTCTAATGCTCTGCAACTTCCAAAATTTTGATCAGTTTCTCTTGGTTGGTGAGATCATCATGAAACTCAATTGACTCCAACAAAATTTGCACCATTAGCACACGAATACACTTCTTAAGTAGAGAGACATCAAATACATAATGTACTCCTGCCATTGACTGTGGTCGCTTGAACTAATAGGCAACTTCTCCTCTATGCTCCCAAACTCTGAAAGTCCAACATACCTTAGGGACAGCTTCCCTTTGGCACGAAACCTCTGGACTCCTTTGAGGGGAGTAACTCTGAGATAAAAAATCATCAGGTGAAAAATTCAATTCACGATGATGCTTGTCAGCATAGCTCTTCTACTTGGACTAGACTACTTTTAACCTTTCTCTGATCATGGAAACCTAATCTCTTCTTCCTTGATAATGTTTGGTCCAAAAACTAGATGCTCTCCTGTCTCTTTCCAAATCAATGGAGTTTGGTAAGAACAACAATACAGTACCTCAAACGCTGACACTTGTAAACTGGCTTGGTACCTATTATTGTAACTGAATTCTACATACAACAAACTCTTATCCCAAATAGTGTCTAGAGCTAGAGCACAATCTCTCAACAAATCCTCCAATATCTAATTCACTCTTTCAGTTTGTCCATTTGTCTAAGGGTGATATGTAGTACCGAAGTTCAAATGGGTGCCAATTGCTTCATGCAACTTTTTCCAAAATCACGAGCTGAACTGACACTATCTTTTTTGGTACTCCATGCAAACTGACAATCCTTGATATATATAACTCTGCTAAATGATCTTCGGTATAAATAGTCTTGATTGATATGAGACGAGCAATTTTTGTCAAAAGATTTACTATTACCCAAATAGAATGATAACCAGAATGAGTATTGGGTAAATTAGTAATAAGATCCATAGCAATTTCTTCCTACTTACACTATAGAATTTTCTTGGGATGCAACAATCTTGCTAGTCTCTGATGTTTTGTCTTCACCTTCTTGCATACATAACACAAGGCAACATACTCTGGTATCTCTCTATTCATACTTGGCCACCAAAGCCTTTATTTGAGATTGTAATACATCTTAGTACTTTCAGGGTGTATCGAATACTTTGAATCATGAGCCCCCTCAAGTATCAATTGCTCCAAATCCTTCTGATTTGATACATAAATTTGCTTCTTTATTCACAAAATACTTGATCATTCAAACTGAAATCTTGGGCTCTACCTTTCTGCATCATGAGCTTGATCTTTTTAATCTTAACATCATCTCTCTGGGCTTCACGAATATGATCCTCCAAAGTTTGCTTTACTTCCACGGTGGCTAGAAATCCTTCTAGAATCACTTCCGACCTTAATATTTGAAATTCCACACACAATTCAGGCTGAATAATCTAGTTGATTGCACTACCATAATAGCTCTTATGACTCATAGCATCTGCAACAACATTGGCTTTACCAGGATCATAGTGAATTCTGACGTCATAATCTTTTATCAATTCCACCCATTTTTGTTGTCTCATAAATACATCTAGCTAAGTGAAAATATACTTCAGACTCTTGTGATAAGTATAAATCTCACAACAATTACCAATGAGATAATAATTCCATAACTTCAAAGAATGCACTACAACAGCTAACACGAATCATGTGTTGTATAATTCTTTTCACACGGCCTCAATTGTCCAGAAGCATAAGCAACAACATTGCCTTCTTGCATTAACACACAATCAAATCCTTGAAGCGAAACTTCACAATAGATGCCAAAACTTTTCCGATATCTGCCAATATCAATACTAGTGCGGAAGTCAAACTCTTCTTCAACTCCTCTGATCAGACTCTAGTGTCCAAGTGAACTTCCTTTCTTTCTTCAATAGTTGTGTGAGCGGCTTAGCAATAGCCAAAAAAATCCTTCGATGAAATGGCGATAACATCCTACCATTCCAAGGAAACTACGAAGCTGAGTTACTAACTTTGGTTACTCCTAATGCAAAATATCTTCAACATTGCTTGGGTTGACAGCTCCTCCTTTAGTAGTCAAAATGTCAGGACCTGGATTGTAACATCCCAAAAATTGGGCTTATAATTTCGCTCATATGCTTTTTGGTGATTTTCTGAATTTATTGGATTTTTTCCAGAAATTAATTGAATTGAATTTAATTAAGTTTATTGAACCTTTTGTGAAAACTAAATATATATAGATAAAGTTAATATAAAGTTTTACCAAAAATATTTTATTTGTGCTCGTAATGTCTCAAAGTATTTATGAGAATTTTAGGATTTTTCCGATATTTTAATTGCTTAAAGTAGATTAATCTAATTTGGGAATTATTTTAAATCAAAAGCTTTTGAAAATCGAGTGAAAAAGATCGGGCGAAGCCCGATCGTAAGGCGCAGCGCCCATCGACGCACGGCCCGATCACTGCTCGCCGCCGCCTCGCGCGTGGTCGTTGGATGAAGATCGGACGGTGTCTCCTTCGCGAAACCCTAGCGCCTTGGCCGTTGGATTGAGATCGAGCGGTCGGAATCGTTTCGCGTTGTTTTGGTAAGTTTAGATCTCGCCGTTGATTTTGGAAAGAGCGGATCGGATCGTATCGCCGGATCTAATCGCCGCTCGTTACCGTCGGACGGTGTCGATATATCCTCTCGATTCGGTTTTCGAATCCGTCGCCGCTGCCGCCGCCGCCGCGTGATTTAGGGTTGCCGTTTTAGCGCGCATGCCGAGGCTATAAAAGCCGCAGCCCGCACACCGAGGTTCCTCATCCCGCAGCGCATCCGCCGATGCTAGCCTTCGCCGTTGAGTCACCGCCGTTTAGCCCCGAGAGCTCGCCGTAGTTTTCTAGCGCCGCCGCTTCGTTTTCGCCGTCCGCCGTCGTCAAGCCGCCGTTCGGCGTGTGGGTTCGATTTTAGGTTCGCCACGTCGAGCCGCACCGAGCGACTACCTCTTCGTCGCCGGCAGAGCGAACGCCGTCTGGTCGTCGTCGTCCTCGTCTCCGAACTCAGCGCCGCCGCGACATCGCCGTGCTGAACCGCGCGGCCGCCGGATCTCGGCGGACCATCAGATCGAGCCACGTCGCCGTCTGCGAGAAAGCGGCTCGGGTAAGCGTGACCGTTGGATCGTGGTTGTTCGGGTGAGATCGCGCGCGTGTGCGATGAGCGTTAGCCGTCGGATCGTCGCGCAGATCGCGCGCCGCGTGTCGAGCATCGGCACGGCGGCGTCGCAGCCAATCGATCTTGCGCCGCGTGTCGGGCGCGTGGTGCGAGGCGCCGTGGGCGCGCCCACGGTGGACGAGGCGGTTCCGTGGACCGAGTCCATGGATCGAGCGCGCGTGTCGGCGCTGATTGGTCCGAGTCGGCTGGCGTCGGCGTTGCGCAATAAAATCTTTTCCAATAGAAAATAATTCGAAAAATCGAAATTCTATTTTCTGTATTTTGATTTATTCAAACTTCAAAAGGCTATATCTTTTGCATTTTAACTCGGATTTGAGTGTTTCAAATTTCTAAAAATTTGTAAAATCAAGATCTATTTATTGGTGAATTTTATTTTATTTTTGGAGTTTGGTTGCTCTCTGGTTTGGTGTTTATTTGCTATTTTGGCATCGTTTCGCGTAGACGTTGAACTGCTCGGTGATCCTAAGAAGATTCGTCGCCCAAGACCCAAGCTCAGATCAAGACCAGCACCTACTCCAAGGCAAGTTGTGCTTTGATCATGTTGCACCAAATTTTCACCAAATTACTATTTTGTCTTTTAAACTTTATGCATGATATTTTATGTGTATAAATGATTTCAATTAATCTGGGAATTAGATAATATGCCTATTTGAATTAAACCATACCTTGTCAATTATATGCCATGATCTATTTGTCACCCTAGGATGTGGAATTATAGTTGATAATCAACATGGGCTAGTTAGATCGTCATAGATTGCTTAGCCATGCCACGTCATCACATGTGTCCGAATGTCGATACTTAATCTTGACTAATGGAATATGGAACAATGTTTATGAATTGGTGTGTCATGTGTTGTCACACAATGATATCAAGTTGTCGTGGCGAGGAGGTCACACATCGGGATTGAAATGTTGATGGCATGTGGTGCTTGGTAATCAACCGGGTGGTAATGATTTTAGATTGAGGCAAGTGGCAAGGGGTGTGCCAAGGTGGGCCAGGTTTGGGGGTATGTGGAAGTCTTGCCTTAATCACCTTAAGGACTTAACCTTGCAAGCCTTTGACTGAGTCTCTCTTGCAACCACATGTGCGGAATGGGACAGACCTAGTGAATAATTTGTGAAACCTAGATTTGATCTTGTCGTGGTGAATAGTGAGTCCGGGTTACGGTTTAACTCACATGGCGCAAGAGGGGGCCTGTTGTGGTGGTTTAACCCTTGATGTTGAAACCTTAGCGAGCGATCGGGTCTAGGTGTAGCATTGTAAAGGCTTTGTTATGATCACTCGCCTTGGTGGTGTTTGGTTGTATCGTGTGGGTAAAGTGCATAACCTCTGCAGAGTGTACAATCTATTCGAATAGCCGTGCTCACGGTATTGGGCAATGCTCGGAATTACAGTTAAGGGTTAGACTTTTGTTAAACAAAAACTTGTTGGGATGGCAAGGTGCCATGGAAAGTGGAAAATTAATTTAGGATTGGAAACTTGGTGTATTTCAGAAATACTGAATTTATTAATTACTGTATTTGTTTTACTGCTTTCCAATCTATTTATTGTATTCTTGTTAAATGCTGCTTTATTGCAAAAATACCCTTACTAGCCATTCCTTTGGATTAAGCCAAACATATAGAATATTAGACTTGCATTATTTTGCACAACTTGTTGAGTGCTTTATGTACTCACCCCATCAACAACAACTTCGTAAGAGGAAGAATCTACGCTGATCATGGATGAGGATTATTTGGATGCGAATGCTTAGGGTCCGAGCCTCGTCAGTTGCCTGTGGCGAACTGGAGCGCCACTGCGTTTATTCTATTTCCGCTGCTTCTCATTGATACTCTTTTTAAGCCCTGTGAGGCATTATTCATGTAAGACAACAGTTATTATTAATTAATGAAGTTTATGCTATATTTCGCTGTGTGTGACTATGATAGCATCTATGTTGAGCTGTGTGCACTAGCGTGATCTGGACTAGTGCGTATACACAGAGGGTCCGGATTTGCAAATTCGGGTCCCGACAGAGGTGGTATCAGAGCCATACTGACTATAGGTCTTGGCCCTAGGTAGTTGGTATCTCTTAGGAGTGTCCAAAATTATTTTCTAAAGAAAACAGTAAAATTGACTAATATGAAACTCTTGGCTTATCTCATCCTCCTACTCTCATCCTTGCTAAATTACCTTCTTTTCGTTGCCGTTTCGAGTGGAGATCTTATTCAAAATTTTGTTTTGAATAGATGCCGATCTTCGATCCTTCGAGTCAAGACAGGTGGCTATGCCATGGAGCCGTGGAGAGTTCTTCAAGTGATTGGAGGCTTTGATCGTCCGCTCTACCGAGGAAGCAAGCTGAACGTCAGCGGTGTGCATCGGGGTTCTTACGCAGTCGATCATCTTCGCCGAGAGTGCGGCGAGACCACGCACCGATCCACATCACCGCCTGAGGTTCACTTACGAGGTGGAGTTCGGGAGGTGCTAGACTTGCTCTACGACGGATCCGCCACGACTACGCCTACGAGCCGCAACACCGTATTTCGACTTCACCCGACAAAGGCGGCGTGCAAGCGTCGGCGGATCGTGGAAGGAGAGTGTGCTCTCGCAGACACCTTGCTTTGAGTTCGCCACCGCCCAGAGGATCACTTGAGGACACTGCGCAAGAACCGGAGACAGCGTGTGAGGCGTTGAGAGTGGCGAGCGGGAGCTTCAAAAGACCCGCGACGGCGGCCGAGTCATCGGCGAGTGGAGGAGGCCTTGCGGTAGCCGAGGAAATAGCGGACCAAGTCGCCCAGAGCCGGATGAGGTCGCCAAGAAGAAGAAGAAGAAGACCCTAAGAGCGTGAGTGGGAGCCCGAGGAGCCAGCAGAGGGTCACGAGATAGGTTCGCACCCATGCCCCCCACCCACCGGTGTATGCCCCGGATCGGTCTCACCAGGTGGTGGATGAGTGAGAGTCGATCTTAGAGTTGTGTTGAGACTCGAGTGTTGAGTCGCGTTTTTAAGTTAGCCTTTACCCTTTTAGTAGACGTTAAAGTTGCATGTTTAGTTGGTTCTTAATTGTTTGCTGAGTGTGCAGTATGTGTTGCAAAGCCCTTAGGCATTGTAAGCAACCATACCAAGTAATAATAATAAAGATTATTTAAGTTGGGTTTAACCTGTTTCCGCCTTAGAAATTCTTGCATCTTATCTATGCTACATCTATCTTTCCTAACCCAAGAAGCAATCAAGCGGATGGTGAACACTCGCGGCAACAATGGGGCTCGGAAGTGGTCTACGCTCAGGCAACAATCCCAATGAAGGAGTACCACCGCAGCAAGCACCGCCAGTGGATATGCAGAACTTGGGAGCTTTTCTCGTTGCGCAAACTCAGTTGATGCAGACTATGATGCAGCAGATGACCAATATGGCTGCGATCAACAACCCGTGAGCGAGAACAACAATGGCGGGCCTCGTCCTTACTCCAAGTTGTCGACTTCATGAGGACCCGACCGCCAACATTCTCGAACAACGCCAACCCTTGGAAGCGGATGATTGGTGAGAACCATTGAGAGGAAGTTGTACATCACACAATGTGAAGGGCATGAGAGGGTTCTTTACGCATCCCATCGCCTAGAGGAACAAATGCGAGAATGGTGGGAGAACCATTGTGCTACTCATGAGGCACCCATGGAAATCACGTGGGAAGAGTTCGCAACGGCCTTCGCCATTACCACGCACGGAGGGAATGATGGATCGAAAAGGAAGAATTCAGGCGCTTAAGCAAGGAGGCCAACCGGTGGTGATTACTTGAACAAATTCACACGCTTAGCACGCTATGCTCCTCGAAGATGTAGCGACGGACAAGGCTAGACAGTCCGCTTCATGAAAGGACTAAACTCGAGGTGCAAGTGGGGTGATTACCCACACTTTTCCAGATTTCCAAGAATTGGTAAACAAGGCTTTGATTCTGGAGGATAAGCGCAAGGAGCTTGGGGAAAATCGCAAACGCTTGATGACTAACCCAGGTGGACGCCCTAACCACCTACGAATGAGGATGACCCATAGCGGTTTGCTAGGTTCCAACCACAAGCTGTTAACAAGCCAGCAACACCTGCACCGCGACCATCGTGACAAGGTTATCGACGCCGCCCAAGGTAACAATGCTCAAGGGGAGTCGTGATCGCCACCGCGAGAAGGTGCTACTGATTGCAATGAGTGGGGCATTATGCTAATAGATGTCCCGAAAGGAGGAATCACGCCGATGCGTTTCAACCTTGGAAGCGACACCGCTAAGGCACCGATGACGGAGCGAATCGAGGAGCTGGACAGCGGGAGTGGCGCCTCAAGCTACTATTCGAGGCGAGTCAACCACATCACCGCCGATGGAGCCTGTGAAGCATCGACGTCGTCTCGGGTAAGTTTTTGTAAACTCAAGACTGCAATAAAGATTATTTGATTCAGAGCTTCACATTCATTTGTCTCTCGAGCTTTTGCATCTAAAAATGGTTTAAGCATGAAAAATCTCAAGTGTGTGATGCTAGTTCAAGCCCCGGATCCGAGTTAAGATCTAATATTGGATGTTTGGGGTAAAGTCGATAATTAACGGGTAGAGTTCCTAGCGAACTTAATTATTCTAGATGCCCAAGTTTTAGATGTTATCCTTGGTATGGATTGGTTAACCAAGCATAAGACGGTATTGGATTGTGGTGAAGGTTGTATCCATTGAGAGCCCTACAGGAGAAAAGGTGGAATTCGAGCGACATCGGTTCGCAAGGGTCAATTAATGGTTAATAGCATGAAAGCCGTCAAGCATTGAGGACGTGCGCTGGTCAAAGAATATCCGGATGTATTTCGGAGGATCTCGCCAGAATGCCGCTGACCGTGACATCGAGTTTGTCATTGAGTTAGTACAGATACAGCACCAATAGCAAAAAGACCTTACCGGATGCCTACCGATGAGTTAGTAGAGATGAAGAAACAGATCGACGAGTTATTAGAGAAAGGTTTTATAAGACCAAGTTCGCCGCCATGGGGAGCGCCGCTTTGTTTGTCGGAAAAAGGATGGAAGCCTTAGAATGTGTATTGATTACCGTGCACTTAATGAAGTGACGATTAAGAATAAGTATCCGTTGCCAAGGATTGATGATCCATTCGACCCGCTTGAGAGGAGCTGGAGTTTTCTCCAAGATAGACCTTCGTTCGGATATCATCAACTAAAGATTTGGACGGAAGATGTTCCAAAACCGCATTTTCTTCAAGATACGGACATTATGAGTTCACGGTCATGTCTTTTGGATTGACCAATGCGCCAAACCTATTTCATGAACTTGATGAATAAGATTTTCATGGAATACTTGGACAAGTTTGTTGTTGTGTTCATAGATGATATTTTGGTATATTCAAGACCCAAGCGAGCACGCAAATCATCCGAGGCTAGTGTTGGAAAAGCTGCGTGAGCAACAGTTTGTATGCTAAATTCAAGAATGCGACTTTTGGAAGGAAAAGGTGGAATTTCTCGGTCATGTCATGACTGCAGAAGGAGTTCTTTGTCGACCCAAGCAAAGTGGAGGCGGTGTTGCATTGGGAGCAACCAAAGTCCATCACTCAAGTCCAAGTTTTCGGAATGGCGGGATATTATCGCCGGTTCATAGAAGGATTTTCGACGATTGCTAGACCTCTTACTCAGTTATTGAAAAAGGAAAAGAAATTTTCATGGGCCTTGATTGTGATAAGAGTTTTGAGGAATTAAAGAAGCGTTTAACAACAGCGGTGTTGGTTTTGCCTAATGTTCGTAACAACTTGATATATCTTGTGATGCGTCAAGACAGGTCTTGGATGTGTATTGATGCAAGAGGGTAAAGTGGTCGATATGCGTCAAGGCGATTAAGACCGCATGAAGGAAATTATCCTACGATGACTTGGAATTGGTGCCGTGGTGCATGCCTTGAAATTGTGGCGTCATTATCTCATTGGAAATAGATGTGAGATATATACGGACCATAAGAGTTTGAAATATATTTTCACTCAATCGATCTCAATATGAGGCAAAGGAGATGGTTGGAATTAATCAAGGATTATAACATGGGAATTCATTACCATCAGGAAAAGCAAATGTGGTAGCCGATGCCTTAAGTCGCAAGAGCTACGTGGTGAATATGATGGTGCGGGAAGGACAATGAATCATGCAGAGAATTGCAAAATTTAAAATTGGAAGTAGTTTCAGAAGGATTCCTAGCTGCTTTGGAAGTGAAGCCAATGCTCGAAGATCAAATTCGGGAAGGACAAAAAGATGATGAGAAAGTCAACCGAATCAAGGCTAAAAAGGATGAAGGATTAGCAAAGGACTTTACCGTGGACGACCAAGGTACCATGTGGTTCAAGGGTCGTATTTGTGTGCCAAACAGACTAGAACTTAAGCAGTTGATTTTGGAAGAGGCTCATGATTCCAAGTATTCAATTCATCCAGGAAGCGCTAAGATGTACCAGGACTTAAAGGAGAGGTTTTGGTGGCGAATATGAAGCTTGAAGTCGCGAGCACGTTGCCTTGTGCGATGTATGCCGAGAGTTAAGGCAATACATCGAGACCAGCGAGTTTGCTACAACCGCTAAAAGTCCCAGAATGGAAGTGGGAAGAAATCGGTATGGATTTCGTCCTTTGGATTGCCAAGAACTCAAAATGGGTATGATTCTATATGGGTTATCGTGGATCGATTGACCAAAGTTGCTCACTTCATTCGATCAAGACCACTTACTCAGAGACCGGTTAGCGTAACTATACATAGCCGAGTCGTGTGTTTGCATGGTGTACCAAAGAAAATAGTGTCGGAGAGGTACCAGTTCACCTCGAGATTTTGGGATAAATTGCATGAAGCTATGGGAACGCGTTTGAACTTCAAAGACTGACATATCATCCGCAGATCGATGGTCAAGCAGAAGGGTAAATCAAATTACGGAGGATATGCTAAGGGCTTGTGCATTAGCCTATACTACATCATGGGATAAGTGTTTGCCATATGCAGAGTTCAGTTATAACAACAGTTACCAGGCTAGTTTGCAGATGTCGCCATTCGAAGCTTTATATGGTCGTGCCTGTCGTACCCCGCTGAATTGGAATGAGACAGGGGAACGTATGATATTTGGCCCTAATATTCTCAAGGAAGTGAAGAGCAAGTTGCCATGATAAGAGACAAAGTTGAAAATCGCGCAATCAAGACAAAAAGTTATGCGATAATCGACGCCGTGATTTGAGCTTGAACTCGATGATTTCGTATATCTTAGGTTACCCTCTGAAAGGAGTTAAAAGGTTCCACGTTAAAGGGAAGCTTGCCCCAAGATATGTTGGACCGTTCAAAATTTTGAGCCGTCGAGGGGAGGTTGCTTATCAGTTAGAATTGCCGCAGTCACTAGCAGGCGTGCATGATGTGTTCCATGTGTCACACTCAAGAAGTGTCTTGGTGCGGTGAGCGACGCCTTTGGGAGAGATTGAATTGCGAAAGATCGACCTACAAGGAGCAACCAATCGAGAATCTGGATGTTATGGACCGCAAGACCGGGACCAAGTCGGTTCGCTTTGCGAGTTGATGGAGCAACCATTCGAGAATGAAGCAACCCGGGAGCGTGAAGAGGATCTCAAGTCGAATTTCCAAACCTATTTCCTAGTCACCTTGAATCTCGGGTTGAGATTACATTAAGGGAGGTTTGTAACATCCCAAAAATTTGGCTTATAATTTCGCTCATATGCTTTTTGGTGATTTTACAATTTATTGGATTTTTTCAAAATTAATTGAATTGAATTTAATTAAGTTTATTGAACCTTTTGTGAAAACTAAATATATATAGATAAAGTTAATATAAAGTTTTACCAAAAATATTTTATTTGTGCTCGAATGTCTCAAAGTATTTATGAGAATTTTTAGGATTTTTCCGATATTTTAATTGCTTAAAGTAGATTAATCTAATTTCGGAATTATTTTAAATCAAAAGCTTTTGAAAATCGAGTGAAAGCGATCTTGGGCGAAGCCCGAATCTGTGCGTGTAGCGCCCATCGACGCGGCGGCCCGATCGGCCGTCATTGCCGCCTCGCGCGTGGCGTTGGATGAAGATCGGACGGCCGTGTCTCCTTCGCGAAACCCTAGCGCCTTGGCCGTTGGATTGAGATCGGCGGTCGGAATCGTTTCGCGTTGTTTTGGTAAGTTTAGATCTCGCCGTTGATTTTGGAAAGAGCGGATCGGATCGTATCACCGGATCTAATCTGGCGCTCGTTACCGTCGGACGGTGTCGCCTTCGTCTCCGATTCGGTTTTCGAATCCGTCGCCGCTGCCGCCGCCGCGCGTGATTTAGGGTTGCCGTTTTAGCGCGCATGCCGAGGCTATAAAAGCCGCAGCCCGCACACCGAGGTTCCTCATCCCGAGCGCATCCGCGATGCTAGCCTTCGCCGTTGAGTCACCGCCGTTTAGCCCCGAGAGCTCGCCGTAGTTTTCTAGCGCCGCCGCTTCGTTTTCGCCGTTCGCCGCGTCAAGCCGCCGTTCGACGTGTGGGTTCGATTCGGGTTCGCCACGTCGAGCCGCACCGAGCGACTACCTCTTCGTCGCCGGCAGAGCCGTAACGCCGTCTGGTCGTCGTCGTCCTCGTCTCCGGGAACTCAGCGCCGCCGCGACATCGCCGTGCCTGAAGCCGCGACACCGTCGGATCTCGGCGGACCATCCAGATCGAGCCACGCCGCCGTCTGCGATAAAACGGCTCGGGTAAGCGTGACCGTTGGATCGTGGTTGTTCGGGTGAGATCGCGCGCGTGTGCGAGAGCGTTAGCCGCCGATCGTCGCGCAGATGCGCGCCGCGTGTCGAGCATCGGCACGGGCGGCGTCGCAGCCAATCGATGCGCGCCGCGTGTCGGGCGCGTGGTGCGAGGCGCCGTGGGCCGCGTCCACGGTGGACCAGAGGCGGTTCCGTGGACCGAGTCCATGGATCAGCGACGTGTCGGCGCCGATTGGTCCGAGTCGTATGACGCGGCGTTGCGCAATAAAATCTTTTCCAATAGAAAATAATTCGAAAAATCGAAATTCTATTTTCTGTATTTTGATGATTTATTCAAACTTCAAAAGGCTATATCTTTTGCATTTTAACTCGGATTTGAGTGTTTCAAATTTCTAAAAATTTGTAAAATCAAGATCTATTTATTGGTGAATTTTATTTTATTTTTGGAGTTTGGTTGCTCTCTGGTTTGGTGTTTATTTGCTATTTTGGCATCGTTTAGCGTGAGACGTTGAACCGCTCGGTGATCGGAAGAAGATTCGTCGCCCAAGACCCAAGCTCAGATCAAGACCAGCACCTACTCCAAGGCAAGTTGTGCTTTGATCATGTTGCACCAAATTTTCACCAAATTACTATTTTGTCTTTTAAACTTTATGCATGATATTTTATGTGTATAAATGATTTCAATTAATCTGGGAATTAGATAATATGCCTATTTGAATTAAACCATACCTTGTCAATTATATGCCATGATCTATTTGTCACCCTAGGATGTGGAATTATAGTTGATAATCAACATGGGCTAGTTAGATCGTCATAGATTGCTTAGCCATGCCACGTCATCACATGTGTCCGAATGTCGATACTTAATCTTGACTAATGGAATATGGAACAATGTTTATGAATTGGTGTGTCATGTGTTGTCACACAATGATATCAAGTTGTCGTGGCGAGGAGGTCACACATCGGGATTGAAATGTTGATGGCATGTGGTGCTTGGTAATCAACTGGGTGGTAATGATTTTAGATTGAGGCAAGTGGCAAGGCGGTGTGCCAAGGTGGGCCAGTTTGGCGGGGGTATGTGGAAGTCTTGCCTTAATCACCTTAAGGACTTAACCTTGCAAGCCTTTGACCTGAGTCTCTCTTGCAACCACATGTCTGGAATGGGACAGCCTAGCTGAATAATTTGTGAAACCTAGATTTCGGTACTGTCGTGGTGAATAGTGAGTCCCGGGTTACGGTTTAACTCACATGGCGCAAGAGGGGGCCTGTTGTGGTGGTTTAACCCTTGATGTTGAAACCTTAGCGAGCAAGATCTTGGGTCTAGGTGTAGCATTGTAAAGGCTTTGTTATGATCACTCGCCTTGGTGGTGTTTGGTTGTATCGTGTGGGTAAAGTGCATAACCTCTGCAGAGTGTACAATCTATTCGAATAGCCGTGCTCACGGTATTGGGCAATGCTCGGAATTACAGTTAAGGGTTAGACTTTTGTTAAACAAAAACTTGTTGGGATGGCAAGGTGCCATGGAAAGTGGAAAATTAATTTAGGATTGGAAACTTGGTGTATTTGAAATCTGAATTTATTAATTATCAGATTTGTTTTATCGCTTTCCAATCTATTTATTGTATTCTTGTTAAATGTCGCTTTATTGCAAAAATACCCTTACTAGCCATTCCTTTGGATTAAGCCAAACATATAGAATATTAGACTTGCATTATTTTGCACAACTTGTTGAGTGCTTTATGTACTCACCCCATCAACAACAACTTCGTAAGAGGAAGAATCTACGCTATCATGGATGAGGATTATTTGGATGCGAATGCTTAGGGTCCGAGCCTCGTCGGTTGCTCGTGGCGAATCGAGCGCCATCGCGTTTATTCTATTTCCGCCGCTTCTCATTGATACTCTTTTTAAGCCACGTGAGGCATTATTCATGTAAGACAACAGTTATTATTAATTAATGAAGTTTATGCTATATTTCGCTGTGTGTGACTATGATAGCATCTATGTTGAGCCTGTGTGCACTAGCGTGATCCTGGACTAGTGCGGTATACACAGAGGGTCCGGATTTGCAAATTCGGGTCCCGACATGGATTTACGAATCCAAAACCCTTTGTGTATACTGCACTAGTCTAGGATCATGATAGTGCACACAGTGGCAACACAGATGAAATACCATTCCATACAACGAATTAACTAAGAAAGAAGCAAATTATTATTAAATAAAGCAACGGACCTTATGGTCAATGTTTACACCACTATGCCTTAAAGGCTTGAGAAACAAATAAACTATTGCAACAGAAATAAAATAAGTTGGGCCATTCGGCATACCACAGGCAATCATCTAGGGAACGCCTTCCTAATCTATGTAGTCTTCATATTACTCTTCCTCATAGAATTATGTATTTCCTAGTCCTTCCTCAGCAACTGATCAACAAAGGTGTATAGCCGTGAGTACAAAAAGTACTCAGCGAGCCACAAGAAAATGATGCAATATATTCATGCAAGGCTTGATAAATGATAGTCATATGGTTCTTTTGCAGAAATCAATAACTTGAATTTAAATACAATAAATAGATTGAAAGCATATTTATGAAAAGATAATAAATAACTGGTAAATCAATGGTAGAAAACAAGAACAGAATGGTGAGACTTTACCCAACACCATCTAAAACAATCATCAAACCACTAAATTTATCAGCATTAACTCTAGACATCAAAGACAATAGTGAACTCACCGTTCACATTCCAACAATTCCACCTTCCTACATTTTATGAAACACTCTATACCTCATGTGAAATTTCCGAGCATATCCATGACCGCGGACATGGCTATTCGAATAGTTTTATACTCTGCAGAGGTTGTACTGGTTTACCCACAAGACATGATCATCTCCTTTTGCCTCCGGATTAACACACTTCCTTTGGTGTGTCAGCAGAGAGATCATGATAAAGCCTTTATAATGCTCTGTCTAAACTTAGTATTGCCCGCTAAGGTTTCGCCCCTTAGGGCCCCCTCTTGAGCCATGTGAATCTACCCGTCCATCCCGAAACCCACATCACCAATTGGCAGTATTCAAGTTTAGACATTGCAAATTAATCAGCTAGGTCTGTCCTATACCAGACATGTGGTTGTACGGTTAAGCCCAGTTCAATGGCGCACAAGATTAAGTCCTTAAGTTGTCTCAAGCAAGACATCCACATCCCAAATGTGCTATCAACACCCCCTTTACTGCACGATCACTTGCCCGAGGGAAAACAATCTAGTTTAACCAAGACCAATGGCACACGCTGCTATGGCACAACAAATTTTACAATAGTGGCTACCGGCCACAATTCAATATCTCACTAAGTCAAGATTAACATTAATTCACATGTGATATGAAAACCATCGTACAACTAAGCATGGCTAAGCATAGCTACGATAACCCAAGTGTTGGTAATATGATCATGTCTAACTTATAATGTCCCAACCTAGGGTTAACAATGGATATATGGTATTCCAATAATCAAGGTGGCATAATATCAATTAGGTATATAGCTATTCCTATCAATTAATCATTGATACACAAATAGCATGCAATTGTATAAAACAAAGTACTTTTGCAATCATAGGTTCAATATAATCAAAGGTTACGACTTGCCTTGTTGATCTACTGCTGAGTCTTGATCTTCAAATTCTCCGTTCGCTCCCTTAGGATTAGCATCTACCGGAAAAGAAGGCAACAAATAAAAATAAATAACAAACAAAGACTCAAACAAACTCAAAATTGATAATAAATAGCTCTGGATTGTAGAACTTGATTTTAGAAAAATTTAGAAATTTTAATTGCCTCAATCGGAGTCCATATGAAAGAGAACGAGCCTTTGAAAGATTAAATTCAGAGAAAATAGAAAAAGAATATTTTCTGGAATTATTTTTCTAAAGAAAATTCCTTTTATTATGTCATGCTGACGTCAGCCGGGATTTTCAAAAAATAAAATAAATTAGAAAAATGGTCCAGAGGCTGACAGGTGGGCCCTTTGTCCATTGACCAGGTCCACGGAACAGGTGATGGTCTACAGTAGACCGGGCTCACGAAATAGTGCTAGGCTGATAGATGGGACCGCACGGGTGATGACGTCATCGCTGATACCATTGCTGATGGGAGACACATGGGCGATTGGATGGCGCGGTGGCTGACGGCACACGTGGCAATGACGCGGACTCCACGTCGGTGGCTACGTCGACTCGGCTTCCGGCGAAAGAACGGCGACGGAATCCAGCCGAACACAAGAAAGAAGATGGGTCTGTCAGCGATGCGGTACCGGATCGGCTCGGGTTGGCTTGGATCTAGACTAGGAGACCCCGGCGAACTCGAAAAGGCCCTCGGCTGCGGTGGAGATGAACCAGAGAGGCATATCGACGGGGAAGATGAGTTCGGTTGCGGAGGCGAACTCCAACGAGGTCGTGCGCGAAGATGACGGGCTTTCGGGTGAAACTAGATGAGGTGACGAGTACGGCAAAGAACAGAGAAGCTCGGAGGGGGCACCTCGGGGCTTTAAATAGCCCTGGGAAGGCATGCGCGGCACGGACGCCAAGGGCAGCGCAAACGTGGCATTGACATGGTGGCTGCTAGGGTTCGGCTGGATTGCGGCGGCATGTGGAAGCTGGGCTGACCTGCTGGGCAGGGCGGGGCGGAGTAGGCCGGGGCGACGCGAATGTAGGCCGACTGCGAAGTAGGCCAAGGCAAGAATAGGAACGGCCCGGGAAATTGGGCCAAGGCCAGAACAGGAAAAGGAAAACCGACCCAAAAAGATTTTCGATTTTAAAAATTGTTGTCCGAATTAATAAATCACCAGAAATTCATATAAATCCAAATAAATAGCAAGTAAATTCAGAAAAATCTCAAACATTATAGAAAAATCTTTTGTTTGATGTATAGATTAATCAAATACATCTTTAACATAAAGAAAAAATCAAATTAAGCTTTAATTAATTGAGAAAAAGTGTAAATGGTTCATTTTTAAATTTAAACATTCCAAAACTCAAATTTCGGGATGTTACACAAAACATGACCAAGGAATTCAACCTTTTTCTTCCAAAAGTCATACTCACTGAACTTGGCATAGAACTGATGTTCTCGAAGCATTTCAAGTACAAACCTTATATGCTCTATGTGCTCTTCTTCTATCTTGGTGTAAATAAGAATATCATCAATAAACATGACCACAAATTTATCTAAGTATTTCCTAAAAACCTTGTTCATCATGTTTATGAAATAAGCAGTGGCATTAGTCAATCCAAATGACATGCCCATGAACTCATAATGTCCATGCCGAGTTGAAAATGCTGTCTTGGACACATCCTCGGGATGAATCTTCAATTGGTGATATTCTGATCAAAGATCAATCTTGGAAAACACATTGGCTCCTTTCAACTGTTTGAAAAGATCATCAATTATGGGAAGTAGATACTTATTTTTAATTGTCACTTCATTAAATGAACGGTAGTCTATACACATACCCAAACTTCCATCATTCTTTCTCACAAACAGGATAGGTACTCCCCAAAGAGACAAACTATGTCTCACAAATCCTTTCTCCAAAAACTTTCCAATCTGCATTTTCATTTATACAAACTCATCGGTGGGCATCTGACACGGTCTCAAAGATATAGGAGTAGTACCAGGTACCAAGTCGACAACAAACTCGATATCCTGATCTAGCGGCATTCCTGGCAGATCCTCTGTAAACACATCTGGGTATTTTCTAACCATAGGTACATCCTCCAATGCTATGGTCTACAGACTATTGGCCATTAAGTATCCATCACACACAGAAGTGGCATGAAACTCCACCCTTTTGACTCTAGGGCTTTCTATGGTTATAGTGCTTCAACCAAAATCTTGGATAGCTTTGTGCTTTGACAACCAATCCGTTCCAAAAATAACATATGGGGTCGGAGTATCCAAAATGATGAGATTTGCCGCAAACACTATCCTATCTATAAGCATCTTAACATCAAAACAACCCAACTTAGGCTTAAGTTCCGATCCAGGGGACTGAACCAATAAGGTATGCTTAAGAGTCATAACATCTAAACCATTCTTAGTAGCAAAAGTTTGAAAAATAAATGAATGTGAAGTTCCGAAATCAAATAACTGTTGTGGGTACTGAGTTAACCAAGAACTTACACAAAACAATATCTAGTGCATCCAGGGCTCCATTAGCTGTGACATAATTAACACAACCTCTGACCACTAACTATGGTGTGCCTTCGACTTGTCCCAAAACTTTAGACGCTTCATGGTTGTTTACTGGTGCTGGTGCTTCAGCAGGGGTGGTAGCAAGATTGAAATGAATTGGAGTGATACCTTCCTTCTGATGACAATTTCTAGTGAAATGTCCTTGTTCTCGGAAGTTGAAACAATGTCTTGGTTCATACTGGTAATTGTTTCTTGGCGAACTAGACGTGGTGCTAGCGACAGAGTCTTGAACGATGCTTGAGACTGATAACAAATAGACTACTAGGGAACAACCCTCACTCTTTCTTTATTTCTAGTGACTTCCTTGTTGAGCCATTCTACGCTTTATCAGTGTCAACATCCTTGGGTGCATAACGAGCAAGTTGAGTAAACTTATTCAGATTCTCTGCCGCATAATGGCCTCCATGTTTGATGGCTTGAAATTTTTCTTTCTTGATGTCTATGATTCCTTCCGGCATATGATACTGACGAAAAGTAGCAACAAACTCATCCCAAGTGATATTCTACGGTGGTTCATGTGCAGTAAAGTAGTTCTCCCACCATTCGGCTGGAACACCTTCCAACTCATGACAGGTACAATGGGCCTTCTCATTGTCTTCATATTGAGTAATGAATAACTTCTCTATGACTTTGAGCCAATCAACAGCTTCTACTAGGGTGACAGGCTTGGCAAAAGTACGCAGACGTGTCCTCATAAACTCTAAAATCTTTCACCATGGATAAGGAACATTGGTAGCAGTAGGCACATTTTTTATGGTAGCTTAATTAGACATGTTCTGAACTTGTTGCATCATTGTTTGCATCAACTGAGTCAAAGCGCAAAGGAAAGATCTGAAGTTCTGCATATCCACTAGAGGTGCTTGATGGGGAGCAACTCCATCATTGGAATCCTCACTAACACAGGTTCCACTTCTGCTAGCACCATTGTTCGCACGAGTCTGAACCATCTGCTGATTGAATAAGGGATTAGGTAAGAGAAAAAAGCATAAGACAAGAAAAAAGAACTACTAAGGGGAAAGAGGCTTAACCCAACCAAACATAGAACAAAAACATGAATAGACAAAGGCAAATTATGTTAATAGCTTAGGCCTTAGTATGGGTCCAAACAGATGCCTAAGGGCCTTGAAACTCATCTACACACAAACTAGAAAAAACAAGGACGCAAACCTAAAGTAAGGTTCTAACACCTAAAGGGGCAACACTCCTAATCTTAAGCTGAAGTGGCTCTACACACCATAAGACTCAATTGGCTAAGACTAGAATTTCTTCACTCACTGAGCCAACCCAATATATTCTCTCCTGGGGCATAGAACAGTGGATGTGCAAGCATTGGTGCAAATTGATATCTATATCCTAGAACAAAGTGAACAGGATGTGTTGGTGTAGGCAAAGCAGGTACTAGCGACTCTTGAGTTTCAGGTTCTGGCTCTTGCTTTTCTAGCTCTTTAACATCTCAATTTGTACAATACTTCCTCATGCTTTACAATTCTTTCTTCAGCAAGCTTCAAGGCTTCATATGCTCCATGTAGCTTTTTGACAGTGTCCTCCATGACTTGTTCTTGGACAGCTACGAAGCATGCAAGGTGTACAACAACAGCATCTTCTTTTTGAGTGGAAGGATAGCAAGTTGGATGACCTCGGGGATGTAGATGAAAACCAATATGTTTTAGCTCCTTGGCATGCTTATTGTATATACGAAGGAGTGCAAGGTGCGAAAATTCCTTTATACCTCCTTCAAAAGTCAGCCTCCTGACAGTGAGGCGAATGGAACGATTGGATTTAGCATTCTCCCTATCATAGATAGTGATCTTGCATACCACTCCATGGCATCTACCATTCACTGTCCAATTGGTCCCCTTATAAAGTGGCCTTCATAACCTCTAAGCTCTTGCAATATCCACCATAACTCAGTAGCATAACACCCAATACGCTCTCCATAGGTGTAAACCATCGTCATCTATTAAAAGACATCCTAAGATAAGAAACCAATTAAAACCAGGAAGAGGAAAGAAAAATTCATCGCAAGACAAGCAAATAGAGACAAGATAAGTAGATTATTCATCTAGAAAGTTAATTTTCTCTTTAGAAAATAATTTTAAATTTTCTAGAAATGGCCAGGCTAACTATGGCTCATACCTAAAGTAATATGGCTATAATACCATCTCTGTCAAGACCCGAATATTCAAATCCGAACCCTCTATGTATACTATACTAGTCCAAGATCACGCAAATGCATACAGTGGTAACACAGATAGAACACCAACTCCATACATAATGGAATAAGAATAAATGAACTATATTTATAAGAAAATAAATGAACTATATTTATAAGAAAATAAGTGTTTTGACCTTACGATCAAGTTTACACTTTATTATGTCACACATGGCTTAGATACTAAATAAATAACATCAGTAGAAGAAAAAATTAACACCGATGTGACCCATCAACTTGTCATAGGAAATCGACTGGGGGCTCAAATCCTATTAGTCAGACTCTTCACGATACTCCTCCAAAGTAAGTGTTGATTCTTCTTCTTTACCAACTGAGTGATGTTTATTGTAAGGGCGAGCATATAGAGTACTCAACAAGTTGTGCACAAAATGCAAGTCTGTATAACTACAGGCAAGGGTTATTACAAAGGGTGGCTGACTTGGTTCTTTTGCACAAAGCAACATTTGTAGTTTCAATACCAATATATAGAATGAAAGTATAAGTAAAACAAATAACCATAGTAATAACATTTGAGAACTTTCACATAACCTTAACCAATTCTTTCACATGACTTCCTCCAAGTTTTATTTTTATAAAATCTAATCCTTGCATGAAATTCTCGAGCATTGTCCGTAACCAGAGACATGGCTATTCGAATAGTTTTATACTCTGCAGAGGTTATATACTTTCCCTACAAGATATGATCAATTTCATAATGTCGGCAATGACACGCTCCTTTTGTCTCGCGACTAAGAAGATCATAACAAAAATTTTCAAAAACTCTATCCTGACTCACAGTTGCACTAAAGAATGGTAACCATCCATGCTGTGGTGCCACCACAACACACACCATCCACCCAAGCACATAGCTTAGACTACTACCTAAGGTAGCTCATGTCAAGACCCGATAACTTACTGAGTTAAGTGGTGCGGGGTGTTTTGGCCTGATCTTTATGATGTAGGGTTGGAGATGAGATAACTGGACCAATGCAACCTGATGAATGACATCGCCAACCATTGTCTCTATTATGACAACCTGCGACACTCGATTCACCCAACCACACGCTTTGATCCTTTGTCTACTCGCTCATGTGGAGTAAACATGTTCAAGCAATCACCGAGGCAATCACAAGAATGACGGAGTCAAGACACAGTGAATTCTCAATTCTGTGGGGGTGGAATTGTATCTTCACACAAACCCTATAACAAGAATATGTATTACTGAATTTCTCAAACTTGATTACAATGAAGGGAAGACCCTCCTTTTACAGAGTTTCAGTTTGCTATAGTACGGCAGTTGTGCAGTAGGTCGACGTTACAGTACTCAATAGTAGGTTGGTACTACAGTAAAATTCAGAATTGGAATTGAACTCCTAGAAATATCAAGCCATTTTTCTATTTTCTGGTCACACTTGTGCTGATTTTTTTGGACCCTTGATCTTCCTCTTGGCTTCTTTCCTTTTGAAGTTGTAGTAGTTCATTTTCCTGAGCCTCGCAAGCTTCTTCTCCATGAAACCTAATAAAGATTAAGCTAGGCCTTAGGTAGCATTCTATTCTCATTCAAATCAATGCATAACTCTTTTAGGAAAAGTTTCACCTGTTGATTGATTTGTTTGGCTCTAGCTCTTGTGATTGGTCCAGTTGGTATTGGAATGTTATTCTGGGAAGGAGATATTATACGTGTGCTAGTGATGTCCTCATCATTAGGTCTGTACCATTCCAGACATGTGGTTGTATGATTAGCCCAGTCTAATGGCTTACAAGGTTATGTCCTTAATTGACTAGGGTAAGACTACCCAATCAACTACACCAATTCACACAAAATTGAATGGATTCACACATAATCACATCACCCCAGTTTCACACACAGAACGACCAGCACACATCTTCTTGTCACTTGCACCCGTTCAAATCATTTTCCACCCATGTTGGTTAACACATGACATGCTCTTTTTGAAAAAGTTATTTCATAGTCAGTTTGTCACATTTGGATTTGCAACTTTCAAAATATTAGCAATGACTTATTGCATAGCTAAGCATTCTAATCACGTCTAAAGCAACCCATGTTGGTTCTATATTATTGACCAACTAATAATTAACTAATCTAGGGTGACAAATAATCATAGCATACAAATGACAAAGTACACAGGTGCATAACTAATCCCAAAATAATGAAACAATTGATAATTTGAACTAGCATGCAATATTTTCAAAAAAAATAACTTTGGTAAAAATTGGACACAACATTATTAAAGCACAACTTGCCTTTGAATAAGTCCTGGTCTTGAACTTGAGCAAATTCTTCTCATTTGAACGCTCCGGGTAGTCCAACGTATATGCGAAAAGAGCAACAAAAAGCAAATAAATGATAAACAGAAGCAAATAAAATCAAAATAAACATATTGAAAGATAGGACTTGATTTTAGATGAATTTGGAAACTTGAATAGACTTAGGTGGTGTTTGGTTGGATGGATGAAGGTGGATGGGATATGGTGGTCCCTGGATTTAGAGTCATCCAATTGTTTGGATGGGTGGATGGATGGGATATGGCTGTCCAGTTTTTTGGAATATTCCTTCAAGATACTGGACAGACTCATCTCAGAAAAAAGGCCGGACGAGTTCGTCCAGTTTGTTGTACGAAGAGGTATACTCGGTCAAATTCAAATTTCGTCAAAGTGTACTCGGTCAAATTCAAATTTTAGTCAAATTTTGTCCGAAAATTCAAATTTTGGTCAAATTTTGTCCAAAAATTCAAATTTGGTCAAAATTTCTCCAAAAAATCAAATTTAAGTCAAATTTCATCAAAAAATTTCAAACCAAAATTCGAAACCTTTATTACAACTAACCCATCCATCCTTATCAATGCAACCAAACAAAAAATTAGCTCATCCTATCCACATTCTTATCCATCCAACCAAACAAAACATTGGCTCATCCCTATCCACCCAACCAAACAACTACCTGGATGGTTTCATCCCATCCAACCTCATCCAGGCAACCAAACGCACCCTTAATTAGTCGGAGTTCATATGTAGGATATGTGGGGTCCATATGTCATAGACTTGGTCCACGGTAGACTAAGTCCACCAAATCAGTCTCGAGTTAGGCTTGCTAATGTAAGCAATGATGATGATGTGGCACTTGAGTGGCAGAGATGCGAGGATGAAGCTACAACAGATGTGGGTAGCACATGGTTAATGACTTGGCGACAATGCGGCGATGATGCGACACTGATGTGGAGCTGACATCAATGGCAGTGGCACGAGGATAAATGGTCGACGACGGTGAACGGTTGCACTACCTTGGCAATGGCGACGATGACAGTTGGCGGGTAGGTAAAGACAGAAATGATATATCTCAACGTGGCGAATATGATGACGAGGATGATGAGACTGGCAACAACCTTTGGTGAGCGGTGCAACAACTAAAGTGGCAGCGGCGATAGTCTCAACATGAACGATGATCTCGGGTGATCATATGGCGAAGAGAAGGCGCGCACCGGGTATAACACAGGACATCAATCACGACGATGAAGATGATGATGACGAAGACCCAGTGGTGGTGACAGTTTCGTAGGCGAAGCTTTGTGACAACAGGACTTTGTTGTCCAAAATCGAGGCGATGGTGGGATAAATCCGGCCACTAGGGCTAGGAATTTAGTTGCAATGCTGCAGGTGATGTAGATTTGGGGCTCGAGCGGCACTATTTATCGCGGGTTAGGCATGTGGAGGTCAGAGTCAGCGGCGGACATGACATGGCGTAGAGTCTGGCTTAGGCGCAACGAGGAAAATGACTGAAACACGGGCCCCATCTGTCAGCAAATTGGTGTGATCACTGTGATGCGCGACAGGGGCTAGGCTGCAGTGAGCTGGGCCAAACGGTGACTTGGGCTAGCTGGCGGTAGGCCGCGCGAGGAAGGACACTGCGAATTGGACCAGGCAGAGAGAAAGGAAAACATGCTGGCGAAAGGAATTCAGCTCAAAGGATTTCTAGTATTTTATTTAGTTTTTCCAGATTAGAAAATATAAAAAATTAAAAGAGCTGAAAAAAATAGCAAATGCACTTCAAAAATTCCCAAAAAAATTCAAAAAATAATGACAAGCACAAGAAACCCAAACAAAATAATTTTGACCACTGTTAATGTTGGATTTAACCATGTTAAATTTTTAATTTTGTGAAAAATCCCAAATTAAACTTTAATTAACAAGAAAATTTGTGAATTTTTTTGAGGGATAAACTACCCAAAATGGTTTAAAAAGGCAAAAAATAGGCAGTTACAAACATATATACCCAAAAGAAGACACCGTGGTGTCAGGGCATCATGATATTAAATGCACGAATTCAAGCCAAATTCGGGTATATTTTTTAAAATATCAATTTTAGGTTATATACCATCTATAACAATTCAAACGAAACGGATACCTTTGAAAAACTACAATCGAATTTAAAGATATTGAATGAATTTAGATCACATACTTTACTAATTTATATATATAATGTGCACGTACCTACAATCAAACTATCGTATAAAAGGAAACTCTAATATGAATTTCAGTTCAAAATTTTTTGAATTAGTCAGTAAACTAGTTAAACTTGGTATCCAAAAAAATTCAAATTTTTTTGCACGCATTATATAGGGGAAATACTCGTTTTAGATCATGATGCCTAAGCACTATGGTGTCCCAATTAATTATACTATATATGTGTGTATATATATATATATATATATATATATATATATATAATTAACTAGGACACGATATATATATAAATATATACATATAATAGTATAATTAACTATGATACTACAGTGCATGGGTACTATGATCTAAGATGGAGTTGTTCACTCATTTGGCCCTCTCCTTCACTTTTTTTTTTCAAAAATGGTTCCCTCCCAAATTGTTTTTAAAAACTAGCCCATTCTGTGCTGCAGTACACATGGAGGTCGCACTACAGTACTATGGAAGGCAAGGTTTGAAAATTCGGTTTCGGAATAAATTTTGTCCCTGGCCGGATGGCGAGATTTCGGCTAAATTTCGAAATTTCGGAAAAAATTTGAATAAAAATTCAAATCCGGTCCATATAGTAACGAAAAATCACGAAATTCGGCGAAAAAAGCCAAAATTTTGGGTAAATCAGGCCAAAAGATGTAGAAAATTTTTTAAATTGTTTTTGGAGAGTGCTGACACATTGATGATATGTCCACAAAAATTTTAGATTATTCTGAATTCTGTGAAATTTTTAAAAATTCAAACATTGCTACTGTCCTGATAAAATACTAACGAGCAATTTTGAACCGAATGCAAAATGGTTCAAACCACGTTATAAACATTTGAATTTTTTTTTCATGGTTATGATGTATCTCTAATGCTCTCATAAAATTTTCAGATGATGATCAAACTGTATGAATTTTTAAAAATTTGAAAAAGATTATCGCCTGCTAAAAGGCTTACCAGCAAACTTGAACAAAATGAAAAATTATCTAAACCACGTTAAAAACTTTTGAAAATTTTTGTGGATGGTTCTGATGTAACATAAATGTTTATTTAAAATTTTTAGATGATGATCATTCTCAAATAATGTTTAAAAATTCAGACAGTACTACATCTTGATAAAAGTCTGATGATCAATACATAGATTTGCTTTAGCAATAAAAAAAAGTTTAAAATTTTAAAACAATTTACAGAATGGTTATAAGGAAGTGATTAATATCTCATAAAAATTTTGAATCATGATCGCACTCCAGTGAATTTATAAAATTCTTACAAGGCACAGTACCATTCATGTTCTTTACTTTTTGATTTTTGAAATATAATATAACAAACGAAGTTCAATGCTTACATATATTTGATTGATCAAACAAAAAAAGTTGAAATTTTCTTAAAAATTGATATAATGTTGCTGATGAAATTATTTATCTCTAACAAAAATTTTATATCATAATCACACTCAAGAAAATTTATACAATTCTGACAATGTAACTGTCCCAATTATGTTCATTTTGTTTTTTATTTTTTAAAGATAGAAAATGAAGTTACATTATTTTGAAATTTTTTATGTGCGATCCTAAACTACTAAATATAGTACCATAAAATTTTTAGCTCATTATCAAGCTTTTACAATTTTATAAAAATTTAAGAGTGTTTCTGCCAAAATTTTAAAATATCTAAAAAATTCGGTTTTCCAACAAATTTTCATAGGAGATGACTTTTCTAAGGGTTATTGGACCAAATCCGGCCCTAAAAGCGCCAAAACCGGGCAAAAAACGTGAAATTTCGGCGAGAAAAACCAAAATTTTGGGTTACTGTAGCAATTTCAATTTTTAAAATTTTTTTTTTGCCGGTACTTTGGATTTCAGGGTGGTCCGAAATCCAAAATTTCGTCGAAATTCGGCGAGATTTGAAACCCTGACGAAAGGCACCTCCTATGGTACTGTAGCGTGGAAAGGCACCTCCCGCGTTTGTCACCACACCTGCCGTGCCTCTAGCCCACGGTAACTCTGGGTTCCCGTGCTCGCGACGACGCCAGCCTCCCGCGGTCCCCTGACGCGGAAGGTTCTATGTCTCATGCTCTCATCCTTTTTTGCTAGGAAGGGGCTATTTTTGAAAAAAAAAATAGGAAGATGCTATGTTTGAAAAAAAAAATGGTGTGTGGGTGTGTGTATGGGAGTGGGCAAAAACAGTTGAAAATTTCTCAGAAATGGGGTATTCCTCTACTATGACGTGCGGAAAAGTTTGATGATTAGTTCCACCGTATTTGTATCTTTTTCATTACGTAGAGGGTGCTGGTCTGCTGGAGACCATGAAAACGTCTGGACAAGATGTTTATCTTGCAGTGCACTTACGCATGTAGTACGCACCTACGTCAGGCATACACGGCACATGCACACGCGAAAGCTATATAGTTTATGTATATAGCTGTACTCTGCTCTCCGCTACAGCTAGAGTGCTAGTACTGGCTTGGCTACTTGCTAGAGGAAAAGGAAAATGGGGGCGAACGACGGGTAGGATAGGTACGTGCGGTAGGAGTATTAAAGAGAGCATGGGGGTGTAGGCTAAGCCGACGACACGGCCCCGACCGCGGGATCCGCCCGATCGCGACACACGGCAGCCACACCCACTTGACTGTACCATTCCGCACCGCAGCTCCTCTCCTACTCGAGTTTACCCCACTTTTGCTGCTTCCGTGACTCGTCCTGCCCCCACGAATACGCAAAGCACTCCTGCTCCCTCGGTTCTTTTTTTTATATAAACCTAACGATGTTAAATCCGATGCCATTAAAAGTTTAATCATCAATATATATAGGGCTAGTTAGATTGTCTTTACGAAAATTATATTATTAGATAGGCTTTTAAAAAGTGCGCATCCGTAATTTATGCAAAGCCATCATGATGCTTAATCAAGAGTATGTAATCTATGGAAATGGACAAAGGTACTCCGGAAAAACAAGTCTAGCCGCAAAGACAATATGGCAAGTGGCCATACTTTCTCATATACAGGACTTTTAAACAGATAGATAACATATCTAACTTTTTAAAGATATTATTTAAATCTAGATTATTATAATCTGAACCTATTATAACTAATGATGTAGATCTTTCTTTGTTCTCCGACTAATATAAAAATTTATAATCTTAAAATCGAACATGGTGACTTCATTTGCCTCTTTACGTTTGTTGACAATTGGGACCGTCGGCCGCAGAAGGGGATATGAATAGATCGTGTGAGGGCGAGGCTCGAAGTCGTGCTCGTTCGGGAATGGTGCGCGTTGCGAGGTGTGCGTGTCGGGGAAGAAGCAACAGACACGAGGTTTATATTGGTTCGAGCCTCCTAGGTCGGGTAACAGCTCTACTCCAGTCTTGCCCTGAAACAAAAAGTGTAAATGAAACTCTGTGGGAGAATACAAGCGGAGCCCGAGCTGGGAGTCGCTGAGAAGCGAAGCCGCTAGGGAATGTTCGAGCGTCTTAGGGTCGGAAAAGAGGATCCTCCCTTAGGGTCGGGGCGATCCACCGCTTTTTGTGGCCCGTTGAGGGTTTCGTTGCTTGGTCCCGAGGTTGGCGTCAAGTGCCCGTGGCGAGTCGACGGGGGTTGTTGAGAGGCGTCGATAGTCGTCGGGGGCTGACGGTAGCTGTTGGGAGTTGACGAGAGTTGTTGAGAGTTGTTAGACCCTAGTTCCCACGCAAGGGCAGGTATGGCACTGATTCCCACGCAAGGGAGAGTTTTTACACGAGATAAATAAATTGTTACAGATACCTTTTACTCTGGGAGGCGTAGAGGTCGAGGCGTCGAGGTCGAGCAGAGTCTCCGCTCTTGTGTCCGAGCCTGAGCTCGCTGGACCCGAGTCAGAGCTTAAGGAGAGTGCCTCCTAGGTCGGAGTTAAGCCCCCGAACTCGTGGGACGCTGCCATAAGACCCGGGGGAGATGTTTACGCGTGACGAGGGTACCGATCTCCGACATCGTTCTAATGCAAAGTTATAAAATAATGGTAGCTTGCTGAGAGAAAAAACGTAAGTACAAAAAGTAAAGGAGTGAGTAGTACGCTAGTACCTAGTAGTACTGCTGAGCACCGAGTATTCTGTACGTACAACGCCAAGTCGCCTTGCAGCATGCATGACTGCGTGAGAGAGAGAGATGTGATAGGGAGTACGTGCGTACGAACGAATCGACGGCCGTGATTCGCTCTTGCGGCAGGCACCAGGGGTGAAACGGCCTTTCCATCCGATCAGCATCCCAACGGGATTCGGAGAAGAGATTTGACTATCTCATAGGATTTAGGATGGATTCAGATTCGGAACAGTTAATATCCGATGAACATGGGATAAATTCGGACATCGGATTTTTTCAATTTGGATATCTAGCAAGATCCAGCTCATTCATTACATATTTTTTATAACAACCTATTTATCTTGAGAATTAGTTAGTTCTATTAATCCTCAAGTAGCACATTCTTTCTATGATGACTATTGGGTTTGGTTGATATATACTTCCTCCGGTCACAAATAGTTGTCATTTTTGATATCAACATGGTCTCCAAAACATAATTTTGACTACTAATGTGTATTATAATATATTTCTAAATCTAATAAAATTATAATATTATGAAAGTAATTTTCGAGACAAATCTACACGTATGATTTTCATATATTCAATTTAAATATTTAGAAAAGATATTGACAATCAAAGTTTTGAAAGTTTGACTACATCTAAAATAAAAAATGACAAATATTTGTGATCGAATGGAGTAATTTACTATTATAGTCATATACTCATATGGTTTGATTTAACATATATTACTCTATATATGCGTGTATTATCCGTATATTTTTATCTGTTTCTGATCTAAATCTATCTTATATCCCAAATAATTTAGATTCGTATCCTTATCTGATTACGTTGTATTTGTTTCCAAAAAAACATATATTAAGATACATAAAGAACAAGAGGCACGCGTTCCAGGCGGTTAGGAGAAAGGCCCTACCGCACGGCCCATTGGCTGGTTCCATTGTACGTGTTTCTACCTTATAGCATATGGTCAAGAGCTAACATAGCCCCATTGGTCAGCCATCAGAAAAGTGGAGAGCCTTGGTTGACGTTTGTTCGATTGTCACATGTCAGTGTGTCACTGCGGAAAGAGTGAGGATGAGATGACAGTGCAAGACATAAGCTACTGGCTTGGGTACGGCAATGCATTCATCTGGGGTGAAAATGTAGTACTGGGACTCTGGGAGTAAGAATTTGTGTTCGACTCCTAATTTACTCATTTTACTTTTGGCAATCGTTACCACGGCACGGTCGAGAAGGAAAATTCAAACTTTAACCTTATTAAAAGATACAACTGACGCTAAGATTCTTGCTCCCCGCCACCTCCAACTTCGTCTCCAGCAAGAAGTTCCCGTCGACTTCTTGACCGGCCGCTGTTGCCACCGACGTCTTCATCGGAGACACGAATTTAGGGTTATGGTTCACCGGTTAGGGTTAGGTTCATTGGTGGACATCGAGCTTAGTGAGAGACTGGGGTGATGACAGACCGACAGTGGGCGATGATGGAGGCAGTGCGTCGAGGTGACAATGACACTGTTGGATATGGGCAAGGAGGAGGGTGATGGCTGTAGGAGAGGGTGATGAGATCCAGTGAGCGATTAGGAATCGGGGGAGGTGGCCGTCGGTGGCAAATCCGACGGCTCTACTATCGTTGGAGCCGAGGAGGGAGGGAGTCGTGTGGCTAATGGGAAGGTAGGGCGGTGGAGGGGGGTGAAGCGGGCACCGTCCTCAGTGCCAGCGGCCGCATGGGAGACATGAGATGGTTGCTGGTGATCCTTGCTGGTGCCAGAGCCGTCGCCAGTGAGGAAGAGGGTAGTAGTGTGCGAAGGGATTGGGGGTGGTGGTGACAGCTGGGTAGGGGAGAGAGGGAGGAGGGGGAATTATGTTAGGGTTAGATTTATATAGGATTTGAGGGCTTGATCTGAGATGTACGATCTCCATTCGACGGTCCAAAATATGACTGGTTTCCAATAAAATTGTCGAATTTTCTATAGACAAATCCAAAAATGTTTTATTTTGCAAATACATGAGTATCATTTTGTTTTTCTATAAACAATCATATTCACCAAATTAAATGGTAGGATGAGACTAGTGTTGATGCAAGATACCGTAGTAAATCATACATATCATATGTCGCCTGGGATTGCCGAGCGCTGGGCGACGCCATGTCAGCAAAATTTCGAAAAGCCCCTCCGTGAGATTGGAAATCACGGTGACGTCCCGAGTAGACTTGTGACGGCTGCTCCGTTCTTCGTTGCGTCCTTCTCAGCCATCGGATTGTGTCCCTCCCGGTGCGATGGATCTTTGCGCGTCCTTCTCTCGGTGCTTCGAGAGGCCTCCACGCGACCTGGCATCTATGCCCGGGACCTCGAGGAGATGCTCTCCTTCCTCGCTCCCGCTTCCTTCAGTTAGCCGCATCACCGTCGCCTCCACCGCTTATCCCGTTCCCCTCCCAGACCCTGCCTCCTTGCACTTCTCCCCGCATCCTCGCCCTTGCCCTCTCGCCCCCCGTCCCTGCACGCGCACCCTCTGCCACTTGTTCTCAGTGCCGACGGGCCAAGCTTCATGTCAGTCGCGGTGTTCTAGGAGCCCGACCGGCCGCTCACGGTGAAGGAGTTCCGTACTGGAAGCCTGGCCGGCCGCTCACGATGGAGGAGTTTCGTGTGCCGCGAGGTCCTTAACAAGAACAAAGGTCCTGTCTTTTCCCGTTCCCAATACAACTAGATTATTATGTATTTCCATTCCCGTGCGTCAGTCAATCGTTATGAGATGAATTTGTAGATACGATTGAGATGGATGTATGCCCGATACAACTAGATTAACTTACTGGCATACATCCAAAGGCAATACATAATAATCTATCTAGGGTTCTCTCTTCTACTCTCTAATCCACAAGATAACTCTCTAATTTGGTGGATGATGCATTCCTCCTCCCTCCTTCCGCGCCATCATCTACTCCCAGATGCCTAGGCACCCGAACCGTAGCTCGCCGATTCATCGCCGTGCACAGTATGATGACCTTCGTTGTTCAAATCCTTTTCCCCCACCTGTCAAGCTCGTTAGAAGGAAGTCCGGTTTGCATTTCCCTCATCTCGTTAATGTTTTAATCAGGTAATCCTTTCAAGTCAATATAATGGTGGAGCTAAACGATGATACCCGTATTTAAATTTTGAGCTGTGTGCACTGATTCAGAACTACAGAATCAGCTGTTTTATCTTAGATTTACTCTGTTAGAATGGTTTTGCCAATTGTATTATATTTCAATTCCAATCAAGATGGATATGTCAGTGACTTTTCGTAGCTTACTACGGATTTAAACTACAGAGTCAGTCTATAGGGCCAAACACTAATGCTTTAGCCAGTGCAATTCCAACACCTGTGAGCAATAAACTCAACCTACTGCTGGAAAGTGATTACATAAATCGAAATGATGGCAGTGGGCTTGCTGAAATTAACAAGATCATCGAAGAGAATAGTTTTTCTAGCTAGGTTTTCTTGTGCACTTTAAGACCTTTCTGTAGACTAATCTAATTCAAAAAATCATATAAAGGTTGTTGGAGCCACCTGTAAAATTTTAAAGGTAGGGAAACAAAATCATATTTCCTTTCCCATGCAATAGAAATATTTTAGTTGTAAGATGCGGAAGTGATAGAAAGCAGAATTAGAACTATGCTTCCAATTGGTTGTTTGCGTGTGGCAATAAAATCAGAAAATATAAGTATAGTGTTGAGTCATTAAAAGAGAGTCGATTTTTACAACTAATCTAATAATGAAATGTTACTGCAGTTGACCCTTACTTTTAAAGATCGTTTTTTGATTTTCTACGACTACTATAATAGATGGAATGTTTGATGGATAGTAGAGAGTTATATGTATGGCATGTTCCACCTGCTATTCATATTATCTTTCCTTGCCACAAAGATTCTTAACGGGACAAAGCACACTCCTGCTGCTCTACTGGAGGGCAAAGGTTTGGGAATTTTTATGAGCTACTACCGTCTACAGCGTATGTTCAGTTTTTGCACTCAATTTTTCTGATAGGGAAGCAAACCATCGTATTCTACCTCCATCATCACCTTTTCGTTAGTTCCTCAGTATTTATCTCCATTATTTTCTTCTCGGTGGATATTGCTGAACATGGATGGAAGATGGGAGCGGGCAAAATTGGTGTTGAGTGTAGCTTCTCTTGTTGTAGGAGTTTCTTATTCTACGATTTTAATTGTTGTAGTAGTACTCGGAGGATCTGTGTCTTGTGTGCTTTTAATCGTTTTATTGTGGGAAAATTGATGTTGAGTGTAGCTTCTTTTGTCGTAGGAGTTTCTTATTCTTCGATTTTAATTGTTGCAGTAGTACTTAGAGGATCTGTGTCTTGTGTGCTTTTAATCATTTTATTGGGCAGGAGCTATCGGGTTTTATTTGTATCAGGCAACCTTGTGAAGAATCACTGTTATGTGCATTTGATAGTTCTCATCATCCTATTGTTTTTTGTTTAGAGAAGTAAAACTGCTTTCTTCTAATGTGAATATATGAAGCAGGACCTAAAGGAGATTGGGAAACAATTGATTTTTTAAAGTCTTTATGGGTAGGGAAGGATCAGGTTTTCTTAATGGAGAATGTGCTATTTCCTCACTATTTTAGTGTTTTTGTACTAAATAATTTGCCAATGACTTTTGGCTTCTGAGTATTGGTTGGTTCTCAAGGTATTTAGCTGTGCTGCAGTCTTCTCAACAACTATTAACTAATTATCTTGACAGTTCTTCCATCACCGGGATATGCATAAATATTCTTTGCAGATGTGTTACTTTTCATGCATGCAGTCTTTGTTGATACTAAGTATATGTCACTGCACCTAATGTTTACCACCGGGACTTGAAGCCAAAGATTATATTAGCAAATTCTAACTCAAATTGAAAATTTGTGATTTTGAACTAGCACAAGTTGCATTCAATGATACTCCAACAACAATCTTTTGGATAGTATATTTAGGGGAATGCCTATCTTTAACTTGTTCGTTTTCTTTCATTTGACTTGTTGCGTGTGAGTTGATCATAATGATGCCACTTTGTTCATATGCCTTGCAGGATTATGTTGCAACAAGATGGTACAAAGCTCCAGAGCTATGTGGATATTTCTTTTCAAAGGTGAGCTTTGTAGTGAATTATAGCATTCTCTTTATTGAATTTTGCTTGAGTCAATGAACTGAGACTAGGAAAGGTCAACGGTGCTATACTGCTAGATCATGTATCTTCGACTATGATTAGTCAACCTATTAGTATGACTCATTGCTCTTCGATGGCTGGTCCATTAGTTCATTAGTGTTTGTTCAAGGTTACTTATTCTGTGGCACAATAACTCAATCCCCCTAGAGATCTTATATAACAGTTTTCTTAACAGCACCTTTTATTTAATCAACCTTATGGGAGCAGATGTATAAATATTTCCATGTGAAAAGCTATAGTTTAATCTGTAAACTTTCGCATTGCCCTTTTTTCCCTTCTTAGACAGATATTGCCATATTTGTTTACTCTTGTCCTTATCACACTGTTAATCGTCTGATTTATGTTCAGAATTAAAGTTGCTCTGATTTTCTGTTAATCTATATAGTTCTGATTTTGTATCCTTTTCAGTTGCAAATGTTAATAATTATTTGAGTTCCATGTGTGTTAAGGATATCGAAAGAATTTTAGCCATTAGAATGGTTATTCTTAAAGTACTCTATCATTATACTGATGATGATAAACAATAAACGACTTTGTTATCCTCGTGTATAGTTTCAATGTTTCCATGCCCAGAGTTGTAATTAGCTCAAACAAGCTATTATTCCCAACAAAATTGCAATATACACCAGCAATTGGCATTTGGAGCATCGGATGCATCTTTGCTGAGGTGTTGACAGGAAAGCCTTTGTTTCCTGGTAAAAATGTTGTCCATCAGTTAAATTTGATGACTGATCTTCTGGGCACACCATCCATGGATACAGTTTCTCAGGTATGGTACTGGATCTTTTGAGGGATGCCTTCTATAGTATTTCTTGTTGGCATCTTCTAAGTCAAAGGTTGACATTGATAGTTTCTTTCTTTCCAGGTCTGGAATGAGAAAACCAGGAGGTACCTGAGCAGCATGAGAAAGAAAGAGGCAATCCCATTTTCTTAGAAGTTTCCTAATGCAGATCCTTTGGCCTTGGACCTTTTGCAAAGGCTTTTTAGCATTTGATACGAAGGACCGTCCAACGGCTTAAGAGGTAATTGTAGTTTAGTGTTGTACAATTCTGTTTATCTCAGATCAGTGGTAACTGTAGTTTAGTGTTGTACAATTCTGTTTATCTCAGATAAGTTATCAAATTATATTGCATGTAACATGTTTGTACTGCATTCTTTCCCCTATAAAAGTATGGCACATGATTGACCAGGGAAAATCACGATTTCCACCAAACTTGCTTGGGTATCTTGCCTTCCATTCACAATTAGATAAGTTATTAAATTATACTGCGTGTAACTGCTTTGTAAGTATGTAGGTTACAATAACTGCATCACAGATAATGCACCATCAAAATACATTGCTATGTTTTCATGCTACAATATTTTTTTCTTAAACATGTGCAGCACTCCATTAAAAAAACGGCGCAACGTAGTGCGTGATCCTACCTAGTAAATACTATAAACGCAAGTGTCAATCTTAGTATTTTGCCTGGAGTATTCTAGGGTTATTGAATCTATGAAGAGTACAGTCTATCAGTAATCATCTAAATGCTAGGAACCAAAATGCGAGTGAAAGGTGGAAAACCTACCGTGAGTCTATGTTTAGAGGATTCGAGCAAGAGCTGATACTACTCTAAGCAATTTTAATCTATCTATTAATTATCACGAACGCTGGCTAATAAACTGCCAACATCTAGCCTACCTTTTTGTCGTCATGCGGACCCAAACCACAACAATTTACGGGGTACTATTTGTATAGGCTAAAATAGCATTAATGTTTTTGCTGGCATCCGAATCTAGAGAAATCATTGCTTATCTAGTCCGTGTACCTCATTTTTTTGTGTGCAAATCTAGCCCCCTACCCCCTCCCTCGAGTGCATGCATTTGTAAAATTGGCTTCCTCCCCCACTGCTCATGCATTTATTTCTCTACTCTCTTCATTTTCAAAAGAAATAAATAGGTTTGCCCTAGAAGAGAACTTTATTTTGAAAATATTCAATAGTATATTTATTAGATAATAGATCTAAGATTTTTCTTTGTCATATCTCAAACTTGTGTCTATTCACCCACTGATTCGAAATATAAAAAGACCATATGTCCACGAAGGCATGTGATGTGACCATGCCAGCCCAGCAAGGCATGCTTCTACCTCAAGCCAAGACAAGGGCCCAACAACTTCTGACGCTCCAAGCCCAGCCCAAGATCAAGCCCAATTCGTTCACGAGTCCAATTCGGCCCCCAGGAGCAGTCCACGACCATATCTGGGTCATACGAAGTCCGTTTGAGGCGTTCTTAGAGTCTACGGACAAGCCCACGACGAGAACTTTCAAATGGAAGTGTTTCACATTCAAACTCCTTCTAGATTGACAGGAATCGTCAAATCAATATGACAAACAGAATCTGCCAAGTGCCGCGCCACCTCCACTTGGGACCAAAGGCCTTGTACGACCTAGGGTTGCACGGCCAACCCCTTGGCCGCCTCCCTTGCCCACTTCCTCATATATATTCAGTAGCCATCGCTAGAATAGATGGGTTTTGCTTAGATTACAACTAGACACATTGTCAATTTTTTGCCATACATCGGTTTGTGGAACCTCAACTCGTGTGCTTAATATTATTCGCAATTTTAGATTACATCTTCTACGTTCTTGCTTGTGTTCTCGATTCGCATGCAGGGATAAGCCTTCTTGGCAAGATCAACCGTATTTGTGCGTGGTTGATAACCAAAGGAGCCATGGTGTAGCGATTGCAAGGTTCAAATCAGTTCTGATTGGAAGCCGGATCGTCAACGTTGAGTTCTCCACCAATCGATTAACTACTACCTGTCGAAAGATCGGGCCACTATTCCCATCAAGTGGTATCAAAGCCTCGGTTGTCCAATAGGTAATTCTTGTATCCCCACTTTTGTTTTTCCATCGTCCTAGAGTCCAGAAAAATTGCCCCACAAAAAGTTCTTCATCGGTTCCACTGTCCTGCAACCCTTTGTGCCTTTGCAATTTTCGTTTCAGTTTTGCTTTGTTGAATTTGTGTTCATCGTCATTGTCTTGTTGCTGGTTTGAGGTCGTGATCCTAGTTTCTAGTTATCTCTTTCCGTTGCCCTAGTTCTTGTTTGCACCGTTAGTCATCCCACCACCGCCAACCCCATATTCGAACTGAGTCCTACTCGGTTTGTCCTTGCCGTCGCTTTACATTATATATTCCGCTTTGCAAGCCCTAGATAGGTTGTGAGCCGCCTTGTTTCAATTACCCTACACCGCTGGCCATCCTTTTTTACCCATGATTCTATTGCTATTTTAGCCCTAACCGGAAGAAAGAAGTGAAGTCGCAGGCAATTCTAGATTGCGTAGTGTTCAGTAAAACAGCCATAACTTTTGCATATGAACTCCGATTGGGGCTTACTTTTTTTGTTTCGAAGAGAACGATAACATGCATCTGAAAAATCCATAGGTACAAGGACCTATGCAATTTTTGACCCTCAAAATAGGCTTATAAAACTGAGTTCTAGACCCTAGAAGTTTCCTATGCTGTTTTTGCCAATTTTTCGGTCATTTGTTTAACGTTTTATCTCGTTCCAAAACATGAGATTTTTGTTTTGCCGTTGAGTTAAAAGAAGGAAAAGTGAAAAAAAAGGCAAGTGCAAAAAAAGAAGAAGAGCCGCACTGAAAAATATCAGAGAGAAGAAAAGAAGCAAAAAGGAGCAAAAAGAGGGAAAGAGAAGCAGATAATCAGAATTGCTTGCATCATTTGAGTACTATGTGCTTTGATATATCCCTTGCTAGGTTGAACTAGTTCTAGAAACACGTTTAGACTAGCAACTATGACAAGTACGTTGGACATTTATTCAGCTTGCTAATCTGATTTCGATATTGCTAATTCTTTGCTACTAAATATTGCCTTCCGAGCTCCATATACTTCTTATGAGTTCAGGTTCTCCTTTGCAATCGCTTCACTCACGCCCTCACGGTATCACGAACCAGCCACCGGTTGTGTCACCCGCTGCTTTGGTAAGAACCTCGCAAGAGCTTGGTAAGACACATGAGAGTTTGTGATCCCACTGTCCAGTACCTAGTAGTTGATAGGGATAATACTTTGTGCTATCTTCTGTTTTTGACTAGCAAAGGTAGTGGTACCGAAGGACCAGGACGGTAACCAGTGTGTTCTTCATAACAAGCTCCGAGACATGCTTCGAGAGATGAATGAGACTATGAACAAGCAAATTCAAAACATGAAGAATGCACTTGATAGAAAAGAGCATAAGCACCAACCCAACTTTAATTCATCTCCTTCTGCTGGTAAAGGTAAGAATTTTCCAGTTCTTCCTTCGTATAGCGGATTTGGTGTTGATGCTTATATTGATGGGGAAATAGAGGTAGATAAAATTCTTTCGCAATGTAACCTCTGTAATAAACGAAAAATTAAATTTGCCGCTAGTGCTTTAACTCTCTGTGCATCAATTTGGTGGAATGATTTTTGTGCTTATAAGAATGTACCAAAAACATGAAAAGATATTGAACGACTATTGAGAGATGAATTTGTTCATGCGATTCATTCTAAAAAGTTAATTTATGAATATTACGAGGAATTAGAAACTTTGTTGTTACGTTGTGGTTTAGATGAATCTGAAGAAGCTAAGGAAATAAAATTCTTAAATGGACTTGATATGAAAATTCAGGGTATTCTTGTTGATAAGGAATATAGTTCTCTCTCTAGTTTATTTAATCTTGCTTGTGAGATTGAAAATCAAATTGAACATGAAAGACATCTTACTGAAATTAATGTCTATAATTGCCAAAGTGAAGAATTTTCTTTGGAAGAACGACATCTTGTCAAGTTTCCACTTGCTACTAACTTTTCACAAGACATTGAGAACAAGAACGAGAAGGAAAACACGCAAGAGAAGGAGGAGCAGGAGATACATGCTATCCCATGCATGCCTCAATAATGTATAGATCATGATATGCCTAAAATGGCTTAGATAGAAAACAAAGGTAACGACATATGTGCTATTTTCACATGAGGAGAGAATTCTGTTGATGTGCTAAATTTGGTCACTATTGGTGCTATGTTAGAACAACAGTCAGTGGACACTCAAACTGAATCACCTTTGTCACAATATGATTGTCTTGCTGTCCCTGGTGATAAAGAAGAGTTGTGTGATAATGTCTCATTCATATCCATGCCTCAACTAGTGAATGAACATGTCAGTTTTATTTCTGATCTAAACACGTGTGCTGAAAATAAACATGTTATTCACCTTACTAATGAAAAGGATGAGATTAAATTGTTGTCTTCCTTGAATAGTTTGGGTTACATTGAATTTGATGTCATATATGATCTCAGTTGTTTAGAGGAGATATTTTCTATGCCTGCTAATTTTTCATGGTCATCCAGTATTAGTTTTCATGCTATTGGCAAACATAATGATAAAGGAAAGTACATGGTGCATTGAGTTTATATTTGTACCATTTTGAAACCTTCTTTTAATGTGCCACACTATCAACAACCAAAGAAAATGTTGGTTTCTTTGCTGTATCTTGTTACTAACCTTTTGTAGGCCAATGAGCTTGAGCTGAGGACGACTCAAAATTAAGAAGGGAGGATGATGTGACCATGCCAGCCCAGCAAGCCATGCTTCTACCTCAAGCCAAGACAAGGGCCCAACAACTTGTTACGCTCCAAGCCCAGCCCAAGATCAAGCCCAATTCGTTCACGAGTCCAGTTCGGCCCCTAGGAGCAGTCCAACTAAAAATAACCATATCTGGATCATACGAAGTCTGTTTGAGGCGTTCTTGGAGTCTATGGACAAGCCCACGACGATAGCTTTCCAATGGAAATGGTTTCACATCCAAACTCCTAGATCGACAGGAATCGTCAAATCAATATGATGAACAGAATCTGCCAGGTGCTGCGCCACCTCCACTTGGGCCCAAAGGCCTTGTACGACCTAGGGTTTCACGGTCAACCCCTTGGCTACCTCCCTTGTCCTCTTCCTCATATATATTCAGTAGCCATCGCTAGAATAGATGGGTTTTGCTTAGATTACAACTAGACACATTGTCAGTTTTTTTGAAGCCGGATCGTCAATGTTGAGTTGTCCACCAATCGATTAATTACTACCTGTTGGAAGATCAGGCTACCATTCCCATCAGCATGTGATGCATGAGTGAATTGCAAATTTGCAACTGGATCAGTGCAAAAACTAATTTATACTGTGTTTCGTGTGCTCCCTGTTCAGGCCATGTCCTTGTCTTTCTAAAACAAAATGTACCATGGACAATTATTTTAAACAGTTGTTCAACTCGGCATGGACACTATAAGCTCACGATCATATCTTTTGGATTGATCAATGCCCTTATTTATTTTATGAACATGATGAACAAGGTTTTCATGGAATACTTGGACAAGTTAGTTGTGTTGTTCATTGATGATATTCTTGTCTACTCAAGATTGAAGAAGAGCACACGCACGGAGCATTTGAGATTGGTACCCAAAAGGCTTCGAGAGTTTCGGTTGTATACCGAGTTCAGTAAGTATGAATTTTGAAAGAAGTAGGTTGAATTCCTTGGTCATGTGATGACCGCTATGGAAGTAGCTGTTGATTCAAGCAAAGTTGAAACTATTTTGCATTAGGAGCTACCAAAGTCAGTAACTCAAATTCGCAGTTTCCTTGAATTGACACGATACTATCATCGATTCATAGAAAGATTCTCAACTATAGCTAGACCACTTACTCAGTTGTTAAATAAAAAAAGAAGTTTACATGATGCCAGAGTGTGAAAAGAGTTTTCAAGAGTCGAAGAAGCGTTTGACTTCAATGCCATTGTTGGTATTACTAGATATTTAGAGAAGTTTTGATGTATACTTTGATGTTTCATGTCAAGTACTTGGTTGTGTGTTGATGTAGAAAGGCAAGGTTATTGATTATACTTTTGAGGCAACTAAGATCGCATGAAGAGAATTATCCGACACATAATTTGGTGTTAGCTGTCGTAGTGCATGCTTTGAAATTGTTGCATCATTATCTCATTGGTAATCGTTGTGAGATTTATATGGATCACAAGAGTCTTAAGTATATCTTTACACGGTCAGATTCGATATGAGATAACGAAGATGGTTGGAGCTGATAAAGCATTATGATATGGGAATTCATTATTACCCCAAAAAAGCCAATGTTGTGGTAGATGCTTTGAGTCGCAAGGACTACAGTGTTAGTATGCTTATTCAAGAGAGTTAGCCTAGTTGCATAAAGAGTTTCAGGAGCTAAAATTGAAAGTGGTTTCGAAAGTATTTCTAGCTACATTAGAGGTAAAGCCGACTTTAGATGATCATATTCGTGAGGCTCAGAATGATAATGCCAAGGTCAAAAGTATTGTCAAAAATAGAGGAAAGTAAAGCTCAAGATTTCTCTTTCATTGATCAAGGTACTTTGCAGTTTAAGAGTCGAATTTGCATGACAAATCAGAAGGTTTTGAAGCAGTTGCAACTTGAGGAAGCTCGTGATTTGAAGTACTCGATACACCCTAGAAATGCTAAGATGTATTTGGATCTTAAGGAAAGATTCTTGTGGCCCAAGTATGAAAAGCGAGGTAGCCGAGTATCTTGCCTTGTGTGATGTATGCTAGAAGGTAAAGGCAGAACATCAAAGAGTAGCCGATTTGCTACAACCACTCAAAATTCCAGAATAGAATTGAAAAGAAATAGGTATGGACTTTATCACTGGTTTGTCCAAAACTCAATTTGGTTTTGATTCTATTTGGTAATAGTTGATTGTTTGACAAACGTTGCCCATTTCATACCATTAAGACTACCATCAGAGATCATTTGACAGAGTTGTACATGTCAAGAATTGTCTGTTTGCATGGAGTGCCAAGGAATATAGTGTCATATAGAGGTTCTTAGTTTACCCCACCATTCTGGATAGGTTGCATGAAGCAATGAACACCCATTTGAATTTTAGTACTGCATGTCACAATCAAACAGATGATCAGACTAAAAGAGTGAATTAGGTATTGGAGGATACGTTGAGAGTTGACCAAAAGAGTGAATAAGGTATTGCAGATACATTGAGAGCTTGTGCTCTAGCTCATGCCACTACATAGGATAAAGTTTACCATACGCAAAATTCAATTACAACAATAGTTATCAAGCCAGTTTGGAGATGTCACTATTTGAAGCATTGTATGGTCGTTCCTGTCATTCTCCATTGAATTGGAAAGTGATGGGAGAAAGTCTTGTCTTTGGGCTAGAGTTCTCAAAGAAGCAGAGGATCAGGTCGCAATGATTGGAGAAAGGCTAAAGGTAGCATAGTCAAGATAGAAGAGTTACTTTGACAATCATAGCTGTGATTTGAGTTTCAAGCCAGACGATTTTGTCTATATCAGGTCACCCATCTCAAAGGAGTTAGAAGTTTTCACACCAAAGGAAAGCTTTCACAAAAATATGTTAGACTGTTGAGAATCTTGAAGCACAGAGGAGAAGCTGCCTATTAGTTGGAGTTGCTTCAATTGCTAGCAGAAGTACATGATGTCTTTCATGTCTCTCGGCTCAAGAAGTGTCTTTGAGTGGCAGTCGAATAGACTTTGTTGAATTTGAATGAGTTGGAAGATGATCTTACCTATAAGGAGCAACCAATCAAAAATTTGGATGTGTCTGAGCGTCAGACTAGGAGCAAATTAGTTTATTTGTGTAGAGTGCAGTGGACTAATCACTCTGAGAGCAAAGCAATGTGGGAGCATTAAGAAGATTTGAAGTCTGAGTTTCCTAGCATGTTTCTCTAGTCAGCTACAATATCAGGGTTGAGATTCTTTCAAGGGGGAGGTTTGTAACATCCCAATTTTTTCATCTTTGAAAATCATTTTGAGTAGTTTAGCCGTCTAAAAATTTTCACCATTTTATTTATTAATTAAAGAGCATGGGACTTTCCAAATTCAAAAATAATTTAATATGATTAATGATCAAGTGAAAATTATAAAAATTATTTTATTTGAGTTCTTTGTGCTTGGAAGTATTTTCCAAAAAAACTTGGAATTTTCTGAGTGCATTTGTTATTTTATTTGAGCTGTTTTGTATTTTCTAAAAAATAAATTCTAATTGATTACTAGAATTGATCTCGGGTTGAAACCTAGCCCAGCCGACCCAATCCTTTTTCTAGCCCAATCTAATTCCTCGCACGTTAGCCCACGTTGCTCGACCTAGCTTACTCCCCTGCCTTGGCTTAGCAACGCACCACAGCCCTCTCACAGCGTGCTGTGTTGTGCTACTAACAAGTAGGGCCCACTTGTCAGTGCTATGTTCATCATCTTCTACCCTGATTCTATATCCGTGTTGTGTATGCCGCTGACTTCGAGCCGTAATCCGTGATACACGGATGCTGAGACTGTTATTAGTAGCGCACATGCATTGTCAGATTACAAGGATCGTCGCGAGCGCCACCACCAAGCTTCTCACCAGATTCTGCTGCCGTCGGTGAGTCTCTGTCCTCTTGGTCTACACCCCATGTTCGTCGTCGCGTGTTCTACCTAGAGCACACATTCATCTCATCGGAGAGTCATTGGATGTCGCTATCATCGTGAAGGCCATTGCCACCACCGCTTTTACCGTGCCACTGTTAACCACCCATCACCAACTGCCGTGATGTCCATGTCATAATGATTGCCATGTCGAGCTCGTCATGTGGGAACCACCCCGAGGTCCAGGGGTGATGCCGGTGAAGCTTGGCGAAATTCGATGGAGTTTTCCAACGCTTCTTGCTACCGTATGTTCGTCGGCGGTGACCTTTGGTTCCCATGTCGGTGCGGATCGAGTTTGCAAAGTTGTCTGCTCCAGATCATGCCACTTTGCATCCTTGTAAACCCTATCATGCACCATCGCTGTTGTTCGCCGTAGTGTAATATCTCAGAGAGAATGGTGAGAAATGTTGGGGTTTTCTTTTCCTATCGTCGGTTGGGCTGGCTATTTTGGGCCTTAAGGGACAGTTTCTGGGCCTTCTGAGGGTGGTTTTGTCCCATGAGGGAGGGGGATTATGCCTAACGCTAGCCCACCCCCTCCCATCCCTCCCCATGCTGCACCCACCCTTTCCCCCACACCCCGCTGCCTCCTTTCCCTGCCCTTGTGCAGCAGCCGCATCCCCTCCGCTTCCTCCCTGAGCAGCCCTCCCCTCCTCCCTTGCATCCTGTGCCCTCTTCCTCCTTGCGCATTCCCTGGTTGCCCATCACCCTTTGCCTTCCTCCTTACGCAGCTCTTGCCCCAGTGCTTCCCTTGGTGTTTGGTTGCAAGGAGAGGCGTAGATCGCGTGATCTGAAGGGAGAGGATCGTTGTTGTCGTAGTTGATCCAACAACTCTTCGGGAGAAGGTATATGTTATGTTGATTTTGGTAGCAGCATGGGTACTGTATTTGGAGGGGTGTTGGTGCTGTGTTAGAGTGAAGACATGGTATTTGTCCCTAGTAGATGTGGTTTAGTGCATCACCGAGTTGATTTGGGAAAGGTGCATGTAACATCCCAAAATTTGGCTTAATTAAGTTTTTATTTCTTATTTGTGCATTTATGATTTTCTGGAATTTATTTGGATTTTTCTGGATTTATTTGAATTAATTTGAAATCAAGTTTATTACATTTTATTCAAATCTATCTAAATCTGTGCAAAGTTAAAATAAAGTTTTGCCAAAAATATTTTATTGGAGTCCAGAATGTCTCAAAGTATTTTTGAGATTTTTCTTGGATTTTTCCCGATTATTTTATTGCCTAAAATAAATAAAATGAATTTCGGTGATTAATTTAATTGGAAAAACCTTTTGAAAAACATTTGAACAAAGAATGGGCTTGGCCGTGTATTGTGCGCTGGTGGTTCGAGAAGCGCCCGCTTGGCTCGCTTCGAAATCGCATCTCCGCCGCTGGATCAAGATCGCGGGTGGGATCTTGTCGTCTGCGGTTCGGGACTCGGGCGGATCATCGCCGTTGGAAAGAAATCGCGGCGGTTAAGATTAGATCGAGGCCGCGTGATCCCGACCGCTGGTAGCAGATTGACGGCGTGTGGTTGTCGTCTCCGCTGAAGGACTCGAGTCCGCCGCCGCGCACGCCGCCGTTAGGATCTAGGGTTTCCGTTCTAGCGCGCTTGCCGAGGCTATAAATAAGGCGGTAGGCCCCGAGGTTCATCCTTGCGCCGCGTCTTACGGTCGGAAGGGTTTCGCGAGGATCATCGGAAGCGCGCAGAGGAGCTCGCCGGAGTAGAGCGCCGGTCGCCGCGTTTTTGCTCAAGTCGCGCCGCTTCGTCGGTTTTCGGCGTTTTGGTTCAAGATCTGAACTCGTCGGAGTGTGCGCGCCGATCGCGCCACGCCTTCGAAGTCGAGGACATGCCGAACGCTGTCGCCAGGTTTCTTCCTCATCTCCGTGGTTTTCTTCGCCGCCGCCGCCATTAGTCTCGGGTGAGTTTTTGACCGTCGGATCGAGCGAACGGGAAGATTGAACGCGCCACGGGTGTCTGTCGCCGCTCGATCGGATCGACCGTAGATGCGTGCGCGTGTCGCGATCGGCGGGCGGCGCCGCAACCAATCGGATCAAGACGCGTGGCGCTGCGGTATCGCGGCGTCGGCGCCGGGTTCACGATGGACCGAGGAGGTTACGTGGACCGGTCCATACGCCCAGACGCGTGTCAAGCTCTGATTGGCTGGCGCCAGGGCTGACGTCAGCAGGATGTCACGCTTGCGCAATAATTCGGTTCTCGGATTAAAAATAAATCTGTTAATTTCGAATTTCTGATTTTTGCAATTTCAGTATTTAATTCAAACTTCAAAAGGCTATATCTTTTGCATCGTAACTCGGATTTGAGTGATTCAAATTTCTAAAAATTTGTAAAATTGTGATCTATTTAATGGTGAATTTGAATTGATTTTTGGAGTTCATTTGCTCTCTGTTTTGGTATTTATTTGCTTTTCTTCTTCGGTACGCGTAGACGTTGAATTGTGCGACGCTTCGGAGGAAGATCCAACAACTCAAGAGCAAATTCCAGAACCAGATCAGGACCTATTCAAAGGCAAGTTGTGCTTGATCATGTTGAACCCATGTTTATAAAATTGCTATATTTGTTTTATCCTATTGCATATATTTCAAATATACAATTGTTTCAAATTAGATTGGGCGTAGCTAATATACCAGATTGATCTATACCCTACCTTGTCATTGTATGCCATGATCCATTGTCACCCTAGATTGGTTTAATATAGTTGATTAGTAATTATGATCAACATTGGAGGATTAGTTCGTATTAGCTGCTTAGCCTTGCCACGTCATCACATGTGTCAGAATCATTGATAATTAATCTTGATTAATGGAATATGGAACAATATTATGAACTTGTGTGTCATGTGGGATCACACGATGAGATTGAGTTGTTGTGGCGAGTCATGTCACGCAACGATGTTGAATTGTTGATGGCACGTGGTGCTTGGTAATCAACGGGTGATAATAACTTAGATTGGGGCAAGTGACAAGGCGAGGATGCCAAGGTGGGCCCGATGGGCGAGGGTATGTGGATGTCTTGCCTTGATCACACTAAGGACTTAACCTTGCAAGCCTTTGACTGAGTCAATCATGCAACCACATGTCCGTATGAGCCACCTTAATGAGTAATTTGCAATGTCTTAATTTTGGTACTATCGTGGTCGGTGTGAGTTCCCGAGTTATGGAGTAATTCACATGGCGCAAGAGGGGGCCCCGGATGTGGTAACCAGTCCCACCGTGTTGAAACCTTAGCGGGTAGTATCGGGTTAAGCCGAGCATTGTAAAGGCTTTGTTATAATCACTCGCCTTGGTGGTGTTTGGTTGTATCACGTGGGTAAAGTGCATAACCTCTGCAGAGTGTAAAACTATTCGGATAGCCGTGCTCATGTATTGAGCAATGCTCGGGAATTACAGTTAAGGGTTAGCTTAATTAATTGGACAACATGGTTGGGATGGCGGGATGCCATATGGAAGATGGAATTTGACTTAGGATTGGAAACTTGGTTTACTTAAGAAATATTGAATTTATTTATTTATTTCTGTTATTTGTTTTACATTCTTTACAATCTATTTATTGTATTTGTTCATAAATGCTGCTTATTGCAAAATAGCCATGATAGCCTATCCATTGGAATAAGCCTTACATATAGATACATAGAATTGCATTATGTGCACAACTTGTTGAGTGCTTTAAGTACTCACCCTTGCCAAACAACAATAATCAACAGTTGAAGAATCTACACCTGTGTTGGAAGATGAAGTCCAGGAAGACACGAGTCATTAGGGTCCGAGCCTTGTCGGTTGCCTGTGGTGAACTGATGAGCTAACTACGTTTCCTACTTTCCGCTGCTTAATTACTAGTTTATATTTTCGGTCTTGCCCTGCGTGGCTTAATAATGTAAGTTGGTCATAAGATCATACATTTAGCTATATCAATAAATGAACTATTATTCTATTATCGTTGTGTATGATGTGATATGTACCAATGTTAAGCTGTGTGCACTAGCGTTGATCCTGGGACTAGTGCGGTAAACACAGTGGGTTCGAATCGGTGGATTCGGTCCTTACAGAGGTGGTATCAGAGCATACTGACTGTAGGTCTTGGCCCTAGATAGTATGGAGGTGTCTTGTGTGTGTCCAAACTATTTTCTAAAAGAAAATCTAAGCATGACTAATAAAACACTCTCGACTCATCTCATTCTCTACTTCGCCTTTGCTGAATTTACTCGCTTTACTTGCCGTTTGGTGGAGAACTTATTCAAAGTTCTTGTGGAGCAGATGCCGATCGTTTCGACCTTCGAGGAGTCAGCTGGCGGCTACGCCATGGAGCTGTGGAGAGTTCTTGAGACGCTGGGAGGCTTCTATCGTCCGCTTTACCGAGGAGGCAGCTGGTCAATTAATGGTGTACACCGAGGATTTATTTGCAAGCTGATTATCTACGCTCGGGAGAACGAGGAAGCTAGCAGGCCAATCAACATCTCCGCCAGAAGATTCTCGTACGAGGTTGCAATTCAGAGGTCGCTCGACTTGCTCTTCGCCGTGTCCGCCGCGACTCACGCCGACGAGCTTCACGACTCGATGTTCCGCCTTCATCCGCACGTTCAAGCATGCCGACGCCGACGGATCGTGGAGGACGAGTGTGCCACACCCACGCACCTTGCGAGTTCGCCTTGCTCGGGAGGATCACATGAGAGAGACTACTCAGAGCCGGAGGCGGTACGAGGCACTCGTGAGTAGCGAGTAGGAGCTTGAGGTGACTCGTGCTTCACCATCGGGATGATCACCGAGTGGGAGAGGCCCTAGAGGCGGTCGAGGATGAGTTGGAGCGTGTGACTTGAGGAGTTCAGAGCCGCTGGAGAGTCCGAGGAGGATCCAGAGGAGCGAGAGGGAGCGAGGGGAGTGCAGACCCGTGGTTGCAGAGGACCCAGAGTAGGTCATCGGGATAGGTTCGCTCCTATGCCACCACCCGCGGTGTATGCGCGGGTCACCTCACCAGGTGGGTGGATGAGTGAGTGTCGACCTTTGAGCTGTGTTGAGACTCGAGTGTGAGTCGCGTCTTTAAGTTAGTCCTTACCTTTTAGTTGATGTTAAGGTTTCGTGTTTAGTTTGCTTCTTTGTAATCTTTGAGTGTGCGTTATGTGTTGCAAAGCTTGTAGGCTTAAATAAGCAGCCATACCAAGAATAATAAAGAATTATTTGGTTGGGTATAACCTATCTTCCCGCTTTAGAAATTCTTACTTCTTATCTATGCTACATCTACCTTTCCTAACCTAAGAGGCAATCATCAGATGGTGAACACTCGAGGGAACAGCGGTGCTTCAGGAAGTGGACTACGCCAGAATGACAACCCCAATGACGGAGGCAGCCCTCAACCACCGCCAGTTGACATGCGAGAACCGAGGCGTTTCTTGCAAGCAGACTCAAGCGATGCAGACTATGATGCGGCGGAGATCGCGAGATGACCAACGCAGACCAACAACAACAACCACAGAGCTCGAACAACCATGGTGGACCCAGACCTCACTCAAAGCTATCAGATTTTATGAGGACTAGGCCACCAACCTTCTCAGGAAATGTGAATCCTTTGGAAGCCGATGACTGGCTTAGAACTATTGAAAAGAAGTTGCACATCACGCAATGTGAAGGCAATGAGAAGGTGCCCTACGCCTCTCATCAATTGGAAGGAACCGCCGCAGAATGGTGTAGAATTACTGTGCTGCTCATGGAGCCCCACAAGAGATCACCTGGGAGGAGTTTACTAATGCTTTCCGCCAGTATCATGTCCTGGAGGGAATGATGGACCTTAAGAAGGAAGAGTTCAGGGTTTTGAAACAAGGAGGCCAACCAGTGGCCGAGTACCTGAACAAGTTTACTCAGCTAGCTCGCTATGCCCCTGAAGACGTGGCGACAGACAAAGCTAGGCAGTCTCGTTTCATGAAGGGACTGAATTCAGGACTGCAGGTGGGACTGATCACCCACAATTTTCCAGATTTTCAGGAGCTAGTGAATAAGGCTTTGATCCTAGAAGATAAGCGCAAGGAGTTAGGTGAAAACCGTAAGCGCTTGATGACTAATCAGGGTGGACGTCCAAACCATCTACGTTTGAGGATGTCACCACAACAATTTGCTAGATTCCAACCGCCAGCCGTAAACAAGACATCAACCCCTGCATCTCGTCCTGCTAGTCAGAATTTTCAGACCCCAGCACAGGGCAACAATGCACTAGGAGGGAATCAGCAGTCTGCCGTGAAAAGATGCTATACCTGCAATGAGCCAGGGCACTTTTCTAATAGGTGTCCACAGAAGGGAGACATCACGCCGGTTCATTTCAACTTGGGAACAACACCTGCCAAGGCACCAACCTCAGGAGGAAATCGTGCGCCAGGTCAAGCTGGAGCAACCCCGCAATCAACAGTGCGTGGAAGGATCAACCACATCACTGCAGATGGAGCTCAGGAGGCTACAGACGTCGTACTGGGTAAGTTTCGGTCAACTCGATTGCTATCGCTTTATTTGATTACGAGCTTCGCGATTCGCTCGCTTCTCAAAGTTTTGCAACCAAGAATGGATTTAAAGTGGTGAATCTTAAGTGTGTGCTCTTAGTCCAAGCCCGTGATCCGAGCTTAGATCTAGCCTTGGGTGTTTGGGAGCTAAGTTGCTTATGGATGGGATAGAATTTCTAGCTTAATCTTATCTTGACAGATGCGCAATCCTAGACGCGTCATCCTTGGAATGGATTGGTGTCTAAGCACAAGGCCGTTTTGGATTGTGGCCAAAGGATCGTGACTTTGGAAGGCCCTAGTGGCAAGAAAGTAGAGTTTCAAGCGACCGCTCGAGATGGGCAATTAATGGTCAACAGCGTGAAAGCCATCAAGATGGAAGATGTGCGATGAGTCGTGAATACCGGATGTGTTTCGGAAGATTTGCGGGATTGCCACCGGACCGTGATATCGAGTTCGTGATCGAGTTAGTGCGGGGACAAGACCGATATCAAAAAGACCATATCGGATGCCTACCGACGAGTTAGTGGAAATGAAGAAGCGATTGAGGAACCGCAAGAGAAAGGCTTCATTAGACCTAGTTCATCGCCGTGGGGAGCCCGGTTTTGTTTGTTCGTAAGAAGGACGGAAGTCTTAGGATGTGCATCGATTATCGTGCCATTGAATGAAGTAACGATCAAGAATAAGTATCCGCTGCCCGGGATCGGCGACTTATTTGATCGCTTAAGAGGAGCTGGAGTTTTCTCGAGATAGATCTTCGCTCGTGATATCATCGCTGAAGATCCGAGCGGAGGATGTGCCTAAGACCGCGTTTTCTACGCGATATGGACATTATGAGTTTACATCATGTCATTTGATTGACTAATGCCCCGGCATATTTCATGAACATGATGAATAAGGTTTTCATGGAATATTTGGATAAGTTTGTTGTAGTCTTCATAGACGATATCTTGGTTTACTCAAAGACAGAGGAAGAGCACGCAGAACATCTCAGAATGGTTTTAGAGAGGCTGCGAGAACATCAGTTGTATGCTAAGTTTAGCAAGTGTGAATTTTGGAAGGAGAAAGTTGAATTTCTGGGTCATGTAATGACTACTAAAGGAGTGGCAGTCGACCCAAGCAAAGTGGACGCAGTGTTGCATTGGGAGCAACCGAAGTCTGTTACCCAGATCCGTAGTTTTCTGGGAATGGCGGGATATTACCGTCGGTTCATAGAGGGATTCTCAACGATTGCTAAACCCCTTACGCAGTTGTTGAAGAAAGAGAAGAAGTTTGCATGGACGCCAGAGTGCGAGAAAAGTTTCATGGAATTAAAGAAGCGTTTAACAACAGCCCCCGTATTAGTATTGCCAGATGTGCAGAACGGATTTGATATTTATTGCGATGCTTCAAAGCAAGGCTTGGGATGCGTGTTAATGCAAGAAGGCAAGGTCGTGGCTTATGCGTCAAGACAATTAAGACCGCATGAAGTGAATTATCCAACGCATGATTTGGAGTTAGCTGCCGTAGTGCATGCTTTAAAGATATGGCGTCATTATCTCATAGGAAATAGATGTGAGATATATACAGACCATAAGAGCTCAAATACATATTCACTCAAGCGGATCTGAATATGAGGCAGTCAAGGTGGCTAGAGCTAATTAAGGACTATAATGTGGGGATCCATTATCATCCCGGAAAGGCCAATGTGGTAGCAGATGCTCTGAGTCGAAAGAGCCATAGCGCAAATACACTAACAATGGAGGATCAACCAGAATTATGCAAGGAATTTCAGAAACTAAGGTTGGAAGTCATTCCGCAAGGAATGGTAGTCAGATCGAAGTAAAGCCAACATTTGGAAGATCAGATTAGAGAAGGCCAGAAAGATGACGAAAAAATTTCTAAGATTAAAGCTAAAAAGGAAGAAGGCCTAGCCGTAGATTTCACTCTGGATGAGCAAGGAACCATGTTCTTCAAAGGCCGAATTTGTGTGCCGGATAAAAAGGAACTAAAGCAATTGATTCTTGAGGAGGCTCATGACTCTAAGAACTCGATTCACCCAGGAAGTACCAAGATGTACCAGGATTTAAAGGAGTGATTTTGGTGGCCTAACATGAAGCGTGAAGTAGCTGAGCATGTTGCTTTATGTGACGTATGTCAGAGGGTAAAGGCCATGCATCAAAGACCAGCCGGTTTGTTGTAGCCATTGAAAATTCCGGAATGGAAGTGGGAGGAAATCAGAATGGATTTTATCACCGGTTTACCTAAAACTCAGAAAGGTTACGATTCCATTTGGGTAATTGTGGATCGCCTAACCAAGGTCGCCCATTTTATCCGAAGAAAGACCACCTACTCGGGATCGTTTAGCGAGTTGTACATGTCAAGGATTGTATGCTTGCATGGAGTGCCCAGAAGATCGTGTCGGACAGAGGTACCCAATTTACCTCAAGATTTTGGAATAAGTTGCACGAAGCAATGGGAACTCTTTGAATTTTAGTACAAAGATATCACCCGCAGCGGATGGTCGACCGAAAGAGTAAATCAGATTTTAGAGGATATGTTGAGAGCTTCTGCTTTAGCTTATGCTACATCTTGGGATAAAAGTTTGCCATATGCAGAGTTCAGTTACAATAATAGTTATCAAGCTAGCCTACAGATGTCCCTGTTTGAGGCGTTGTATGGACGTGCTTGTCGTACTCCGTTGAATTGGAACGAAACAGGAGAACGTTTGGTGTTTGGGCCAGATATTCTCGAAAAAGTCGAAATACAAGTTGCAATGATCAGAGAAAGGTTGAAGATAGCACAGTCAAGACAGAAAAGCTATGCAGATAACTGTCGCCGAGAATTGAGTTTTGAACCAGAAGATCATGTGTATCTTAGAGTTACCCCTCTTAAGGGCGTTAAAAGATTTCATGTTAAAGGGAAGCTTGTGCCAAGATATGTTGGTCCGTTTAAGATTTTGAGCCGTCGAGGAGAGGTAGCTTATCAGTTAGAGTTGCCTCAGTCCTTGGCAGGAGTGCATGATGTATTCCATGTGTCGCAGCTTAAGAAGTGTCTCAGAGTGCCAACGGAGCAAACCTCGTTGGATGCAATAGAGCTGCAAGAAGATTTGACTTACAAAGAGCAACCGGTCAGAATTTTGGATGTTATGGAACACAAGACCAGAAACAAGTCTACTCGCTTTTGCAGAGTTCAGTGGAGCAATCATTCCGAAAGTGAAGCCACTTGGGAGCGAGAAGAGGATTTGAAGTCAGAATTTCCGAACCTATTCTCTAGTTAGCCCTGAATCTCGGGGTCGAGATTCTATTAAGGGGGGGAGGTTTGTAACATCCCAAAATTTGGCTTAATTAAGTTTTTATTTCTTATTTGTGCATTTATGATTTTCTGGAATTTATTTGGATTTTTCTGGATTTATTTGAATTAATTTGAAATCAAGTTTATTGCCTTTTATTCAAATCTATCTAAATCTGTGCAAAGTTAAAATAAAGTTTTGCCAAAAATATTTTATTCGAGTCCAGAATGTCTCAAAGTATTTTTGAGATTTTTCTTGGATTTTTCCCGATTATTTTATTGCCTAAAATAAATAAAATGAATTTCAGTGATTAATTTAATTGGAAAAACCTTTTGAAAAAATTTGAGCGATAATGGCCTCGGCAGTGTATTGTCGCTGGTGGTTCGAGAAGCGCCCCCGTTTGGCTCGCCGAAATCGCGTCTCCGTCGTTGGATCAAGATCGCGACGGTGGGATCTTGTCGTCTGGGTTCGGGACTCGGGCGGATCATCGCCGTTGGAAAGAAATCGCGGGGTTAAGATTAGATCGAGGCGCGTGATCCCGACCGTTGGTAGCAGATTGACGGCGTGTGGTTGTCGTCTCGCGAAGGACTCGAGTCCCGCCGCACGCGTTCGCCGCCGCCGTTAGGATCTAGGGTTTCCGTTCAGCGCGCTTGCCGAGGCTATAAATAGGCGTGGTAGGCCCCGAGGTTCATCCTCAGCGCGCGCGTCTTACGGTCGGAAGGGTTTCGTGAGGATCATCGGAAGCGCGAGAGGAGCTCGCGGAGTAGAGCGCCGGTCGCCGCGTTTTTGCTCAAGTCGCCGCCGTTTCATCGGTTTCGGCGTTTTGGTTCAAGATCTGAACTTCGCCGGAGTGTGCGCGTCGATCGCGCCACTTCTTCACGTCGGGACACGCTAACACCGCCGCCGTGGTTTCTTCCTCATCTCCAGTGGTTTTCTTCGCCGTCGCTTCGCCATTAGTCTGAGGTGAGTTTTTGACCGTCGGATCTGAGCGAACGGGGAAGATTGAACCGCGTCACGGGTATCTGTCGCCGTTCGATCGAATCGGACCGTAGATGCGTGCCGCGTGTCATGCATCGGCGGGGCGGCGCTGCAACCAATCTGATCAAGACGCGTGGCGCTGCGGGTATCGAGGCGTCGTGCGCCGGGTTCACGGTGGACCAGAGGAGGTTCTGTGGATCGGGTCCATATGCCCGAGACGCGTGTCAAGCTCTGATTGGCTGGCGCCAGGGCTGACGTCAGCAGGATGTCACGCTTGCGCAATAATTCGGTTTTCGGATTAAAAATAAATCTGTTAATTTCGAATTTCTGATTTTTGCAATTTCAGTATTTAATTCAAACTTCAAAAGGCTATATCTTTTGCATCGTAACTCGGATTTGAGTGATTCAAATTCTAAAAATTTGTAAAATTGAGATTTATTTAATGGTGAATTTTAATTGATTTTTGGAGTTAATTTGCTCTCTGTTTTGGTATATATTTGTTTTTCTTCTTCGGTACGCGTAGATGTTGAATTGTGCGACGCTTCGGAGGAAGATCCAACAACTCAAGAGCAAGTTCCAGAACCAGATCAGGACCTATTCAAAGGCAAGTTGTGCTTGATCATGTTGAACCCATGTTTATAAAATTGCTATATTTGTTTTACCCCATTGCATATATTTCAAATATACAATTGTTTCAAATTAGATTGGGCGTAGCTAATATACCAGATTGATCTATACCCTGCCTTGTCATTGTATGCCATGATCCATTGTCACCCTAGATTGGTTTAATATAGTTGATTAGTAATTATGATCAACATTGGAGGATTAGTTCGTATTAGCTGCTTAGCCTTGCCACGTCATCACATGTGTCAGAATCATTGATAATTAATCTTGATTAATGGAATATGGAACAATATTATGAACTTGTGTGTCATGTGGGATCACACGATGAGATTTAGTTGTTGTGGCGAGTCATGTCACGCAACGATGTTGAATTGTTGATGGCACGTGGTGCTTGGTAATCAACGGGGTGATAATAACTTAGATTGGGGCAAGTGACAAGGGGCGAGGATGCCAAGGTGGGCCCGATGGGCAGAGGGTATGTGGATGTCTTGCCTTGATCACACTAAGGACTTAACCTTGCAAGCCTTTGACTGAGTCAATCATGCAACCACATGTGCAGTATGGGCCACCTAGTGAGTAATTTGCAATGTCTTAATTTTGGTACTATCGTGGTCGGTGTGAGTTCCGAGTTAGGGAGTAATTCACATGGCGCAAGAGGGGCCACGGATGTGGTAACCAGTCCCACCAGTGTTGAAACCTTAGCGGGTAGTATCGGGTTAAGCCAGAGCATTGTAAAGGCTTTGTTATAATCACTCGCCTTGGTGGTGTTTGGTTGTATCACGTGGGTAAAGTGCATAACCTCTACAGAGTGTAAAACTATTCGGATAGCCGTGCTCGCGGTATTGAGCAATGCTCGGGAATTACAGTTAAGGGTTAGCTTAATTAATTGGACAACATGGTTGGGATGGCGGGATGCCATATGGAAGATGGAATTTGACTTAGGATTGGAAACTTGGTTTACTTAAGAAATATTGAATTTATTTATTTATTACTGTTATTTGTTTTACAATCTTTACAATGTATTTATTGTATTTGTTCATAAATGCTGCTTATTGCAAAATAGCCATGATAGCCTATCCATTGGAATAAGCCTTACATATAGATACATAGAATTGCATTCTGTGCTCAACTTGTTGAGTGCTTTAAGTACTCACCCTTGCCAAACAACAATAATCAACAGTTGAAGAATCTACACCTGTGTTGGAAGATGAAGTCCAGGAAGACACGAGTCATTAGGGTCCGAGCCTTGTCGGTTGCCTGTGGTGAACTGATGAGCTAACTACGTTTCCTACTTTCCGCTGCTTAATTACTAGTTTATATTTTCAGTCTTGCCCTGCGTGGCTTAATAATGTAAGTTGGTCATAAGATCATATATTTAGCTATATCAATAAATGAACTATTATTCTATTATCTTTGTGTATGATGTGATATGTACCAATGTTAAGCTGTGTGCACTAGCGTTGATCCTGGGACTAGTGCGGTAAACACAGTGGGTTCGAATCAGTGGATTCGGGTCCTTACAGTGCAGATGAGGGCAGTTCTGGATCCGATCTTTAGATTGAGTTTTGGGCACTTCTGGTCAGTTTCAGAGGTTCCAGGTGTTGTAAAAAATGTATATTATTTTCTAAAGTTTCATTACAATACAAGAACATAAAATTTGGTGTAGCAGATTAAAAGTTATGGCCTATTGAAGTTCACTATCCTGAAACATGTCGTTGCTGGAAGCAGTCATGGTAATCTGTAGATTAGGACCTCTTAATGGAAGAATTAAATTATCACCACAAATAGAGAAAGCTAGATAATTTTTTGTGGATTTCAAAAATGTTATATTTTACTATATTTGGAGTTTTATAAAAGTAGTTACGAAATTGTGAAGCCTGCTGTCCAATAGGATGACAGAACGGTGTTCGGGGCTGAATTCGAATGGTTAGATGAATTAATTTAAAAAGAAGGATAACTAGGAAATTGTAGGTAATTTCCTGTAGATTTCATAAAGTATATGATTTCCTATGTTTTGGCTTATGAGCTAAAATATATGGTCTTTTGTCCTCTAGGACAGCAAGGGGTTAATCTATCCAGTGATTGAGAAGATTTAACTTCGGGGTTGCGTGTAGCTGCGATATTGTTATGTTTGACGTATGTACTGCTATGGCATGTTTTTATGGTGATTTGCTTATTGTAGGTGGTGTGACTTCGGGTGTGGCTTCAACCTCATGCCACTCCACTTTGCTTGGTAAAGAGGCAAGTATATCGTACAAAGGAAAATGGGGTGGAAATGAGTTTAGTTTAATTTGACATCTTGCTATCTTGCTGTTTTCGTATACATGATTATAGTTGCTCGTTGTTACATTTATGTGGAATATCTTTTGTGATGACAATGTATATATGTGAGAATGACCATTTGATAATTTTGTTATATGGCAAAGGTATATTGAAATGAAATGTTGCATCATTTGCATTCATATCATGATAAGAGTTTTGAGCCAGGACGGTAAGAAAGTCATATAAGGTTATATGATTAATCCGAAATGCTCTTGTGTAAGACCTATCAAGTAGTCCCATCCGTGGGGATGGATAGGATGAGACCTACTTGTAGGCCCCTCCACTTGGATAGAAGGGAATGAGAGTGTGACATCGACGGGTGTGCACTCAGCTATACCAGTATAAGCTATGAAAAATGTATTTTGAGCATGAAAGCATGGTGCATTGCATGTTTGAAGAAAAGAGAGTTTAAATGATGATGGTTCAATGCTTATATAGATTGTGTAGTAAGTGTATCATATTGTTTGAGTAACTACATGTCTTATTATCCTTGTATGATGCTGAGTTTTGGACTCACGCTTGTTTACTTAATGTTTTAGGGACTTTGAGGCCGACATGACGGGAATGGGAGTAGAATAGACACGACACATATCAATTGCTCCACTATCATGATAATGTTTAGCATTCCGGAACATGATTAGTTAATGAATAAATAAACAAATTAATTATTCGAATACTTTAGTATGTGCAACCTATAAGGATTTATTTTATTTGGTTAAGTTATGTTGGTGGCTTATTTATATAATTTTGTGCATGTGCTTCGTTATTGACTGTGGTCATTCCTCGCTATACCTTGCAATTGAAATTTGGCCTAGATGTTAAAGTTGGTGCTTACTGAAATTGTGATATATATTGGTTAAATAGTATGGTGGATGTCATGTTTAACGTCATTCTTTGTTGGAAATATCTTAAGGTTGTTGTATAATGTCTAGTAGGCAAGTATGATGTTGCTGAAATTTTTTATTAATGATGGTTTACTATTATTGCCAAGGCATGGTTAAGTGACATTTAGGGCACATGGGTGCCGTGGTGTTATACGCAGTGCGCTGCCGCCTACCGTCAACACTAGGTCTTGAGCCGTCGCTACTGACGTGGAGCCATGTCATAACCACGTAGATGCCAGGTCAACCGCCACGCAAACAAAAGTCCACATAAGATCTAAATAGATCTATTCCACCATGACCCATGTCTATGATGCATGGGTTCACATGTCAAAGAGTCAAGCCATGCACTATGTTCATGGACCCGGTCAATAGACTAAGGGCCCACATGTCATTCTCTGGTTACTTTCCTAAATTCTAAAAATTAAAAATAAATTTAGAATTTTCCTCGGGCTAACTTGTTAGTCTCTCAAAGAGGAATATTCTCTTCCCTCTCAATTTTCAGGATTTGTTTATCTAATAAATCTTCCAAGAGTCGGTTCTCTTCACACAAACTCCGATTGAGTTCATTCAAGTTCTTAAATTTATCTAAATTTGAGACCTACACTCCAGTATATTTATTTTTATTTTTGGAGTTTGTTTGTCCTCTAGTTTGTATTTATTTTGCTTTTCATTAATCATTTCACTTAGATGTTGAAGTGTCGGGAGCTTTTGATTGAGAAGAGTTGACTCAAGATTAAGACCAAGATTTATTCAAAGATAAGTAGTGCTTTGACCATGTTGAACCCAGTTTTACAAATGTTATTTTGTTTCAAATTATTGCTTGCTAGTTCAAATTATCAATTTTTTTAATTATTTTTGGAATTAGTTATGCAACCTATTTGAATCATACCTCCACTATAGATCGCAGAATCCCCAAGCTCAGGACTTTTTGAGCCGGGAGGGGCCGGCTCGGCTCGCGGCTCGAGCCGAGCCGGCCAAATTTTTTTACATCCGTGTCCTTTTGTAAAAAAAATAAAATACGGATAGGTCCTTTTCGGGAAAAAAACGATTTGGTCCTTTTTTTCGAAAAAGATTATAAATTACGTCCATGCCCTTTTAGCGTTTTTAGGAGTAGCGCTCGGGTCCTTTTTAGAAAAATCGAAATTACGTTCAGGTCCTTTTCGTAAGGAAAAAAACATGTCTTTTTTTTTAAAAAAAAATATGCATTGCATTTATGTACTTTTTCCGTTTTTCTAGCATTACGCTTAAACCCTTTTGCGAAAAACACAGGCTTATTTTTATATCCATTTCGTGCATTTTCTCGATTTACTCGTGTGTGGAGCGTCAATCGCACGTTTTGTCGATTTTCTAGCGTGGACAGCGGCGCCCGCGGCGTGGCACGCCGCGCATAAATTTCTATTTTTACCTACTTTGTCATTTGCTATGCCATGATCATTTGTCACCCTAGGCTAGATAGTTAATATTTGGTCACTAATATATAAAGAACGTGGGATGGTTAGAACGTGTTTAGTATGCTTAACCATGCAACGGGTTATCAATATCATTTTGAAATCAAAATTCAAATATGACTAATTGTCTATGGAACATTTTTATGAAAAGGGTGTATCATGTGTTGTTACACGATGATGATATTGATAGCATTTGTCGCATGATAATCAACAAGGGTGGTAAATGATTTACATTGAGACAACTGGCAGGAGGAAATGTGCTGGGTGGGTCTGTGTGGATCAAGTGATATAGTTGGTGTGAAAAAGTAGATTGGAATTCTTGTCTCGATCGGTTAAGTACTTAAACTTGTAAGCCATTGAAGTACACTAAACATACAACCACGTGTTTGTTATGGACCAGACCTAACTCAGTAAGTTAACGAGTCTTGACATGTGATATCTCAGGGGGTAGACTAAGCTGTGTGCAAGGTTGGAGAAGGTGCATGTTGTAGTGGCTCTACATCTTGAACAATCATTATTCCTAGTCCAACGATGAGTTCCTCCCATTTTTCTGCTCCATGTGAGGGTGGAATGGTGAGATTAGACTTTTCGGTAGGGCTAATGTTTGGATAGAATTTCTGAAAGTTTTTGTTACGAACTTCTTAGTCGCACATTAAAGGAAATGTGTAATGGAAGGCATTAAGAGATTGATCATATCTTATGGATAAAGTGTATAACCTCTGCAGAGTGTAAAACTATTCGAATAGTCGTGTCCTCGGTTATGAACAATGCTCAGGAATTTCATACAAGTGTTTGATTTTACAAATTAAAACTTGGGAAGGAAGGCTGTGGGCTAGGAAAAGTAAATAGAGTGGACTGTGTGCCAGTTCAGGTTTATCTTGAGAAATATTTTAGAATCTTATTATTACTGTTATTTGTTTTACATTTTGCTTTAATATATTATTGTATTCAATTTCAAACATCACTTTGTGCAAAAGTTACCCTATCAGCCATTCTTTGGAATAATCCTTGCATATAGTTGTATTAGACTTGCATTTTGTACACAACTTGTTGAGTACTTTATATGCTCACTCTTGCAATAATAATCAATCAATTGGAGAAGAAGAGTCAACACCAGCTATGGAGGAGGAGTATCGTGAGGAGGCCGGTTATTAGGATTCAAGCCATATCAATTGCCCGTGGCAGGTCGATGGGTGTATTCGTTGAAGTTTCCATTCCACTACAGTTTGTCTTATTCAGTGAATAAGCCCTACAAAGCATATTGAATGTAAACTTGACCATAACATAAGCACACTATCTATTTATTTATCAAATTTAGTCGTTTATTCTTATTCCGCTTTGAGTGGAGTTGATATTTTGTCTATGTTGCCACCATGTGCACTAGCGTGATCCTAGACTAGTGTAGTATACATAGAGGGTCTGAATTTGCATATTCTATTGTAGTATACATAAAGAGTCTGGATTTGCATATTCGGGTCCCGTGAAATATGGTATCAAAGCCATATCAACTGTAGATCTAAACCCTAGTTAGTCTAGACATTTCTAATATCTTAAAAATTATGTTCTCAAGATAAAACTAACCTGTAAGACTAATAAGTTTTCGACTTACGGTCTCTCCCTTACTCATCTCATTGCTAAAATTCTCTTTCTCCCCTGTTGGTTTAAGCATGTTTCTTACACTAAGTTGTCTTTAATAGATGACGATGCTTCACACCTATGGAGAGCGCACTAGAGTTATGTCGTTGAACAATGGGAGAGTTTTGCAAGAACTTGGCGGTTATGAGAGGCCACTTTATAAGGGAATAAACTGGACAATGAATGGTAAAGGCCATGGAGTGGTGTGTAAAATCACTATATACGCTAGAAGAATGCCAAGGCCAGTTGTCCCATCGGTCTCATAGTCAGAAGGCTCACTTTTAAAGCTAATATCCAAGAATCTTCATGTCTTGCACTCCTCCGTATCTATAACAAGCATGCCAGTGAGATGCGACATACTGTATTATGACTTTATCCCTGAGGTCATCCTACTCATTGTCCAACCACTGAAAATGAAAAGATTCTACTATCCTCCATCTTGCTCAAAAGCAAGTCATGGAGGACATGTCTAAGAGCTGCATGGAGCTTATGAGGAAAGTCTCTAGCGACGTGCCACCCAGTCAGCCCGATTTTCCTCAGCTCCTCGATCTTCCGGACATAATAAGCATTGCGGGCGGTCAAAGGAGGGACTTTCGTCCAGAGGTCAATCGGATGAAGGAAGAGTGGTCGATAAGCTAGAGGGAAGTTCACGGTGTCTGAAGAGGTGATGTAAAACCACCGTTTCTTCCAATCCAAAATCCAGGAGGAGGTAATGGGGACAAGAATATATGAATTCGACACGCCGTTGCAGAGATGAAAACCGGCACCCCCAACAGCCTCGTTCTTCGTCGCCCGTTTTAAATTGTAAAAATGGTGGAACAGGTTGAGGCTGGGATTGATACCTAGAAAAGCCTCACAAAGATGGACAAACATGTTGACCATTGTGATCGAATTGGGGCTCAGGTGGAAAAGCTAGATCTGGTAGAACTCAAGGACCGAGAGCAAGAACAGAGAAGGGGGAAAACTGAGTCCACAGTGGAAAAAGGCCTCGAACACAACGGCCTCATCCTCATTCTAGGGGGTGGGATACAGCTCACATTGTGACGGCCTCCAATGGAAGAACTCCCGTGGAGGAACGAAGCCATCTTTCTCTAGCTTGATAAGACGCTTCTCCGTCATGGTCAATTTCTACCACACCCTCTCGAGGGCCTCATCCTCAAAGACCACTTCGGCCATCTTAGGTCTCTTCTCCGGTGGCAGAGCAACTCCGGTGCTGGTTGAAGGGTTGGATGCCATTGAGGAAAATGTGGGGCAGGTTCTTTAAAGGTGGCAGCGCTAGAGCTTAAGGAGCGCAACAAAGGTTTTGAGAGTAAGGCTGGAGGCGAGAAGGAGGGGAATGGCTACAGTTCCAGATCTGGGAATTTACAGGCTAAAATCTTCTCTCCAGGTGAACGGTTCATTCCCCACGGTATGGCGCTTCGATCGGCACAAAAGGCAGAATGACGGCGCTGCACCCATCTTGGCATTACAAACAAGAGCAATAAATGCTCAACTGCCCAACGTTTAGATTTTTTGAATTTTTTTCTAACTCTGCTCAGAGTCGAGTCGATAAGTCAACATCGAGTAACTTGCGGTTACCCTGACGACTCGATATGGGCTGATGGCACAGCGCTCGACCCAGCACATCCCTACTCGATACTCAGCGATTCCCAATCTACTCGAATCATTTGACCACAAGCAGGTGAGGCATTACTCGACCAAGCTAGGGCTTGGCAGTAATTGACCAAGCGTTTGAGCGGACCCTCTGCTGAACAGAGTTCGGGGGCTACTGTCGAATATCTAAATATGGGGTATGAGCACGTGCAGGATACGCGAAGGATTTTTCCTAACAACATACAGAGACTCCGGATATCACGGGCCCAACTCTACGGGATAAGATGCGCGGAGGGGATATTTCCATACCAGGAAGGACTCGATCACTTTTTCCATACAAGGAAACCGACTCGAGTACGCCTAGTATCTAGGGAAGTTTGGATATGCTGTGAAGCTCACGCAACGATGGACTCCTCATCGACTACTATCTGGTATCCAAACCGACTACAACTCAACCTGAGGCTGAGATACCTCGACTATATAAGGACGGGGGTAGGTGTCCTCAGGGCAAGACTTCTAGACCAGAAGAGAAGAGAATACCTTTGGCAAAAAGCACCCAGGATCCAGCGAACTACGCTTTGTCAAACTTCAACCCTAGCCTAGCCATAGCCTAAGTTCAATGTTCCTTGTAACTAGGTATAGACACATTGCTCTGTATTCCATACACCATATACACATATCATCCACACAGGATTTAGGGTTTTACTCCGCTAAGGGGCCCGAACCTGTCTACATCGTGTGCCTCTGATTTTGTGCTTGACTCTGATAGCCCGAAGGTATCCTAAGTTATAAGTTTATTGTTGATTTCTAACCTTCGACACTAGTAATAATTATATCATCTACATAAATCAAGACAAAGATTGTTACTCCAGACTTCTTGAAGATGAATGGTGATGTATAAGTCTTTGAAGCTACGAATCCCAACTCTTGTAGCTTTAGGCTGAGATGTGCAAACCAAACCCTAGGTGCTTGTTTCAAGCCATATAGGGCTTTGTCAAATTTGCAAACATATTTTGGATGCTGGCTATCCTCATAACCTGGTGGTTGACACATATATACTTATTCCTTTAACACACCATGCAAGAAAGCATTCTGTATGTCAATTTGTCTCAGTGACCAACCTTCTGAAATAGCTATGGACAAGACAAGCCGAATCGTCGTGGGCTTAACCACAGGACTAAAGGTATCGGCATAGTCTATCCCATACCGCTACTTGAAATCTTTTGCAACAAGCCGTGCCTTATATCTATCAATGGAGCCATCTGCCTTGTGCTTGAGTTTGAATACCCATTTGCATCTGACTATGTTTTGACTTCTATTCGGAGGCACCAATCTCCATGTACCATTCCCATTGAGGGCCTAATACTTTGTGTCCATAGCCGCTTTCCACTGTGAATTCTTCATTGCTTCATGATGAGACTCTGGCTCGGTTTCAGTGATAGCCAAGAAACCTCATCGGTTGAGAGGATACTGAATTGTGCCGTCATGAAATTCCCTGGGCCGAGAGATATTGTTTTGCAGCCGTGTACGTGGGTGATACAGCTGTGCTAGTTACTGTTTTGCTACTGGTGACACCAACAACTATTATTGTGACCCCCTGTATCAGAACCGATGGATGGTGATGAGATACCTGAGGCAACAAAATCATCTGGAGGAATGGCATTAGTAATAGGTAAGCGATCATCAACATTTGGAACATCAAGAATTGCTGATTCATGCAAACGAGAAGGGATAGATATAGAGGGCTGTATCTATATATCTTAGGGTCTTTCGTAATTACCTAATAGTTTCAAAAAATTTAGAAACCTCCTATTCACCCCCCCCCTCTAGTCAGTTGTCCTTGATCCTACAAGTGGTATCAGAGCTTGGACTCTCTTTTGGGGCTTCACCGCCTAGAGAGTAAGGATGGCTAGCGATGGGGTGTCAATAGGCAAGGCGCCATTTTTCGATGGTACCAATTATGCTTATTGGAAAATTCGCATGACCGTTTATCTTAAGACCATGAGCCCAAGTATGTGGAGAATTGTAGTTGAAGGTTTCACTCCGGGGGTCAATCCCACACTCGCAATAGATCAAGAGGAGCGAAACACTCATCTTAATGCTCAAGCTATGAATGCTCTTTTTGGTGCTTTGAACGCGGATGAGTTCAATCGAGTGAGCAATCTTGAAACCGCTCATGAGATTTGGACAACCCTCTCGAAAATTCATGAGGGAACATCCTCGGTCAAAGAAGCCAAATTGCATATGCTTCGAATCAAATATGAGAGTTTTATTATGTTGCCTCATGAAAACATCAATGAGATATATTCACGGTTGAACAACATAGTAAATGAGCTCAAGGGCCTTGGAGCATCACTAATCGATTTTGACATTGTTCGTAAGATGCTTAGGGCTCTTCCGGAAAAATATGAGACCTTGGTGACGTTGTTTCTCAACTTATCGGAGTTGCCAAGAATGACGCCAACGGGACTCCTTAGAAATATCATAACCAATGAGCTTTACAAGAAGGACAAGGAAGAGCTTTTGGAGCAAAGCTCTTCGAAGAAGAAGAACATCGCCTTCAAGGCAAAGGCGGAGTCAAGCGATGAGATGCTTAATGACTCCGATGACGATGAAGACACCGAGGAGGAAATGGCCCTCCTTGTAAGAAGAATGAGAAGATTCATGAAGATGCGCTCAAGCACAAGTGCTCCTCAAAAATTCAAGAAGGGACAATACTCTAGCACCAACCGATATGCAAATATCCGGTGCTATGAGTGTGATGAGAAGGGACATATTGCCTCAAAATGTCCAAAGAAAAGAGACGACAAAAACAAGTCCCCCTTGAAGAAGAAGTTTCTTCATGGGAAGAAGAAGCTCTTCAAGAAGTTGAATAAAGATGGGAAAGGCGAGGCTCACATTGGGGAGTGGAACTCCGAAGAAGAATATTCGGACTCCGACTCTTCTGAGGATGATACACCTCTAAAGAAGAAGGGTCTTGCTGGCATCGCTATTGAAGAGACTTCATCACCTTTCGTCACTCCCTTGTGTCTTATGGCAAAAGGAGATTTTAAGGTAAAGTCAAATGATGATGAACCCTCCTATGATGAATTAATGGATATGCTTGAGGACTTGAATAAGTATCTCGGTAAAGAAAAGTCTAAACATAAAGCTTTGAGAAAAGAATACCTCTCTCTCAAAGACTCTTATGAGGAGCGAAAGGAAGCTCATGAGACTCTTCTTGCTAAGGACCATTCAAAGTCTCAAAATGATATAGGGATTAGTTGCAAGATTATTGATGATGTATCTTGCTTAGAAATCGATTCATGTTGTATATCAAAAACTAGCACATCTACATCTTGCGATGATTTATTTGATATCCCATCAACTTCATGCTCTAGCTCTACTTTTTGCCATGAAAACCTAGTAGTAGAAAATAATGAACTTAAGGAATAAGTGAACAAACTTAGCAAAAGTCTTGATAGATGTTTTAAGGGTAAAGACTCTCTTAATAAAATCTTGAATGGTCAAAGATGCTCCTACAATAAAGAAGGACTAGGATATGTTCCTAATAAGGCAAAAAGATCAATAACAAAGCTCATCTATTCGTTAAATCAAATGGGAAGTTTTGTTATAAATGTCATGAAGTAGGTCATCTATCAAATAATTGCTTCTTGGATAAAACAACTAAGAATAACATTTATGACTCTTGCTATGTGCTTAAGAAAGATAGTTTTGGTAAAATTATTGCTAAATTTGTTGGCACTCCTATACTTGGCCGCAAAAAGAATGCCATTTGGGTGCCCAAAGCCTTGGTTACTAACCTCCAAGGATCCAAACAAATTTGGGTACCTAAAAGGACTTGATTCTCTTTTGTAAGTAAACTACAAAACCGGTGGACGGCATTGGGTGTTGGATAGCGGATGCACTCAACACATGACCAGTGATCGGAAAATGTTCACCACCTTTGAAGTAGGGAATGGGCAAAACGACAAGATCACATTTGGCGATAATAGCAAAGGAAAGGTATTAGGTTTGGTAAAATTGCTATCTCAAATGACCTTTCTATTTCAAACGTTTCTCTAGTAGAAACATTAAATTTCAATTTGTTATCGGTTGCTTAAATTTGTGATCTTGTTCTTACTTGCATGTTTTCCAAGAATGGTGTAGTGATCTCTAAAGAAAATGATAATTCTTTAGTGTTCAAAGGTTTTAGATTTGGAAATTTGTATTTAGTAGATTTCACCTCAAATGAGTCATGTATTCAAACTTGTTTAATTGCAAAAACATCTTTAGGATGGCTATGGCATAGAAGACTAGCTCAAGTTGGAATGATCCAAATCAAAAAGCTTTTTAAAAATGATTTAGTTGTGGACTTGAAAGATGTGAAGTTTGAGAAGAATAGACTTTGTAGTGCTTGTCAAGCCGGCAAGCAAGTTGCTAGTTCTCATTCTTCAAAAAGTATCATGTCCACATCTAGACCATTAGAGTTCTTACATATGGATTTGTTTGGCCCAATAACCTATAAGAGCATTGGAGGAAATTTTTATTGTTTGGTCATTGTTGATGATTATTCAAGATATACTTGGGTTTTCTTTCTTAATGATAAATCCGAAACTTCCGGTATCTTTAAAAACTTTGCAAAAATGGTTCAAAATGAATTTGATTTTAAAATTAAGAAAATTCGTAGTGACAACGGTTCCGAGTTCAAAAATACAAAAATTGAAGATTATTGTGATGAACTTGGAATAAAGCACGAGCTTTCCGCCACCTACACTCCGGAGCAAAATGGAGTTGTAGAATGGAAAAATCGAACATTAATTGAAATGGCAAGAACTATGCTTGATGAGTATGGCACTTCCGATAGCTTTTGGGCGGAAGCCATTAATACCGCTTGCCATGCAACAAATAGGCTTTATTTGCATCGTCTCTTGAAAAAGACCTCTTATGAACTTCTTGTAGGAAGAAGACCAAATATTTCTTGTTTTCGAGTTTTCGATTGCAAATGCTATATCTTGAAAAAGAGTATTCGACTTTCTAAATTTCAAAGTCGTTGTGATGAAGGGTTCTTGCTTGGATATTCCTCAAATATCAAAGCGTATTGTGTATTTAACAAAAATAAAAGTTTTGTTGAAGAAACTTGCGATGTTGAATTTGATGAAACTAATGGCTCTCAAGAAGAGCAAGAAAATTTGGATGATGTAGGTGAAGAAGGATTAAGGGAATCAATGAAAAACATGACGCTTAGAGACATAAAACCAAAGGAGGATAAACAAGATCAACCTTCATCCACTAAAGTTGAGCCTTCTACTTCCGCAACGCCAAGTCAAGTTCAACACATCGATGTGGATGAAAAGGAGAGTGATCAACAAACTGACACTCTACCTCAAAAAATTCTTCATGGACTCTCCAAAGATGATCCAATAGATCAAATATTGGGTGACGTTAGTAAGGGTGTTCAAACTCGATCTCGTGTCGCTTCTTTTTGTAAACATTACTCTTTCGTATCTTCTTTTGAACCTACTCATATAGATGAAGCTCTAAATGATCCGGATGGGGTGAATTCAATGCATGAAGAACTCAACAACTTTGCCCGGAATGATGTTTGGACCTTAGTAGAAGACCCAAAGAACACAACGTAATAGGCACAAAATGGGTATTCCGAAACAAACAAGATGAAAATGGTATAGTGGTAAGAAATAAGGCTCGGTTAGTGGCCCAAGGATTCACTCAAATCAAAGGATTGGATTTTGGTAAAACCTTTGCACCCGTAGCTAGATTAGAAGCCATTAGAATCTTGCTTTTGCATCTTGTTTTGATATTAAATTATTTCAAATGGATGTAAAGAGTGCATTTATAAATGGAGAAATATACGAATTGGTATTTGTTGAACAACCTCCTAGTTTTGAAAGCCCTAAATATCCAAATCATGTTTATAAGCTATCTAAGGTGCTATATAGTCTCAAACAAGCTCCTAGAGCATGGTATGAGCGGCTTAGAGACTTTTTACTTTCAAAAGGCTTCAAAATTGGGAAGGTTGATACAACACTCTTTACAAAAATAATTGATGAGGAATTTTTTGTATGCCAAATCTATGTTGATGATATTATATTTGGTTCTACTAACGAATACTTTTGCAAAGAATTTGGTGATATGATGTCTAGGGAATTCGAGATGTCAATGATTGGAGAATTAAGTTTCTTCCTTGGACTTCGAATTAAGCAACTCAAGAGTGGGACGTTCGTGAGTTAAACTAAATATGTGAAAGACTTGCTCAAGAGGTTTGGCATGGAAGACTCAAAACCTATCAAAACTCCAATAGCTTCCAACAGGCATCTTGATCTAAATGAGGGAGGTAAACCGGTAGACTTAAAACTTTATCGCTCTATGATTGGTAGTCTACTTTATCTCACCGCATCTAGGCCCGATATTATGTTTAGTGTGTGCATGTGTGCTCGTTTTCAAGCTTCCCCTAAAGAATGTCATTTAGTGGTTGTTAAGAGAATTCTAAGATATTTAAAACATTCCTCAAATATAGGGTTATGGTATCCTAAAGGTGCTAATTTTGATTTAATTGGATATTCGGACTCGGATTATGCGGGTTGCAAAGTGGATAGAAAAAACACCTCCCGGAATTGCCAACTTCTTGGTAGATCTCTTATTTCGTGGTTTTCCAAAAAACAAAATTCTGTAGCTCTATCCACCGCTGAAGCCGAATACATTTCCGCCGGTAGTTGTTGTGCTCGGATTATGGAATAAATTTTAAAAATGTGCCTCTATTATGTGATAATGAAAGTGCTGTTAAAATAGCCAACAACCCCGTTCAACACTCAAGAACTAAACATATAGAAATTCGTCATCATTTCTTGAGAGATCATGTTAGCAAAGGAGATATTGTGATTAGTCACATTAGAACTGAAGATCAATTAGCGGATATTCTAACCAAGCCTTTAGATGAAGCTCGGTTCTGTAAATTGAGGAATGAATTAAATGTCATAGATATCTCAAATGTGGCTTAAATATTTGTATCATGTTTGATTTTTATTGGATATTTTTTTGGATTTTATTTAATGCTCTTTAAATTCTTTAGATATAGCACACATTAAGGAGAAGTTTTTTTATCTTATATCTTCTACAATGGTTTTAAAAAAATATATATGTGTGTGAAAATCTTAAAATAGTGCCACATGTTCAATAAAGGGGTAAGTTTAAAAGTTCCTGAAAAATTTTATATAAGGATGGGATGCCAATGTATATCTTAAATAAAATGTTGAAACCTTATAAGCTATTTTGGATTTTCTGGATATTTATTTGTCTTTTGGTTGCTTAGTCTGGTAGCACCGCTCACACAAGGGCTGTAGCACCAGAGACCAGTACTACCGGCAAATCCTCGGTAACACTGGATTAATCGGGTTTTTGGGGGATAAGTCCCATGCGGTGCTACCGTCTCCTTCATCTCCTTCAGACTGCGCCACCTCTTTTCTCTCTCTCTCCTTTTCCCCTTTTGTTTCCTCAGTCAAATTTCTTCCAAATCCTCCGAAGAAAACAAGATTCTTCTCAATTTTCTTGTTCTCCACTTGATCCTCTCTCAAAGGTACCTTTTTAAGCTCAAAATTTATGGATTTTTCATGCCCAAGTTTCATCTTCATATCATTTTAGGGTTTGTGTGGAAAATAGAAAAATGTGAGAAAAATTTGTTGAAATTTGTGGTTGAAATAAATTTGAATTTGATAAGGAATATGTATGCTATTATGCCGCTTTCCTTGAATCAAATCAATCAAAATCATGAATTCTAACAAATTCCTGTTTAAAGCAAGAATCGGCCGGTCTCAGGTCCTGTCTGTGGTAGCACGCTTGCAGTCCGTGCTACCGAACTAGCATGGGCGGTAGCACCGGGATTGCAGTCAAATTTGCTCACAAATGTTTTTTTGACAAAATTCTCTATTTCTAGGGCATATCACCTTGGTCTTACTCCTTGAAATCCTCTTTTTATCCAGTAATCATGCCTAAGACCATAGGATTTGGTTCTTACATAAAAGTGGCAGCAAATCGAGGTCGCCCTCCTGCTCATGCAAGTGACAGCAACGATGATTTGCCCATTGCTTCTAGACTTCAACGAGCTGAGAAGAGAAGCAAGCAGAAGGCTGACGAAAGCTCCAAGAAATCCAAAGGAAAACAAACCTTATCAGAAACTGAAGTTGAAGATGCAAGTGATTCAATGAAAATAGACAAGTCTCAAAGTGGAGAGGAGTCCGAGGAAGAAAATCTTGATGATTTTGATCCTTCTGCTAATCTGAAGTCAATCAAGGGTGCACATACTTTTCTTTGAGAACTGCGAATCAATATTTGTTGCCTAGAAGTGCCACTGAGGACAGATTCAGAACTATGTTTCAGCAAAAAGTATTTTATGAAATTTACAAAGACAAGGAATTTGCTCATCATAAGTGGATAAATTGGGAGCATATCAGAAAAATTCCTTTGTTTGTGGGAGTACCAGAGTTATTTCATGGGGCTGGCCTGTCAGATTTTGTCAGTAAGAAGTGTGATTATAATGAAGATCTGATTAGACAATTTTATGCCACTCTTCACATTTTTGAGTCATTTGAGTCTATCACTTGGATGACAGATGCCGCAGTGCACACAGTCACCAAGAATGAGATTGAAGAGGCCTGGGGAATTCATCACAATGGTTATCCCAGTGTACACAGTGATAGAGTTATTCCCCTTGCCAGGAAGTTTGAGTTCTACGAACCAACGGCTTCAGTCAAGCGTCCAGGAAAAATGGCGCACCTTCTTCCATCAGCCAGTCTTATTAATCGAATTGTCAGAGTGACCATTCAACCCAAGAGCAGAAATTATGATGATATCAGAGGATATGCCTGGAATATTCTGAGTAAAATTATGAACAGACATAAGTTTGATGTAGTAGATTTCATGATTAGGGAGATGGCCTCATCTGCATGTGATAAAGGTAAAAGGATCTACCTTGCTCCATATATAATGAAGATTATTAAGAGGGTGTCTGGATTTCGAGGGGGTTGTGGGGGTGTTCATAAGCCCTATCGACCCCGTGAGGCAGCTCCTCAATCTATCAGTCAGCAAGGTCAATCTTCATCTCAGCAGCCTCAGTCGCAGGAGATACTAGTTGCCTCAGAGGCCCCACCTCCATCTCAGTAAGCATCTCATGATCAGTTCTTTGACAGTTTGAGGAATGATCTAATGAACAATTTGTCAAGTCTCAGATTTGACATGATGAGTGGCTTTTCTCGAATAGAGGAGTATCAGACTCAAACTAGGCAGATGGTTGAGGAGGTCAGAGGACGACTGGATTCGATTGATTCATCTATCTTCGAGCTCCGTTCGTCAGTTCCTATCTTTTATCAGCGTTCTGGATCTCGTGCTCCTCCATCTACTCCGCCTCCTCCTCCTCTTGCTCCTCCATCTTCTTGAAGCTCATCGAAGATCCTCTTTGCTTTTGGTATTTGATGCCAAAGGGGGAGAGTAAAAGTGAAGATAAAGTGGAAGAGTAGAAACTAAGTGATGCGCTATGTGGTTGATACTTGGTTGCTAGTAGAAACTAAGTGATGTGCTATGTGGTTGATACTTGGTTGCTATGGATGTTATTTTGAATGTTTGTTTTTTTAAAAAAAACTTATAGTTGTATATGTCGTGGTTAAACATTTGTGATACCTGTGGTTGTTGTGGTACTTATGGTTGTTTTAAAAATTCTCATGCTCTTGCAAACTTAAATATAATATTGTTGCTTCAATATCATTACTTGTTCATCCACGGACTCAATTCTTTAATAAAACTATGTCAAAATGTTTCAAATTTCTCTTAAATGTGCAACTATTCACTCTCTATTAATATGCACATTTCTAGGGGGAGTTATCGCTCTAAAACATCATGATTGAATAGTTTGATGTTTCAAGATGCAAGAATATAATTAACATTCAATCTCTTGAAGCAAAACAACTTTTGTACCTATTGTTCACTTAAAACCAATTTTAATTCAATTATCACTTTAAGGTTGTCATCAATTACTAAAAAGGGGGAGATTGAAAGCATCTAGGCACCCATGTTGTTTTGGTTTTGATAATTAATGACAACTTTGGTCAATGGACTAATATTTTCCTTGAGAATATTGAAAGTAGGTCAATCCCATGATTGATGACCATGGAAATACCAAGGAAGGCACAAAGGGAAGATCAATATGTCAAGATCGTGAAAACGTATAATTATAAGGTTCTTTTTCTAGTCTTTTGTCGATCTTGGAGTTTGGAGAAAAGATCGGTTTGCTAGAATTAGGGCCGTACTATAAAGAGGGATTTTGACGCTTATCTTGATGTCACTTAGGGTTTAAAGGCTCAAATTACATATTCAAATGGATGCTTGATGATATATATGTTCCTAAAATAGAAAATCTTTTTAAAATATATCAAGTCTCTGGAAATCCGGTGCTACCGCCCATGGTAGCATGGTGCTACCGGGTGCGCGGTAGCACCGGCCCAGTAGGGCGGTGTGAAAATTCCAGAAAAGCTCCTTTTGGGGTTCTGGTATCCCGGTGCTACCGCCCATGGGAGCCCGGTGCTACCGGACCATCGGTAGAACCGGACATATAACCCGGTGTAAAAATCACAGAGGGTATGTTTTTTGGTCACTTTGTTAGCCCGGTGCTACCGCCCATGGTATCCCGGTGCTACCGGACCAGTGGTAGAACCGGTCCTCAGCCCGGTGCTTAAATTCCAGAGAGATCAATTTTTGAAGAAGCAAAATAAAAGGGCGGTGCTCACGCCCTAGTTAGCGGTAGCACGGACCACAATGTAACGGTCTCTGGCAAGTGCATTAAATGCACTATTATAGCCGTTGAAATGGAGCCCGATGCTACCGGTCCTACATGCTGTGTAGCACCTAAAAATGTGAATTTTGCCCATTTCGAGCTCCAGCGGTTAGAACAGTGCATTTAATGCACTTGCCGAGACCGTTACATTGTGGTCCGTGCTATCACCAACTAGGGCCGAGAGCACCGGCCCCTTTTATTTTGCTTCTTCAAAAATTGATCTCTCTGGAATTTAAGCACTCGGCTGAGGACCGGTGCTACCGCTGGTCCGGTAGCACCGGGATACCATGGGCGGTAGCACCGAGCTACCAAAGTGCCCAAAAAACATACCCTCTGTGATTTTCACACCGGGTTATATGTCCGGTGCTACCGATGGTCCGGTAGCACCTGGATAGCATGGGCGGTAGCACCGAGCTACCAGAACACCCAAAACATACCCCTTTGTGATTTTTACATCGGGTTATATGTCCGGTGCTACCGATGGTCCGGTAGCACCGAGCTCCCATAGGTGGTAGCACCGGGCTACCAGAACCCCAAAAGGAGCTTCTCTGGAATTTTCACACCGCCTCATCGGGCGGTGCTCTGAGTGCACTGGTAGCACCGTTTGCCATGGCGTGTAGCACCGATTTCAGAGACTTGATATATTTTAAAAAGATTTTCTATTTTAGGAACATATATATCATCAAGCATCCATTTGAATATGTAATTTGAGCCTTTAAACTTTAAGTGACATCAAAATAAGCGTCAAAATCCCTCTTTATAGTACGGCCCTAATTCTAGCAAATCGATCTTTTCTCCAGACTCCAAGATCGACAAAAGACTAGAAAAAGAACCTTATAATTATACCTTTTCACGATCTTGACATATTGATCTTCCCTTTGTGCCTTCCTTGGTATTTCCATGGTCATCAATCCTGGGATTGACCTACTTTCAATATTCTCATGGAAAATATTAGTCCATTGACCAAAGTTGTCATTAATTATTAAAACCAAAACAACATGGGTGCCTAGATGCTTTCAAGGGCAAGGGTACGGAATTTGATTTTGGAGCAGGAGAAACAGAATGTGTGTTTGTCAAGTGTGAGAAAGGAAATACGAACTCATCAAATGTGACATCACGTGATATATATATGCGTCCTGTGGACTGATCTAAACACTTGTAGCCCTTGTGCATACTGCTATATCCAAGAAAAATGTATTGACATGAACGGAATGCAAGCTTGCGAGTGTTATAAGGTCCCAAATTAGGCCATTAGGCACAACTCAACACCTAGAACATGGTGTAATCATGATCTATTTTTTGAAGGCGTGCAAGAGGAGATTCTCCATCAAGAACACGACTTGGAAGATGATTGATAAGATGACACACCGTGAGGAATGCCTCGTCCCAAAAACGAACCGGCATAGATGCTTGAGTAAGAAGAGCAAGCCCCATTTCTACAATATGGCGATGCTTGCGCTCAACAAGACCATTTTGTTGATGTGTGTGAGGACACGACACACGATGACCAATGCCACAAGAAACAAGATAACTACGCAAGCGTTGGTATTCTCCTCCCCAATCACTTTGCATAGTTTTTATCTTAGTGCCAAATTGACACTCAACATGATGTTTAAACTGAAGGAAAACATTCAGAACTTTAGACTTGTCTTTGAGTAAGTAAATCCATGTGAAATGACTGTAATCATCGAGAAAACTCACATAGTATATAAACCCTCCTACAGATGTGATTGTAGGACCCCAAACGTCGGAGTGAACAAGTTCAAGAGGACTACAGGACTGCTGACTAGAACTACTATAGGGAAGTTGATGTACATGGAGATCTTTATTAGATTCACTACAGATGTGTTGACATTGCAAAACTGTTGAAACAACGGGCGACACCGGGTGACCAAGTATGCAATGCCATTGCTCAACAGCGATCTTGGACGTGGCGTAGGAGTGGTGCGGCCACTTTATTGGAGATGATCATGCGTAGAAGACACATGACCATGAGTTGGGAGCAGTCACGCACTAGAGAGGGGATAGAGCCCCCCTCTACTTCGCTGTTCCACGAGAGTTGTCTTCATGGCTCGGTCCTTTAGACAAAAAAAGTTTGGATGAAGTTCAATAATGGCATTGTTATCGGTTACAAGTTTGTGAGCTGAGAGAAGATTTCTGTCAATGCTAGGCACATGGAGTATATTTCTGAGTTGTAATGGACGAGATGAACCAGCGATAAATGAGTGTCCAATGTGTGAGATCGACAAACCTGAACCATTGCCACGTGAACTTGGTTGTTTCCCTTGTACCGCTCCATGATCGACAATCTATCCATATCATTGGTTAAGTGGTTAGTTGCACTTGAATCAACATACCAATTTGTGTCGATGTTGTATGAGGAGTTTGCAGCTACTGCAACCTGTGGATCTTTAGACTGGTAACTATGGTCAAAATGGCGATAGCACTTGAGTTCATCATGACTGTGTTTGCCACAGAACTGGCATGTCGGATTGTTGTAGCAACTGCCACCGCTGGATTTATTTGATCCTCTCCATGGTTAGCCACGGTTTCTGCGGCCACCACCATGGCTCGGCTTGGACGGCCCACCCCTTGTCTTTGCTACTCCTCGTGAGGCACTATTCCCAGATGGTGCATCCAGGAGAGAATTGTTCCTATCATGGAGCAGCTATAAGCCCATCATGTGAGCGTACAAGTCGCTCAGGGTCACAACCTCAGTGCATGTTGTCATTGAGGTCACCAAGGAGTCGTACTCCGGGCTGAGACCTACAAGCATGTAGGTGGCAATTTCATCTTCATCTAGAGGGCGCCCAATAGATGCTATGGTGTCAGCTAATGACTTGGCCTTTAGGAAGTATTCAGTGATGCTAAACTCGCCCTTCTGAAGATTTGCATGTTGCATCCTGATCTGCATCATCCTCGCCCACGATTTGGAGCTGAACAGCTGCTCTAGTACACGCCACACCGCAGCCAATGATGTCATGAAGAGGATGTGACCGAGAATTCCTTCTCTCAGTAAGGACAGAATGGTGCTAAAAAAGTTGATCTTGTTGGCATCATTGCGCATATGTAGGGTTAGGCACCTGCTGCGCACCACCTTCATCGGTCTGCGTGATGTAAGTCGTCGGTGCTTGGATTGTGCTATCTACATAGCCCAGGAGATTCTGGCTATGCAAATATGGCACAATCTGTGCCTTCCAAAGGAGATAATTCTCCTGATTAAGCTTCACGTTGATGAAGTGGTTGAACGATGGAGTTGGAAGAACTCCTGTCGAGATGGATGCCGTGGCCGGCACAAGTGTCAGGCTTTCCACGGTAGTGGATGTTGAGCTTGTCATGTTGATCGCCGGATGGCTCTGATACCATGTACAGAAAACAGATAGGCAGCTTAAGGAGAGCCAACTGGTCTCCTGATAATTTATGTAGTTAGCCAAGATTACATTGACAACAACCTGCAACAACCTTGCGCGTGCCAGATGGTGAACAGTCCATCTCGGCAACGGCTTCAGAACAGAATATCAACAACTATCTTATCTAGTTTACATAAGAATCTATGTCTGTTAACACACATCAACAGATGAAATAGCTAAGTCAGCAGGAAGAGAGCGCGAAGGGGGGACATGTCAAAACACTTTTTTTACTTATGGGAGTATTTGCAATTTTTCCTAAAACATACTCTCCCAATATTATCAGACCAACGGCAATCATTTGGATTCCATGGTTGAGGGTAGGGTTCCAAAAACCGATGAAAACCGGTCGATTTCCCATGAAAAGGCCAGATCAGTTGGGGCTGATTTTGGTACCTGGTTTCGGTTCACCTTCCTAAAGTCTCTTTTAAGTCCATCTTATATACCAATAGGCTTATAATTGCACCTATTTTATATCCCAAAATTCAAATATTGAAAAACAGAATATTGCAAAAAATCAACCAGGAAAACCGACAGGTTTTGACCAGTGTCACAGATAAACAGGAACCTGGCCTCCTCTGCTTTTGGGACCAATTCCGGTTCCCCAATCTCCGGTTGAGGGAAGTAATGGCACCAATGCCATTCAAACAAAATGGTAGAGCATCTGGATCTATTGACATGAAAATGTATATGAAAGCACTTGTAAGCGAGTTTTACACAGTATTTGATAAGAAACTTTTGTTCGCATGCATAGCAACGCTGGGACTAAATAGTAGCTAGATTTAGCCTTTATGCTCTATGTGCCAGGAAAAGACCTGGCCTTTGCAGCTTGTCTAATCCTCTTCAGCAGCAAATGTCGGTGAGAGCATCTAGCAATAGGAGTTTTCCTTTTCAATTCAGTGTGTACGCACAAAGGCCACATCTATACCCCTTTATAATGTACCTAAACAATTTTTTCTACGTCCACCCTAAATAATGCATCTCATTAAAGATGACCTAATATTCGTGCACCCAGCATAACGTCCCCAAAAACTTGCATTCATCAAAATGAACGTCTCAGATCTTTCCTCAGTTTTACTCACCCACATCTGATGGCCATTATTTAGTGTGTATAATCATCCCTGTGGCCCACAACAGACCTCCCCCACCTACATATTTGGAAGGAGAGCGAATCAAACAAGGAAATAAATAAAGAGGATCCGCATGTAAGGAAACCAGACTTGAATTTTTTACTGGTCAAAATTGTACGTACTACATATTTGGAAGGAGGGTGAATCAAACAAGGAAATAAACAGGGAGGATCCACATGCAAGGAAACAAGACTTGAATTTTTTATTGTCCTGACATTGTGATCGTATTTTTTTTTCGAATATGACCCTTCTCGAGACTTTTTTAAGGATCTAGCCCCATAAAGCCTAATTTCAGCGCACGGAAAGCGTTGAATTTTTGTTTTTATTTTTTATCTAAGGAACCAACCGTCTGTGAGTCTTTGCTTAATTTTTCAATTTTTCTCGCGGAACCGGTGGCCGACGAGCCTTTATTTAAATTTTATCTTTTTTCCTTGCGGATCCAATGTGGCCTTGATTTATTTTTCCATATTTTTGAAATCATCCTGTGGCCCACAAAGACCTTCCTCACCTCCAGCATCAACAAGGAAAAGGAAACAAACGTCTTGGAATCAATGAAAAGGAAACAAACGTCCCGGAAAAGGAAAGGACCATACATTACGTCTTTGGAAAAAGGAAACGGGAGATGGGGGGCATGCCGGGAGAACAGCAGTCCGCAATGGCTCCACGGTCGCCATCGGTGACTTTGCCGACGCGGAGAGGTTGTTGGTCAGCGACCTCGCGGCCGCCGTGCCTCGGCAAATTTATAATTTAATTTTTTTTGAAAATAATTTTATTAAGTACAAAATAATCGAAAGTTTTTTTGAGAATGTTTCTAGAATTTTTTAACCTAATGTGCTATCTTTTCAAAAATCCTTCTATATTTAAAAAAAATGAAGGCAACTCACCTGTAGCTTTTTCTAGTGCAATGCCTGCACTGAAGAAGCTTCTTCTCTTCCCTCGCTCCATTAAAGCAAGAAAGAAGCTCTAAAGCTCCATCAATCCCGCACCAAATCTCCTCTTTCCATCTATGGTGTTAATTCTCCAAATTTCGTGCTGTATTGCCAAAATTTCCTCCCAATCTGATTTGATCCCAAATTATGGTTTCCATAAATATGCTTGTTTCGGGGCTATAAAAGCCGGCGAGCTCTCCTCCACCCCATCGCATTGCGTAAATCCCCAAGTGCTCCCTCTTGTAAAGATCGCCGGATTTTGGAGGTAACCCAAGCCATCACCGTCATCTTTCCCGGCGAAATTCACCGCAACCGTAAATCCTGCTCCGCAGGCGCCGGTGATCTCGCCGCACCAGTGCCGACCCACTGCGACCGGCCGGCCACCCCTGGCCTTCCCTCCCCCTTGCGCTGGCCAAGCCCAGAGAGCACGCTGTGCTCTCTGTGGAAGCTGCAAAAAAATAATCTAAAATCAGAAAATTCTTTTTTCTTTCTCTTTCTTGATTTAAAATCTTTTGGGAGCCCGTTTTCGCCCATTCGACCTCCATTTAGTTTTGTTTTTCTTTCTAAATTCATTTAAGATTTTAAATTTCTCTTTTATTATTAAGTGTTGTATTCATACTTATCTTCTCATTTAATTGATAAGCGGGGTACTGCCGTCGTAGCGTTAGTACAGGCACTATACTAGTGTTTCAGTAAGGAACGAAGATGACAACTTAAATAGTTACACGTGCATCAGATCAGAAAGCAACGGCATGCCGATTTTTCACCGTAGCTCGATCGGATGGTGTAGGACCGAAGACTCCATCTTAGAGCTGGTAAAAAGTCTAAGTTCCTTCAAAACAATAAAAGCCCATTTGAGCAGAGAATGCTGGGCTATATTTTCATGGAATCATGATCTATCAAACTTTTACAGAAATTTTAGCCCCTCAAAAAGTAACCAGAACTGGTTAAATGCAACTATGTAAGTGACTCATGAGTAATATTTCAATCGCAAATACAGGCAGAGAACAATTGTGATAGGACTCAAATATTTATAGACCATCGTCTCAACTAGGAGATAAGCTAGCTAGTGTTTTACAGGTAGTGGAGCAGTTCTTGATAGTGGTAGGAAAGCACCGAAAGGGAGAGAAGATTTCATTGTACATGTACTCGGCTTGACAAGCAACTAATTTTGCACCTAATTATTTAAAATTCGAGTTAACGAGCTACTGACGAGCCAAGTCTCATTAAACTTTTTTCACTTAAAATGGACTCAATTCAATTTTGAACCTATTAATAACTATAATCGAAGTAATTTTGATTCGAGTCTTAACGTGCTTTTTTATCAGCCCTAGCATGTGCCCCACCCTAGTTTACAACAAGCTCAGGTCGTTCCTGTTGAAATATATTCGCTTTGATCACAAATACATATTGTTTTAGACATTGACATGGTCTCCAAAACATAACTTTGACCACTAATTGCTATTATAATATATTTATAAAACCCAATATAATTATAGTATTATAAAAGTACTTTTCGAGAGAAATCTACACATATGATTTCATGTATCAAATTTAAATATTTAAAAAGATATTGATAGATAAAGTTTTAAAATTTTAATTGCACCTATATCCAAAACGAAATGTATTTACGACCGAAGGAGTACCTAGGCTCAAATTCTTGATGGATTCTGAGGACAGTGTCTGCAAATTTGAGATTTGATGTTGATGCAAAAAGATATGGGAGTTTCAGATAATGATAACATGCCAAATTATATCGAAAGCCCAACTGCAGCATTTTCTAGTCCGAAGTCCTACCATGATAGTCACGTGTCCTGTCTTCTTTTACATAACTTTTCCACTACCCTATGTTTCTATGCTCAATCTATACTGCGTCTTAGGTTAGTTAGGTTCATATACGTAGTTGATCTTTTTTTGAGGAAATATCTTCAGCTCTATGGTGCCGAGAACCTTGTACGTAAGCTGGACTCGTTAACGACTTCCCATACGGCACAAAGAATGGTCATGGAACAATGAGACGAAATATCAAAAAAAAAATTCAAATCTAGATTCTTGCACATGTATTTGTAAATTTAGTCTCTCTCCCATTGCAGCAGTTGACATATATTCCCTGCTACGCTTAGTTAGTGTGAAGGTCATGGCACCCCCTGGTGTTTGGCCGACTGTGGGAGCATCGTATGGTCTACAGTCGCAGTGCTCCTTTCACGCTACCCAAGCATGGTAGCGATTCCATGCGCATTGACTCAGCTCCTCTAGGCTCTTCAGGCGCGGCACCGCCTTCTCCCACGGTTCCTCACTCTGTCGTGGCACTGGTGACCTTCCGCATTACCTGGATGCGGTAGGGGATAGATGTCGTGTACTGTATCATCCGCAGTGAGACAGATGACTAAATTTGTAAATGTATGTATGGAAAAACCAGATTTTTTTTTAAAAAAAAGAGGTATAAGGACCTAGGTAAGCTATGATTTCTGAGATGGTTATAGCATCTGCGTTGTGCCTCAGTGGCGTGCGCTGGCCCGCAATTTACCCACAACAATCACATGCACTCATGCAAGGGGCTACACTGATGATCCTACCAGACGGCACTGACCTGCAGTGTGCAGACACAAACTGACAGCGAGGTCACGAACTCAAGGACCCTACGAGGAAAATCTGCTTGCTTTCGAGTCTTGCGACTGCAGAGATTCGATGACCCAACACAAAGGTGACCAATTGGTATCATGGTCGTCTTCATCACCACCCCCTCTAGCAGTGCGCCCGACGACGACGTATCTTGCACAACGGGTTCACCCGAGCCTAGCTCATTCATGGAAGCTGCCATTTTCGACTCATCAGCGGCCAACCTCGCGTTCCGTGTCAGGGCGGCGATGAACACGCACGCATTTCACAAGCAACCATTCCGGCTTGGCTCATACAGGAAAAGACGTCATCTCTTTCTCGTCACACCAGATGCAGTCCGTGCGATGCACCATCTCCTAGTACCAATGGTCGACACAATTCGGTCAAGTGAATTCAGGCAACCACATTGCATTTGTCTACCATCGGTTTGTGATTCCACGGTGGCGGTCCAAAGTTTCAAGTAAAAGGAGGCTTCACATCATACAGCACTTTGTTAGTGCACCCAGCACCTGAGGTACTTGACAGGGGACCAGTAAAGGGGCACTAGCTGATGCAGCTAAATTCAGGACCTAAGGCATAGCTGAGGCAAAGCAAAAGATGCAAAGATTTGACCTGGGTTCGACAGATTTACCTGGTGATGTGCGTAAAAGGGCCAATCTATCGCTAAGGCCATTGAATACCGTCACTCCAAAACAAGCCCCCAGACGAAAGCGATGTAGGGTTTGTGGAAGGCTAGCTACACCCATGCTCTCCACAACCCAAGGGCACATCATTAATCAGAAGTTTGCATTGCAGAAGGAAAAGAATCCAGCACCTGAAGGAAAACGAAGCAAAGAAAAGCAAAGGCCCATAAGATGGACATGGTCCCTCCTGCATGAGCTGAGAGCTCAACTTCCATCTCCTACCCGCAATTGCCTTCGGCCAGAAAAGCCTCCCCTTTTGCTCTTCTTTCCCGATCATTGCAGACATCTCACATCCGCATTTCTGCCATCACGTGCCAGGGCTCCTACGGTGAGAGCCCGCATGCCCCTCGCGTGTCTCCCCATCATTGGAAGAGCCGTGTCCATGACAGCTCACCATCACTGCCAACAGTGGCGTACAAACTGCTCCTTCTGTTGATAAATATAAGACATATAGTTTGAATTGTATTGTTGAAAAATATAAGACGTGTATGTAGATTTAATGAGTCTATCCACATATACCTTTATTTATTCTATCTCAACCGTATGCATTTATTCATTACCACCTACACAAAGTATCATCTCTCATCTTCCAAGACAATTAAGAGGGATATGTATATCATTTCCTCTCATATTTTCCTCAATTTTACCATAATTTTAATCTTTATACCAAGTTAAAATACGCCTTATATCTATCAATGGAGAGAGTATAAAAATACAGAAAGTGCGTATGACATGCCCCTCACTACATCTACGGAAATTTTTGAATACAGTACAAAATACTGTCGGAAATTAGAGAATGATACAACATGTTTGCGTATTTACGAAAAACCCTACCATACCCGGAATCTGAAAATCCGTTAACCATACCCGAGACGCCAGAACCGGTTAAGCCATGCGGATTTTGAAATTCGGGTATGAAACCCTTATACCGGAATTTCAAAAACCGGGTATGGGGTGGAACCCATACCCGGTTTTTCAAAATCCGGTTAAGCCTAGCATGCAGTATTAGCACAAAGTCACATGCATTCCTGCCGATTAGACACAAAGTGACATGCATGCATCTTGATTGGTCTCGAAGGCCAAGATTCCATGCATGCATGCATCTTGATTAGGCAAAAGTGCATGCGGATGATTAGTGCAAAGTACATCTTGATTAGTAAAAATTATAATTAGTAAAATAATTAGTAGAAAGTATGATCGGTAAAAGTACAATTAGTAAAATGATTAGTGAAAAGTATAATTAGTGAAAGCGGGGCTAGCCTCGATTGGTTGGCGGGGCTCATGATTATTGGTATTTTGGCGGCCGGATGCATCGTCTAGCACCGAAAGCAAAGACAGTCGAGTCGATGTCCCTCATTAGCACTTTTTCTCGATATAAATCGGAGGAACGCAGAGAGCGGCAATGCATTCACAAGATAGTAGTAGAGAGCAAAGCGTAACCGAGAGCGCGAAGACGGAGATTAGTTAAATCGGTGTTTAGTTTGTTAAAATTTTCGTAAAGTCTAAAAATTTTCAAGTACTTCATTTGGGATTTGTATTTTGCGGTATTTTTAGGAATATTTATTGGTACATTGCTCGTGCTTTATTGATCTTTGGTACAACTTTGGAAGGTTAGTTACAAATCTTCACGAGTAATAGTATATTATGGACGATGTAGTGTATTATGGACAAATCTTCATGCTTGAATAACTACCCGTACATAAAATAACGAATATAGCATAAGTAATGGCAGAATTATCGGTGTTAATATTTTGTAGGAATTTATTACGAGCTATCTTCATTCTATGAATTAACTAATTCGGGTTCCCATTTCACAGTGCGTTCGGAAGGTGATTTTGCAAGTTGGCGAGGTTTTACGATCTTAGTTCTGACTTCACACAGTTAGTTTTTAATATTTAGGAATATTCTTGTGATATTGTTATAATACAACTATGATAAGTAGAATATTAGTGCAACTAGTATCACATACAACTAGTATGCCCAAATGGTAGGAGGACTCATTGCTACACCATAATTGAGATCTTGATTTAATCCTAAGTGTAGTGGAAATGACTCAAAATCATACCTTGAAATCATGCTAGTTGCATTTAGAACAAAGTTTTAAATGTTCATTTTTACCTAAGTTTTCACGGACTACTTGTCTTATGTTAAAAATCGGTCTGCGTTGAGCAAAGTTTTTCAGTTCAATTTGGAAAAATTGAGAAAGCATTTTCATGCTATGAAAAATTTATGGGAGTATCATAAGATATGTAGGATAATACATAAAATTTATGAAAAATTTTAACATCATTTGTTATGTTTTAAAAATCAAAATCGAAGCAGAATAAAAATCGGTTCACATGGGACCACTTGGAAGTGGTTACAAGTATACTTCCGTTCACGCGGACCACTTCCAAGTGGTCGGCGTGAACTGATTTTTATTCTGTTTCTGATTTTGATTTTTAAAACATAAAAAATGATGTTAAAATTTTTCATAAATTTTATGTATTATCCTACATATCTTATGATACTCCCATAAATTTTTCATAGTCCTTATTTCACAGTGCGCTCTTTGGAAGGTGATTTTGCCAGTTGGTATAGGTTTCCCGATCTTCATTACAGCTTCACATATGCTAGTTTTTAATATTTAGGAATATTATTCATACAGCGAATTTGGTTGCATGCAGGGTGATTAGTTTTTAGCCATTAAAATTTTCAAGTTTGTCTATATATACGTATCTAAATGTACTTGTTTGTTCTGAGCCATTTGTTTGAGCAGCACGTGATGGCGGCCATTGCAGTTCCAGAGCTTCTTCGTGAGTCAGTCGATGCCCCACATCGTGCGAGGGCAATTTCTGCAGGAACTATGGTCCGACGCATTACTATATTACCTGTCATCACTGTTTTTGAAGACGCATAACCACTTTGTCGTTAACGTTTCAGTTGCCCCCTCTCGCAAGCCGATCACTGCACAAGATAAAAAAGCTGGACTATCGATTTCATATTCCACTAGCTCGTGCAGGTCTACTACCGTTTGCGCTCCTCATGGATGGAGCTCAGCTCGCAGGAGGCTTGACCACACCTATGCCTGCCATTGATCGTGCACTTCTCACTGGTCTCGTCGACCGATGGCGACCGGAGACACACACCTTTCACCTACCATTCGGTGAGATGTCCATCACTTTGAAGGACGTGGCCATGCTAACCGGCCGCCCATCGAGGGCGACCGTTGGTTCTTCCTCGCCCGGCAGACAACAATGGCGGCACTACATCGCGGAGAGGTATTACATGATATAATGTTATTTCATATTTGTAATGTGCACGATATTATCGACTCTCTTAATCCGGAGTTCATGCGAGTTCGGTGTCCCATCGTCTGTAAAGAAAATGGTGTCTCTATGACTTGGCTACAGGGATTACAGGAATACAATCCATGCCCACCTGATGCCGACGAAGCTACCGTGGGGCGCCACTACGAAGTGTACCTCTACTACTTGCTGGGTGGTGTCATGTTCACGACGACTGCCGGAGACGTCATCTTCCCGCACATCGTGTGGATTGCTAGGCAGTTGTCCGCCAACCTTGATGACATCCCAGCCTACAGCTGGGGATCTGCGGTCCTAGCGGACACCTACCGTGGTTTGTGCGATGCATGCCAACGGCAGACTTACAGGGGCACTATTACTGGATGCCTGCAACTCCTTCGGATGTGGAGTTGGGAGTACCTTCCGCCTCTCACGGAGGTGCGTCTGAGGTACTACCCTGTTGTCGTAGATGATGACACGCCAGAGGCCACTCGCCCTACAATGGGGCACCGTTGGATGCACGCCCGGCTACGATGGTCGCCGACGGGTGACCACGCGAGCTACACGCGTGTTGTCGCCGACGTGGACTTGCTGACCGCAGATCATGTCACCTGGGATCCATGGACCGTGCAACGAGCCGAAGAGCTTGCGATCGGCGGCGTATCTCTTCGTGTTGCACGGCCGACCACGGCTGTGGATGACTACGTGCTTCCTCTTGTACATGAGCGTGGTCGAGGTCTACTCGCCGAACGGATCGAGGCGATTCGTGGTGGCGGCGCCGATCCGCTTCGACATCGCGGGGCCGGAGCTCTCATGGGTATGCATTTAATTTTTTCAATATTTTCCTGTATATGAAAATTTTAGAATCTTACGTCCTTGCAATTGTAGGAGAAGCACGAAGGCGGTCGGCCGCATCGAATCGGACCGTCATCCACGCTTCGCACATTACACGATGGATGGAGCAGCGCCAGAGGTTGTCCATCCCTGCGGGCCATATGACCCGAGGAATATGACAACTACCTTAGATGGTACCGGCCCGCACGCGCCCCACTTTCTCGAGTGAGGAGGTCGACGAACCAGCCATGGACTATCCGGAGGACCGATCTCGACAAGTCCATATTTTGGTACTCCCAAAACCGTACTAATGCCTTAGTAAATTTATTTACCTAAGTTCTAATACCCGTTACCGCCATGCGACGCAGGAGGCATCGGAGCTATATACCCAAGCGATCAAATTGCGGCCCAAGCTGCAGCGCTTCTAGCTCCTCGTCACCGAGAAATCGGATGAGGCGGTACCTCGCGCCCGGGGTCCCGATTCTCTCGGCGATCCGTCGTCTTGGAGGACCTTCCGTCCTTCGCCCGTAGCTACGAAGATGCTCCCATAGATCCCTCGTAGCTCACGAGCAAGGCGGTCATGCACCACCGTCCCTCCGGTCTTGATCGCGACGACGCCGGACGTCGTGCATCCACGCCCCATGCACCGAGCCATTCCTCGCGACGTCGTTCGTCCCCCATTGAAGTACCGGTGAGGCCTTCGCACAACATGACGAAGGACTCGGTCCTTCGGCATCACCGAGGTACCCATTTATCGCACTCCTTGGGACGGACGTCGATCACACACAGGATCGGAGCGAGGCCGAGATTTGAGTTTGACTTCATGTCCGCCCCTACCTTCACTCTTGGGCTACTTGGTGTGCGGCCACATGGACCTCCTCCCTACGAGGCGGGACCTCACAGCGGCGGCCGACGTCTGCGTCGGCTCCCCTAGGGACGGAGGATGCAAGTCGTGGTACAACCAGATCCACGCGAGCGGAAGGCAATACACATTCCAGTGGGCTTCCTTCCCAAGACGAGCATTTGACGTCCGCCAAGACAGAGAGGCATGGGCCATCACAGTCATGGATGAGGCGAACACATGCCCCCGAGATGTACACCCTGAGGACTTGATCAAGACAGGTGGGCGACGCCGAGGAGGCAGCGATGATTTTTATAGCCGTGTGAGCTATGCGATTACTTTAACCTAGTCATCGTGTAAATTAACTATTGTATGGTCGATTTGAAATACGAGTGTTGCCCTTTCGCATTCAAATGTTCATATCTTTTGCTAGGATGGTCGAAATAAAGTGAAATTAGTTTCTAAATTTAAGTTTTGAAATGATGAATTTGAATCTGAAATAAAAAGTTTTATGTTGCGTGCAGAAAAATATTTTTATTGCAGTTTGAATTGTAGGCTCTAAATGTGAGTTGCGAATGAAGTATACTCTCTGTTGATCCTTAAATCTTGAAATAAATACCATAGTATCTTGCAACCATATGTACTTCTTTTTCAGTAAAAATATTTAAATTTGAAAGCATTTTGAATCAGTTATGGATAGTTGAAACTATAATGAGTAAGCCTTTTCGTCAATCAGAAAAATATCTCGCCCTAATGCAAAAGTAAAAGAGAAAATATCAGAGTTTAGTGTATATACTACCATATTATGTATAATTATTTTAATTAAAACTTGATTTGCATCTGAATCGTACTTAAGCAAAACCCTAATCGACAACGTCGTTGAAATCTCTTGTATGGAGTTTTCATGAGTTTGTGTCGTGTGTAAGAAATAAAATAATTTGAAGTTTACGTTTAAGCAGATATAATGATTGTTTGTAAGCTATTAGTGACTATTTCCCTTTGCACGTGGTATTTCACGGGATCTTGGAAAGGCTTATATTACCATGAAAAGATGCCACGAGTAGTGAATTATGCTGAAGAAGCTCGGAGCGATGGTAGCTAATTGACTTACAATCTACTTCACTAGAATAGCTACCAATTACAACAAGGATAGCCACGCACACAATCTTCTCCAACCATTTCACATTATCTAAAAGGCGGTCCATCTTGAACATCGGCATGTTCACCTCGCTCGAGAATAGGGTCCATCCTCTCCATAGTAGGATGCATCCTGCGTGGTCTTGTGGTTGTTGCACGCCCACCGAGGTGTGCAATGTGTCCGCCACTGGAATATTGGCACCTGCAGCCTACGTGATGAGGTTAACATGCTTTTAGGCCGTGCAAACAAATGAGATCTCCATGAGGAACTACACAACTCCAACCGGAAAAAGGAGCAAACGAACTTCTAACTACGGAGAAAAAGGGCATTTGTAGAACAACCGGCCGTTATTTGCCTCGTCTTTGGAGTAGAACACATTAGCTTGCACATGGCAATTAGGACAATCGACTTGCCTTGCGTTGGCAAGCACACAGGCCCTCCGATTTCTGAGCTCGCCGTTTGAGACATGGTCTTTGGAGGCAAGGAATGGGATGAGGATGAGGATATGTGAATGGGTTGAGGAGGAGGATATGTGCAAGCGGAGCTGATGCGAAGACCTACTTATAGAGGCGGTGCACACTTTTCGTCGAGAGGCGCAGCCGATGTTTTGGATTTCGGTTTGGATAAAATATCGTTCATGCCCGAAAACGAAATTTGGCGAAATCGGTAATTCGGACAAATCTCGTCGGAAATTCAAATCAAATTTTGAATCCGGTTTTTCTACGGAAATGCGAATTTGGCGAGAATTGGCGAGATCTCGTAGAAATGGCGAAATTTCGCCGATTGACCAATTTACACCGCCCGACGTGCCAACGCTCCCCGGCCGCCACTTGTTTGGACTCGCGCCCCCCCTGGGCCCCACGGCCGCTGCGCCGGCTCTCGCCTGCCGCCCGCCCCACAGCCCCCTACGCCAGCGAATTGGGACGGGGAATCTCACGGCGATTATTGGTACATGCCAAATCACCCATGTGAGAGCATCTAGGCCCCTATTCTTTTATTGTACTTATTTACGGTTGAGGCGCTCAAAGATCCTAAGTTGTAAATTTCAACCGGCGTACATCATGTACATTTGGACCGCTATTTTCGATGCAGTCTTGAGAATTATCCTTACCGAGCGCACACCATGTACGCCGGACCAACTTTTCGATGCAGTCTTTGAGATTTCTTTTCAATCACATTTAACAAGTGTTCATCGGACAAATATAAATTATTTCTTCTATTTTAGTCCGACATAAGTTATTTTCACTTCAAATATAATTACGGTCTATATTAAAGCGTCTTTACAAAGTCGCTCGGCTATTTTCTCTGCGTGTCATGCGATCGACCAATTTCAAGCGGCCCGAGCGTGCCCAAGCTCCCGAGGGCCGCCACGTGTCTGGACTCGCGCCCCCCCCCACCGCGACCGTGTAATTTTTCCTCGCTTTCCGGTGATCGGCGACCACGTAATTTTTTCCGACGGCATGGTCGCTATTTCTTAATCGGTAGCCTGGGCGGGGGAGGAGGGGGCGGGCATTCTTTGGAAGCGGCGCCAGCGTGGTCTGCATGATCGCTTTTCATCCGACTAGACTACACACTACGGTGTTGTTTTGCAATCTGTCTGTAAGCTTACTTTCCAACACTTAGTCCATACACCACTCCTTCGAGTCTATAAAAGGCAAAATCGCAGCATATATCCACAGCTCCCACTCACACTTATTCACCATGGCGGGATCCTCTAGCGAGCATTTTTGTGGACACGATATGAGCAACGTAGCTCTCCATCACACGTTGAAGGTTACGCGTGGTGGGAAGGATGATCCATTCAAGGAGGAGAACCTAAGTAAAGTGGTGTCCAAATTGCAAGAGTGGCGCCCGACATTGCGGAGGCAAACCTTGACAACATCCGCTGAACCTTGTGACCGTCGACGACCAAGACGCACTTGCAATGGTGGTGTCAAAGGTATTTGAGGTGTGCGAACTAGCCGAGCACCCTTCTTCTCTGAGTTTCTCTACAAGATATTACAAGGTCTCGATGCTACCGATCGGTATGCAAAGCATATTAAGGTTAGTTATTTCACATTTGTTCACCTTACTAATCTTTTGTGCATTATACATAAGTTCACTACTTCACATGTTCGTCTTCGTGTTAGTCATTCCCGGAGGATGAAGAGTTCTTCGAACAAAGCAATCCACGAATTCTTAGCGATGCATATGCTCTTGGCGGTATGATGCTGGATGGCACGAAGGCGCAAAGCGGATCTAACAGAGGGGTAGAGATCGACACGATCTTCTTTGCATCGGCAAGTTCAAGAGGGCGTGCAACCACCACCGGAGGGGGGCATGCTCGTAACTATGCAAATGGCGATGATGATGATGATGACGATTTCGTTTCACCTCCACCTTGGCGTTCAAGCAATATCGGAAGAGGCCGTTCAAGCACCACCGGAGGGGAGCATGCTCCTAACTATGGAAATGACGATGATGATGACGATTTCGTTTCACGTCCGCCTTGGCGTTCAAGCACCACCGGAGGGGGGCTTGCTCCTAAATATGCAAATGACGATGATGATGATGATGATGATTTCGTTTCACCTCCACCTTGGCGTTCAAGCAATATCGGAAGAGGCCGTTCAAGCACCACCGGGGGAGCATGCTCTAACTATGGAAATAGCGATGATGATGGCGATTTCGTTTCACGTCCGCCTTGGCGTTCAAGCACCACCGGAGGGGGGCTTGCTCCTAAATATGCAAATGACGATGATGATGATGATGACGATTTCGTTTCACCTCCACCTTGGCGTTCAAGCAATATCGGAAGAGGCCGTTCAAGCACCACCGGAGGGGAGCATGCTCCTAACTATGGAAATGACGATGATGATGACGATTTCGTTTCACGTCGCCTTGGCGTTCAAGCACCACCGGAGGGCTTGCTCCTAAATATGCAAATGACGATGATGATGATGATGATGATTTCGTTTCACCTCCACCTTGGCGTTCAAACACTATCGAAAGAGGCCGTTGAAATATGAATGTATCTAAGTTTGTATCTCAGTTTAATAATTAGAGTTCGAAAAATCGATGCGAAATACTTCCTCAAAAATTAAATTTCCTCCCAAAAATAAATTTGAATTTTTATCGTTCTAGCACGGCAGCGTATAATTTTCCTCGCGATTAGTTAATTGCGAAAAAATATAAACAACGAGGCCAAAAGGTCAAAGTTTCCCTGCCACATTGCGCTCGGCTCCGCCTACCGCCACGCGCCCGGTCCCCAGTGCGCGTAGCTATGACTGGCGACAATGAATCTCATGGGCGATCATGAAAATGTTGTGATTTGCATATAAAACTCGCTAGCAAAATAACCCTAAAAACAAACCTGCACGACGTGTCACCCTCTGTCCAAAGCTGCACGACCTTTCACCCTCTGTCGAAAGTTGTGGCGTCGTCGTCTAATCGCCCACTCGAGAAAGCATGCGGATGGACAACACAAGGGTGATTTGACATGACCGTGAGGTACAATAAAAATTTCGACGACTTAAGAGAAATCAAGGCCGTCAGACGTATTTAAGATGACAACACATGAGTGATTTGACAAGACTAGTAGATAAAATAAATTAGGAAAAACAACTTAAGAGAAAGTTGGCATCGATTTATTTCAAATTTGGCAACAAAAGAGTGATTAAACATGATACATTGGGGACAGAGAACATTTCACACATAATCAAAGCCAAATGACTACATCTTTGGTGGATTGGGGCACCTCCTACGGTCGTGTCGGGTTGTTTACATAACTTGCATTTTCGCAAACCGTCCACCGCATCACCGCGTCCATGTCACCTTGCAACCGGTGCCCGTGGCCTCCCATGTTGTGTGCGTCTAGTCGCGGGATATGGTTTCGTGTTGGGCCTTCCATAATCTTGTAGTTCGCTCCGATTGTGAACGAACTCATCTTTGGACGCCATGTGTTCTTCAAAGCATGCGCGGTGTAGTAAGGCGAGATGAATCTGCGATGCATCGTTCCCACCCATGTCGCGACATGCGGCGAAAGCGATGGGAGCACGGAATGTGTTGAAGCTTGGCTTGTTGCACGTGCAGTCACTTGCTCGCCCCTAGTCGACATCTTTGTTGCACGGTGTCCCCGCGAGATACCGGATGCATGTCTGCGCTTGCACATGACCTCAAATTTATTCGTTCCCAAGTCATAAATCCTTGTGCGGTGGAAGTGCGCCTTCTTCCTTCTCTCCGCGAGCATCTTCTCCACTCTGGTGCGTGCGTGGTGATGCGCCTCGGCGCATCACGCGATCTCGAAGTAATCACCGCCCGATAGAATGTGAGCTCAATGATTGAACACAACGGAAGAGCGCGCACACCCTTGAGGACGTTGTTGAATGCCTCCGCTATGTTCGTTGTCATCACGTTGTACCTATGATGGTGTATGTCACCAGTATGGAAGTGAATACAAGGAGGTGAAATGATTTGCGTTAAGTTATGGTTCATCCATACCTCGCTCCGTTCGTGTCGTGGAGTAGCGCCCACCGCTCTGCGCTTCCCGCGATCCACGGGTGAAGGTGGGCGAGTTCGAGAAACCACGATGCGCCCTTCCACCATTTGCGAACGGAGTTCTTTGCTCCGGGATTGGTCGTCTTCCATCATCTTCCGTGTGGTCTCGTGCAATTTGCGTCCATATCGCGTTGAACTTGTGTGCTTGGTTCTGCAGCACATAGCTTTGAATCTCTTGACGGGGCCTTGTTCTTGTACCTTGTATGCGAGTTCGCACCAAGGTGGCGCATGCACCATCTTCTCTCAACATCGGGCCGGCTAGTGTGCGAGGACGTCTTTGTCGTGCATGACATCCAACGCGTGGAGGAGGCCTTTGTTCCTATCCGAGACAACGATACGCGCTCCGGTGCACCGACGACCCGGCTCTTGAGTAGAGTTAGGAACCACAACCCGGTGTCATTGTTCTCGCTCGACGAGCGAACGCCATCGAGGATTTGGTTATTTGCATCGGCCGAGTGCGATCAGCCGCATCGTGGAACTTCCCACTTAGGAATGTCCGCCCACGCATATGACTGGTCTACAATACCGAATGCTTGATGCATTGACCGAATGACCGAATATCCTAATTAGGTACCGGTCCGCCGGTGACGGACCCATCTTCTAGTATGCGGGCTCATCGCCATCGCGAGCCCGAGTGCCCGGGTTCGTCATGGCGATCTTCAGAGCGACCTAGGGCATAGTTGAAAGACTCTCGAATCCCCAAAAGCATCTTCAATGCCTTACGCCCGCTCTCCAAGCCGTATGGTGCGTGATGACCATCCCGCTTTAGCTGGACCTCCTTCATAATTTTTGGAGTCATCCTATGTCGCTTCCAACGATGGACACGAGGATCCGGGCTACAAACCTCGCATCCACAAGTTGGTTCATGTTCCTTACGGACTCCTCCGCACGTATGAGGCCTATTTCTACTTATGACGAAGTAGTCTTCATGCTTGGGTGCGTGAACCCGCATAAAGAAGGGACAATCTGGGTACCGTGCACCTAACCTCGTGACGAGGAGGGCTCCGACCAGGAGGCGAGTGTGCTCCGTCTTGTCATGACGGCATAGTTGCTAAGAAAGTGAATTGCCTCCGACTTGTTATGGAACCGTTGTCCGGTTTGGACATCGTTCGAGTACCCCACGCGGATAAGTTATCAGAATCCGTGAGGGTACAATCCGGTGACCGATGGCCCCTGAAGTAATGTATAGCCGGTGTTGGGTCATCATTGTCCGCCGCTTCTTCATCCCCGCTCCGCCGTCTTCATCATCCATGCATTCCCCATCCACCTCCGCGCCTCATCTTCTTCTTCACCTCCCCGATGCCCCTCCTCTACAATTCTTTGGTTCGGGTGGTGCATGTAATATGTCATGTTCTCTATCGCCGGAGGTAGAGGCCTCCTCTACGGGTGGTGCCGTGGCAATATCTCCACATATACTCCTATCTCAAAATTCTCTTCACCCGCTTTGTGGACATACAAAGCCCACGCGCTTTCATTAGTAGCGGGAAGAGCGTGTACACAACCATCGGGCCGTTGGGGACAAACCGTGGGCGAACCCCATCGAAGCGAACTCGTGCGTCTCAAGATTCACACGCAGAGAGCGATGACATGTGATTTGAGTGCGAGTTCGCTCGGGTGGCTATTGTGCTATCTATGTGTAGCGATTATCAATGCTCACCACTCTCCGTGCAAGACTACGGGCGTTCTCGAAATAAATTTTAAGCGGCATGTCCATCTGTAGCAAATATCGCACTATTAAAAGACATTTAGGCGGTATATATAGACAAACTTGAAAATTTTATTCCTAAATACATGTTATTAGCGCGATTTGAATTTTAAACCGAAATTTGATTTTTTTGGCGGATCGGACCGGGATTATATCAATAAGTTCTCGTGAAGTGATCTTCAATGATGATGTTTGAAAAGGTTTATTTTTGGACTTCTTGGCATTTAGTGAAACACTCTCAATTTGAAAAAATTGAGAATGCATTTTCATGCTATGAAAAATTTATGGGAGTATCATAAGATATGTAGGATAATACATAAAATTTATGAAAAATTTTAACATCATTTGTTATGTTTTAAAAATAAAAATCGAAGCAGAATAAAAATCGAGTTCACGGGACCACTTGAAGTGGTCAAAGCGCAAACTTCCGTTCACGCGGACCACTTGGAAGTAGTCGGCGTGAACAGCTTTGCGCCGACTACTTCAAGTGGTCCGCGTGAAGCTCAACTTTCTTGCCGGACCACTTCCAAGTGGTCCGCGTGGCGATTTTTATTCATTTTCGATTTTGATTTTTAAAACATAACAAATGATGTTAAAATTTTTCATAAATTTTATGTATTATCCTACATATCTTATGATACTCCCATAAATTTTTCATAGCATGAAAATGCTTTCAATTTTTCCAAATTGAACGAAAAACTTTGTTCAACGCAGACCGATTTTTAACATAAGATAAGTAGTCCGTGAAAACTTAGGTAAAAAAAATGAACATTTAAAACTTTGTTCTAAATGCAACTAGCATGATTTCAAGGTATGATTTTGAGTCATTTCCACTACACTTAGGATTAAATCAAGATCTCAATTATGGTGTAGCAATGAGTCCTCCGGCCATTTGGGCATACTAGTTGTATGTGATACTAGTTGTACTAATATTCTACTTATCATAGTTGTATTATAACAATATCACAAGAATATTCCTAAATATTAAAAACTAACCTGTGTGAAGTCAGAACTAAGATCGGAAAACCTCGCCAACTTGCAAAATCACCTTCTGGAACGCACTGTGAAATGGGAACCCGAATTAGTTAATTCATAGAATGAAGATAGCTCAGAATAAATTCCTACAAAATATTAACACTGATAATTCTGCCATTACTTATGCTATGTTCTGTTATTTCATGTACGGGTAGTTATTCAAGCATGAAGATTTGTCCATAATACACTACACTGTCCATAATATACTATTACTCATGAAGATTTGTAACTAACCTTACGAAAGTTGTACCAAAGATCAATAAAGCACGAGCAATGTACCAATAAATATTCCTAAAAAATACCTGCAAAATACAAATCCCAAATGAAGTACTTGAAAATTTTTAGACTTTACGAAAATTTTAACAAACTAAACACCGACGAACTAATCTCCGTCTTCGCGCTCTCGGTTACGCTTTGCTCTCTACTACTATCTTGTGAATGCATTGCCGCTCTGCGTTCCCTCCGATTTATATCTCGAGAAAAAGTGCTAATGAGGGACATCGACTCGACTGTCTTTGCTTTCGGTCTTTGGACGCATGCATCCGTCGCCAAAATACCAATAATCATGAGCCACCGCCAACCAATCGAGGCTAGCCCGTCTTTCACTAATTATACTTTTCACTAATCATTTTACTAATTGTACTTTTACCGATTATACTTTCTACTAATTATTTTACTAATTATAATTTTTACTAATCAAGCATGTACTTTGCACTAATCATCCGCATGCACTTTTGCCTAATCAGCATGCATGCATGCATGGAATCTTGGCCTTTCGAGACCAATCAGCATGCATGCATGTCACTTTGTGTCTAATCAGCAGGAATGCATGTGAATTTGTGCAGGTAGCTTAACCGGATTTTGAAAAACCGGGTATGGGGGGCCCACCCCATACCCGGTTTTTGAAATTCCGGGTATGGGGTGGGGCCCCCATACCCGGAATTTCAAAATCCGGGTATGGCTTAACCGGGTTCTGGCGTCTCGGGTATGGTTAACGGATTTTCAGATTCCGGGTATGGTAGGGTTTTTCGTAAATACGCAAACATGTTGTATCATTCTCTAATTTCCGACAGTATTTTGTACTGTATTCAAAAATTTCCCTACATCTACAGATGCTACGCTATAGAAGACTGAAAAATAATAGCCGATGACCCTAGAATTAGCCAGTGACTACCACCACCATTACTAAGAAAACCATCAATCCGATTACAGTTTGGAAAAATCTGAAACACATACTTAAAACTTTGTATAGAGTTTTTTGCAGTCGTAACGGTGACTTCAACTTAAGTAGTACCGTTAGATCGAAGCTCTGGATTATCAAACAACCATCGGCTGCAGTATATTGTTACAGTGCTTGGTGCATTGTCTAGAGTGCTACATTATTCCTCAAACAGTGCTACATAAGATCTAGACCACCACATTTTTATTTAATAATCGATCTACAACTACTAAAGTTATAGTCGTTACACGACTTCATTTATCTCTTTCCTAAAACAGTAGACATTGATTGGTTGCGAAAGGCAGCGTGAATGAGGGGCCTGGGACAGGCAAGGTTTAACAGACATCCTGAAACCAGGGTTCAAAATCTTGTTTTACTCCAAATCTCATCTATGACCAGAGAACAAAATCTCGGCGAGATTTAAAAATTTCTGAAAAATCTCGGACGAAATAAAAAAACAAAAATTCAAATCCAATTTTTTTTCTACGGAGAAAACCGAAATTTCGGCCAATTTTGCCGAGATCTCGGCAAAATTGCACCGAACGAAACATGGATCAAATGACGTTGAAAATTTTTGAATCTTTTTTGTAGATTCCTGACATATCAATGATGTTCCCATAAAAATTTCAGATGAATATCATATCTGAGGAATTTTTGAAAAGGCAGACATTGGTACTGTCCTGATAAAACACTGACCAACAAGTTTGAACCGAATGAAAAATGAAACAAACCAGGTTAGAAATTTTTGAATTTTTTTGTGCATGGTTTTTATGAATCACTAATGTTCTCATAAAATATTCAGATGATTATCAAGCATCATGAATGTTTAAACATTCGGACAGTACTACTTTGCTGATAAAAGCTTTACTGGCAAACTCAACCAAATAAAAAATGGTACAAACCATGTTAGAAGATTTTGAAAAAAAATTTGGATGGTCCTGATTTATCATCAATATTTCTATGAAATTTTCATCTGATGATCAAGCTTCATGAAGTTTCAAAAATTTTTAAAGTGTTACGTCCTCGTAAAAGCCTAATGATCAATACATAGATTTGCTTTAGCAACAAAAAAATGTTTAAATTTTTTCATAAGGGTTATAAGGAAATTCTTAAGATCTCATAAATTTTTTGAATCATTATCACACTCCAGCGAATTTATAAAATTCTTACAAGTACAGTGTACCATTTATGTTCTTTCTGTTTTTGATTTTTGAAATATAACAAATGAAGTTCAATACATACATAGATTTGACTGAGCAAACACAAAAATTTGAATTTTTTTAAACATTTTTATATAATGGTACTGAGTCAATTATTAAGCTCTCATAAAAATTTTGGGTCATGATCACATATGAGAAAATTTATAAAATTCTAACAATGTTACTGTCCCAATTATATTAATTCTGTTTTTGATTTTTTAAAGATAACAAATGAAGTTCAATTATTTGGAAAAAATTTATGTATGATCTTACACTTCTTCGGATGTACCATAAATGTTTTAGATCAAGATAAGTCACGTACAATTTTATAAAAATCTGAGAGTGTTTCTGAAGTTTCTAAAAAATGTCTAAAAAATTCGGTTTTTCAACAAATTTTCATAGAAGATGACTTTCTTAATGGTTATTGATCAATTTCCGGTCAAATCCGGTGATCAAACATCAAATTCCGGTAAAAAATGACGAGATCTCGCTGAGATTTCTCGAGATTATTGTAGCAACTTAAAATTTTTGAATTTTTCTCAATTCGACCGGCATTTCTAATCTCGTCTACGTCTGAAAACCGAGATCTCGACGAGATCTCACGAAATTTCGGCGAGATTTTGAACCTTGCCTGAGACAAACGCAAGGACAAGAACTACTATGCCAGACACTTCAAAGAATAAAGACCCTGAGCTAGGCAGCCAATAATATGCAACGGTACAGCTTCTCGGTATTACCAAAAAGAGCACCTGGTAAGGGCTTGAACACTGAAAATCTTTAGAAAGTAGCTGACTTCTCATTCAGTAGCTACCATCACAAATTCATATAATATCGAACCACGGGTCACTTTAACATCCTAAATTTTGTCTTATAAATTTTTTTTGTATAGTGTAGTCCTCCAAAAAATTTCACCATTCGGTAGCTAATTAAAAGCTTAATATGAGACTTTTCTAAATAAAAAATATAAATCCCAAGTTAACAATTGTCAAAATTATTTTATTTGTGTTCCTTGTGCTTGGAAATATTTTCCATAATTTTGTGGAAATTTATTTTAGTGCAATTGCTATTTTATTTGTGCTATTTTATATTTTCTATAATTTCTAAAAAGCAAAACCAAAAATATACTGGAAAATGCTCATGGGCTGAAACCCAGCCCGCTTGGCCAGGTCTGCTAACCCCGCGTGCCAGCCCAACTCCACGACACAGGCTAGCCAGGAATTTTTTTTTGTTTAACATTTTTTTTATTCTTTTTTTCAAAACTATGCGTCCGAAAAAAAAATTAAGAAAATACCCCCCCGTCGCCCGTGTATGGGGCGATCGCCCCATACACGGGCGATAGCTCCGCCTCAGCAATCAGCTAATGGCTCTTGCATTAATGGCGTGTGGGCCCCCTATCGCCTCAGAAGCGACGCTTCTGAGGCGACAGGCCATTTATACCACCCCCCACCGCTCGGTCGGCGCAGAGAAAAGAAGGGGGAGCCGAGCGCAGCGCAGGAGAAAAAGAGAGGGAGAAGAGAGGGAGAAGAGGAAGAGAAGAAGAAGAGAAGGAGAAGAGAAGGAGCCGAGAAATTTAGGTAAATTTTTGAATTTTATTGTAGAGTTAGTTTAGCAATTTTTTGTAGAGGTAAATGTAGGAATTTTTGTTAGGTTATGCAGTATTTAAAATTTAATGTATCATTTAATATTTAGGAATTTGTTGTGGTATTTAGAAATTTTAGGATTATGTATTGTTTAGAAATTTAATATAGCGATTAATATTGAAATTTAATGTAGTATGTAGTATTTACAAATTTAATTTAGTATTGTCAGTATGTGCAAATTTAATGTAGTATTCAAGATGTAGAAATTTAATACTGAGAGAAATATTAGACAATATTTGAATTTAATTTAGTAGGGTTGTGTATTAGTAATTTTGTTATGCAAATAATGTATTAGGCAATATATATACAAATGTAATGTGGTATGAATTTAATTTAGTGGGGTCGTGTATTACTAATTTTATAATGTAAGTAATGTATTAGGCAATATATACAAATGTAATGTAGTAGAAATTTAATATTAGGCCGTATAGTAGGCTAGTCGAATCACTTATTTATAGTCGTATTTTGCAAGACGATCAATGTACGCTTTGTAGATTGTATTTTAGAGTAATATTTTTACGTCGGACGTTAAAGATATCGGAGAAATTGTATTTCCAAATATTTTATGGAGATGGGGAGATAGCACGGGGCGGATGGGTGGATCTATCATCATTTTCAAGAGTCGACGGGCATATGCATCGAGCGATAGGACATCTGAGGGTTTGTTGGAGTGGATGTCTCGGATATTCGGTTTGGATGCCCAGAGTGTTCGTTTATGGTCGAGCAGAGTGAGCCGAGCACAAGACCGTTTTACAGAGAGTTGATTCCTATTAACTCGGCGTCAACATGGAGGAGTTATGTTGGTTTTTGTAGAGCGGGGTTGGCGCTCATGTTGTTGGTCTGATGCTACACGGTAGCTCCATCGGTGTCGCAAGTTCGTGATGTCGGGTGGACATTACGGCGGAGGGACATCAAATGTAGAAGGATGCGAAGAGGAAGGCGAGGAGCCCGAGACGAGGAGCACAAGACTGGCGGTGACGAAGGGACCGGGGCAGAGGAGACAGCGGTGGAGGCGCGAGGGTGGCCGACGAGGGGAGGAGGTGGAGGACATTGTTGACTGATGGAAGAGGAGGACCGTGCGGATGAGGAAGTCCACGATGGTGAGCACTCGACGAGGAGGACAACGCCCGAGGTGCCTATCCTCGTGCGTGGACCAATTACAATTTCAAGACCTAACAATGAATGAAGGAACATTGATGCATGGGAGTATCGTGAGAACGAGGTGACGCAGGGGCCATATATAAAGACAAGGAGGCTGTGATGGATGCGGTGAAATCTTGGGCAATGTCTCTCGCGGCAATTCGGGGTTGTGAAGTCCAAGAAGAAGGACTACGACGTGAAGTGCGTGAGTTGATTCGTGCCCATGGCGGGTGCATGCATACCAGGAAGTGGGCGGACATCGGAAATGCTCCATAGTGATGGAGCATAATCGCGAGTGGAAGAAGCGGAGTAGGGACACATAACCGCCGCCCACTTGGGTGGCAAATGTGTTTTATGGTCGATCGTGGACAATCCCCATCCGCAGCCTCGATCTATTATCACACCGTGGAGGAGAGGTTTGAGACAAGATTAGCTACGCAAAGGCATGGAGAGCAAAAATGACACGGAAATACGGTTCGGGACGCACGAGGCTTCGTGCGAGAATATTCCCACTTGCTCGGGCAATCGCACAAAGGAACCCCGGTACATCCATCGACCTTGCGAGTTCCTGCGGGTGGTGCGTGCACCGGGAAGTGGGTATTGCGGCGTGCATTCTTCGCCTGGCGCATGCATAAATGCGTTCAAGACGCTTCTACCGGTCCTTTGCATGGGCGGCACATTCCTTACGGGAAGTACAAGGGCGATTCTAATCGCGATCGCGGTGGATGCCAACAACGAGTTCTACCGGTTGCGTTGGCATTCGTGGAGGGGAAAACACGAGAGATGCATGGTTCCTTGAAAGAGTGAAGTCGGCGATTGTTCTTGACAGTTCGATGTTTGCGTCATCCATGACCGACATGCGGTCGCTAAGGGCGATCGTGGATATGCAACAAGGGTCCGCCGTCGTGGGAGCGACAAAGTGGCGGACACGAGGAGCGGTGGTGCATGAGGCACATGGGTGCCAATTTTTCCGTCGGTTCCAGAACAAGGAGCTTATGAACATGTTCAGCGCCTATGCAAACAGAACCAACGGAGGAAGTTCGACGCGCTTTGGAAGGCGTTGGACGAACTAACGAAGAAGCAATCAATGGATCCCAAAGGTACCGCTAGTTCATCAAGGAACCCGATGGTGTACCATGAGCAAGGAGAGGACCCCACAGCCTTGTGTAAGGCTGTAAGCGGACCTCCCAAACCTCCGGTGTAGGCGGGTACCAAAGATAAAGAGTTTCACCGATTGGATACGACATGAGCCTTTGGAGAAATGGTCCTTCGCGCGACGAGGGCGGCTCGCGTTATGGGATCATGACAACGAACTGGCGGAGATTTACAACTGGTAATGAAAGGCACGGATGCCTTCCATGGTGGGTATAGTTGAGGGTGTCTTATTAGGGACACGAGAGATATTTCATTGAGCGATACAAGACCTCCACGGCATGTATGTCGGACAATCGATCGTCTTACTCAACTGTTGTGTCTACCTACATGTCCAAGAAAACAAGAAAGCGCAGACACATCGGGTTACACCGAGAGTGGCGTGGAACAGAGATACCACGTGCGCTGCGGTGACCGAGGTCGCAGGGTGCCACCGGAGAGGACTTCCCATGCGTGCATACCCGAGCGGTGATTGCGAGTGCTCGCCGAAACCACGCTTGACTTGCCGTGCTCGCGACGTCATTGCCGCACCGCCGAGACGCATCAATCCGTCGTCCGCTCATCTCCCCGTACTACTACAAGCGAGCGTTCTCAACACGTGGCATCATGAGGTGTACGGTACCGAGTGGATGGATCGTTCACAACACCCTCTCCGGACCATCGATGGGTACCGGACATCCGAATGTTGAAGACGAAGGTCGGCGTCGAAGGACAAGGCGATTCGAACGATATGGGCGAGTCGAGGCGCGTCGCAATCGCGGATAATGTAACTTTCCATGTTGTTCCCATCTTGTATTTTTCAATGGACCGTAAGTTGTAATGTGCGTTGTAATGTTCGATGTAATTTTCAATGTACTAGTAAGTTGTTGTTCGCATCATGTAATTCTCCGATGTTCCGATTAGTAGCTACGAGGATAATGTAATTCTCGACGTTACGTGCCTCGTCGAACATGTCTTTGTCTTTCGTATGTTTGCAATCCGAGTTTTTTGGCTCTCGCACGCCGGTTGTATTGTTTATTGAGTATGGTACAATTCGTTATTTCGCATTTCATTTTGTGTGCACATGTAATTACCGATAAATCTGTTGTATTTGCTTTGTAACGAGCCACGATGGCGTGACCTTGCCTCGCTTTGGGCGTGACCGTCGATCGACCCACCGGTCTAGGTACTCCGCAGAGGAGAACCGAGAGCTAGGGCCACGCCGACCTCGGGTGCCTGTGGAGTCGCCGCATCGACCCGCCGGGTTCCACGGTAAGTCGCGAACGCTTGCACTCTTTACGTACATGTACTTACCGTGAATGCAATTTAACGACGCAATGCATTACATGCAAAGGTTGCGGCGGGCCGCTTACTTCCTCTTTGTAGGATGGTGGAGCGGTGGCGCCCGTTAGCGGGCAAGGAGGTCCCGCGGTTCGCACGACCGATCCTCGCGGCGCACTCGTGGACCGGTGGAGACCGGAGACGACACGTTCCACCTTCCGTGCGGAGAGATGGCTCGACGCTGCGGGACGTGTCGTACCTCTTAGGCCTCCCCATGCGGGTCCGGCGATCGTGCCGCACGACGCCTCCGTCACGTGGCACGCCGAGTTGTCGCGCGTTTCGCCGAGGTGCGGCACACCCGAGCACCCCTACTAGCCCCTTAGGAGGCCGAGCGCCACGGTCCGACGGCGTGGTCGCCGATTCACGGTGAGTACCTCTTTCTTTGAGAATTAAAATAGAAGCGCCAAGTTGTCGATAATGTTTGTTGCGAACGCCGCAGCTCAGCTTCTCCACCAAGACGCGGAGGAGGCGGGCGTGGCCCGCCACTTGGAGGCATACCTCTGTTGTTCTTGGTTGGGTGATGTTCCGTCCTCCCACGGAACACGGTGGACCGTCACTGATCGAGCACGCCCAAAGACATCGCCGACACCCGGTGGATGAGGTAACACACTCGGTTCAATCTCATCTCGGCGAGCACGCCTAACTCCCCATTGTAAGCGGTGATGCGGTGGTCGTGGGCCTCGGTGTGCTTGCGGCGACGTCTGAGGTGCATGCGACGCCGTCTCTCAGCGAGCACGACGCGGCGATGTCGGTTGCGTCCTACTCCTCCGATTGTGGTCTTGGGAGCGCTTCTCCGTCGGCAGCTGTTGTTGACACGACACCGCACTCGAGGAGCTTTACGGAGACGACCGGTGGATCGCCCACCATGGGCCACTCGGGTCCGACGGCGTATGCTCCCTCGTATCTTTTCCCACTAACGCACTTGAATAACCTTCGCCATTTCTTATTTCCTCGCGGCGGAGGTTCGCGCGCGACAGTGAGGAGGTCCTATCGAGTTCGTTCGGGAGTTCGACCGCCTCCACGACGAGGACGTGCGGTGGGCGCCATACACTGCGTCGACGTCCACGCCCGAGCACTCACGGATCTCCGTGCTTTGCACGCGAGATGAGGCCTTTGGCTCACCCGTAAGGTGCTCGTCTTTGACCTTTGTGTCGAGGAGTACTCCCCGACCGAGTCTTTGCGGCGATTCGGCTGTTCGATCCTTTCCTTTGCCGCCTCGTCACGTTGTCGACGTGGCGCCACAGTACTTGCCCCGATCCTACTACTCCGCATCTTTGCGAAATTAATGTGGTGTGTACTTACTATTTTTGCATTGCGGGATGAACCGGATGGGTCTTTGCGGTGGGCTCTCGATTCGCGACCGTATGCAGCCATGGGCCGTCTGATGGGACGCCGCGACTCAACGAGAGGTCACCGAGACCCGGCCGACGACCATGACATGTACGATCGATTACATGGAGTGGTTCGCCCAACGCGACTCGCCTCGGTGGGGTACACACCAAGACCATACGTCGCCGGCGAGCATCGATGGCGGACACGCACCCTTCACAGATGTCCTAGAGGACAACGCCTCGGTAAGTGTCGCAATCGAACCTACATGGGCACGTCTTTTCATGTAACTTACGTAATAACAATCGGCGTTACATGCGGACTCAACTCTTGGCGGAGATTGAGGTGGAGGTCGTGTCCATGTTGACGCGCCTACTGGGGCATACTGGTGACCACCGCCGAGTCCGAGACGGCTTGGGGTCGGGTCCTCGATGACGGTGAGGCGGTTGGCTCGATTGGCCACACCGCCGGGCGCGAGACGTCGGCGGACGCAGACCCCACGCCACTTCGCCCCAAAGACTTCCACCCCCGGTGCCTCGTCACGCCCCACGCGGTGCGGGGGGACAGTGGTCGACGAGGCTCCTTCCGCTCCTCGCGTACCCGTCGGTTCCTCGCTACGCTCCCACGCAGCAGAATGGGGGCGATGGTCGGGAGGCTCCTTCGCGTCTCGCCCTACCCGTCGGTTCCTCGCTACGCTCCCACGCAGCGGTGGGGCGGTGTCATGGAGGCTCCTCGTCGTCCGCGCCCAGCAGAGACCTCGTGGTGGTTTCGGCGACCCTTCGACGACGAGTTCGACACGGAGGAGTACCTTTCGACCGACTACCTCGACCCTCTCGGCTCTGCGGTGCGCCACAGATTTGGCCTCGCCGTCGCACTACTCTACGCCGCTGCGCAGTGGTCGGCCTAGGAGGGACGTCCGTCGCGATCGCCACTCGGCTACCCCACGGGCCGATTATGAAGCGTGGCGTGATTGACTTGTTGTGCGGATGTATTTTTGTAATGGCTTTACGCTTGACATATTGTATAACTCCCCGAGTTAGTAACATGACAGCGTTATCACTATAAATTGTTCAAATCATTTATGCATTGCTTGCCTATACCACACGACGTGACAACACACCAACGTTTTGGTGCACCTATCGCCTCTAGTAGGGGCAATCGCCTAATGTGAGGCGATCGCTTTATATGGGGCGATCGCCCAAATATGAGGCGATCGCTCCATACCCGGCGATATCTGCCCTTTATAACATTCGTTCTCACAAGCGGTCTCGCAAAGAATAGCGGGAGAAAGAATAGAGGTGAGCATCAATCGAAAATGCCGAGGCGTGCAAGTGCAAAGGGTAAGGGAAGGCAAAGGAAGAAGCAAGTGCATGCCGCGAATTTAGCGTACCAAGATCTCTTCCTACCTCGTGGAGCTGTAGCACCCATGTGTATGTGCGGAGATCTTTGCAGGCTTGTCCGCTCTTGGGAAATTTCAACTTGGAAGAGGAGGTATTGGAAGTGCCGCAACTACGCCTTCGATCCGCCGGAGAAGAGCCTGAAGGATCGCCGCATGGTAACAATCGTATGGGGTTACATAATATTTGTGAATGAAACTTTGCTAATTTACGTTTCATGCAGTCACCTCCGCCACTGTGTGAATTTGAGCAGTGGTTTGATACGGAGATCAACCCGAGGACCAACGGCTTCTTGACCAAGCCAATCGGCGGGATGAGTTCACGCGGTGGTTTCAAGAACAACGCGATGCCGCACGCGAGGAGGCATGTAGGAAGGAAGCGGAGGAGAAGGAGGCCGAGAGAGAGAGGAAACGAGAGAGGGCGCGATGTGCCAGAGAAGCCCCGCCAGAGGCATGGGCGAATGGGAAGTGGCCTCGAAGCACTCGATGAGACGTCCCGGTGTTAACTTTGATTTTCTTTGTTCGTGGTACTCCTTTTAGTTTTAAGTCGTAATAAAGAGCGCGCCCAACCTTCAAGAGTATGCTCACCGTCCAGGAGGGCTCAGATATGTCCCATCGCTCAGCTTGTCCCAAATGATGTTATTTTTCTCCATCGAGATAGGTTATAGCATTTTAAGTTAAATGATTTGATTTCATCGAGTTTTACCATCGTTTGCGAAAGATACGGCCATTTTGATGTTTTACCGATTGCATGTTCTGGACAACAATAAAATAGTGCGACCTAAAGTGACATCTAAATATTTTTACATAATTGTAACCTATGCAAGCCCAAGAATGCAACAAAACGGTTTCATCAAGTTTTGAGGTCGTTCGAACATTATTCTAACCGCTTGAACAATGAATGTTATAAAGGGTTTAAACTAGCCATCTTTGATTCAAAATGCAATCATATTTAGATATTTTTGCAAAATGAAGTGCATAAGGTTGTAGTAACTTATTCTATTTATTTCATGAATTATGGATCAACACACATTATAATTCCTTCACAATCCTGATTAGAGCCTAGCATTCGAACTCAAATAAAAATATTTTTACGCAAATAACACATGGATTTTTATTTTACACTCTAATTCCTCATTCCAAAATTTAAATTTAGAAACAAGTTTCATTTAATTTGGACACTCTAGCAAAAGTTATGGGGTTTATATTAAAAAGGCATATAGTAATTACGAAACAAAACTAAAAAAGCTCACTGCGCCGCTTCTGTCTCGAGCATGGGGCCCACCGGACGACGCGAAGAAGCAGTGCGTGCGCTGCCAAGAACGGCGAAGCACCGATCGCCTGTATGGGCGATCGCCCCATACACAGCGATGGGGAGGCATTTACGTAAAAAAATTTTCGGACGCATAGTTTTGAAAAAAAGAATAAAAAAAATATTAAACAAAAAAAAATTCGGCTAGCCAGTCCAATGTCCACGCTATGCCTCTAGTCTATTGTCTGACACAAGTTGATGGGTTTCTTTGGAGTTTATTTTCGTTTCGCAGCAGTTTGTTTATTTAGTGCTTTAAGCCCTACGAGGCATAACAAATATAAAGTCGACCATAATATCATCTCACTATTTATTTAATTATTATTTTTAGTTTGTTTAATCTTATTTCGTTATGTATAAGTTGACATTTCATCTATATTACCACTATGTGTAGTAGCATAACCCTGGACATTATTATTTTTAGTTCACTTAATCTTATTTCGCTATGTATAGAGTTGATATTTTATCTATATTACCATTGTGTGTACCAACATAACCCGTAGATCTAGATTTATATATTCGGTCCCAACGGTCACAACTTTAGCATAAGATAATTGATTTACAGTATAGTTGCCACAGCACCTTCATAGCTAGGTATCTCTCCAACTAAATGGAGTAGCGCAAATCACAACACCGAGGATCTTCTAGGCCGGCCTATCACAGGCTAACAATAGAACTAATGACAAGACCAAAGGAGATGGATCTGATTTCTATATGAAAAAAGGTACAACGATTGAACATGACAAGATTCAACTAGTTACATGAGAAATAGCACACTTCTCTCTACAACAATAACTAACATTCTGCTAAAAAGTTTGGTCGCGGTGTACATTTTACAACTTGTAAGCAATTCATGCGCACCATTTGTGCTCTGCCAATTCTTTAATTTAATGTCCAGTATTTATAATTGAACAGGTGGCTTTCCTATAAGATTTATGCAGTGTGTTGCCCCGTCAAATAGGCTTTGTAGTCAAATGGTTACATAAATAAAAGACCTAGTCAAAAGTGAAACGAACCCTAGTACTAGAAACGAAGAGGAAGAAAAGGACGCTGACTAGGGCCCAAAATTTCATCCGCATCAGAATGTTGAGGCCTCACTTACCTCCACTTGTCTCTCAACTCCTTTTTCTCGGACCAAATCCAAGTAACGATAATGGCAGCAACCAAGGCAGCAATTGTGATTAGAAGAAGTGCATAGCTGAATTCATCGGTGAGTGAATCATAGGTTCTTGACGGAGCAAGCCGGGTGTAGAAAAGATCCACACCATACGTGAAAACAAGAGTAGTGGACTCCAACTTTGCAGGAATAGCAACAATTCCACGCAGGGCTTCCACTTGAAGAGAGTGAGTCACATACGACTTAGGAAAAAAAATGACATAAGATCCATTAGCACAACGTCAAATGTCAAGTTAGGCATAAATATAAGTGGAATTAAAATAATATACTATAAGCAAATATATAAATCAAGCACAATTATGTCATATTTCATGAATGAAATTGATATCAGCAGTTCAGCACACCCCTATACACTTTTACACACTTCATAACAATTTGTTCTTTGTTCTCGTTCAGTAAAACTTATAGACAATAGAATAAACAAAAATTAATGGGCAAACTACTTTAACAGATACACCTACCAAATAATAATCCATTGTGCTGTGTACAAGCTAGTAATGAAATTGCAACAGAATTAACCTTGCATAGTTCTGAATGTATCATCAATGTATTCTTCTACTTGAAAGATAACATAAGTAAACTGTACTTGAAAGATAACATAAGTAAACTATGCAACCAATGAGTCCATGTTCCAGTGTGTTGAAACATATTTTGTTAGTCTGATTATACTCAATAGCCAATAATAATGAGCTAAATCCCGTTAGCACCATGATACACAAGGGTATCGTTCTATCGAAGTTTTCTTTCTTGAACCACTAGTTTGGGTTGGCCAATTCTACATCAAAAAGATAAAAAGATAACTTTTTTTTACAAAAATGGTACATCTGGGCAATAGTGGGTATTGGCCCCCACCAACCCAGCCCATTATTGCCACTCTTGAAAGCAAGGCAACAAGATATCATTCATTTTATCAAATCTAAATAGAAACAAACCAATGTCTTAAACCTGTAATCAAGCACAATTCATTGTATTCTATGCAATCACTCTAATGCGAACATTACTATCTTCAAGCAAGCACCAACTGGTGATACTGATACAAGATCACAACTTCGTCATGATAGGATAGTAACACCAACTAGTGATTTTTTATAATATAACATCAATGCGATTATTATAAACATGCTCATAATAAAATGTGAAGGCAAAACTAACTTTTGCTCATCAATAAAAAAATACCTGTGGAATAATAGGCAAAGAATCTGTCAATGGTATAATGCCCTCTTCTTTCTCTTGCTGTGTGGGATTCACTGAACGGCGTGGATCAAGAAAGCGCTTGTCAAGTGCCAAAACCTGCCATATGTTTAATAAAAATATCATCAAACATCTGTATGCTCAATTCATATTAAATAGCCAGCAATCTTGTTTAAACTAAAAACATGGAAATCTGTTTATTTCAAACTATTGTTGAATCAAGCATATGGATGCCATAACAGGCTTGATTTTTGATGCATAGGTTTGCTTCCACTTTGTAACCTATGGTCAAGTGGTCAACTGCAAATTAAGCTTGGCCCAAGAACTAGGGTTATGTTGGGATAAATTTTAATTGCTGAAGTCATGTGCTACTTCAATGAGCTCCGTAAGGGAATAAACTACTCACTGTTGGACACAATGAGAAGTAGCGACTACTTAGTGCATAATCATCAAACACAATGACTCAACAAGATCAACTCCATTGCACTAATGCACCAGTGAGCATTCTAACAGCGGAGTAGATGCTGATGTAATCACTGCAGAGATGCAGATTTGAACAAAACAGGCACTAAGCTACTAATAGAACATGTAAAGCCATGCATGTGAGATTTCAAGAAGCAAAACCACGTTTTAGCAAGGACTATCCCAATTTGAAATTGAATCAACTGAGAACTGCACCTTTTGTTTGTCTTGAATAAGAGATATCTAATTAGAAGCAGATTCACACCCAGTTTTCCAAAATGACTATATTAGAAATGTACATGATGCTAGAATGAACTAATACATACATCATAACATCAATTTCCCCCTATATGGTAGGAGGCCCATATAGGAGGTGCATCAAAACCATGTCTGCATCCAACAATTGTACAATGACTAGTAGAATTTTTTTTAAAATAATACATTTTTAAATAATTTTACAAAAATAATATGCCGAAAAAATTACAAAAATATACCTCTATAGCCATTTTAATTGGCGACAGAAGCTCTATTGCAATTAAGATCTGCCTTTTGGCGACGGACCTTCTTTCACCAGTTCAATTGGCGACAAGGTAAGCCTCAAGCTTGTCGACCAAATAAATCCACACCAAAATAATCCGTCGGCCAATTTAATCCACAACAAAACAGAACTCTGTCGCCAAATGGATTGGCGATAGCGCTTCTGTCACCAAATGAATTGGCGACCGAGGCATATTTTTGTAAATTTTTCTTTCGGCGTATTACTTTTGTAAAACTATTTAAAAAATGCATTGTTTAAAAAAAAATCTTGTAATGTCCATGTATAGGAGTAACTACTGAATGACGGACTAATATGTGCATTTTGCAACAGTACAACTAAGCGTACATTACGCCTAAAAATACATAAATAGAGTCTGATACTCTGTAATTAATTAACAAACATTGGAATCATTTAAAAAAAGAGTTCAGATGCGATGGTAACTGAAATACTCTGGGTTTTTCTTTTACAAATTTCAAACAGCAAATAAAGACAACCAATGATAAAGTGTAAATCAGCAAATAACAATAGAAATGGTAATTGTGTTGAGTTGTTTCTTATATAAGTAAACAAACAAAATGGTGGCACAACATTCTAGTGCATAATAAAGGAAATAAGAAATACAAAAGCAAGAGAACAGACCTGATCACCAATCGTGCCAATAAGAAGCTGCTTGGAAGTTATCCCCTTAGCTGTTTGTGTAACTGCCATTGCTTTCACTGAATGGGCAAAAAAGTATGACTGGGATTTCACCATCACCTCTGGGCGGGCATAAGAAGTAATCGGTGCTGACAAATTATGCTTCCCAAGTATGAGCTTCATAATGTCTTTATTGTCCTGTACAAAAATAGTGCAGTTACAACTACCACCACCATCATAAAAGCAGCTAAATCAAAACAGTGTGCATAAGCCATACCGCTCTAGATTGATCATATATCTCAATCACTACCATTTCAAATCTGTGGGCTCGGAGATTGAAATAATGATAGACAACCCAGTTCTCGCTTACAACCTTGAAATACGAAAGCAATAAGCATGTTAATTAAGAAGAGTACTTAAAAAACAAAGATGTGATGTCGTGAGCAAGAGATTTCAGGATTTAAAGCTTTGTTGTGATAAATTCTGCATGAAGATATAAAAACGGTGTAATTGTGCATATCTCAAAATTTAAACATGGCAAATATATTATAAGATATGAAAACAGTGTAATTTTCTGTCATACACAAATGGGGACTGAAAAAGAGAAAAGGGCAAAAGAATAAAAGGAACAGTTATACTTACTGCATGGACAGGGCCTTGTGCACCATGATGAGTCACACGGTGCAGTATGCGTCCAGTGACAGCATCAATAAGATATGCCACGAGCCAAGCTTCTTCAGGTGCTGCAGATCCAATTTCACCAGCAGATTTAGGAGACACAGTAGCAACAAAAACTAAATTCTTTGATACATACTTATACATCACATCTTGATCAGCTATTATCTTTGCTTGAGTATGAACAACCTTCAGAACAAAAGAAATAAGCAAAGATTATGTTATAACTTTCAAACAAAAATGTTGCGCCACTTTCCATGAATAAAGCAAATAGAGGAAATGAACAGACCTCATTCATTTTCCGTGTCTCTGAGATAGCAATCCTTTCTGCATCAGAAGGGAAAATGATAGACCATAATTCCTTTGTACTAAAGCAGTACTCATCGTCCAAATTGACGTTACATGACTTCTTTAGTGAATACCCTCTGATAACATTTTTCTGAATATCTATGGAGTAGAAATACAAATTTGACATTTCATGAAGAAATGAATTAAGGGCATCCATAGATCTTGGATATAGATGAGCACAAGAGTTGGAATCAACAATAAGATGGAGTCGCTGCTCAGATGAATCCTTCAGTGTCAATGGGATAATTTGGACAACCGAATGGTCAAACCTCAGAGAGTTAAGTTCCTCTCCGGTATATGAATCAAGAATAGAGAGGACACCAGAAGCAACAAAATCTGCTCCAGCTCTGCCAACAACAAGTACAGATGGGTTCTCATGCATCACACGGTGATGGGGAACCTGCCATTGGTATATCCTCAAGGCAGAACACATTTTGCCAGATTTGGAGGCACGAAGGGACGGCAGAAAGTTTGACCAGATAACACGTCCATCCCCAGTATGCAGAGCTATCACTTTGCCAGCCTTTGTCAGTACAATAAGAAGTTTTCGAAATCCATTATGGTCTCTTGTCATCTTATTTTTCTCAGAGCTTTTGAGTCTCAATGCTTGAATTGTAGCAAGTTCATCAGAGCTTGCAAGCATTAGAGTTCCTTTGAGTTTCAGCATGTGCCCCTATATAAAAATTAAGAGTCAACAAAAGTGCCACAAGCAAATTCTGAGAAGCACATCCAACTGAATGACACACTACCACACATGCAAAAACACGTGCATGTGTCATTGTACCATGCACGCGCACAATGGAAAGAAAAAACTTACGGATGAGCACACACTAGAACATGACACAGTACTAATATTAACTAAAGATATTTGTACAGCAAAAGTACAAGTATGTCAATAAATTCTACAGAATTAACAAAAAATTGTAACTCTAGCATAAAATTGGATCCCACAAGATTCACTAGCAAAATTTCTTAAATAAACTTTTTCTGAAGCCTTTTTAGAAAACAAATAACAATTACTCAGGATTACCTTAAGCCATTCAAAGAGATTGTGTTCCACATCTGCAACTGAGACACCATCCTTCTCAACGGGCAATTCAGAAGTCATTACATCAACAATTGAAGCAAGTCCATCCTCTCTGCTCCAAACAACCTCACTTTGTTGAACTAACAAGAGCGAATGATCTTCCATTACAACCAAAGCCCGAAAACCTTGAGATTTATCATTTCGGAAATAATTATTCAAGAAGACCTTTGCAACACTGCCCCTATGTTCATCTATATTAATTTTTTCTCTGATAACTTCATTGCTTACATCACTTGTAAATTTGACAATAAATTCAATTTGGGAACCCACATGCTGCACAATGGCAAAAGCTTCATCTTTTTCTGTGATTGTTAGAGCATCACTCACAGCAGCTGGTTGGTCAATGCTCTGAATTACTTCCAACCCATCAATACCTTGAAGTTTCAGGAGGGAAACAGAAGAAGATGTTTGCAAAGCTATAATACCATTGGACATCAAAGGCAGAAGGTTGACTGTTCCAGATAGATCTTGAACATAATCTGAAATATGCAATTTGTTGTAGCTGATACTCTCACCCTTAAAGTCAATAAGAAACAGAGCTGACCTAGTTTCATCCAATGCTACCAACACATTATGATAACCAAGTACTGTTTCACCACAAAATCGACCAGGGAGTGACTCTTGGATATCCTTTACTATCTCTCCAGTTTTAGCATTCAATTGATACAAAGCTAGCTTTGAGGAACCAGCAACTCCAACAGCATATACAATATCATTATCAGGTGACTGAATAACTTGCTTGATCTCTAAGCTGCAGACATTGAAGTAAAAGTTAGTACTGTATTCCTGATGCTCTGAACAAGTAACATGGGGGCAGAATTATGCATACTCATCAAGTGCAAACTCCTTTCCCCAAGAAATTATTCCATCGATGCTTGATACAGCATAAATCCATTGTCCAGCCGAAACTAAAACCCAATTATCCTTTGCCACTTTATTGTTTGACTGCAAAAATTAAAGGTACATCACAAAAAAGTGCAATAGAGAGAAAGTAATTGTATTATCCACGTGACAATTATTAGATAATGGAGAATACGCTGCCCATACAGACCAAAACATGCAGCAGTGGTTTTGATGGTGTGGAAGTTTGAATATTAGTTTCCCAGATCATCTGTCCATCAGGAAGATTCCATGCCCTCAATATACTACCTCCCGAAGAAAGAGTTACAGCATCTGTAGAGGATATGTTTAAAGTCAGATTGCAATAAACACTTTGGTCAGCACAATAAAGATGAATTAATGCAATGAATATATGCAGAGAAATGGAGAAAAATAGTAACAAACAGGTGGCACTATCTCACATAAAGAAATCTTTTATACAGTAACTGCTTTCGTAATTCTCATAGTTAATTAATCACAGGCAAGTATACATTGATGGCACAAGCATTGTTCATACCACCGGGTGGACAAAACGTTTTTGACCTTTCCGAGAAATATATGAAATTTTCTGAGCTCAGGTTCACTAAAGGCACCTCTTGGCTATACAATTCAATAGTCGTGATCCAGTGCCCAGCGGGTTTGATGACAAGCTAAAGTTTTAATGTTCATTGCTCAGTGTTAAGTACTGAAGTGTTAAATCTATAAAATATTTATCAAAATAAAAAGATGTTGCTTTTCCACTAATATCTTCTCAAGAACAAAACGAAATGTATTGACCTTGAACCTCTGAAGTCTACATACCATGCTGATCAACCCGTAGTTAAGGCTTAAGACACTATTACTTACTAACAATCATGGATACCTGAGTGATACTCTGTACAGATCCAACTTGTAAATGAACCTCCACGAATATCTATATGCATCTCCTATTGGCTAACTGGTACCTGGGCCATATTTGCTGCTTCATGTTCTTATATGGTATGTAAGTGTATGCATTATTATGATTATGTGATACTAGCTCAGCTCATGCTTTAAGTAACACAAAAGGTTACATAAATTGAATAGGAACCCAAAACAGAAATTGATGCTAGAGGAAAGCTAATCAGCTCTGTAGGTTATTGGTTGGGCATGCAACATATGAATGTTTACCAATGTCTTGTAATTTATCAAGTAAATTGAGACATAGGTCACAAAACTTGCATGAGCATGCCACTTGGATCCCTCAACTTGTCAATTGCACATTTAGGTCCCTAAACTTGTGTAAGTGTATCACTAGAGGTACCAACAGCACTTATTTGGCAGCTAATGATCATGTGGTACTTTAACCCTATTTAAGCCAAAGTTTGACCATGCAAGTGCTTACTAAAATCAACAAAAAGATTGTAAAAGATGTCCAATAACATGTGAAAACATCAATTAAATCCAAAATATTAATTCCCTGACAATTTCAAATGGTTTGGTCAAATTGTGATTTAGATTGGGATAATGTGTCATGTCATTTCTAATTATAAATAAAGTAGGATTTGGACCTTTGTTGGCCCACTTAAACAAGTTTAGGGACCTAAAAGTGCAGTTTTGTCCCTAAACTGTGCAATTCTCAAGTTTTGGGACCCAAGTGACACACCCACGCAGGTTTAGGGATCTATGGTGCATTATACTCTTTAGGATCTATTTTAAACCTAAAAGTTTATAAGACTATCAGAAAAGACATCATATACATCAAAAGATTAATTCTTTTTCTCAAGAATCCATTTAGAATAAACAATTAGTTGTAGCCCCAGAAATGTTAGATTGGGTTTTGCAAGCACATAAGCATGCATGTCCTTTGGTCGTCCAGAGAATTGTCACCTAGAAGATTAACACTAAGAAGGTTATCCGATGTTCTTGATTTCTTTATGAAATGTCTAGCAGCTTCAGTGGTACTGGTGCTTCCGCAATTGAGGATATTCCCAACAGCCCGAGGAAACATTCAGTTGATTAAAGATATAGTGGTACAAGAGCTAAGAAATAACAGGTTAAACATTGGTATTGGAAAGCATCAATCTTTCAGCTGAAATCATATTTATTCGAACTCACTAGTGTATAGATCCAAGTGTTATGAATAGCACTTGTATTGAACACGAGGCCAATGGGCCAGTATATATACATGCACATGAGGATATAAGGAAAGCATATATAATGCAATATCTATACAAGGCTAGCAATCTCTATGCAAGACAACTAGCAATCTCTTATACAAGGCAACTAGGATATTGTCTAACCCCCCAAACTCACGGTGGATCAACAATACTGAGTTTGGAGAGATAAAAGCTATGCTGAGCTCTAGTCTATGTCTTCGTGAAAAAGTCTGCCAACTGAAGCTTTGAAGGCATATACTGAATAGCCACAACCTGATCATGTACCTATGACCGCATGTAGGAAGCATCAACACTAATATGCTTAGTGAGCTCATGTTTCACTGGATCTCAATCAATGCTAATATCACATGTACTGTCATATAAAGAGGAGCCGGTGTAGAAACAGAAATACCAAAATCCTCAAGTAATCACCGTAGTCAAGTAACCTCTGCTGTCAAAACAGCCATAGCTCGCAACTCAGTCTCAGCACTTGAACGAGAAACTGTTGTATGCTTCTTAGTCTTCCAAGTAATAAGAGAACCACAAAAAAAAACACAATAAGTAGAAAGAGACCAACGATCAGAGCGATCACTAGCCCAGGTAGCATCGAAGTATGCTTGGAGCTGGAAAGAGCTAGAGCGAGGAAAGAAAAGACGACGAGAGATGGTTCCACGAAGATATCATAGAACACGAAGAAGATGACTATAGTGGAGCTGAGTGGGAGCAAAAACGAACTGACTCAAGATATGAACTGGATATGAAATGTCAGGACGAGTGATACCAAGGTAAACAAGACTCCCAACAAGATGACGATAACGAGTAGGATCCTCGAGAGGTTTACCATCAGTAGGTCGAAGATGAACAATGAACTCCATGGGAGTCTTAGCTGTGCTCTGATCAGTAAGAGAAGCACGATCAAGAAGATCCTGAATATACTTCTCTTGGGATAGAACGAAACCCTCAGGTGTAGAACAAAACTCAATCCCAAGGAAGTAGCGAAGAGGACCTAGATCAGACAAGAGAAACTGCTCAATGAGATGTGCGTTCACAAAGGCAATATACTGAGAATCATCTCCGGTAATGATCATGTCATCAACATATAGAAGAAGAGTACGTTTACGAGGTGAAGTGTGAACAAAGAGCGAAGGATCATGAGCACTAGCAGAAAAGCCAGTAGCAGTGACCACAGAAGAAAATCGCTCGAACTAGGCACGAGGGGCTTGCTTTAGCCCATAAAAAGAGCGACGAAGTCGACAAACCATGTGCTCAGGAACAGAATAACCCGGTGGTGGCTGCATAAAGACCACATGTAGCTCACCATTAAGAAAGGCATCCTTGACATCAAGCTGAGAGATAGTCCACGCACGAACAGAAGCCACAGCAAGAAGAGTGCGAACAGTGATCATATGAGCCACAGGAGCAAAAGTCTCATCATAATCACGACCATGCTCCTGCTGAAAACCCCGTGCCACAAGACGAGCCTTATAAAGCTCAAGAGAACCATCAGAGCAAGTCTTAACTTCATAGACCCACTTGCATGTAATGGGACAGACACGTAGAGGAAGGGGCACAAGATCCCACGTGCCAACGCGCTCAAGGGTAGCAAACTCCTCTGCCATCGCATGCTGCCAATCCTGATGAATAACAGCATTGTGTTAAGAAGACGGCTCGACAAGAACTGCACCAACAAAGCCAAGGCGCTCAGTAGGCCGAATGACTGACGATTGTTAAGAGCGTAGTGAGGAGACACTAAAGAAGGTGACTCAACAGGAGAAGATGGCACATCAAAAGAATCCTTAACTCGCGGATGACGAGTGTAGTATAGAGGATAAGGAACAATGTCAGAAGAAACATCTGGAGGAGGCACCAGAGGGGAAGACTCCTGTGGAGAGGCCGACGAAGGAGACGCCAACCGTGGAGAAGGAAAAGTGGAAATTGGAGTATCAGTAAAAGTCAGGAAAGAAATAGGCTCGACAAGAGATGCTAGAGTGGAAGATGGACAAGCGTAGAAGGGATGAGATTCATCAAAAGTAACATCCCGAGATATCTGCATCCGTCGGCCAACAGAATCCCAACAGCGATATCCCTTATGCTCAGCACTATAGCCTAGAAAAATGCACTCAACAGACTGAGCGGTCAGCTTGGTGCGTTCACGAGGTGCAAGGAGGACACAGCACACACACCCAAAGAGGCAAAGACTAGAATAATCAGGAGGCATGCTACAAAGACGCTTCACTGGAATCCCATCCTAAAGAGCAGAAGAAGGCTGAATATTAATCAAGTGGCAGTGGAAACAGCCTTAGCCCAGAAATGAGGTGGAACAGCAGAAACAAGCAAAAGTGCACAAGCGGTCTCAAGAAGATGATGATGCTTGCGCTCAATCACACCACTCTGAGCATAAGCACTAAGACAGGAAAATTGAGAAAGAATGCATTGCTTAGCAAGAAAAGCACGAAGGGCTCCTGACAGATACTCCTCTGTTGAGTTAGCACAAAGAACACGAATATGAGAATCAAACTGAGTCCAGATCATAGTTGCAAAAGTCTTATAGATGGATAAAACCTCACTACAAGAAGACAAAAAGTATATCCAAGTGTGGCGAGAGAAACCATCTATAAAGAGAATATAATATTTATGACCTTTTGAATCAAAAAGAGCCGGACCTCAAACATCAGAATAAACAAGATCAAAAGGTCATTTTGACACAGACTCACTAGAAGGATAGGAGAGTTGTAACTGTTTGTCAAGCTTACAACCCGCACAATCTACAGAGACATCACTAGACACAGATCCTAAAAGGCCACGACGAACTAAAGAAGACAAATGTGAACCACAAAGATGTCCGAAACGGTGATACCACTGAGTAAAGAACCCAGTAGAAGATGCAACGGAGGCTGAAGCAGTGGAAGAAACAGAGAGACTGACAGTGGTAGCGGAAGGAAGACGAAGCCAGTCAAGCTCCCAAAGAAGCTGAGTCACAGCGGCGAGGGCCAGTCCCAACCAGAGACCCCGTGCGGCGATCCTGAACATAATAAGAGTCAGAATAAAGGATAACACGATAGCCATGATTAGTGAGCTAGCCAGCGGATATGAGCTGCATGGTCAGTTTAGGAACATGAGAAACAGTAGGCACATGAAAAGAGAAAGGCAAAAGAGTGCCTCGTCTTGCAACAGAAAGAGAGGTCTCATCTGCTGTCTAAACAGTGATAGGAGCAGCAAGTGGACTAATGGAATGAAGATTCGTGGGATCAGAGGTCATATGAAAAGAAGCACCAGAGTCAAGAATCCATAGTAAGATACCTGAAGAGGATGTAGAAGGTGGTTTCTCACTAGAAGACTGAGTAGCAGAACTGGCAGAACCTGTCGGTGCAGAAGCAGCCATACAACGTAATAGCGTGAGAATCTCCTGAGTGGAATCAGAACCAGCAAAGGTTCGCTGAGGGGAGACGCCCAAGAGTCCAGTGCCCTCAGAAAGGCGTCCACCTCGACGAGCAAGATCCTTCTTCTAGTAACATAACTGCTCCACATATTCGTTCTTGTCGCAGTAGGTGCAGTGAATGCCTTCACCCCCAGTAGCCGAAACTGAAGTAGACACCACTGACGAAGGAGTAGTACAAGGCACCGCTAAGACTGAAGGAGACACGAGCAAACCCACACCACAAAGATGAGTCTCCTCAGTACGAATAGCTGTAAGGGCCTCCAACAGGGCCACACGAGGGTGGCGAGCAAGCAGCTGGGCACGAATCTGCTCAAATTCAGCCCAACAATATGTCAGAAAGTCGTAAATGCGACAAAGCTCCAAATGAGAGTGCTAACGCTGACACCATTGGCAAGTGCAGCAAACCTCCGATCCTAGAAAATCAAGCCGACGCCACACCGAGGATAGCGCTCATAGAACTCATCCACGGTAGAATCACCTTGCTGCAGTGACTGATCCTGTCGCACAACAGCAAGGTACAAAGAATCGTCATCAGGTTCATAGCGATCGCAAAGATGCGCCAACATCAACTATGCCAAAGACAAAGCGACAATATCACCAGTGAGATGCACCTCCATGTTAGCAACCAAAATAGCGGAGGCAAGAGCATCTTCATCAATCCATATCTTATATGCAATAAACTGAGTCTGAAAAGACTCCACAGTATCAGCATAGTGATCAGACGCCTTCTGTTTAGCAGCATCATTAGCCTCCTTGGGAATAACAGACATGGTAGGGGGAGTAGGAGGAGGCGAACAAGATAGCTCGCTGGTAAGAACCTCCCAAATAAGCTGACCGCGCATGTGGATGTGGGTGCATATGAAGAACCCAATCTCGATAATTGAGACTATATAAGATAACCGGGCAGCGAGGAACAGAAACAGTCCCCAAAGAAGAACCAAAAGATGACGACATATTTATTACCGAGAGAGCACCAGAAGCTGGAGCTAGAGCTTTAAAGTTGGAGTTGGAGCCAGAGCCAAACTTGAAGCCGGATTTAATTGGAGAAGACCGATCGGATTGAAATCCGATCAGTCCACACCTCACGACCGAAGCAACTTTGGTTGGGCGATTTGGGCGCAGCATCGTGTCGGCATCGAGACGAGGCGACAGGCGTATGGCAGCGGAGGATCGTCGGGTTCGAGCTGCCATGCGGTGTCGTCGGCCAAAGCACTCACGGAGGCGCGGGCGACAAGGGACGGCCGGCGAAGACCTTAGGCAGGCGGACGGCTAGGCGACGACATCGGTTGGGGCGGGCTCGCGGGACCTTAGGCTGGTGGACGGCCAAGCGACGGCGTCGGCTGGGCTCATAGGGCCCCAGCCGGAGACAGCAGCCTCGAGCTAGCAGGCGGCCGGGAAAGCTCGGCGTCCACGCGAAGAAACGAAGGCGGAGAAGATGTGGCCAGAGGTGTTGAAGAAGCGGGAGGCGGTCAACCGAAGGGATGATGGCGTCGGGCAACCAAAGGCGACAAGTAAAGCCTCCGAAAAGAAAAGTGCAAGTGCAACACCGATAACCCTAACCCTAGAACCTAAGCTCTGATACCATGTTATGAATAGCACTTGTATTGAACATGAGGCCAATGGGCTAGTATATATACAAGTACATGAGGATATAGAAGGAAAGCCTATATAAAGCAATATCTATACAACGCTAGCAATCTCTTATACAAGGAAACTAGGATATTGTCTAACATCAAGTAGGATCCATAACCACATCCAATAAAATAATAACCGATTCAAATCCATTCCTGAAGAAAAACCGGTCGCCACCATTGTCAGTGGACATACTTGTAGATAAGGGTATGGGTATTAAAAACATTCTTTGGAATGCACAAATCAAGCTTTTTGGAGAACATGGTTAGCAACACTAAATGCAAAGCAAATATGAAATCCCATCAAGAATGGAAGAAAAACAAACAGCATAAACAGGTCATTCTTCTCAAGAAAATGTCTCCAAATGGAAACAAAAAATTAGACTCACACTTTCCAAGTGATAGACTAAGCTGATCCACAGGGTCATTCTTCTCAATGACATGTCGCCAAACTGCAACACACAAAATCAACAGATATTAAGGACAGAAACATATGTACACAAAATGTTTAGCACAACTGCACCATCCTTAAGAAACTATGCACTTTTGGTTTGTTAATTATAAACTCACATATATCTCCTGAACGAAGATCAAGAGAAGCAATCACATTTTCCTCTGTCAAGACAACAACTCGCCTCCTTCCACTCTTCTGACTGTGGTAAACTGCCTGCTTTACTTTGCCAATGTACTTCTGATGCCTGCAAAGAAAATCAACATCTTAAAATGGTGATATCAGGATTAGTCCTTAATATTGCATATTGCTTGTTAGAAATCTATGTGGTGTTAAGAGGTTCATCGGACAAGCAATGAATGATTGGATATCAATATACTGAAAATAACAGCAGTTACTAACAGTAAATTTTAAAAATAGAACCAACAAAACCGCAGTAGACATGATGAACCATGTGTTTCCATTAAAAACCTCAGCTACTGGGATTAATATATTGCATGACCTTCAAAAGCTGTATCTGTACAATATGCATGAAAGGGGGCAAATCAACGCCTAATAGATTTGAAGAGTACTATATCAGCATCCTTACAGACGATTGCAAAATTGATTATTATGGCATGTTAGCAATTTTTTCTAGAGAATTACAAGTAAAGAAAACCATAGACCTCATGCAAACACAGGAGCAATCATGCACATTGAAGCAATTGAGCAAAGCAAAGACCAAATAAGTTTCCCTGATGATGGCATCCTAAGTTGCATACGCACCAATCATTTGCAGTGAATACATATGCACAAAGGGAAAACTGTGTTGTCACAATCGCGTGGACCAATCAAAAGCTACAATTGGAAACAACTCACAGCTAATATAGGAGAAACAACCCACCGTTATCCAAACAACAATACTAACCAACAAAGTAAACCAAGGATCTGAGACAAAAATACAAGTTTTAGGAAAGCACCCAAAACCTAACATTCACATTCGTCGGACCAAACCTATAATTAAGCAACAGGCGCAATACCAATAACAATCCTTGAACCTAATAGTTGCATAACACAATTATCCAGCATAATTCAACACACACAATAATCTGATGTAATCTTCTGCAGAAAGCACAAGCCAACCTAAAGGCCGAAGCAGCAGGCCCTCTTGTCACATGCAACCCAATCATCTAGCCCAAACACACACTCCCCAACGGAAAAAGGAAAAGTTCGGACTAGGATACAGCCACAGTACTCACATGATAGCTAAAACACTTCTTCCCTAGTCTAAAAATCACAAGTCTAACCATTAAACTCCACTGCTACAGAAGAATTCACTCGAAAGCTAACAACCACTTCATTGGCCGCCTAAAAGCCCCGAAAACCCTACACTGATACTGCGTATGACTCCTAACACCATAATCGAAACGCGATCTGAACTCGAAGCCCTGCTGCATCACGTCGGCCAAATCAGATCTAGGCGCGGAAGGGGACGGATCGGATCTAGACTAGGGGAGGCGCAGCGAGGTACCGTACCAGTCAGCGAGGCCGACTTGGTCCTCGTACACGGCGGCGGCGAAGGTGGCGAGGGAGGCGAGGAGCCCAAAGAGGACGAGGAGAAGACGGCGCGGCGGCGCCGCCATCACTGAGGGGGTTCGGATTCGAGCTCCGATCTGACGGCGGCGTCTGGGAGGTGTCGTTTACTGCTCGGGGTGGGGGTCCTGGGGGATGGGAGTCATCGAGGAGTCGGGACTTGGGAGCTTTTTAGGTGTCAGAAGTGATGGCCCACCTGCAGGATGGCTCCTCCGGCTTGCGAATATTGGATTTTATTTATATCCTCTCAAAAGAAAATCCAATGAATATACAAATTATAGCTCATTTGCAATTTGTTGTTTGCCCCCAAATTCGTTGTTCTAATTTGGCCCTCTTGGGTGATTGTCCAGATTCTGAATTGTAGTCAGCTGTCTCAAGAAGCGGCTACTTGAAGAATATACTAGCTGAAAAATCTGGTCGTTCGGTAATCCTTATTATTTGTGCTGATTGTTGATCAGCGTCGGCGACGGATGAGCGGACAAGGGTGGCAGAGGGGCCTTGAGCCGTCAGCAGAAGCCCTCAGGCCTGAGGTGACTCGCGGAGAGGCGAAACCCGTAGAATTTGAGTCAGAATCTACAGAATCGGGTGGATGACAGCTTCTGATTCTGTGTACAAATCAGCTTTTGATTATGAGAGAAGCTATCCAGAATCCTTCCGTTCGGTAGACAATCCGTTTTTCTTTTAAACAAAAGTTGTCCAGAACGGGGCCATTGTGATTCACTAGAATGCAATCCTTGGAATTGATGTCACAGTCCAAATGTACTTGCATTTTTTTATCTTTTAAGGATGTGTTTGGTTGTTTGTACCAAGTGGTATATATATGAAATGGTTAAAAAAAGTTATCTATGTATTTGGTTTTTTAAATGAAATCATCTTATCCTAAATGGTAAGATACAAATTTAAGGAATATTCCTTATGGATGCTGAACCATTTCATTCATCTAAAATAATAGAAACAAATAGTACAGACCATTCCATCCCATTACATTCAACCTCATCCCACCAACTAAACGACGAGCAATTGATGTCCCATTCTCCCCGACTGCCGGAGTCTTGTGCTACTGCTGCTCCTACTTGTAACTAGACCATTCGGCAATGCGCATGCTTACAGAGCATCTATCTCACACTACATACATACACTAGTAAGTTGCCCGTGTGTTGCAATGGAGTCTAAAAATAGGATGATACATATAATCAAATGTGATTCCAAATCACACACAACATTAATTTTGTCTTACGCACATATCAAACAAAACAAACATGTATAAGCTTGTAAAGAAATCAAATCAACTAATAGACTGTAGGTTATTGCAATTCAAAAAGCATACAGGACTTATTTTGCTAGTAATTCTCAAATTTGAAAGTAAGACTGATAATTCATTGGAAGCCACATAAATAAAAATAAAAAATTAAAACTTATCACGTAGGTAGTGCAGAGAGAATACTCATTTAATCTGTCCATTAATTGGGGATGCTCATCCATGGACGTACTTGTGCCGCACGAGTTTGTACGTATAGCCAACAAACTCAGATGTGCTCAAAGGAGGCCATGACTTTAGTGAGTTGCCGATAAACCTACAGGGAGGTCCAATACTTCGGCAAAATTTCAAATACGGACAACTTTGTACAGTATAATTTCAATTTTGGATAACTTTTGCGCGTATTAGCGGAAATAGCAATGACAAATGGCACAGGGCACCGGCGATTGCATAGCCGGCACTGGTGTGTGCGGCTATGCCATAGCCGCACACCCAAAAATCGGCTATGGCATAGCCGCACACCATGTGCGGCTATGCCCGTGAACCCGCCGTCGCGTCGCGTCGCCGTTGTCTGCTTTGCTTTGGCATTTTTTTGCGCCAAAGCTCTTTCGTCGGATCGCGATTATTTGCATGCATGTATGCGGGGTTGTCGGTGTCTTTTGCTAATCACCTCGCTTTGCTTGCATGCATGCTTGGTCGTCTCCGGATGCGATCTTCATCGCAAAGCATAAATAGAGGGACGGGAAGGAGGCGGAGGCGCGAGACGAAGCAGCGCGAAGTGAGGAAGGTGAACTGCAATTAGAAGAGAAAGAAGAGCGTCACAAGCAGAAGAGAAGAAGACGACCAGCGCTGGTAAGTCTTTGCCCGAGTAATTACCCAGTTAGATTAATTATCGTTGGTAGGTAATTATTAGAGTAATTATCTGGTTAGATTAATTAGCGTTCGTAAGTCGTTGGTAGAGTAATTACATTGTTAGGTTAATTAGCCTTGGTAAGTCATTATTAGAGTAAATACCCGGTTAGACTTATTCGTAATTACCTGGTTAGATTATGGCCCCACGAATGTAATCACCGTTAGGAAGTTAGTAATTATAGTCATTGTTAGATTAACTAGAGTAATTATTCGTAACTACCTAGTCAGATTAATAGCGTTGGTAATTCATTGTCAGATTAATTAGCGTAAGTATTTAGAAAAAACCTAGTTAGATTAATTAACGTAATTATTCGTACTTACGTAGTTAGATTAATTAGCGTGAAGACGATACCTAAATTAGAGAGCGATTATAGTTAGTATGTTAATTCGTTCCTAACTCATGCATCTGCAGGCGAAATGAAATCCATGCATGTGAGGCGGTAAACATGCATGCAACGTGGGCGCCGACGGTCGCGTCAAATGTCAACTCATTTGTTTGATGTTTGGCTGGTTGCTTCATATGCATGCATCCATACTTTGCATGCCAACTTTGTACGTCGAAAGCTGTTTATTCTGCATGCATGTTTCTTGGTTGATTGCTTCACATGCATCCTCACTTTTCATGCATTTTTCCTTGTCGACTGTCTCACATGGTTAAGCGCAACGCAGGATAAATAAAGAGGAGAGGAAGCAGAACTCGCAGAGGAGCGTCGCACCGAGAGCCTGCACACTGAGGATTTGCGAGTGAGAGGAGCTTGGCTAGCAGAGGTCCTAGAGGTGTCCAGTGCAGAGCAAGGAGAAGGAGAAGGAGGCGACCAGTGTTGGTAAGTCGTTGTTAGATTAATTTGCGTAATTACCTAGTTAGATTAAGTAGCGGTTATAAGTCATTGTTAGATTAATTAGACTAATTATTCGTAACTACCTAGTCAGATTAATTATCGTTAGTAAGTCATTGTCAGATTAATTAGCTTAAGTATCAGTAATTACCTAGTTAGATTAATTAGCGTAAGTATTCGTAATTACCTAGTTAGATTAATTAGCGTAAGTATCCGTACTTACGTAGTTAGATTAATTAGCGTGAAGACGATTCGTAAATTAGAGAGCGATTATAGTCAGTACATTAATTATTGCCTCACTCATGCATCTCATTCGTACCTCATGTACTTAATCTCCGTTACTGAATCTCTGTTAGTATATTAATTATTGCCCCACTCATGCATCTCATATAATTATAGTTTTATTTATTTCTACATGGCAGCATACGTTTACTGATGAACGAAAAACCTTTTATGTATGGAGCAAAGTAGCAAGAAAAAATCACGAGTAGGAGCAAGAAAAAATCACGAGTACGAGCAAGTTTGTTTGGGTCATAAACTAGCACATTTGGTTGTGCTAAATAGTTAGGTTAATTAGAACTCCACAGTAATTAGGCTTGAACTTAGTTGCATGCACTTCATATAGCATAGTTAGATAAAATAGTCTCTAGTTATGTTGGTAAACGTAATTGTTAGTAACTCTAACTCATGGGCGTAGTCTGAGTAATTAGTCATGAACAAATAATTTAAATTGTTAAGTAATTAATTTTAACCCTCGGTATAGTTAATTAGTTGTAATTTTTTGAAACATTTTTAGGTACCATATTCCACGTGGCCTTTGCACCATGAATTTTCATATTTACTACGGTGAACGGCTGTCATATTGCATGAGAGAATAGTCACGATTAAAAGCTGCGAACACACATATAGTTCAAGTGATAGTCCATTAGACTTGGAAGGACTTAAATCACATGTTATGGCGTGTTGGGTTTAAGTCGGGAAACACATCTGATTTTCACAGGCGGTGCGACCAAGGAAGTTCCAAACAACAACGTCATTGTTCACACTTTGTTCGTGACCGAGAAGTAATAAGGCTTGGTTATTGTATGCACGAAAGGCCATAGAGGCGGGTTTAGATGGGTGTTTACGAGACATACTACCACTAGAGGAGAATGCCGATCTTTGGTCCTAGCGGCGAAATTTTAGACCACCGGGGAGAGGAGAAGTGGGCCAAGGACATGTGGGGAGGGTAGTTCGGTGCAAATGAAGAAGAAGTACTTCCTTGTGAGGTAGATCGACATGTATGGATGATGAGGCGGGTGGAAGCGAGGATGAAGAGGGCGCGACAACGATGACCCACTCCAGCGATCCAAGACTTCCGTGGTAATGGCCTTCGGGTGTGGCATTGCTTGACTATAATAACCTAGCTATGTGGGGTACGAGCAATGACATTGGATTGGGAGGCGCTTCCCCAACAAGTTGGAGCTAATCCATTTCATCGGCAATTATCTTTGTCATCACTAGAAGAGAGCACAAGTGTACCGGTCGAAGCCCATGAGTATGAGGTTAGGTGCACCAAGGCCCTAATCGCCTTTTCTACGTCCGTGCTCACCAGCCGAAACACGAGCACTACTTTGTGGTGAGCCGGAACACACCTCATACATGCACGGAGGAGTCAATCAGAACCATGAGCCACGTGGTCGACGCTAGATTCATTGCCCAACTAGTTGTGACCCAGGTTGGTTTAGATATTGGACTATCACCGAAATCAATTATGGAGCAAGTGCAGAGTAGAACAGGGATGCACATAAGCTACCTAACCGCGTGGCGAGCAAAGCAGAAGGCGTTGAAGATGCTTTTTGGATCATTCGAAGACTCGTACAACTATGCCCCGATGTTGCTGCAGAAGATATCAATTACCAACCCAGGGACTCAGTTCACAATGGCGGACGAGCCTACCAAGCTTCAAGATGGTTCGTTCAGCACTGCGGAACGATACCTGATTAGGGTATTCTGGGCTTTCGGACAATGCATTGAGGCTTTCAAGCATTGCAGGCCTGTCATCTGTGTTGATGGCACATTTCTGAGCGGAAAGTACTATGGCACCCTACTGACCGCGATCACGGCCGATGCAAACAACCAGATAATACCAATTGCCTACGCATATGTGGAGAGTGAGAACAGCGATAGCTGGTTGTGGTTCCTCACTTTGGTCCGGACGCGTGTCGTGGGGGATAGACAGAGAGTGTGTGTTGTGTCCGACCGCAATGCAGGTCTTCTCCACGCTCTAGAGGTGCTGCATGGCAGCACGGACCCGTCTGTAGCGTGGGCTGATGTGGAGAGAAGGTGGTGCATGCGACACCTGGGTGCAAACCTATATTCACGGTACCATAACAGGTCCCTAGTGAAGAAGTTCAAAGGGTTGTGCCTTCAGAACTAGCCTGCCAAGTTTCGTGAGATTTGGAGACAGTTGAACGAGACGACAAGGAAAATGATGGAAAATCAACAATCACGGGAGGAAGCAGTGCGATGCGCAAATGGTGGGAGGGCAAACTGTCATTAATCATGATCGTCGCACCTTTAGCCAATGGATAGCAGGGAAGCCAGCGGAGCGTTGGGCCCTTATGCACGACACAGGTGGCGCGAGGTTAGTTGCGCCTATTAATTTGTGAGATTAACTTTGTGTAAGAGTGTTTGACCCATTCATGATAAACTTTGCGTGTTTGCTTGTTAGGTACACCATTATGACGACGAACATAGCGGAAGCCTTCAATAATGTCCTTAAGGGCGTTCGCGGGCTTCCGTTATGTGCCATAATAGAGCCGACGCTCTGAGCGATGGAGACTACTTTCGAGATCGTGGTCGTGCTGCTGACCGGTGTAGCACTCAATTCTCAACCAACGTAGAGGAGATCATCAGTTGTAGGAGGAGCAAATCCATGTTCCACCGCACGAGGATGTACGACCTCGGTAACCACATATTTGAGGTGATGTGCCGCCGTAGGTGAAGGGAAACGCGATATGCTACGCTAGCACAAAAAAAAACTACCGCGCAACCAGAAAGCTACTCGCAAGAAGGGGATCATAGATAAGATTACCACTAGGCGCGATTGCGGAATCCTTCGCGTCGATGTAGTGGTTCGTCCCGCTTGCGATCGTTGCGTCGATGTAGTGGATCGTCCTCACCTCGCCGTGGATTGTCCTCCCACGCCGCAGATCGCAGCAGCGCGCCACCGCAGTAGTCCACACGTCCGAGATGGAACGCGCGTGCGTCGTGTGCAAGCACCTAGTCGCTCGGCGAGGCGGCGAGAGAGGAGGAGGCTAGGGTTTCAAGTGAATCAAACCTAAACCGTGGAAAGCACACTGCTGCGCCCTCCTCCTCCCTCCTTATATAGCCACGAGATGAAACCTAAACCAGGCCCACCAAAGATGCTAAGCCCACGAGGTTCATTAATTACGGATCAATCCAAATTAATGCGTCGACCCATTAAGTGTGTGACCTGCAGGTTCACATACGTTTGGACATGGATTGGAAAACTCCTTTTCAATCCAATAGTTGGTAGCGGCTTCTTGCAAAGTATACCAACTCCCAAACATCTTGTGATCAAATCGACAGAACCTATCAAAAGAACTCATGTAATAATCCTTTGCCAAGTATATGAAGATTGATCTCAAGGCGAGAAGCATGTCATCCTTTGATGATTCAATCCATCTCGTATCCGTGATATATTAATAAGTTGTGATTGACTCCTCAATCACGGCATAGCCATGCACTTTCTTAATCATATCACACGAGTGGCCTTGTCATATATCTCCGTTTCATTGGAGTGGCAAATTCCATCTTATTTGCTCACTTCCTCCGCACGTTTCATAGTAAACATGAAAGCTACCTTTATAACTATCCGGTTAGGAAGTAGTGTTTGATAGCCCCAAGGAAAACTATTACACATGTAGGGAATATGACAATCTCAGTCTAAGGATCATACATCTTCTAGGTATGAGATACATCGATGACACATAAGAATGAAACATTCTCATGAGGTCCCATAGCGGGTCTATCTAACCCATGTTCTTCAACATGGTCCACAATGTAGAGATGATATCTCCATATCCCATGATCTATGAAGCTTGATCATCGATCACTACATGTGCCGATCTATTCATCGTAGTCCTATAACGATGATATCCGATCGAGATATTATCGAATTACATCATTAAGTAAAGAGCTTCATAATCAAGTCACATACTTGTTGATCAATACAATGATATACATTCATTGGACCAATAATCATATTATTATTCATAAACATAGTCATGTTACAATCATCTAAATGATTGCCTCAAGGGCATAACACTAACGAAGAGGTACCACTCAGCTCTGTTGGCGTGACACCGCCCAAAGAATGTACTCTAGGCACGGAGGAGGTGGTGTGCACGTGCAATAAGCCAAAACCGCATCATATCCCTTGCTCCCATGTATTCGCGGCTTGCGAGGGATATGGGAGGGAACGATGCATCCCAATACATATCGCCGTACTACACAGTAGAAGCCCTGAGAGACACTTGGCGTCCCAAGATGAGTTCCTTCAATGTCGGTACTAGTTACAAGTCGATCGATGGGCCTTTGTGGGTGCCTTATCCGTTAACACGACGCAAAGAGCACGGGAGGCCCGGAGGACAAGAATGCGGTGACATGGATGCGGTGATGCCGATCAGCGCAGAGGAAGTGCAAGATTTGCAAGCGAGTGGACATGATCGGAGGACATGTCCTAATAAGCGATGAGCGATTTAGTAATTTTTGTAATTATGCGGTGTTGTATTCAAAGCTGGATTTCTTATGTGTTGTATTGCACCGTCTTGTTTAACATTTGTTCCGTCCCGCATTGTGAATGCTAACTTGTTGTTGTACCGATGATTTTTGTTGCAATCGACCTATGCGGTGGTATTTTCAAAGATGGCTACCGGTGGTCTTCCGAGCTTCTTCAGCAGCAGAGACGATGATCGACATCGTGGGAGGATGATTTTCACGCACGCTTGAGTTAATCTTGTTGTATTTATTGCGGTTAGCACCGTTGTATTTATTGTTCCATATTTGAGTTTACATTGTAACCATTGATTGTAACATGATCGTGTCCTTTTGTAGATGGTTCCATTGCGTGCGCGAGTCTTCCACAAGATCAAGGCATTGGACCCCCGTTTCTACTTGTGCCTAGCACGAGTTGGACTACTCCCGTTCGCGCTTTTGATGGATGGGACTACTGAGCCATTACCGCAGGGTGGGGTGCGACGCACAACTCTCCCTGCCATGGATGTGTCCCTGATGACTGCCCTGGTAGATCGTTGGCGTCCTGAGACGCACACGTTCCACCTGTCCTTTGGAGAGATGACAATTACTTTGAAGGATGTGGCAATGCTTACTGGCTTGTCGATCAGAGGTTGCCCCTTAGTGGGTACGCGGCCACGTAAGGATCAGTGGAGGGAGTACGTGCAACAAAGGTAAACATGTATGCTGTTACATGCTTAAAGTTTTTACTTCGAATTAAGCTAACATTCATTTGTTTACATTGCGAGTTTGGTCGTCAAATGACGCGAGGCAAGGACCACGGCCTCTCCTTGAAATGGTTCCGCGAATTGCCCGAGTACGGCCCATGTCCTGAGGCAGCAGACGAGGACACCATTTCCAGGCACCTGGAGGTGTACCTCTATGATTTACTCGGAGGTATCATGTTCTGCAACGTAGCGGGCGACTATCTTGAGCCACACCTCATCTTGTTAGCGCGTCATCTAGTCGCACAACCGGATGAGGTCCCACAAGATATTGGGGTTCCGCGTGTTAGCGACTACCTCTGAAGGACTTTGTGATGCTTCGCGGCGGGCCACCGCGAAAGGGTCGATCACGAGTTTTTGCACTGCATGATGTGGAGCCGGGAGTATCTCCTATCTCTCGCCCTAGGGTGGAGAACGCTATGTACCAGCGGATATCTCCCGGGACGTGCACGAGCATGAGGCCCACGATGGGCTATAGGTGGATCCATGCTAGGTTGCGATGGAGCCACCTCTAGGATCACGGAAGCTACCCACGGCCGGTAGCGATCTTGACTTCACGATTGCCGAGCACGTGAGTGGGATCCATGGGACGCAGGGAGATTTGCGGAGATCGCAAGCGAGCGCACGATCTCATCGTTCGCATACGGATGAGCACCGTGGATGACTACATGCTTCATTGTGTACCGAGTGCGGAAGTCTACTCCCGGCGTGCAGGCGGTTCGGATCTGGCAGTAGTCCCGGTCCCCACCACGGACGCAGCCGATCACACTTGTAAGTTTAGTAGAAAAATACCGCATTACTACGTTATGATCATTCTTCCTTTTGTGAGTTGTAACCCTTCAAACTTACATGCGAGGAGCGCAAAAGAAGCGGAGGCACGTTGGATTGGTCCACCGTCCATCGTGATCACATATGCGTGGAGCGAGCGGCCGATGCTTCGCCAGTAGTCCCTACAGGTCGCGTCGACCCTTCCTCGTCTTGGGAGTACTTCTCGTGGTACCGTCCTCGCTGCGCGCCACTCTACTTAGTGGTCTGTGGAAGATGCACCAAGACCGTTCTCGAGGACTGTTCCCTTGACTTCACGTCTGGTTAGTACTTTGATGCATGCAATCCTTTCAATTTGTCATAAACAATACATACTTACACGTGAACCTCGTTTTGTAGTCGCGAAGCGACGAGATGCACAAGACGATAGACCGCGCTGCTGCGTGACGAAGGCGAGTCATCATCGCTTCACAACAGGAGCGACCTACGAAGGTACTTCATGAGAGGAGGGTGAAGTATATATTTATATTTCGTGCTGTCTATATCAATTTCTTAATATGATATCCTACAATGTACGTTGTCTTATTGGCCAATGCACAGATACTTCAGTAGCAGAGGGTCTCGTTTGGTCTCGGCTATCCGTTCTTTCGGTGGATGCGCACCTAGGCCAAACAGGGGGTACGAAGTTCCGGTTATAGATCCTTCACGTGCCTCCCATGCCAGGCAATCGGTGGATACACATTCATCACGGAGTGCTCGTCCGATCCACAGTAGCGTTCGTCCACATCTCGTGCACATCCGATCCTCACCGCGATACTCGGGTTCCGTGACTTGCTAAGTTTCATGTATCGCTTTATTTTCTCAATTCAAGGCAATCTGTTGTTAAATACTCTACTTTGTAACATAACTCACTACATGTTTTACTACAAGCAGACTACGGCGTCGCCGATTACCCACATGTGACGCAACCAACAAGTTGTGCCACCATCACGACGAGGTGAGCACGACGACGCTCACCATAGCGGCGGTGATGACTTTCGGGTTGGGTCCGAGCAAACGCCACGTTGGAGTGAGGATCTTGCTTTGGTGGCACGGAATGGAGCAAGCGACATTCACCGAGCTCCTCGACTATGGACGATGGATGCCCACAGGAGGTGAATCCTCACAAAGATCGGACTCCGCACCAAAGATGATCCCACGCAAAGACATCTCTATCCAACCGCGCTTCCTCCAGAGGACCCGTTGGTTCGGTACATCCGAGAACGCATGATCGGTGCTAACTACACCTTACGGGGTCCGACGCAGCAAATTGATGAGGACACGGGAGAGCTTCCCACGCGGCAGGGCCCCTCACAGGCTGCGGGACAGCGGCAGACACATGCCCCGGAGACGTTCACCCCAGAGGACTTCACCAGAAGGCAGGGTGGACGACGGAGGAGGCAATCGATGATTTTTTTACATCTGTGTGTACTGCATTTATTACTTTGACCTAGCTTTAATGTCAAATAACTATTGTATGGTCAAATTTGGAATACAAGTTTTTCATTTCAGCAACAGAAAAAATCATAGAAAATGGGGAAGGTTAACGGTGAGTGTTCACGTTTGCACCGGACCGATTCTTGTAAGCACTTTCTTAGGGTCTTCCCGTGCTCGGAAAATTATTTGTCCACACGAAAGTTGTAGAGAATTTCAAGACGTATCTTCCACATGTTGACAAGTTTTTCATTTCAGTAACAGAAAAAATCATAGAAAATCGGGAAGGTTAACGGTGAGTGTTCACGTTTGCGCCGGACCGATTTTTGTTTGCGCCGGACCGATTCTTGTTAGCACTTTCTTAGGGTCTTTCCGTGCTCGAAAAATTATTTGATCCACACGAAAGTTGTAGAGAATTTCAAGACGCATCTTCCTCATGTTGACAAGTTTTTCATTTCAGCAACAGAAAAATCATAGAAAATCGGGAAGGTTCACGGTGAGTGTTCACGTTTGCGCCGGACCGATTCTTGTTTGCGCCGGACCGATTCTTGTTAGCACTTTCTTAGAGTCTTCCCGTACTCGAAAAATTATTTGGTCCACACGAAAGTTGTGGGGAATTTCAAGGCGCATCTTCTTCATGTTGACAAGTTTTTCATTTCAGCAACAGAAAAAATCATAGAAAATCGGGAAGGTTCACGGTGAGTGTTCACGTTTGCGCCGGACCGATTTTTGTTTGCGCCGGACCGATTCTTGTTAGCAATTTCTTAGGGTCTTCCCGTGCTCGAAAAATTATTTGGTCCACACGAAAGTTGTGGGGAATTTCAAGGCGCATTTTCTTCATGTTGACAAGTTTTTCATTTCTGCAACAGAAAAAATCATAGAAAATCGGGAAGGTTCACGGTGAGTGTTCACGTTTGCGCCGGACCGATTTTTGTTTGCGTCGGACCGATTCTTGTTAGCACTTTCTTAGGGTGTTCCCGTGCTCGAAAAATTATTTGGTCCACACGAAAGTTGTGGAGAATTTCAAGGCGCATCTTCTTCATGTTGACAAGTTTTTCGTTTCAGCAACAGAAAAAATCATAGAAAATCGATTTTTGTTTGCGTCGGACCGATTTTTATTTGCGCCGGACCGATTCATCAAAGCTGCATGACCTATCACTCATCATCGTAAGTTAGGGCATAACCTATCACACGGGGGACACTGTGCAACAATGTCGACTAGGGGCGAGCAAGTGACTTGCGTGCAACAAGCCCTTAATAACATTCAAATTTCAAGTAGTGGAAAATTGTTCACACGACCTCGAGATTTGAAAAACTATATTTTTTACAATCTTGGGATTGCATAGGTCACAGATTTGTACAAACATTTAGACTTTGCTTCAATTTGCATTGTTTACTAGTTGCTTGAACATTCAATCGGCAAAACGATCATTTGTTCGTAACCTTCGCAAACAAGTCTCGAATTCGACGAAATAAAATGCTATAACCTTAAAATAACATGTACTAGCTTTATGTACAGAAATAACATCAATTTGATCAATTTTGAGTTAGACCATATTGAGCCCTAATGACCGTACACGTGAAAAATGTCTAAAATAAATGTTTAATATCACGAAACTAACTTTGAAATACTTTGAGGGCAATCTCCTGCTATTACATGAAAAATGGTTAGATTCTTCCATAAGGTGCGTATGCAAATCGAAGAATTAAAATTTGACCGCAACCGCTCGATCATACGATCGTATTACCTTTTCGGAAAGTCATGAAATATCGTACATAGATGGAAAATAATGAAAGAAAAGATCAGTACCATCCTGTAACATTTACTCCACCGTAATATGGAATAATATTTCGATTACAACCAGTGTACCATATAAAACTTATCGCTGCAAACACCTTCCAAGATTAAGAACTGCACAAACTGTAATGACTAAGCCTTTTCGGCAATCAGAAAAATATCTCGTCCTAATGTAAAAGTAAAAGAAAAAGGGTCCGTATCAAAGATTAGTATATATACTACCATATTCTATGAAAATATTTTAATTCAAGCTTGATTTGCATCAGAATCCAACCTAAGCAAAACCCTAATCGACAACGTCGTGAAATCTCTTGTATGGAGTTTTCATTAGTTTGTTTAGTGTGTCAGAAATAAACTAATTTTAAAGTCTACGTTAGAACAGATATCGAGATTATTTTTGAGCTATTAAGTGACTACTTCCCTTCGCACAAGGTATTTCACGGGATGCCTGAGGAAGGCTTTTATTACCATGAAAAGATGCCACGAGTAGTGAATTATGGCTAAAGAAGCTCGGAGTGATGGTAGCTAATCGACTTACAATCTACTTCACAAGAATAGCTACCAAGATTACAACAAGGATAGCCACGCACACCATCTTCTCCAACCATTTCACATTATCTAAAATGTGGTCCATCTTGAACATCGGCATGTTCACCGCTCGAGCATAGGGTCCATCCTATCCTCCATAGTACGATGCATCCTCTGTGGTGCTGTGGTTGTCGACGCCCACCGAGGTGTCCATGGTGTCCGCCACTCGGAAATATTGGCACCCTCCAGCCTACGTGATGAGATTAACATGCTTTCAGAGTGTGCAAAGAAATGAGATATCTCCAAAGAACTACACAAGCCCAACCGGAAAAAGAGAGCAAACGAACTTTTCACTTACGGAGAAAAAAGGGCATTTGTAGAACACCCGGTCGTTATTTGCCTCAGTGGTGGAGTAGAACACATTAGCTTGGACATGGCAATTAGGACAATCGACTTGCCTTGCAGTGGCAAGCGCACGGGCCCTCCGATTTCCTGAGCTCGCCGTTTGAGACATGACCTTTGGAGGCAAGGAATGGGATGAGGATGAGGATATGTGAATGGGCTGAGGAGGAGGAGGATATGTGCAAGCGAAGGTGGTATGAAGGCCTACTTATAGAGGCCTTGCATACTCGTTCTGCCGATAGAGCGATCTTTGTACATAATTGTGTCGTCCCCCACGGTTGCTCGCTTTTTTTCTCTACGCGCCTTGATCGACCAATTTCTGATCGGCCCGACGTGCCTACGCTCCGCCGGCCGCCACTTGTATGCGCTGCGCCCCCCCCCGGGCCCCCGGCCTGTGCCCGCCTCGCTGCCGCCACGCCCTGGTCCCCATCGCCCGCGCTCTGTGTCAAATCACAGGCGATTCTATCGGTACAGTCAAATCACTCATGTGAGAGCATCTAGGCTCCTATTCTTTTATTAAACTCATCGAGGTTTTGGTGTCGATGATCAAGAAGCATACTTAGTTATACTTATTATACGTTGTTTTTGGTGCTAAGTTAGAACAAACCATGTGTACGTAGGACCAACTTTTTGGTCCACAGCAAACACGATTTGCTTGGCTAAATCAAAACATATGCTCGATGGAACAATTTTTTTGGGCCGTCGCAAATCTCTTTTTTTGCCAGTGTAAACCTCTGCTCTCTTCACATATACGACGGACCGTTTTTTTCGGTCCGGCGTAACTAGGTCATTCTGGGTTCAACAAAGCCTCTCAAGACTATGTACCCCGGACCAAAATTTTAGGTCCGACGTGTGTGTAGTTGGACTTATGGTACATCACCGTACAAATTCTTGAGCTTGAGTCAATCATACCCATGCTATGCACCTCGGACATTTGCCATGAAACCAAACCGAGTGTTTTCCAACCACGCGGACCGTTTTTCGGGCGGCGAGATGGAAAGCCATCAAGACTTCGGTCGGTATTGGTAGCGATCCAGTATGCGTGTCGACAATAGCTCCATCATCTATGCCTTCTCTTTTCAAATTGTTTTGATCACAATCTTCTAAATTTCTTATCTTTGCTAACCTGTCCAAGTTTGGTAACTAAATTCTTGGATTCCCGGTTACAATCCCAACTACTATTTCATAAAGAGACCTCCTCAAAGTACGACAATTGTCGTTACTTTCCTATGCTTCTCTCAGACGCCTTCACCATGTAGTGGAGTGCGAGCCAAACAGAGCAAAGCGTCTCGGCAAGTCTCATGCCAACGGCGCAAGAGGGTACATGAAAGTTGTAGAGAATTGGAAGACGCATCTTCTTCGTGTTGACAAGTTTTCATTTGAGCATCGAAAAAATCATAGAAAACCGGGAAGGTCAACGGTGAGTGTTCACGTTTGCGCCGGATCGATTTTTGTTTGCGCCGGACCGATTCTTGTTACCACTTTTTTAGGGTCTTCCCGTGCTCGAAAAATTATTTGGTCCACATGAAAGTTGTAGAGAATTGGAAGACGCATCTTCTTCGTGTTGACAATGTTTTCATTTGAGCATCGGAAAAAATCATAGAAAATTGGGAAGGTTAACGGTGAGTGTTCACGTTTGCGCCGGACCGTTTTTTGTTTGTGCCGGACCGATTTTTGTTTGCGCCTGACCGATTCTTGTTACCACTTTTTTAGGGTCTTCCCGTGCTCGAAAAATTATTTGGTCCATTTTTTTTGGGTCTTCCCGTGCTCGAAATTTTTAGGGTCAACCGAAATTTTTAAGAAAATACCATTGATGTGCGTAATCCACGAGCGGATCGGTACACTAAGTAATTAAGTGCGTAATCCGTATGTGGTGGTCAAGCGAAATAATTTACTTAATCAAGCCATGCTCCAATTAGCAGCAATAATTGTTTCTTGCCCTACTCAACTCACGGGAAGTTCAAAAGCGCAGACAGACAAGGATTGACGTGACGAGAGACTGAAGATTAAAGCAAAGCATGCATGCAAATCACCTCCACCGCGACGCGACCGACCTAGTCCAAGGCATGCATCTTCACACGGACGCGACCGGCAGACTTGCAAATCACCTCCACGCAGCGGCGTAATCGGCGCAAAGTGAGGATGCATGCAAACAACCGAGGTGACATTCGACGAGACCGGCGGGCCCAAGGCATAGCGATCATCAACGTGCATGCAAATTAATTGGTTTTTGGCGCGTGCGAAGCACTCGCAGACAAACGAGCAAGCAGAGACGCGACGCGACGCGACGGCCGGGCCCACAGGCCATAGCCGGCACATGGTGTTTGTTTCCGTGAGTTTATGCGTGTCACGCCTTTTACTCCTAAGCGTTCGTGCTATTTATAACGCCTTCTCTCGTTTTACGGCTTGAACCCTTTGACCGAGTTTCATCTTTCTCAAGCTTTTCGCAAGAAATCTCCGAGTTTGTGTTTCTCTTCTTCTTCTCGAAGCTCATCCCGAGCAGGTGTTTGTCAACGGCACTAAAGCCGCTCGACCTCTGCTACTAAGGTCTCGTAAGTTTTTCTATCTTATCCTCTTTCCTTGCTAGATCGAAACCCTAGTTAGAATTCATCTTATAAGGTCATCTCTTCTGTTTCTTAGGCTGTTCTTCAATTTCTTGCGTTCGGCATTGTCAGTGTTTTTAGCCTCTGGTAATTTCATCAAGTCACTCAGCATTCGGTATCAGACAAAAGAAACCCTAGTCAGGATGAGTTCACAAAATCCGGATAAAAGAGGTCTTTTGGAAAAATTGTTGATAAAGTTAAAGGGAAAAAGAAAGCCAAACGAACATATATCGTGATCTAGCGGTGTGGTAAAGAAAGTAACAACTAAACCACCAAGAGTACCAATGCAATATGACTCAACCTCCTCTTCAAATGATAGTGACTATCACCTAGTGCAAGCATATCATCGATGAAGAAATAGAACTCGATGGTGAAGTAGACATAATTTGTGGACATGAGCTAGTCTGTTCTAGGAGGAAGGAAACTAAGAGTCGCCAGATTAGTACCGAAAGAATCGGTTTCTGTTGATAGACCGCCCTCAATGAGCAATTTATCGCCACATTTCGAGAAACATCTATATGGGTTCTGTAAATAGGACAAATAAGAATGGGAAGCTCCTTTCAAAGACTTTGCGTGCATCAATATGTTGATGGAACCAAATTAGTTACGTGCTAGGATCGGATAGAATTCTAGATTGTGTTAGATCAACTCTGGACTTGCAACTCTCATGTCCTCGGTCGGACCAACTTGGAGTGAAAATAGGATCATGGAATTCTATGCAACACTCTTAGTAAACAAAAATAGACACTTCATTCATTTACTATTGATGGAATTAAGAGAAAAGTAAGAACTCCTCGTTTGAAGTCGCCATCGGGCCTCATGTCCTTTCTTTGAATGTAACTAGGATTCATGATAGGATGTTCCTCGGAAGTAGATGGAGACAGTTGGTGACATGCGACCTACAAGTATCCGCCCACATCTACGAAATATTCATGAGGCTAGTTTTAATGCAAATAGGGTTCATTACTTAACCGCAGAAGCCAAGGCTCTACTCTAATTCTCGGACACACTATTTACCCTAAAACCGGTTACAAGGAAGGAGTAACCCCATGTCTTGCATGGTCGCTACACTGATATTATCAAGACAACCCATTGATTTAACAGATTACATCCTTGGTGAAATGGAAGAAGCTATATACTGAGAAAGATGGGTAGCCATCTTCCTTTTGCCATGCAAATCACTCGGATGCTTTTGGCTCAAGGGATCATTTCCCAGATCGAGAGGGACAGAGAATTCAATTCGCCGTAAGCAATACAAATTGTCCAAGCCGGTGTACAAGAAAGCAGACACGCAAGTATCTCCACTTTTCAACTAGTCATTCATGAGCCTAGTGCTCAAGAGAATCAGAGATCCTTGAAAATTCGGATGATGATGGAGGGCTCCATGTCATAGCTATCACACTCAGAATACACTTTCCAGTTCCTAACCTTTCATATACTCCCACGGATATCTTGAACTATAGCTCGTAACATCTAAGTCAAGAAAGGTTTGGGACAGTCCAACATCTGCGGTGTATGTCACCGAGTCTCATCATGAAGATGAGGAAATTCATAGACTACAAGAACTAGCACTCTGACCAGATTCATGGAAGGACAAAATTTCAGTGCGACTCATGAGCATGAAGCGGCGGTTCCAGAACTCCTCGTGGTCATATACCGGCCTTTACGAGAATTGGATGATAATTCTCACTATTCTCATCATCCTGAGCCTGAACCATTTCATCAACCATCTTGGTGGGACTCACAGCTAGGGTGGTTCACATCATTCGAGCAACAATACAACACCGATCTCGTAAATGCTCAAGAAAATATAGAAGAAGAAAGGAAATTGGTGCTTGAGACATGATGAACAAATGGCGACAATTCACCAACAACAAATACTAATGCAAAAGATCTATCAAAACCAAGAAAATCTCAGAAATGAAACTTACAAAAGATTTGATATGATCAGAGGAAATCAGTGGGACATAAGAAAATGGATTGGTGAAATTAAAACTGAACAACTGGTCATCAAAGAAAGAATGTATGATCTTAACAAGAAGCAAAATGCTCAAAATGCAGATTGACAAGTTTGCTCGGAATGTCTACAAGAACTTGAAAAGCTGGAAGTGTTTAGATTCACATGCGGATCAATTAGATCATTTTGGGACTATATTGTAGACACTCGACTTAACGACATCGAATCGCAGGACATTGCACAACTTTTGTTGGACAAAGCGAAGAAACTCAGAACTTGTCGAGATGTCCAACATGACTTGATGAATGTACTTTCAATCCTCACTGGAGATCCCGATTATCCGGTGGCACAATCAAGCAATGGCTTCTCCTCTTTACGTGAGAGACCGAGAATAGTCACCTCCTTCTCCTCCACGAAGAAGCACAAGCTCCAGAATGGCCAGCATTGAAAAGAAATTTTTCAAAACGCAAGAAGTGACCTTTTTGGTTGTTGATGCCAAAGGGGGAGAAGAACAGTCCGAAGAATAGTCTAGTTCAGTATAATCTAAATAGTCTCTCTATGGTCAAAAATGCTATATTAAGAGTAATAGTCTTTCGTGTTTGTCTCTGCTTTCTTAAAACTATAATGTCTGAAAAGGCTAATGTTTTCTATACTTTTTCATGTGTGTTAAAACTATAAAATCTCTTACTCTTACGATGGACCGATTTTTTTCGGTCAGGCGTAAATAGGTCGATCTAAAGCTCTGCAGGGTTTAGAGGACCAATTTCTTGTGTCTGTAGCTCAACTTTTTGGTCAAGCAAACATAAATCACTTGAGATCCTCACCATGAAACTCAGTTCCGTGACTTGCTAAGTTTCATGTATCGTTTCGTTTTCTCAATTCATGGCAACAAGTTTTTTATTTGAGCAACAGAAAAAATCATAAAACATCGGGAAGGTTAACAGTGAGTTCTCACGTTAGCGCCGGACCGATTTAAATTGCTGGCAGTAATTTGCCTTTTTAAGGGTCTTCCCGTGCTCAAAAAATTATGTGTTCTACATAAAAGTTGTAGAGAATTTTGAAACACAACTTTTGATGTTGACAAGTTTTTCTGTAGAACAACATATAAAATCATTAAAAATTGAGAAGATCCTCTTGTATTGAAAGCGACTTGCTGCATTTGGTTGAAATTTTATGGTCCGTTTTGTTCCTTTCTAACCCCACTAGTGATCCGAACAAGTCTTAGCAACATCCGTCAACATTACAATATCTTATCAAGTCTCACCAACATCCGGCAACATTAAAATATTTTAACAAGGCTAAGCAACATCCATCGACATTACAATAACTTAACAAGACTTAACATTAAAACATACTAGAACACTCCGAGCCATCACTATCAATGTCGATACCCTCATCTTCACAATATTGCCAATCCTCACGTTTACCCTCGTCATCGTTTTGGTAGTCGTAAGGAAGACATGATCGTGGTCTACATCCCCTTGAGCTCTGCATCCTCTTAGGCTCTACTTCATCTCTTTGCATCGATTCACGTGGTGAATGGCAACTTACTCAAGGCTGCGAGCTATAGCTTCGATATCAATCACAAGACCATTGTGTGCATTGCTACATGGACATGTGTCCGGACTAAAATTGTCTTGGGCAATTTTATTAAGGTCAGAGGTGATGCATTCTATTTGTTCCACTGTCCATGCCAATCCTTTACTGAGCTTCTCCGGATCCTTGTCCATCTACAAGTATTACAAGTGTGTAATTAACAAACCTATGTGCTGAATAGCTGTCATATGGGTTTCATACCTGACATGCATAAGGAGAAAGGGGAACATGCAGCGCATGAAAGCTCTATTCCGTTGCAATCCCGAGTTTAAAGCTCACATCCAAATCAAGTTAGGGCTCATACCTTGCGGATCGGTCGATCCCGCGGCACTTGAGGTCGAAGAGGTCGATGGCGAGGTGGATCGGTTGACGACGAAGCCGCGACGCCTCCACGCCGGTTGCACCGGAGGCACTTGATGGCAAGGCACCTTTGGAGGTCGAAGAGAGCGCCGGAGTGGTTGCCTCCTTGCGGATGGGAGGTGTTTGGAGAGTCGATGGAGCGCGATCGGACGGGTAAGCTATTTATAGTGATTCATCAAGCAAAGCATGACTGTCACCGTCATTAAAGCCGCACGACTAGTCACCCATCATCAAAGCTGCACGACCTGTCACTACACATCATTAAAACTGCACGACCAGTCACCCATCATTAAAGCTGCACAACCTGTCACTACACATCATTAAAGCTGCACGACCAGTCACCCATCATGAAAGCCGCACGACTGTCACTACACATCATTAAATCGCACGACCACCACCCATCATCAAAGCCGCACGACATGTCACTACAAATCATCAAAGCCGCACGACATGTCACTACAAATCATCAAAGCCGCACGACTAGTCACCCATCATCAAAGCCGCACGACATGTCACTACAAATCATCAAAATTGCATGACTGTCACCCATCATCATAAAAGCCGCAAGACTGTCACCGTCATTATAAAACCCGCACGACCTATCACCCATCATCCTTAAATCTTGAAATAAATACCATAGCTTCCTGCAACCATATGTACTTCTTTTCTGCAAAAATATTTAAATTTAAATGCATTCTGAATCAGTTATGGCTAGTTCAAACCCTTAATAACATTCAAATTTCAAGAGGCTAGAAAAATGTTCAAACGACCTCAAAATTGATAAAACCTGTTTTTACATTCTTGGATTGCATAGGTCACAGATATGTAAAAACATTTAGACTTTGCTTGATTTGCATTGTTTACTACTTGCTTAAACATACAATCGGCAAAACGATCATTTGTTCGTAACATTCACAAACAAGCCTTGAATTCGATCAAATAAAATGATACAACCTTAAAATAACATGTACTAGCTTTATGTACAGAAATAACATCAATTTGATCAATTTTGAGTTAGGCCATATTAAGCCCTAATGACCCTACACGTGAAAAACGTCTGAAATAAATGCGTAATATCACGAAACTAACTTAGAAATATTTTGAGGGCAATCTCCTGCTATTATATGAAAAATGGTTAGATTCTTCCATAAGGTGTCGCATGATCGAAGAATTAAAATTTGACCATAACCGCGCATGATCGGCTTAGTCGAATTAGCTTTTAACAAGTCATGAAATATCTTGTATAAATGGAAAATAATGAAAGAAAAGCTCCGTACCATCCTACAACATTTACTCTACCATAATATGGAGACATATTTCAATTACAACCAGTGTGGCATACAAAACTTATCGTTGCAAATACCTTTGAAGATTAAGAAGCGCACAAACTATAATGACTAAGCCTTTCGGCAATCGAAAAATCTCTCGCCCTAATGCGAAAGAAAAGAAAAAGCCTCCATATCGAGTTTAGTATATATACTACCATATTATGTAAAAATATTTTAATTAAAACTTGATTTTCATCCAATCCTACTTAAGCAAAACCCTAATCGACAACGTCGTTGAAATCCCTTGTGGCCTAACTTCTTTGCGCCTTTGAGAGGGTGACACGTCGTGCACCTTTCCCGGAGGGTGACACATCGTGCGACTTTTGTGAGAGGGTGACGGTCGTGCGACTTTTGTGAGGGTGGCGGCTCGTGCGACCTTCGACATTGTGGTGACGGCTCGTGCGACCTTTGACCGGCTTTTCCGACAAGGTGACAGTCGTCGAGAATCGATGTGTCTTTGTAGTTGTGTGGAGTAACGCCCACCACCAATATAAAACCTACCGGGGATACACATCCAACATCGCCAAACCACCGATAAATATCGCAGAATCTACACGATGTCGTTCTCATCGTCGCCTCTTGAGAAGCGAAGTCATCTCGCCCGAGTACCGGATACGATGGCGTTGGCGCTGATCCTGCCGGAGCTGCCCGACCCAAATGCGAATGCAACCTTCCGCGAAGATGATGCGATCTACCCACGGAGAGCGGCCGCCGCGCTCACTCATTGTTGTGCCGCTCTTACAAGGTAAACCTCTGGTGTCTACACATCTACAGGTAACAATACCATTTCATGCATCGATATTTCTTTTCTCGTGAAGGACCGGTGTTGCTTCTTCCAATGGATCGATGGCCCGAGCAGCGTGACTACGAATTTGTCTACAAGCGCCACGGCCGAACCGGCCGCCGAGAACTTCAACCGGTGGAGAGGCCGCCAGATACGTCCCGTTCTAGATCGACCGAGTTCGGGCGGTGGGCAAGGCGCCAACCAATCGGTGAGTTTCATGTGACCTACTCATGTTTCATTCACAAAGTAATAATTCTAAACCAGTTCATCGCATACAGGAGTTCAAAAGGACATGTGCGAAATTGCTCGAGTCAAATGAGAAACCTCCTCAAGGGCCACCCAAAGCCCCGACTTTTGCGAACACGGCTGCGGCGGTGGTTGATACCGCCACGAAGATCTAGCGGACCGGAGATTCTACGGTGCCCTTTGGTCGAGGATGAATGGTGCGGCTACTTCAACCGGGTGGATCAGGAGACGTACCATCCACATCTCAAACTTCCTATGTGGGATAAGCGGGAGAGCAACCTCTCCGTGGTGCTACTACCGCCGTAAAAGCCGGACCGAGTACGCCTACGGTGTTATTCAACGATCGAACCGGGCATCTTGCATTGATCGCAGGCACGCTTCCGGTTGTACAAGGATAAGCCCAACACACACCTCCTTCACCATGTAGTGGAGTGCGAGCCAAACAGAGCAGGCGGCTCGGCAAGTCTCTCGCCAACGGCAAGAAGAGGGTACCTCCTCTCAAGAGGAAGGGACAAGGGAAGCGATCCGTCGAGGTCCGCACCACGCAACAAATCCTTGACGTGTTGCGCAGACCGCGCGGGAACCTGTGGTATTAACATAGGGGACGCTGAATCGGGATGACATGCCCATATGGGAGGCGAAATCCACATAAAAAGCCAAAAATTCAATCTTACACACCCGAGACGCACGGCATTGGCCACCCATCCGCGATAGTGGAGCATCGCGCATCCCCTTGGAGTTCTTTCATAGTAGGGATTGAGCGGTGTCCGAGAACAAATCGCATAATTCGCACGGGTCATGTAATATGCAGAAAATGTTGGACATCCTTCCCGCTGTACCAAGATAGGCGGAACGATCATTTGTTCCACCATGACCAACAATGCTTTCGTTAGTTGTTTCGATAAGCAATTTCGTCACTGTTGTAATGCCCTTGTAATATAATCCAATCTATTGTTTAGTTTTTCGTTAAGCAATTTCAATATTTTCTAACATGATTTGTTTCATTTTTCGCTCGGTTAAAATTAACTTGTCAACCGAAATTTTTATGAAAATCTCATTGATGTGTGTAATCCACGAGCGGATCCGTAGACTAAGTAATTAAGTGTGTAATCCGTATGACGGTGGTCAACCGTAAATAATTTACTTAATCAAGCCATGCTCCAACTAGCGGCAATAATTGTTTCTTGCCCTACTCAACTCACGGGAAGTTCAAGCGTGCGATGGACATGGATTGACGCGACGAGATCAAGATTAAAGCAAAGCATGCATGCAAATCACCTCCACGAGCGACTCGACCGATCGAGCCCAAGGCATGCATCTTCACACGAACGCGACCAAAGACTTGCAAATCACCTCCACGCGTGGCGTATTCGGCTCAAAGTGATACGGGAACCATTTTGGCCAACTCGCCGTTTTCATGACATTCCAACGAAAGTTAGGGTTTATAGTTAGGTTCAAGTTAGGGCTTAGGGTTAGGGTTACATAATTTGTATATGTATTTTTTATAAAAGTTTCATATTTATTACTCGGATAAGCATTACAATTCGCCATAAAAATTTTGGTGATAAATCCGGTCCTACAAACATAAAACCGGTCGAATTTTTGATCATATCGGTCAAAAACCGAAAATCTCGCTAAAAATACTGAAATCCCAAAATTTCAACATATCCAATCCATCCGAAAAATTGTAGTTAACATGTTCGCATAATTTAAGTTACGGTTTAGGGTTAAGGTTACATAATTTGTATATGCGTATTTCTTCTGCAAATTTTTCACATGTATTCCTTAGAAAAGGCATTACAATTCTTCACAAAAAAATTAGTACTAAATCCGACCCTACAAACAAGAAAACCGATCAGATTTGTGATCATCTAGGTCAAAACCAAAATTCTCGCTATCTTAGAAAAATCCAAATCCCAAAAATTTAGGCATATCCAATCCAACCAAAAAATTGTAGTTAACATGTTTGCGTAATTTAAGTTTCCTCTTCCACCTATTAAAATCGCTTTACTAAAATTCCCGTACCCTGCGATGAAAAGAAATCACCTCCACGCGCGACGTAATCGGCGCAAAGTGAGGAGGGATGCAAACAACCGAGGTGACATTCGACGAGACCGGTCGAACCCACGGCTTAGCAATCATCAACATGCATGCAAATTAATTGGCTATCGGCGCATACGAAGAAATCGCAAACAAACGAGCAGACGAAGCGACGCGACGCGACGGCGGGGCCCACGGGGCATAGCCGGCACATGGTGTGCTGGCTATGCCATAGCCGGTTATGCATCTGCGGTGCCCTGTGTGCCATTGTCGCCGCTATTTCGCTAATATCTGCGCAAAAGTTGTCCAAAATTGAAATTATACTGTACAAAGTTGTCCGTATTTGAAATTTTACCCAATACTCCAGCTTATCAGGGCACCAAGGTAGTAGCATGGTCAAATCACTCGATGGTGCTGTGTACACCAACCCCCTCTGCCGATGCCTCATTTTCACTGTTGACGCCATATGAACCAAAATTGCTAATCTCGAAACAAAATAGTTCTGGGTTACTCGTGCATCTAAAGCCAATAAACAGCAAAACCTACCACAGAGACAACCAAATCTGACCAGCTTACTCATTAATTTGGGCAGAAATTAAAGATAGAAAACATCACCTGTTCTTTGCTAGTAGCACAGTAAATATGCCATTGTAGGAGAAAAGCAAAAAGAAAGCAAGCAAGAAAGGGGCTCACCTTTTGAAGGAATTGGACGTAGTGGGAGTATACCACATATGAGGCATTGTAGGACTTGTCACAATCCTTCTCTAGCTCCTTCATAGCCACAACTGGTGTAGTGTTGTTGGCCGCAGCCCCATGGGGAATGCATCGGGACGAGCTGATGTAGGTCAAAATTTCACAAGGGCTATACGTTGTAGGTCTGTTCATGTTTAAGCTATTTACTACAGAGATCATTGTTCTTATATATCATGTCCATTCCCCTGAAAAAAATATATGTATAATGCCCAAATAGTTGTGATAAAATCCAACAATAGGCACAAACAGAGCTACATCTAAAGATTGAATAAAATAAGGGCACTACTTAGATTCAAACAACATATGGATGTAATTTGTAATATCTCCTTTCTAGGTTGTTATCACAATTCACAACACCTACAAACTCCAAATAGTTCCCACACAAGTGGAGATCAAAGAAGCAATTATAGAGATCTGACGTGCCACTGTAGGTGTTAACTACTGATGTCTTAAAGAATTTGAGACAATACTTCCAAAAAGATAGAAAAAGAAGAACCCCACATGGATAGCACTATTGTAAATGTAGTAACCAGTGCATTTGTAAAGTTTATTAAACTTACATCCCGATAAGCCTTAGCCTCAGCTGTGTCATCCATCAACTTTTGGACATCATCAATGTTTATCTCACTCCGTATAAGACTTAAGGGCAGAATTTCCAGTCTTTAGGCTTTCAAATACAACCTTTTGCTTACTTGCTAGTTCAATGTCTGCCAACTACAGCGAGCAAATAAAAAGTAAACTGTCAAATTATACATCAAAACTAAAAAAACTCAATGCTGATCAGTTCCAATGATTTTAAGCCAAAAGGCAAACTGTTGACATCAAAAACTTGAAGTAGAGTTTCTGACAGCAGCCCACTAGACGAACACCTGGTTCAGAGCGTGCCAGTCGATTTGACCTGTAATCGACAAGGTAAAAATATAAAATTCACTCAAAGCCGATCGCGAAGATCAACCGGCTTAGATTCAATTAGCTCAAAGCCGATTAAACCAAGATAAAAGGGTAAGTCTAATTAGCCGATTAAGGCTAATCAGAGGATAAAGGTAGATCGATTCTGAAGAAGGCGATGCGCAACAAAATCAGAATAAATCGAACCTAGGGCGTAATTTGAAGAAGATCAACAATCGGCGATGCGCAACTTTATTGATCGAACTCGAATTACAAAGACTAAATTACAAGAACTACTCCTAGTTGACAGGAAAAAGTAACGTAAATTGGTGTTTTTGATTGTGTTTTATATCTTTGCAGCTCGCTCTCACCCTTCTTTTATACCCGTCGGCCGACCGTGTCCTATTACAACACGTTACAAAACCTGATCCGTATTGGCCTTAGTTCGAACAACTTTCCCTTAAAGATCTTTACCATTACCAAATATCTTTAAATCTTTCCAAATCGTCTCATAGTTATCGCATGTTGACTTTCTTGCCGATTTTGACCATACTTACCAAATTCTGGTGCAAACATATGCCCCCCATATGAGCTCAAAATTAGATGAAACCAATTTGGATGTATTGCTGGGATTGCATAGGCCATAAATGGTCAAAAACATTTAGACTTTGCTTTAGTTTAATCTTTTTGCTAGTTGCTCAAACCTTCAATCGGCAAAATGATTAAATGTTCATAACTCTCGCAAACGAACCTTAAATTCAAGGAAATCAAATGCTATAACCTTAAAATAACATATACTAGCTTGCTGTGCACAAATGACATTGTTTTGAACAATTTTGGGTTAGGCCATATTAAGCCCTAAAGATTATATAGGTGAAAAACATCACAAATAAATGCGAAATATCGTGAAACCAACTTTACAACACTTTTAGGGATATCCCCTACTAATGTATGAAAAATGGTTAGATTATCCCATAAGGTGCAGTCGCAATCGAAGAAAGAAAACCGGACCGAAACCTTGCGATCGGCATGACCATATAGGCTTTTCGGTAACCCATAAAATATATTGTATAAATGGGAAATAATGAAAGAATAGCTTAATAACATCCTATATTATTTATGCTGCCATAATATAGGAAAATATTCCATTTATAACCTGCGTAGCATATAAAACTCGTCGCCGCAAATACCTTCAGAGACTACAAACTGCACTAAAACTATAACACTTAAGCCTTTTCGGCAATCCTTAAAGTATCTTGTCCAAATGCAAATTTTAAGGAAAATGGCTCAGAATCAAACTTTAGTATATATACTACCATATTCTGTAAAAATAGCTTAAATAAAACTTGATTTGCATCTGAATTCTACTTAAACAAAAACTTTGAATGTTTACGATCTGCGTAGTTTCAGAATCACTTAAGCACTTTCAGCAACTTGAAAAATAACTCGGCTAAACATAAATTTTGGGGGAAATGGCCCAGAATCGTAAACCAGTATATGGACAACCAAAATATAGAAAAACATTTTAATTTCAACTTACTTACCATATAAAACATGCTAGAGCAAACACCCTAAATAATAACGTTGTTAAAGTCACTTGTATGGATGAATGAAATCGGAAGACTTAAACCAAATCATCTGTTAAGCAAGAATCATCACCTAACCAAGTAGTAACAGCCAATACCTTAAAAATTTCAGATCCAACATGTAGAAATCACTTCCATGCATGAACACTTAAAGCTAAGTACTAATTAAGTGAAACCTTTCAACTAATGTTTTACTTTCATCAATCCAAATAATTTTAGCATCTAGAATCCGATTAAGTAGATACAAAGAGACATAATGAAGGTCCTTGAAATCATAAACCACCTCATGTAAGTTCATAGCTATAGTATATAAGTAACCAACAAGTGAAAATAACTATTTCAAACAAAGAACCTTTCATGCATTAAATCCTAATGAAAATGTTATGTAAGTGATAACTTGGGAACCCAAAATCACCATATTCTTCTTGGTAAGTTTTTATTTGGTATTTACATCTGATTTCTTTTTGCCCCATTTGATATGGTATTATTTGCTTGTCTCGGTTTTTATTATTCGACTCATAGACGACGATAATTCGGATTCGGTTATTAACGACGTCGACTACAACCCGGATTATAATCCAGAAGAAGAGCAACCAGGCAAGCACCCTCCTTTGACCATTTTGATCCCATATTAAAGTTATGTTGTTTTATCAAACTATATACATGCGTGTATGTTTTAAACTTGCTATATTGTGGGTGATGGTAGCTAATTCCAATTGTATGCATTTCCTTTATCTTGTCAATTCATTACCTGCCATTGTAACCTAGTATCGGTGTAGACATTACTTAATGTCACTTGGGTAATACTTGCAAAATAACTTATATACTTGCTTAGACATGCTGACTAAAACGACTTTTAAATGATGGGACACATTTCAAACTAGCTTGAGCAACTTTGTTTAAATGTACGGAACCGAGGTATGGTTTCAATGTAATTTGGTAAAATTCCAACTCAAAACTTATGATTTAGACGCGGACGAGTTATGGTTAATCTTGAGGCGTGAAAAGGACCTCACGCGTAGTTAGGGGGAGATTCTCGCCCGGGTCAGTTAAGAACCGAACTTGATGCTATCACCTAAGTGTTTTTTTGCAACCACAAGTGCTGGTATGGGACAGCTGTAACCTATTAAGTTATGTAAATTTAGCTTTGCACATTGGTAGGCCGAAGTAGTATGGACGATCCGGTGGACTGGTGTCGTTCTAGGTGCTCCCTTCACCGAGGTGTTGGGGCCCAAGCATTCCAATACAACGGTACATGCCTTGCCATGGGGAGCAGACCCGATGGGGATATACCATCGTCTAGCACAACACGTGTTGGTCCAGGTCTCCTGAACTATGGCAAGGGTTTAACATCACTGTCGCTGGTGCAAAGTTAGGTCTATGTAATGTAACGGTTATATCATGACTCTCTGCGGCACACCAAAGGAAGTGTGCTAATATCGATTGCATAAAGAGTCAGTCATGTCTTGTGGGTAAAGTGTACACTCTCTGTAGAGATTTAAAATCTAATTAATTAGCCGTGCTCGCGGTCATGAGCAACTTGGGAAAGTAATGTCAAGTATAGTCTTGTTTTTGCAAAAACTTTTGGAAATGGTTTTGTAATGGATGGGTATACTCATGAGCCAAGGGTGGCTGTTTTTACTCGCTATGCGCAGCCAAGGAGGGTTGTGGAATGATGGATATGAACTGTACTTACTGTTATTAGCTTCTTATTAAATGCTCTTTACAATTCCGTTACTGTTTTATGCAACATTCACTTGTTAAACAAAATCTGTTTTATGCTGAAAATGAGACTAGTGTAGAAGCTTGTTATACTTGTTCTATCCATGCATTTACAATATTTCCATACACTAAAGTCTTGCGAGTACATGCGTGTACTCACGGTTGCTTAATCTAAATAATATAGACGACAGTATGGAAGAACACCTCGACAACTCGTACTTTACTTCGGGGTTCGACGAATATGTTGATGGATGAACTTGGGCTTTTCCAAGTCGGTTGCCTATAGGTTATCGGATGGGCATACCGCTGTCCTCATTTTGGTATATGTTTGTTCTCCGCTGTAATTTACTTTTGGACTTGTAATATTTGGCCGGTGGGCCATTATTTGTAATAGTAAGTAGTTGTAATAGTTGTAGTTTATGTTTATGCTATTCCAACTGTTTAGTCTTGTGTGTATGTGTTGCGATACATCTCGAATGCGGGATATGTGGGTGCTAGGCGTTGATCTTGGGAACTAGCACTAGACACATATCCGAGTACCTGGAATTGTTTTCAACAATCTAATGCATAAACTCGAGCGGTCGTCGTTCTTTGACTATTGCTCGCGCTCCCCTTGGTGAGTGTAGGCGATACCAAGGTTCTGAGACGGACGGCGAGTACTATGCTTGAATGAGTTGCTTTCAATCCCGGTATGATTGTTCGGAATGGAATCGAAATTCCCTTGGTTGCGTAAGTGTGTACGGTGCAACTAGGTAGCTCATATTTGTATGAGTGAGGGCCATCTGGTTAATACTCCGTGCACAGGATTTTTGGGTGACAGTGATCATACACTTAAGTGGAGTATGAGTGTCACCTCTTAGTACAACGCACGAGCGAGGATCGATTCATATTCCGGGTGCTCACAAGAGGTGGTATCAGAGCCCATACGACTGTAGGAAAAGCCTTAGTTAGCATGGTCGTTAGTTAAGGACAAAGTTTTCTCTCAAAAGATTATTTTTGGTTATAAAAGCCTATTTGTGAAAAATTAGAATGCTATTCTTACCCCTTCCATAGATTTTCCTTCTCATCTACCTTTCAAAAGGATTTTGAGCTCATCTCAAACTTCAAAAATTGGTTTTCTGGAAAACAACATCATGAAACCTTGCTCTACTCCTTACGCTCTTCAAATTGATTAAAACCAAGTTTCAAAGTTATGAATGATAATTTTTGAACTCTAAAATTTGCTAGGAACAGCATGAGGCTCTCTAACCTTACCTTGTTGTGAACCATCTCCTTGGAGATGAAAAATTTCAAAACCTCACTTTGTATCAAAAGCTAGATAGGCCGCAAGTCGACAAAAGGTTAAGGGAATCTAGGCTATTGTTTGATGAACTTAGAGACATAAAAAACTTCGCTAAAATTCTGGAATGGGTCAATACTGGGTTGAGACTCATCCCATAGAATTTCATGAAATTCTGACCTAAGGAACGTGGTTAGAACTTCAAAAGGAGGGTAGTACGAGCAGAATAGCAATTCTGGACAGAACCTCTCTTATTCAATTCCATAGGCCAATCTGTCAATGCAAAAATTTCAAAACAATTTCCATGGGTGCATAGCTCCTCCAGGAAGCTACCAAATTTTTTTGCAATTTTATCTGCTCTGTACCAGTACCTAAAAATTCTAGAAATCAGCTGGACAGAACCTTTAGCAACACAGTTTTTCTGTTTTAGCACCTCTCTCAGGCAGTCTTTGATTATTTTGTTTCCATGACCAAGTTGTAACAAACACTATCCCATTAAGAAGGTGTGTGTGCAGCTTGTGCCCAAGTATTTTAATAAAAATATTCAAAGTTTCTTATAACATGTTAAAAAAAAAATATATATATACGTTTTATGTTAACTCTTCCCTACTTTTGATTCAAATCAAAACTTTCTCTTGTATTTTGATTCACTATCTCTATTATTATTTTCACCTATGCTTCCAAATTCTGTAACCTTTTCAGAATTTTCTCATGACACGAATGACCAATTTGAATCAAACACCTTCGTTCTCAAAGTTGCATATGTAATATATCTTCAAAGTGATCTCATCAACAACCGTATAGCTGTCCAAATTTATCATCATACTTGTATACTCTCCTTGAAGTGAATTTTCTGCTTTTCTCCAAATCATTCTAGTTATTATACATCCTAACTTCCATCTCAATCACTCCAACATATCGCATACCTTTCCCCAAGTTAAATCATTCTCATCACGTATATCATTGCAGATCTGTGTTATCCTCATAAAAGAATGTGAATCTCACTAGTGAATCCTAATTATCAAGTGCATCTCATTGCAAGGCAAATATCATCTTTGTATCATGGATAATTCTCTTCATTCTTCTCATATCAATTTAATTATGATCTTTAATCTTGGTCTATCTCCTCAAAGCTATGCAAGTGTGAGCTCCTATCTATTGTTATGTCATCGATCTACTATCGATCATTAAATCGATCCTTATGTCTACGAATCCTCAAGTCCGTAACTATGTCTATGAATCATCAGATGAAAAAGTATCGATCTATCTCCAATATCGATCTATCATCAAATTTATCTCTGTGAGATCTAACTAACTCATGTTTCTACTAACTTTCTAAAATCAAGATCTCAATGTTTATTCCTTATCCGAAATCTACTCGGTATCGTCCTGAAATCCCGATCTTGAGAACTATCTATCACTTAGTAACTCAGGTACTTACTAACAATGTCCATGAAATCAGGTGTTATCTCTCAATCTCCCTTCAGGCATGCTAACTTATCATCGATGCCATCATTATCTCGAGATAATTGTGATCTATAATAGCTGCAATCAAGTCTTTTCAAATCTCTTCAAAAATCTTTTTGGGATCTTCTCAATATATCAATCTCGTAAATATAATTGATGAACCTATCCGATCCTTTTCTCTTTTTCGGGTCATTCGTAGATCCTTGATGTCCTATGTACTCATCATGATGTACCTATGTAATAAAACTAACCTTATCTATTTTCCAAATTCTTTTTCTTGCCTTTTTGAAAAGAAAAATCACTGCACATTAGTTGTAGGGGAAGTAAGGGAAAAGAGAGTGGAGATGACGATATTGACTAGTAGTAGTCGCACGTCAACAACGAGAGGACACTTTGTTCTCTTGGCTTCGTCTGAATCAACTGCGATTGGCACCTTAAGGACAAAGAGAGGATCTCCAATATGTGTCCGCATTAGAGATAGCATCGTTAGGCCAATTTCGCTAGGTTTGTAGCTAAAAAGTAACTATAGATCCCTATGTATTGGTTTTGAATATGTGATCTTTTTGTACTTTGGAGTTCTATCGTGAGATCTTTCTGTACTGTTTGTCGGGTTACTCTCGTAAACACTAAACCCTCGGGTTGAGTATTTACGATGTGCCAACCCTATTTAATAAGAAACCTTAATTAAGAAAATTTTAAGGAACGAAATGTTGCCTTGTAACCTGGTTAACCCTATCCAACCATCTTTCTCCGATCCCAATATTCCAACGAACATTGTTGTAAGATGGCTATGACCCAGTCCACCAATACACCTGCTAGAAGAAATAACTAATAAGATCCCCAAAATTTGTATACATTAGAGACAGCATCATTAGATCGAATGTGATGTTTGTTATGTATGTCCCTTATTTGCTATTATATATATGAACGTAAATCCATATATATGTCTATATGTTTGATTGAAACCTTGAGTGATTCATGCATTCATTCATAAAGAATTGGCATATTAAATCCTATGTCCCTATGCCCTCCATCCTACTCATGCAAACCCTTTTAGTGGAATTTAGCGATATGAATATACATGTAGTTGATGGGTTAAAGATTCTTCAAGGTTTGGTCAAGTTCTGAATAATTGAATTGCATGCAAAATATGATTTTGGCAGTTGATGGGATATTTGTCTTTAAATAAGAGCAATGAGAGTATATGGACAATTATGATTGTGATGTGCTCAAGTTTATATTGTTAATTGGTCAATGCAGTAGACTACGGAATAAATGGATGTGAATTGTCCGAATACGAAATAAGTGATTGTGTTGTGACTTGGTGGTTATACCAATAAATAGGTGATACAATATTGGATTTAAAGGTCTAACTAGATTATGGGGATTAGGATGGAATTATGACCAAAATTGTTATCTTTATTATTTGGATTTATGGTTTTGTCTAATAAATTGAGAGGATTTTTAGTAGAAAGTAGAATATACACCTGAGTTTTTGGAATGATATATAATGAAGAATGGGTGGAGAATTACCCAGTCAAAATCTTGCTTATAATATTATGTGTTGGGGTTATGACAGAAATGATGATTCGATTTTGAGAAGAAGAAAAAAATGCAGCTTTAATTCTCGAGAATATTGGGAAGTCAGGTACAAATTGATTCAAATATTTTGAAAGAATCTTGGCAGGCAAATAATTAAACAATTAGGATGCAAAGCCTTGATTATGGAGACCTCATCGAATCATATGATATTGGAATCATCACGATGGATATTTCCCCCTAAGAATTCAACCACTAAGGAAGAAGCCACCTGGGAACGTGAGGATCGACTTAGAACCGAGTTTCCGTCTTTCTTTAGCGAGTCCAGCTAATCTCGAGGACGAGATTAATGTAAGCGGGTAGGTTTGTAACATCCCAAAAATTTTGAGAATAGGAAGAATAAAAAATAAAAAATGGAATTGAATGAAAATTTCATTTGAAAACAAGATTTTTATTTTAAATATCACCATTCTCTTCATTTTGTCGTATCTTAACCTAAAAAGAAAAAAAAGAATTAGTTGCTATATTAAAATTTTTCATCCAAATTAAACAAACCTCAGAAATGAGTTTAAAATATAATCTTATTTTCAATTCCCATCTTTTATGTATTTTATTTATGTTCTTGAATTCTGGTAATTAAGAAAATAGTTTATATAACGTTTTCTTCTACTCTATAACACAAAATCCAAAATCACTTAAGAGATAAAATCTGGAAAAATTCACAAAAATCCAAAATCATCCCCGATCATCTCCAGGAATTTTCAGAAACATGTGAACTCAATTAGTATTGAAGAGAAATCAAAAGCAGAATTAATTTAAAATAATATTATCAAATGTCAAAATTTTATAAAAAATAAAATAAAATAGCATGCCATGAATCTTATTGCATATTTGGATTTTTATTTGAATTTATCTCTGGTTCATTCATTTACTTCCATGAATTGATTCTTTGAAATTAGAGACTTTTAAATACCTAAACCAACACATTAAAGAAACTCATGAAAATCTGAAACAACATACTATATAAAATAATTTTATAAAATACTAGAGTCCAAATTATGAATAAATATAAATTTTCCAGAATTTTTGCACACAATCTAGATAGCTTTAAAATTCAAAAATAGTATGAAAATCAGTCAAATTTGATGAATTACTGTTCTTAAACTGCATGAGAGAATCAAGTAAATCCAAGGAAAATGGAAACTACATGCTTTGGACTACCCACATAAAACTTTCCAGAAAATTTTGAAATGGTTAAGACCACTTTTGAATCAATTCAACTTGTGACCGAAACGAACGGATGCATATGCAAAGCAACCGTCTCCACGTAAACATCTAGTCGTTCTTTCGGCTGCATGACCAGCAAGCACAATACAAACACGCACGACCTTGCTAATCTCATGCAAATGCAAAGAAGTAAACTTTCGACAAGATTATTTCCAACACTCATGTGCTCAAATAAATACCAAAAACTCAAGAGGACAACTGCACTGAAGCTTTCGGCCAGCTCAAACTAACGTGCTCGTACTTTCAAATGCAAAGCAGTGACTAGCTAACAATCAACCCAAACCAACAAAACCAGCACAGCTCACGCCTGGCCTCCACTCGTCTTCACCTACCCGGCTAACACAGAGCTCACCCCACTTCACCCTCAAGCCAGCGCTGTTGCCCGTCTGCTGCCACGACAGAGAATTGGCGCTGATTTCTTCTCCGCGGCAGAGAAACCGAGCCACGCGGCCACTGCGACCTGGGTTTCGCCAGCTTTGCCCATGCTGCCGCCCATGCCAAGCTTCGCCGACTCCGCCGCATTGAGCTTTAAAGCCTTCCAGGGCCCTCTCCTTGCTCCTTTGCTTGCCCGTCCTTGCTTCTTCCGCTGTGAGCACTGCCGAGCTCAAGCAAGGCCAGGCAAGCCCCATTTTGTGCAACCGGTTGCAAGGTGAGCTCGCCTACCTCATTCCGTGCACACGGCTGCCATGCACTCTCCTGAGCCTGCTCGGTACGTTGCATGCAGCTCGCCGAGCCCATCGCCTGCGGTTCTCATCATTCCAGTAGCCGCGCGGTAGGAACGAGCTTGCTTCGCCGGTGCCGTCGCCGCTCCGGTGGTCGCCAAGGCCTGCCAAAGCCGGAGCCGCCCACGACCGCGCCTCACTCTCAGCAACAATTTCACCACGTGAGCCAAGCAGAAACAGCCAGCCGCGCCCTCGCCATTGTTATTCCTTTAAGTGCATTTCAAGTTCATCGTTTCTAGAAGAAAGCTTCCTAAGGTGATCGTTCATGGCATCAATTTTAGCAAGCAATTTAGGGCAATTAAAGCATGATGGAGTAGAGTGAGCATGAAGAAAACTAGCATCTAGTGGAATAGCATCAATAGAATCATCGCTAGCATTCTTCAACCTAAAACTATCTAGTTTAGATAACATACTATCATGCATAGTCCTTAGGTTCTCCAACACCACAAGAAGTGCATCACACAAAGAACAGTCATCAGTGACTCGAGAGGGAGAAGATCTAAGAGAAGCTAACTCTCGAGTCAAGGTACCTACTTCCTTCTCTAGCTCCATATACCTAGCTCTAGCATGAAATTTTCCTAATTTGCAGAAAGCTTCACTGAGCTAGTCATAGGAGGGTACCTCGTCCGAGTCGTTGTAGAGCTCGGAGTCACTGATTCCGTTGGCGTCGGCCATGAAGCACATGCCGGAGAAGTCGCCGCCGCCTTTCTTCTCTTGCGGTTCATCCTCGCCCTCGTCGCTCCATGTCTCCGTGTCGGAGAGGTTAATGTCGTCAAGCGCGGCGAGGACGCGGTGGAAGAGCTTCTTATTTTTAGAGAAGTTGCTGTACTTCTTCTCACACGCTGGCTCGCGAACTGGAGGCTTCTTGTTGTTGCTCTTGTCGATGTAGTCGTTCTTTGCCGAACCGCCGATGTCGTTATTTGTCTTCTCCAGTTTGGGGCAATTAGCCCGAATGTGGTTGAGGCCACCACACTCGAAGCATGTGATTATGCCACCTCTCTTCCTCTCTCTCACCCTCTTGTATGCATGTGAAAATTTGCGAGTAAGAAAAGTAAGCTTATTTTCTGGAAATTTTTTCAGTTGGTCATCACTTAGCTTGCAAAGGGCGAAATGAGAGAAACCAACAGAAAGATCAAGGGAAGATCCAGTGGGATCAGTGACCAAGGCCATCGACTGTGATTTCGTCTTGCGAGAGACGACGTTGATCTCATAAGTCTTGAGATGGGAGTAAAGCCCATCAAGAGTCAAGGTCGACAAGTCAGTAGTGTCCTTGATGGTAGTCACTTTCATTTCCCAAACTCGAAGATTGAGTGAGGTCAAGAAATATCGAGCATTATCTGAGTCAGGGTATATGCAACCGACCGCTTGGAGGTCGCTCAAGATCTTCGTAAACCGACTAAAGCACTCGTCAAGACTCTCACCAGCGTATTGTTCAAACTTGTTGAACTCACACTTGAACAGGTCCTGCCTCACGGTCTTGATTTGAGTAGTGCCCTCATGGTAAGCATCGAGGGTCACCCAAATCTCGTGAGCGGAACGGAGGTGAGAAATCCTATCATAATCACTGCGGTTAAAACCCTGTATGAGAATGTTCCTTGCCTTAGCGTTCGCCTCAACGTCAGCCATATTTCCGGCCGCGACGTTTCCATCAGCAGGAACCTCATACGGGAGTTTCACCTTCTGCAATATCAGGAAGCCCTGGGCAGTGATGTATGACTCCATCCGCGATTTCCAAAAAGAAAAATCAACTCCAGCAATGTGAGACCCCGTTCTGAAGAACAGGATCCTCCATGTAATTACTGTGCTATTCCCTAGATCAGTAGCTAGCACTCACATGTTTACAACATTTATATCACAACCATGCTCGCAACCACACACAAAGACATATATAACAGTAATAATTATACAGAGTTTAGTACAAATCTAGAACATTTAACAGCGAAAACCAAAAGAGAGCCAAGCAACTCCAAAAATCCTAGTGGTTGCCCACTAAACCCCCAGACAACTAACTAGGCACCCTAGAAGAGACTATCGTCAAAAACCCCGAGACCTGCCTGGAAAAGAGCGTCGTTTGGCAGATCATGGTCTTCGTTCTCTGAGACAGCAGATGCAAGAATGAGTACATTGGTACTCAGCAAGACTTATAGTGGTTCACAGATGCAAATAAATAATTATGCAGGCTGAAAAATAAACAAGCTATGGTTATTTTGCAGTTGCATAAAAGCATTAAGAATGTATAAGCATATTAGATTGTAACATCGCATTTTAATAGAAGCAATTGAAAGACAATAAGAAAAGCAATTAATCCAGAATTTCAACCCAGCCTACCCAACTGCATAGATCCCCGGTGTCGATCCTTTGGCACAAAAGCTGGTTACAAAACGGTTTCCAAACCAAAACTCAGTTTTAAGAAAAAAGACCAAAAGACTTTAGCATTGGGAGGATTTTCCCCAAGTGCCCATTACCGCAGGCGCGGCTAATCGATCAGATTTGTTACATTGCAGAGGTGTACAGCTTTATCCACAAGGAATGATCAACCTCTTTTGCCAGGTCAGTTAACACACTTCCTTTGGTGTGTCAACAAGGAGATCATATAGAGCCGTTACATTATCTAGACGTGGCTTTACACCAGCCCGGGACGTTAACCCTCGCCCTGAAAACAGAGACACTCACCCAAGCCGTGGATCCGCATTTATCACACAGAACACCACGTCTCTGACCAGGGCAAGGCGTACACCGTTGCATTGGTATGTAGAAACCCCTACAGACAGACCTGACCGGAATGTCTGTGCAATCTCCCGCCTTCCTTAGATCCAAAGCCATATCTAAACAACTTAATAGGCTAAGACCCGCCCATACAAGCCCTCGTGGTTGTACGAAAAACATGGATCTACAACATCCCATTTGCTCGGTCCTTAATCCGACACGGGCGATACTCCACCCTATACTACGTGCATATCCCTTTGCACAACCGGCTATTGCTAATAATCGCCCGCGTCAAACCATAGTTTTATTTGAGGGTTTTTAGCAAATTAACATTAACCATTTCACAAAAAGGACCATACACGGGTTGAAAAGATTGAAAACACACAATGGATTAGCTTAAGCAGGAATATTATTATGCTAGCGGTTATACCCAAAATGACATTAAGTATGTCTAGTTCAAGCTAAGGTTTACAAGGTTCACATGTCCGTACAGATTGAGATAAACCATAATGTACAGGATTAACTACAATTCCAACCCAAATTAGCACTTCTATGGAGAATTATCCGGATGCATCATACATAGGGAAAAACAACATAAGGTAGGTAAATTATCAAGCTCAATATGCTCAAGGGGTTGCTTGCCTTGCAGCTCATTGTCAGGTATAAAGTCTGGATCTGCGATAGAGTCGTCTTCTTCTTCGAGGACGTCGGTGTCTACTCGTCGAAAAATCGAGGAACAAAGAACATCAGTAAACTCCAAATGGCAAGAAGAAAACAGACAGCAAAGATAAATACAAAAATCACACTAAGACAGGGATTGCTCCAAAAGAATTATTTCCAACTAAAAATTTGAAGTTCATACATAAATACTACTTAGACTAAGAAAAACTAACTCACTAGCTTCTCTAGCAAGAGGCATGAAAGAGCAGCACTGCGAAAACCTAGCTCTCTGCCTTTTCATTGCTTCAACAAAAGAACACCCAAAACTATGACATTTAGGGTTACTCAAATAAGAAGACTTATGCACAACATCTAACGAAATTAGGGTTTTAATCTTGAACAAGATAGAGTATACTTTGGTTAACAACTCTAATGGCTTCTCCTAAACTTTTGGGTTTAGACAAGGCTTTCAATCTACTGTTAAAAAGGCTTAGTTGAAATCTTAAGTTAGGTTATAAAATTGGCTAAGGAAAACAGCCTAAGCAATATCACTTAAGGTTATTATACTTATGAAAATTGAATGATGCATAACTTACTAATGGAATCTTTTTCTGGAATCTAGTAGCACAAACTTTGGTGATCATTTCCACTTTATCCTTTCTAAAATTCTCACTTGGCTGAGCTACTTTACAAGCTGTTGGAAACGCTATGTATTTCAATTACTCTGAAAACTATATCGATTAAGCTTATTTCACTAACTTGTTTTGCATACTAACTTTAACAAAATGGCTTAATTTCTTCAGAACCTACTAGTATATACTATGTGGAGTGTTCCTATCTATTTTTACATTATCTTTCATTTATATTTTCTATTTTATCAAGTGTTGAAAAGGGCTATATGAAAACAAAAACTGCCTTATAGCATTTCAATTTTCACTTTCATTTACTAATGGACCACTCATCAACTTTTAGTCATTTTCTTCGTGACATCAGGGCATGATCTTAAAAACATTTTAAAACTGAATTTGAACCTATTCATAGTAAGTTACATCTATTTTTGCCATTATAAATGTTGTTTTTCTTTATTAAATAACCATCACCTATACTTTTTCCTAGGTATTTCCACATGTACCAGCTCCTATTAGTATATGGCCCTCCAAAGTGAATCTTAAACACATAAACTTTAATTCTTTCTGTTATTTACATAACCTCTTCTTTATGCTTAGTATTCACTTTATGTAAACATGATGTACAACAAGGTGACGTGCAAGCATTTTTGTTTATTTGAAACCCTTATAAACCAGAGGCTCCATAAAAACTCATCTTACTTTAACTGAACCTTCCTAAAAATATTTTATTCACATGGCCTTATAACTACCCATGGGCATCTTTAAATTTCTAGAAATTACACAGTGCTCATCTTTCATTTATTTTGGATATTCTGAATCTACAGAATTTTTCACGAATTTAGAAATTGGTTTCACTATTTTTGACCCGATAGTTCAAAAGTTATTAGCATTTGAATTTTTGGCCGGTTTAGGAAATTCATCTAAAATCCGAAATACGTTTTCTCAACTGGAAAGCGTCTTTCTTCGCGCGCGCAGAGATGCGTTCAAACGCGCTGGCTCACTAAAAAGCGGGGTCCACCGGTCAGCGACAGTAACAGAGCTCCTCGGTTTCTTGCTCGCCGCCGGCGAAACAACTCCTCCGCGGCGGAATGGGTAGCACCATGGGCACCAGCACACCCGTGCGCACCCAGGGGTGGTACCCATTCGCCGGGTGGTGGCCGGGAAGGTGGCTGCCACCGCGGGGGTGCGGCGGCGCCATGACCGAGTGGGCGAAAGCTCAACTAGCGGCCATGATTCCGACAAGCTAGGGTTTGGCTAGCTATAGTGGAGCAAGGGGATTCAGACTCACCAGTCAGCTGGGTCGGAGAAGGTCCGAAACACGTTGCCACTGCGCGCCGGCCACGAAGAAGAAAGTTGGTGGCACGGCGTTGCTGCGGGCAAAAACAACCCAAATTGGCGGTTGATCAGCAACCCTGAGGTGCTCAGGAAGCTCAGAGTGGAATCGGTTCAAAGGATTGGGGCAGATTTACCTCTACCACCGATTTCCCCCCTTTTTCTCGGTTTCTGGCGGAAGAACGAGAGGGAGAAGCTTTGCGTGAAGTCCTCAGCTCAAAAGGAGGAAATGACGAAGGCAGGGGCTCTCTGCGATGAGAGAGGAAAGCCTAAAGCTTAAGGTGTGATTGCATTCGCGCTTGAGCTCAACTTGGGTGCACGGTCCCGGTCGCGTTCTCCTGTGCCGAGCGACGACCCTGGCGCAGCCTCACCTCTCGAGTGGCTCCACCAGGGACAAGCAAGCACAGGCGAGGAAAACTCTACGCAACATGGAGGGCAGCAATCGCGTCCGAACTGGAGTGGTTGCGGCCGGACGGCGAAGGACGAGGCGGTGTCGGCGACTCGCTTCGGCCAGGGGAGAAGGAAGAAGGAAGAATGATGCGAGCTGAGGCTGACAACTGGGACCGGGGCCCGCTGGCAGCGACCTGCAATTTTACCTCAGCCTCGCCAGCGCGTCAAGGCTCAACAGGAGCTGGGCCCACTTGTCGGCGAGAGGACACGTTCAATGTGATGGGACTGCACTGGAATTCTCCAGATTTTGCTTTAGTTTAAGCATCATTCTCTGTCAAACTTTTACTAAAATTTTTGACCAATACTTACTGGGAGTCATTCATCTCCTGTAAAATTTTGAGATAAAAACACTCTCTAGATGATTTACTAAAATTCTGACACTGTGCCCTGCCCTAGATCTTATTTTTTGGATTTTAATTTAATTAAAGTTCCATCCTTCAAGATCCTTCTAAGGAGATTACCCTAAAATTTTCAAGTCAAAACCGTGAGCAATTATTTTATAAAAATTCTGACAGTCGTTTTTTCCTATTTTCTAGACTCTCTGAATTTGAATTTTTAAAAGGCTTAAAGCAGCTTATTAGATTATAAAAATTTAACCAGTGATGTGTTATATAGCCAGGGCGCTATAGAAATTTTCCTAGCTTTACCTTAAAGTCAACTATTTTCATTTACATTTTTGATTTACTGTTTTTAGTAAAAAAGCAACTTCATGATTTATTTACCTTGATCCAAAGCATGTAAAATTTTATTTACTGGTCAAACTGTATTTCCAGCTTGGTTAGGACCCATGGTAAATTTTTCTGATTTTTTTTTTCTTTCACCTTTTTACCTTTTCTTATCCTTGGTCTTTCTTTTATTTAAACTTTTCATACAACACAAAAATCCAAGGAATTTCCAAATAGAGTAAATAACCCCAAGAAAATACAGAAATATTTATATTCAAATTTAAATTGCACGTATTTTACTGTTCTAGACTTTCAGGATGTTACAGATCCACCCCCTTACAGAAATCTCGCCCCCGAGATTTGACAGGTCAAAAGAAAAGGGGTATAAAAGAAATCCGGAAATTTTTCCCTAAGTCGATCTTCTCGCTCCCATGTCGCTTCTTTTTCTGTATGGTTACTCCATTGCACCTTTATCATCTTATGGGCTTTGTTTCGAGTATGGCGTTCTACTTCTTCAAGGATCTTTATGGAATGCTCTCAATAAGTCAAGTCAGGTTGAAGATCAAGATCTTCTAATTGGGTAAGCTCAGAAGGAACGCGAAGATATTTCTTGAGTTGCGACACATGAAAGACATTATGCACGCTGGACAATTGGGTAGGCAACTCCAATCTATATGCCTTCTCTCCCATCTTTTCTAGGATGCAATAAGGTCCAATATATCAAGGGGCCAGCTTGCCTCGAATCTGGAACCGACGAACTCCGCGAAGAGGCGACAATTTAAGATAAACATAATCACCAACCTCAAAACTTAAGTCACGTCGACGAGTGTCGGCATAACTTTTCTGACGAGATTGAGCTTCCCTCAACCGGCTTCTGATTAAATCCACCTGCTCTTGGGCTTCATTAATCAAATCAGGACCAAAGAACTGTCTTTCACCCACTTCAGACCAGAAAAGTGGTGTTAGACATTTCCTTCCATACAGGGCTTCAAATGGTGACATCTGCAGACTAGCTTGGAAGCCATTGTTATATGAAAACTCTGCAAATGCGAGGCACTTTTCCCAATTGGTGCTATAAGATAGCACACAAGCCCGCAACATATCTTCCAGGATTTGATTTGTTCTTTCAGTCTGCCCATCGGTCTATGGATGGTAGGCAGTACTAAAATTCAACTTAGTTCCCAATAATTTGTGCAGCTGTTCCCAAAAATGAGATGTGAACTGTGATCCACGATCAGATACAATCGTTTTTTGGACACCATGCAAGCGCACAATATTGGTAACATAGAGCTCTGCCAATTTAACTGTAGAATCTCTAGTCTTAACAGGGATGAAATGAGCTACCTTTGTCAGCCGGTCGACAATAACCCAAATGGAATCATTCCCTTTCTGTGTTCGAGGAAGACCAGTAATGAAGTCCATACTGATATCATCCCACTTCCATTTTGGAATTTGCAATGGCTGAAGAAGTCTAGCTGGACACTGATGTTCAGCCTTGACTCGCTGACATACATCGCATTTCGTGATATATTCAGCGATATCCTTCTTCATACCGGGCCACCAATATTCCCTCTTAAGGTCTTGATACATCTTGGTACTACCAGGATGAATAGATAATGGTGACTCATGAGCTTCTGTTAGAATCAGTTTCTTGATTTCAGGATCATTAGGCACATAAATACGAGTTCCTCTCATGATTATCCCATCAGGGCTTTCCATGAACTCAGAATCTATGCCTTCTCTCAACTGATTCTGAACTTCAATAATGGCTTCATCCTTGAGCTGTGCAGCTTTAATTTGACTTTTAAGAGTCAGCTGCAACTGTAGAGTAGCCACATAACCATTTTCAACTAAATTCAAATTGAGCTTTTGAAACTCATGAACTAACTCAGACTGCTTTAATCCAACATGCAGTAAAGCTTGCGACTAAGAGCATCGGCTATGACATTAGCCTTACCAGGGTGGTAGTGAATGCCAAGATCATAGTCCTTAATCAACTCTAGCCATCTTCTTTGTCTCAAGTTCAAGTCTGGTTGAGTAAAGAAATACTTGAGGCTCTTGTGCTCGGTGTAGATTTTCGTTCTATTAACGATAAGATAGTGCCGCCAAATTTTAAGGTCATGCACAACAACGGCTAGCTCAAGGTCATGTGTAGGATAATTCTGCTCATGAGGACGGAGTTGTCGAGAAGCATAGGCGACAACCCTACCCTCCTGCATTAACACACAACCCAGGCCATGAAGTGATGCATCGCAATACACCTCAAAGCTTTTTTGAATATCTGGCAATATAAGCACTGGAGTAGATGTTAATTTTTCTTTCAGTCTTTGGAAACTTTTTTCACAATTAAGAGTCCATTCGAACTTCTTTTCCTTCTTCAAGAGTTGAGTTAGTGGCTTAGCAATCTTAGAGAAGTTTTCAATAAACCGGCGAAGCCCAGAAAACTTCGAATCTTTGGAACTAATTGCGGCCTTTCCCAAGCCAATACTACTTCCACCTTACTTGGGTCAACAGCAACTCCACCTCCAGACAACACATGCCCAAGAAAAGCAACTTCCTTCAACCAGAACTCACATTTCCCAAATTTAGCATTCAACATATTTTCTCGAAGCTTGCCAAGGACCATGTGTAAATGCCGTCTATGATCTTCCTCACTCTTGGAATAAATGAGGATGTCATCAATAAAGACCACCACGAATTTATCTAAATACTCCATAAAGACTTTGTTCATCAGATTCATAAAAGCTTGCTGGAACATTTGTCAGCCCGAACGACATTACGATGTATTCATATAAACCGTAACGCGTAGTGAGAGCGGTCTTTGGAATATCTGAAGGTCTGATTTTTAATTGAAAATATCCCAGATTTAAATCTATCTTGGAAAGACTTGTGCCCTATTTAGCTGATCGAACAGGTCATCAATCCAGGGAAGCGAATAAATATATTCTTGATGGTTACTTCATTTAAAGCACGGTAGTCTACGCACATGCGCAGGCTATCATCCTTTTTCTTCACGAAAAGAACAGGACTTCCCTAGGACGACGAACTGGGACTAATGAATCCCTTATCTAGCTGCTCTTTGAGTTGCTTTTTCAATTCCACTAACTCATTTGGAGGCATTCGATATGGTCATTTTGATATCGGTGCAGTTCCTGGCACCAAATCAATAACGAACTCCATATCGCGATCCGGAGGCACTCCCGGCAATTCAGCAGGAAAAACATCAGGAAAATCGCTAACGACTGGCACTTCATTTAAGCTAGAAGCAGATGTAGAATACCAAACTGGCTGAGGTGCTGAAATTTTGGTATTTGAGGCAAACTCTACATGTACTCCATCTTGGTTTACCAGGGATATGGATCGATTGGCACAATTTATGCAACCTTTATGTTTAGCCAACCAGTCCATGCCTAAAATCACATCTAGACCCGATGTCTCTATCATGATGAGATTAGCATAAAACATAACTCCATTGATTTCTATACCAACCCCAGAACAGAAACTAGCATTTCTAATGGTGGCTCCAGGTGATTGTACAATCATATGGGCAGGTAAAAGAGAGACCTCCAATTTGTGTTTCTCAGAAAACTTCTTAGATATGAAAGAATGAGAAGCTCCCGAATCAAATAGAACCAAGGTAGGAATAGATTGCACAAGAAACATACCAAGTACGACATCCGGTGCTTCTTGCGCTTCCTCGGTTGTCATGTGATGGAGGTGCCCGGCACTACCACCTTGCGCAGGTGGTGGTGTTGATCCTTGTGATTGCCGCTTTGCCACTTCCTGTGATCGGCCTTGAGCTTGGGGGCGCTATCCCGCCTTCTTCTTAGGACAAGCATTGGCGTAGTGCTCACGCTCATTACAATGGAAACAAGTGACATTAGCGGCCTGCTTCTGAACAACAGCAACCGATCTGGGTTGTTGCACTTGGCGAACTGGCTACGACGACTTTCGCTGGATAAAACGGGGAGCTTGACTCTGAACCCGCTGAGCCTGGCGCTGGACCCTTTGGGCTTGAATTGGTGGTGGTCGACGGATATTAGTCGACTGCCACCCTGGTGATCGAGATGATCCAGCCCCAGCAGAACTACGCGCAAGCCACTTGCGCTTCCGACTTTCCAACACACTGTGGCTACCATGTTCCACTCTCACCGCCTTATCGACGAGAGTTTGGAAGTCATCAATATCTTGGGATATTAACGCCCACTTGATCTCCTCATTCAAACTCTCTCGAAAACGCTCAATCCTCCTCGCTTCATCAGCTACCTCATATGTAGCATACCTCGACAACTGATTGAAGCGATGCAAGTACTCCATCACTGTCATTGATCCCTGCTTCAAGTCCAGAAACTCCCGCTTCTTCACTTCAATTATACTGGCGGGAATATGAGTGCAGCGAAAAGCAGCCTTAAACTCGGGCCATAGAACCACCCGACCTTCCGACAACACTGCTTGGTAGTTCTCCCACCAAATGGCTGCGGTTCCCTGAAGCTGGTAGGAGGCATATAAGACCTTCTCCCAGTCGTCACACTGGGCAATAACCAGCTTGCTCTCCATAGCCCGTAACCAATCATCAGCATCAAGAGGCTCGGCAGAAGAGGAAAAAACTGGTGGCTGGGTTCTTAAGAATTAACTCAGCTTGGACACTTAACGTTGTCCACCGTTTCCTCCGTGAGCCATATTCTGTGGTGCTGTGTTTTGAGCTATCTGCTGCAGCAATAAAGCATTCGCTTGTCTTCCCTGCTCGATCACAGCCAACACTTGCGCCATTGTGGGCGGCTGGGGTAACTGCCCCTCCGGAATATCCTCCCGAACAGGTGGTGGATCAGGGACATCACGACGAGCGGCTCGCGAAGAGGAAGCCCACGTCGTGGGATGTTGAGGATTCGGTTGGGCCAGCGTAGAAATACTCGCTCGAGGATCGCGAGTATCCTGAGCTGCACCTGTCTTCAAAATTTGACCAAGGGATCTTGTTGGCCTCTTCCTGCAATCACAATCTTTTAGCATACTATAGGAAAGGTTGCTGTTTTGAAATTTATTGCCGGCACAATACTTCACACAGTTAACTCATGCTACTCTTATCTATCGTGAATGATTATCTCATCGAAAATTTCCACTTCAAAGCTAAAACTTGCGAGAGAAAAATCATTACTATTAATTCACAGAGAAAAGAAGCAGCTCAAAAATTTTACACTACAAAACACGCTACACATATATATTATCTACATACATACACAATTTACTTCACACACTAGCTAATGCACTCCTCCAGAGCACATGCACACACATGGATTAGTTCATCCATTAGCTACTCTTTCTTGTCATTTATAAGCCTAGGGCAACTTCTTATACACGACATCATAGCATTTGCACCTACTCCCGGTGTAGGCACATAAGACATGGGTGGAGGATGTTGCGCCGCCGGAATTCTTGGAGCCTCACTTGTTAGCACTGTGCGTGGTAAAGCACGCCTCGCCACACACAATGCCACTTGCGACTCCAAGAATGCCACACGTCGCCGAGTCTCTAGCAATTCTTGAGCCATCTTCACATAGTGGCTATCCAACTTATTAGCAAACTCCACCATGACTTTCAGATTGCCATTTCCCACTCCAGCATGGTCTCTATACACATTACTCCCCACCAAAGGTCTCCCAGGTAGGTAGTAATGGTGAGGGCTAAAGTCAGGTAGCACATGTCGAAGTCGCACTATGGCTTGGTATGCCGCTTCATTCATGGAAGCGTCTATAGACGACCCTCTGCCAACATAGCTCCTCTCTCCCTCATTGCAAGTCGGTCTGGGAGGGATGAACACTCGAGTGGCATACTCCTTAGTCACCGGACTCATACGCCTGAAAGATCACGTATCTTGGGCAACCTTCAAATTGGCAACTTTCTAACAATGAATGCAGCACTCCCATCATACCCGAGTGCTTAGGAACCCTCGACTCATGGCAAGGAACAAACCGGGCCATCTACAAAAATACAAGGCAAGATAAGCTTATAAAATAATTATGAAGAGTTAAGAGATTACAAACAAGAAAATTAGCATTAGGCTAAATTCCATTATTAGTAGTAGACAGATTTTTGTTTACTTCCAAATTAAAATTTTTATACTTCTAACCAACGACCATTTCTCCCCAAGGTTTCTACAATCAGTATGGCTCTGATACCACTGTTGTGAGACCCCGTTCTGAAGAACATGAACCTCCATGTGATTACTGTGCTATTCCCTGGATCAGTAGCTAGCACTCACATGTTTACAACATTTATATCACAACCATGCTCGCAACCACACAAAAAGACATACATAACAATAATAATTACACAGAGTTTAGTACAAATTTAGAACATTTAACAGCGGAAACCAAAAGAGAGCCAAGCAACTCCAAAAAGCCTTGTGGTTGCCCACTAAACCCCCAGGCAACTAACTAGGCACCCTAGAAGAGACTATCATCGAAAACCCCGAGACCTGCCTGGAAAAGAGCGTCGTCTGGCAGATCACAGTCTTCGTCCTCTGAGACACCAGATGCAAGAATGAGTACATTGGTACTCAGCAAGACTTATAGTGGTTCACAGATGCAAATAAATAATTATGCAGGCTGAACAATAAACAGGCTATGGATATTTTGCAGTTGCATAAAAGCATTAAGAATGTATAAGCATATTAGATTGTAACATCGCATTTTAATAGAAGCAATTGAAAGACAGTAAGATAAGCAATTAATCCAGAATTTCAATCCAGCCTACCCGACTGCATAGATCCCCGTTGTCGATCCTTTGACACAAAAGCTGGTTACCAAACGGTTTCCAAACCAAAACTCAGTTTTAAGAAAAAAGACCAAAAGACTTTAGCATTGGGAGGATTTTCCCCAAGTGCCCATTACCGCGGGCGCGGCTAATCGTTCAGATTTGTCACTCTGCAGAGGTGTACATCTTTATTCACAAGGAATGATCAACCTCTTTTGCCAGGCCAGTTAACACACTTCCTTTGGTGTGTCGGCAAGGAGATCATACAGAGCTGTTACATTATCTAGACATGGCTTTACACCAGCCCGGGACGTTAACCCTCGCCCTGAAAATAGAGACACTCACCCAAGCCGTGGATCCGCATTTATCACACACAACACCACGTCTCTGACCAGGGCAAGGCGTACACCGTTGCATTGGTATGTAGAAACCCCTACAGACAGACCTGACCGGAATGTCTGCGCAATCTCCCGCCTTCCTTAGATGCAAAGCCACATCTAAACAACTTAATAGGCTAAGACCCGCCCATACAAGCCCTCGTGGTTGTACGAAAAACATGGATCTACAACATCCCATTTGCTCGGTCCTTAATCCGACACGGGCGATACTCCACCCTATACTACGTGCATATCCCTTTGCACAACTGGCTATTGCCAATAATCGCCCGCGTCAAACAATAGTTTTATTTGAGGGTTTTTAGCAAATTAACATTAACCATTTCACAAAAAGGACCACACATAGGTTGAAAAGATTGAAAACACACAATGGATTAGCTTAAGCAGGAATATTAGTATGCTAGCGGTTATACCCAAAATGACATTAAGTATGTCTAGTTCAAGCTAAGGTTTACAAGGTTCACATGTCCGTACAGATTGAGATAAACTATAATGTACAGGATTAACTACAATTCCAACCCAAATTAGCACTTCTATGGAGAATTATCCGGATGCATCATACATAGGCAAAAACAACATAAGGTAGGTAAATTATCAGGTTCAATATGCTCAAGGGGTTGCTTGCCTTGCAGCTCACTGTCAGGTATAAAGTCTAGATCTGCGATAGAGTATTCTTCTTCTTCGAGGACGTCGGTGTCTACTCGTCGAAAAATCGAGGAACAAAGAACATCAGTAAACTCCAAATGGCAAGAAGAAAACAGACAGCAAAGATAAATACAAAAATCACACTAAGACAGGGATTGCTCCAAAAGAATTATTTCCAACTAAAAATTTGAAGTTCATACATAAATACTACTTAGACTAAGAAAAACTAACTCACTAGCTTCTCTAGCAAGAGGCATGAAAGAGCAGCACTGCGAAAACCTAGCTCTCTGCCTTTTCATTGCTTCAACAAAAGAACACCCAAAACTATGACATTTAGGGTTACTCAAATAAGAAGACTTATGCACAACATCTAATGAAATTAGGGTTTTAATCTTGAACAAGATAGAGCATACTTTGGTTAACAATTCTAATGGCTTCTCCTAAACTTTTGGGTTTAGACAAGGCTTGCAATCTACTGTTAAAAAGGCTTAGTTGAAATCTTAAGTTAGGTTATAAAATTGGCTAAGGAAAACAGACTAAGCAATATCACTTAAGGTTATTATAGTTAAGAAAATTGAATGATGCATAACTTACTAATGGAATCTTTTTCTGGAATCTAGTAGCACAAACTTTAATGATCATTTCCACTTTATCCTTTCTAAAATTCTCACTTGGCTGAGCTACTTTACAAGCTGTTGAAAACGCTAAGTATTTCAATTACTCTGAAAACTATATCGGTTAAGCTTATTTCACTAACTTGTTTTGCATACTAACATTAACAAAATGGCTTAATTTCTTCAGAACCTACTAGTATATACTATGTGTGGAGTGTTCCTATACTATTTTTACATTATCTTTAATTTATATTTTCTATTTTATCAAGTGTTGAAATGGGCTGTATGAACACAAAAACTGCCGTACAGCATTTCAACTTTCACTTTCATTTACTAATGAACCACTCATCAACTTTTAGTCATTTTCTTCCTGACATCAGGGCATGATCTTAAAAACATTTTAAAACTGAATTTGAACTATTTTGAACCTATTCATAGTAAGTTACTTCTATTTTTGCCATATAAATGTTGTTTTTCTTTATTAAATAACCATCACCTATACTTTTTCCTAGGTATTTCCACATGTACAAGCTCCAATTGGTATATGCCCCTCCAAAGTGAATCTTAAACACATAAACTTTAATTCTTTCTGTTATTTACATAACCTCTTCTTTATGCTTAGTATTCACTTTATGTAAACATGATGTACAACAAGGTGACGTGCAAACATTTTTGTTTATTTGAAACCCTTATAAACCAAAGGCTCAATAAAAACTCATCTTACTTTAACTGAACCTTCCTAAAAATATTTTATTCACATGGACTTATAACTACCCATGGGCATCTTTAAATTTCTAGAAATTACACAATACTCATTTTTCATTTATTTTTTGGATATTCTGAATCTATAGAATTTTTCACGAATTTTGAAACTGGTTTCACTAATTTTGGCCAGATAGTTCAAAAGTTATTAGCATTTGAATTTTTGGTAGGTTTAGGAAATTCATCTAAAATCCGAAATACGTTTTCGCAACTGGAAAGCGTCTTTCTTCGCGCGCGCAGAGATGCGTTTAAACACGCTGACTCGCTGACAAGTGGGGTCCACCGGTCAGCGACAGTAACACAACTCCTCGTTTTCTTGCTCGCCGCCGGCGAAATAGCTCCTCTGCAGCAGAATGGGTAGCACCATGGGCACCAGCACACCCGTGCGCACCCAGGGGTGGTACCCATTCGCCAGGTGGTGGCCGGGAAGGTGGCTGCCACTGCGGGGGTGCGGCGGCGCCATGACCGAGTGGGCGAAAGCTCAACTAGCGGCCATGATTCCGACAAGCTAGGGTTTGGCTAGCTACAGTGGAGCGACTCACTAGTCGGCTGGGTCGGAGAAGGTCCGAAACACGCTGCCACCGCGCGCCGGCCACGATGAAGAAAGATGGCGGCACGGCGTTGCTGCGGGCAAAAACAACCCAAATTGGCGGTTGATCAGCAACCTTGAGGTGCTCAGCAAGCTCAGAGTGGAATCGGTTCAAAGGATTGGGGCAGATTTACCTCTACCACCGATTTCCCCTCCCCTTTTTCTCGGTTTCTGGTGGAAGAACGAGACGAAGAAGCTTTGTGTGAAGTCCTCAGCTTTGAAGGAGGAAATGACGAAGGCAGGGGCTCTCTGCCATGCGAATGCGCGAAGTCCTCAGCTCAGAAGGAGGAAATGACGAAGGCAGGGGCTCTCTGCGATGCGAGAGGAAAGCCTAAAGCTTAAGGTGTGATCGCATTCGCGCTTGAGCTCAACTTGGGTGCACAGTCCCGATCGCGTTCTCCTGTGCCGAGCGACGACCATGGCACAGCCTCACCTCCCAAATGGCTCGACCAGGGACAAGCAAGCACAGGCGAGGAAGGCTCTACGCGACATGGAGGGCAGCAATCGCGTCCGGACTAGAGTGGTTGCGGCCGGACGGCGAAGGACGAGGCGGTGTCGGCGACTCGCTTCGGCTAGGGGAGAAGGAAGAAAGAAGAATGACGCGAGCTGAGGCTAACAACTGGGACCGGGACCCGCTGGCAGTGACCTGCAGTTTTGCCTCAGCCTCGCCAGCGCGTCAAGGCTCAACAGGGGCCGGGCCCACTTGTCGGCGAGATGACACGTTCAATGTGATGGGATTGCACTAGAATTCTCCAGATTTTGCTTTAGTTTAACAATCATTCTCAGTCAAAATTTTACTAAATTTTTTTACCAAGACTTACTGGGAGTCGTTCAACTCCTGTAAAATTTTGAGATCAAAACACTCTCTAGATGATTTACTAAAATTCTGAAACTGTGCCCTGCCCTAGATCTTATTTTCGGATTTTGATTTAATTAAAGTTTCATCCTTCAAGATTTATTTTTGGAACTTTTTGAAAGGTTTCAGATTCTTCTAAGGAGATTACCCTAAAATTTTCAAGTCAAAACCATGAGCAATTATTTTATAAAAATTCTGACAGTCATTTTTTCCTATTTTTTGGACTCTCTGAATTTGAATTTTTAAAAGGCTTAAACCAGCTTATTAGATTATAAAAATTTAACCGGTGATGATTTATATAGCCAGGGCACTATAGAAATTTTCATAGATTTACCTTAAAGTCGACTATTTTTCATTTACATTTTTGATTTACTGTTTTTAGTCAAAAAGTAAGTTCATGATTTATTTACCTTGATCCAAAGCATGTAAAATTTTATTTACTGGTCAAACTGTATTTCCAGCTTGGTTAGGAACCATGGTACATTTTTCGAAATCTTTTTTTCTTTCACCTTTTCACCTTTTCTTATCCTTGGTCTTTCTTTTATTTAAACTTTTCATACAACACAAAAATCCAAGGAATTTCCAAATATAGTAAATAACCCCAAGAAAATCCAGAAATATTTATATTCAAATTTAAATTGCACGTCTTTTACTGTTCTAGACTTTGAGGATGTTACAAGAAAAAATAGGAGGCTTGGTGGATTACTTGTGCATCGCCATGGCTCTTGAGATCGGTCAAGATCTATGGAAGAGCAAAACCGGCTCTGTTACCAATTGAAGGATCGAAATGACGATCAGAGGGGGAGTGTGAATGATTCCAAATAAAATTTCCGCCTCACTCAAATTACTCCAAACAATCTCGCAATAAAAATCTAAAACACCCAAAGATTTTTCTTCAAACTAGTGTTTCTCAGATTCGCACACCCTCCAAAACCCGAACAATTAGACAACTATATGTACCTCTAGCTTGCATGGATGAGAACCATGAATCATGTGAGGGAGTTTTTAATCAAAATCCTGGTTGTCAAGTGTCCAAACAAAGAGGAATCAATTCAAAGACTACTTTTCTAAAAGAGATAAAGCTAAAACACCAAAGTCTCTTTCCAGAAAAGTAAAAGCAGATTACCAGGAATTATCCTCATTTGGAGCAGGCGGTTGGTGAGTTTCTGTTGCTCTAGAATTTTTGGGAATTTTTCTCCCTGTGAGCAGTTGAGTCTTGAAATAGTCCACCAAAAATAACCTCAAAAAGATTTTTAGAATAAACACTAGAAATCAAGCATTACAGACAGTCTGGAACTTCCACCAGAATGTTTGAGGCTCGGTTTCACTTCATAACGCTCAAATGGTGCAACCAGTGGACTCAAATTTTTTTCCAGAGATGTATATATGAGTAGCACACCTTCTTCAATAAGAATCACTTAAAAAGGATTTTTCTATATTGTAATAAAAATCAAAGACTGACTGTTGCACGAAGAACAAGTTCTGGACAGATTTGCAATTCAATAAAAACTTGATCTCTAGTCTATCCTAGGGTGCAAGAAAGATGTAAACCATATGAACACCCTCAAGACATCCTAGAAGAACGACATTTAGAAGGAGGGGAGGCAAATCCAAATTGCGAGAAAGTAAATTGCAAAAATGTAAATGCGGGAAAGTAAATGCTGAATTTAAATTGCGTAAAGTAAAGACATAATGTAAATGTGCAATTTAAATTCACAATAAGGTAAAGAAAATTTTTGTATTTTCTGGAAGGAGAGGTTACAAAGCCTCACATTCATGTCGACAAAGCTCAAAGGAGCATCAAAAACCTCAAAACCTTCAAGGGGAAGGCTACCCCTCCACCCATATTTATACAACTCTTGCGCCACCTACTGTCGGGACCCGAATCTGCAAATCCGGACCCTCTGTGTATTCTGTGCCAGTCCAGGATCATGCTAGCACACACAGTCATACAGGGTTGCACATTACAGACATTCACAAAGATATAAGAATAAATAGTGCAAACATGTATATAAATCGAGTTATGCGACCTTATGGTCTCCTTACAGATAAGTCACCACACAGGGCTTACATTATTCAAAGTAAAGAAATAGCAATGAACATAAATAAAAGGGTCGTGGAAGCCTTCATCCGCCACAGCAACCGATCGGGCTTGCCCCTAGTTGCTCGCATCCTCGATGTACTCTTCCTCCCATCGGTGTAGACTCATCCACCGATGTTGGGTTTGATAAGCAAGGTGGGGTGAGTACACAAGGCACTCAACAAGTAATGCACAAAATGCGATTGCTATTACTATATGCAAAACTTATTCCAATGGATTGGCTTAAATGGTTCTTTTGCATCAAGCGGCATTTTTGAACTAGTATCTTGTTTAGATTAAAGCAAAGGGTACGATATAAATAATACTAAACTCAAATGGTTTTTCATTGAAGATTCTCGACACGCAAACCTTAATAGTTCATTTCCAACACCGCACACACCACCCTTCCCACATTTTGTTTATGAAAATCTACCCTTGATCTGTAATCCCGAGCAATGCTCAATACCGTGAGCACGGCTATTCGAATAGTTTGACACTCTGCAGAGGTTGTACACTTTACCCACAAGATCTGACCGCCACCACACGGTGATTGTCCGCAACAAAGCTTTTCAGAACTTCTACCTTAACCAGAGAACCTCTCGGTATTGCCTTCACTATCACTTCCCTCACAGAGCCAAGTATAGGACCGGCCAATCACCGTTGGATGGGCACCAAGCCGTAGCACGTGCACGCTCCCCATACAGATACACCCCGTGTCTTGTCACCCCGAGGTATCGGAGGAAAGATATCGAACCCTAGTCAACTAGGTCATCTCATATCGGACATGTGGTTGTACGGGTGACTCGAGATCAAAGGCTTGCAAGGTGAAGTCCTTAATCGACCAAGGCAAGACTTCTAACACTCAACGATGGCACACACCCAATGTGGCACACAGACTCACATCACTCATCAACCCAATGCCACACAGGCCCACCAGGCACACAGCCTCTTGCCACTTGCCCCAGTCTAAATCTTTTCCCACCCAGTTGATTATTGTGCAACACATGCCAAGAATAACTCCACATCGAGACGGAACCACAGAGGTCGCGGTACCTCAATCTCATCATATGGCATCATCACACCACTTTTCAAAATACATTCAATATGTCTTTAGTCAGTATTGTAGCATTTTTCCGAAAGATCACTCATGATTCGTTGCAAGGCTAAGCATCTACTCACGGTCTAGCCTCCGTGTTGGCACAATATTAGCATCCAACTAATATAATCAAACTTAGGGTGACAATGGTTTAGGGCATACAATTAATAATTCAAGGTGGCATAACAAAATGGGTTGATTATCTACATTATCCTAAATCAATTTAATTTCATTTTAAATAATTAGCATGCATAGTTTCAAAGCATAAATTACATTTTAAAATCTGGGATCAAAATGATCAAAGCATCACTTGCCTTCAAAGAGTTGCTGGTCTTGTTCCGAAGTTTGGTCTTGAGCGACGAAATCTTCCTCGAAACTTTCCGGCAAATTTGCGTCTACGCGTACAAACAAAATATGCAATAAATAACTAATACAGAAGACTAAACGACCTCAAAAATTCAAATAAAATTCACCATTAAATAGCTCATAATTTTATGAATTTTTAGAAATTTGAATCATCCAAATCCGAGTTAAAATACAAAAGTTATAGTCATTTGAAGTTTGAATAAAATCTGAAAATACAGAAATTAAGAAAATCCGATTTTTCTGAAATATTTTTACACTCGAAATTCGCATTTGTGACGTCAGCACCGCGTCATGATGACGTCAGCACAGAAAAGAAATTCAGTCGAAATATTTTTATATATAAAAAAATATATATATGACGTCATCGCTGACGTCATCTCGACACGTGGCACGCCTGCAGGCCGCCACGCCGCTCGTCTATGGGTCGGGTCCACGGGTTGGCCCGGTCCACCGTGGACCGGCGGCACGTGCTCGTGCCGGGTGACGCAAGCCGTGGCGTCAACGACGGCTCGCAGCCAATCCCAACGCGACACGCGGCGCTAAACTAATCGCCGAAACTCGATTCAATCTCGTCCTTCTGATTTAAAACGAACGACCGAGATTCATGCGACTTTTCGCCTCACCTCTACCGCGGAGCCAACACGTGGCTTCACCGTGACCCTTGGATCCAGATCGAACGGTCACGATTACTCGGGTGACGTCGACAGAAACGGCGGCGCTGACTCCTCGGTTTCTGCGCGTCACGCGTCAACACAGGACTGGCCCGATGCACGGTGCGATCTCATCCGCTCGATTCAAACAGACGGCCGCGATGAGCCAAGGCTATCGGCTCTAGCCTACTGCGGCGCGACACGCGGCACAATCCAAGGCAGCCGGCGCGCATCCGACGGCTGTGACCTTTACGCGACGCGGTAAAAAAATAAACCCTACGATATAGATCTAACGGCTGAAATAAACTAATCGTGAAACTAATCGAAGCAATCTAGACCGTTGATTAGATCAAACGGCTGAGGGGTGAAGATGAGGATTACTATTGATTGATGACGTGGATGAATCTGGTGCGTTCGGCGGCGATCGGACGGTGGACGAAGCTCGGGCTGGCGACGATGTCACGGTGGCGCAGATCTTGCCGGAGAGGATGAAGACGACGTGCAACACGGCTGCTGCGGGCTTCTCGGCGTGATGAAGTGGTCCACTCGATGCACGGTGGCCGGTGAACTCAGAAGGGGTCGAACACGGCGGAGCGGCTCGGACGACGATGGGAGGAAGCAAAACAACGGTGGCGAGGAAGGCAACCACGGCGAGCTCTCACGGCGCTAGAGGAGTCTCGGCGTGCGTGCGAGAGTCAAAAGATGTGGAGCGAAGGCCTCGCACGACGCCTTCAACGGGACTTAAGGGCTGCCTCGACGGCGCGAAAGCGGCGGCGGAAGTCACGGCCATCAACGCCACGCTCTCCGATGATCTCGCGGGGACAAGCGACGTGGCGCGAACACGTGCGTTCGTCGGCGGCGATGATCCGAAGGCTCACGCGCGACGGGCGACGTGGGCACACGACAGCGCGCGATCCGGACGGACGGCAGGCTAAGCGGCGCTAGGGTTTGGCGGGCGGCTGCGTGGGCCGAGTCACGAGTGGGCGAGCACGAGATCGGGCCGCCAACGATTTCGCCTGCATAATCGTTCTGCGATTTTTAAATCCTTTTCGAATAAAAATAATTCGGAAATTAGTTTTGGCCAAAGAAAGTAGTAAAATATCGAAAAATTCGGAAAAATTCGAAAATACTTTGAGATGTTTGGAACTCCATTAAAATATTTTCAATAAAACTTTGCAAAAACTTTTCCTTTATTTAATTTGTTTTCAAGAAAGGCTATATTTGAATAATTCCAAATAAATTTCAATAATTTCCAAAATTTCTCAAAAATCAAAAATACTTCAAATTTTAAATTAGAGCAAAAATTAGGGTGTTACACCTACCACCCTTGGATGAGCCTCTAAACCCTAGAGCATCCATCAAGGTCTAGGATTAACCCACTCAACCAGCCATGCAAGGGTTCACGCAAAATCCACAACACATAACGGGTTTTCTTGCACGGTTCTCAAAGCACACTAACTAGACCCGCTAACCTATCAATTAGACCAAGACCCAATGGTCCTTATTGATCCACGTAGCGTCTAGCTAGTATCTCATCTGTTCCTTATCTTCACGGCTTGCACGGACTCCGTCTCCGATCATCTTCTGGCGATCCCCGACCGTCTGGACCTCCGACTCTCCTCGCCTAGTCCCATCCATCCTTCACCTCACCATGATCTAGCACTGTCGTCCTGCAACCATAAAAAATAAGAAAATACCTTACATAGCAATGTTCAATCATCACAAATGCTCACAATTAATTATGTCTCAATCATCAGTCGGTTCTATTGCCAGCCACAGACCGGTGGTACCGCAAGAAGCTAACACAACTCAAATTGCTTCCTTTTGAATTTCAATTCAAATCAAACTCAAACCTGAGCACACCTTGCTCAAATAAAGTCAAATACTCATCAAAAACATGGATGGACCTCCACATGGTCCTTCAAACCCTGTGAATGACTAACTGGATTCGTTGAACTCGAACTAGTTTAGAGTACAGAGTTTGTGCTCGCGGTGGAAATTAGAAGAAAAAGTAGTGAACTGCGAACCAAAATCCCGTGCCGTGACTCGGACGAACCGCGTTTTTTTGTAACTATGCTCACATCAAAATTTTGTTTGGTTCTCCTAATACGTATTGAGTTTAAACTAGAAATTTTAAAAACTAAGCAATACTCTATTGACTATCTCCTAGTATAATATTTTCTATAATTGTTTATGTTTATTTTGTTCTTAAAATATTTACATGATTGCACCTAAACATGGCTTATCCTATATGTGTCTCCTATCACGAATGTTCTTGTCAAATATGAAGTAAAAAAAGAAAAGAAATGATGATCCTGTATTTTTTTGGTTGAGTTTTGAGAAACACCCCACTTCTATTCTCTTCCTAGCTCCATTTTTGACTTCATCTTAAAGACCCGTTTCTCCTCACAAGAATAGCATAATTAACATAATCTCATGATGAAAATCAAAATTAAAAGATGAGACCAAAAGGAAAATAACTCAATTTCATCATTTGTATATATAGAAAAGATATTCTAGTTCATATATCAATATCAATTAGTGATCCCTTGATATATATATTCTATATTGAACTAATCAGCTAGGGTTCATCTATATAAATATCAGCATTTACAGTTGTGTTTAAATGTATAGTGATAGAAATTTTGAGACTAAAAAAATGGTGTGTTGGCAAAACAAGACAAATTTAGCAATCGTGCATCCACAATTTCATAAGACAATAACTCCTCTCAGTTCCTGGCGTGTAAATCCTCATGCAAAAATGCAACCTGTAGACACTGAAGACACAAAACCTATGGAAAACCTTATACACACAAGTTGTTTTGTGAAATACAATGTGCACATCACAGGTACCAAAATTGGAACTTAAGCACATATTTAAGAATGTAAAATAGCCTTTCACAATTCCCAACTCAAAAGTCTCTGGAGCACGTCTTTCTTACTGAGAAGCTAAAATTCAATCAACTTGAGTTCCTTACATCAAATACAGCTCTTGTTGCATGTACGAGAACGAAGAAGTACACACTAATTAAGTGACGAACAAACAATACAAAATAAATACCAACAATGAAATTAAACAGCACAAAATCAAAACTATGTATAATGAAAGGTAGATCGCTGAAACTGGATCTGTCCTAAAATGGGAAACAAGATCAAACAGCTACACCATGCATGCACCACAAAAGGCATTTTAATAAGCATACATATAAACAAAAGAACATTGACAAGAGCAAAACGATCACCAATTAATTAAGCACCATGTATATATCCCACAAACCATATACATGAATGCGTTATATGTAGCGTGTGTTTGAGATTGCACTACCATGCTATCAATGCCTGGGACGACGCCCAAGCCTAAGCTCCAAGTCCAGCTCCCTCTCTGGCTCACCTGCCTGCCGCTCAGACCCTTCCGGCGTGCTCAAGCCGTCGCCGCCGGGCCCGTGGCACCCGAGGCCCAGCAGCATGTCATGATCACGAGCGTCCGCACCGAACAGACTCAGCTCCCTCGGGGTACCGCTACTAGGGCTCACGGACTCCTCGTCCACTCTGGTCGCAGGCACAGCCCCAGTGCTGCCGTAGTACATGGCGAAGCTGCTGCTGCCGCTCATCGGCGCCGTCGTGGCCGACGTAGCCGGGTGATACGCCAAGTGGCGGCGGTACTGGTTACAGCACTCGATGTTCCGGGACACCGATGTTATGCCGGTGGGCGTGTCGCGGCCGGGCCTCGCGCGGTCGCGGCGGTGGATGTTCATGTGCCCGCCGAGCGCCTGCGCCGTGGTGAAACCGCGCTTGCAGTAGACGCACTCATAGTACGGCCGGGTGCTCGCAGCCGGCGCCGGTGGCGATACGGCCGCCGCCGTCGCGTCATCGTCCCCAGCCTCCGCTGCCATCTCCAGCCCGGGCAAGCCCACGGCCTCGTCGCTTGACTCCGCCTTGGATTCCTTGTTGCTGCCAGTCTCCATGTGCTACGATGATCTACGGGCCTCTGATGATTTGAAGGGTTTGGGGATCGATTGGGTAAACGAAGGTTTGACGAAGAGATGACAAAGCGTGTGTAGACAACTGCATAACAGGTTATTAAGAGTGGGGGGGGACAGGGACAAAGAGGCCGGCATTGGTACTGTCAGCAGTTTCTGAATATATGAAAGAAGGTACACGGTTTTGACAAGCTAGGTTTGGTCCTTTTGGAGGGTGTCTGCCCAGCCGGCCTTCGTGCCTAGCAGGTAGCAGCTGCCTCGCTATCCATTACTGTGCCCTAGCTGTCTCTTGCAGTGAAAATGTGCAATGCAGGTTCTTCACATTGAAGTATCCAATTGAAGAATATAATAATGCAGGATTTCGTTTGTTGCATAGGATAGCCTAAATTAATGGTGGGTGATTTTTTTTTTAATATAAATGGTGGGTGATTTGATCAGTAATATCTCCCTAGCGTACAATATGCATAACCACCCTCTTCTTGGTACGGAATACTAAGAAAGATGATCTATATACATACAGTACTAGTCGCATTATCAGTGGCTACACTGCTACAGGAATGTACATCACAATTAGTTCTTTTTTGTTATCACAGTCGGTTCTGGTGGCGATACAAAGTTATTAGACAGTGATGAAGAGGCGCTATCACAGTCGTTTTTCGCTTGATTGTGATAAATTCATCATCACAATCAGTTCTAGCTGAGAAAGAACCGATTGTGATGAGGGGGTGTGCTGTTTCTCATTTGTGCACCCTCCCAAAAACAACACATATTAACACAGTATGCACATATCATATTCACACAACACAGATTACACACAATATATATATACATATCACATTTACAGAACACAAACACTTTATTACAACACACATATCACATTCATTCATAATATAGAACACAAACATACTTAACAGCCAGTACACATCACATTCGCGTATATAATATTGTTTACATATGGACTACTAGAAGCTTTCAGGATCTCTAAACCTACCGTCCTCCGATATAACTTCTACACAGTACTATTGGCATAAGTGGTCTCGTAATTTGTTGAGTTCTTTGCTTTGTAAGCTCTTGAGGGGATATCGATCTACTTCAAAATAGAAATGAGTGCATTAATTTAAATTTTAAAATTTGTATGTAAAATGCTAAGTATTATTATGCATGTACAAATACCATAGGGAAAAGGCCTGCGCCGCTGACCACGACAGCATGTGATGCATGACGTAGAAGTTGCATAGGCCATCGCTGCCCTGTTGATGACACTGTGAAGAAAGAAAATAAAATTAAGAGACGAAGAATAGATGTCATAAAAAATTAATCCTATATATGCTAGGCACTTGTACCTTGAAGCGCTTCCACTCCAGCTTGTCGCCCCGTTTGTCATCGTGTCGCCCTCCTTCAACGATGTAGGACGAGAAACCCCTACATACATTGGAGAGATGCCATTGAGTCCAAAAGAAATTAACATAGTTAAATACAGAAAGTGTTAGGTTAGAGTATTGTACTTACTTCTCCAAAGCTGGCTTGATCGCGTAGACCATCGGTCTCTTTTCGAGTGAGTTAAAAGTGTAGACTTTGTTTTCACTTGGAGCGAGCACGAGTAGAACTCCATGGTTACTTATTAAATGGTATGCAGTGCAAGAAAATAAGTTCATATATGGTTTAACTGTGTACAAGTAATTGAAGGGTAAAGTACTACTTACTTCTCATGGTACGGGAATAGAACAAAGTCCTTCTTCGGCTCATCACGCAATGCCCGCTTGATGTAGCCGGCAACAAACTCCAATTGAAGCCTAGCCATGGTCACAGACACAAGCTCGAGGTCGACGAACCCAACTTGTGTTGACCCGTGTAACGATCCCCATTTTTACATACATGCACAAATGGAAATCTAATGTGCATTCCGTACTAGTCCTATGATCAGTAGCTAGTACGCACATACACACCAATTGGAATCACAACCATACAACATATTATTAAGTGGAAGTTATTATACAAGGAAAATCTTACAACTCAGAGCGTAAAGCAGCAAAAGAAGCAAAGTCTTGTAGTGTGCCCATCCAAAACCCGCAGGCAACTGACAAGACATAATCCCTAGAAAGATTCGATGAAGAAAATCCAGCAACCTGCGATGAAAGGAATCCTCGAAGCTTCACTAACTTATCCACCTAAAAACAACATATAAGCAAGGGTGAGTACTTTCGTACTCGGCAAGACTTTAGCAAAACCTATAATATATGCAGGCCATTTCAAAGAAGGCTACTACAGTTAATTTGCATAAAGCAGAATTGATAATGTAAAATCAAGTTATTTGAAAACGGAATTTAAAAGAGCAAGTTGACTGATATGAAATAAGTAAAGCATAAGTAATACTTACAACCCTTCGTGAATATCGAATAATCCAGAAATGGAATCCAACAATGTTGATGTGAGACCCCGTTCTGATGAACAGGAACCTCCATGTGATTACTGTGCTATTCCCTGGATCAGTAGCTAGCACTCACATGTTTACAACATTCGTATCAAAAACATACACGCAAACAAACAGAAGATCTTACATAACTGAATAACTATACAGAGTTCAGTACAAACTTGAACCATTTTAACAGCGGAAATTAAAAGCGGAAAACCAAAAGGAAACTGAAACTCCAAATAGCCTTGTGGTTGCCCACTAAACCCTCAGGCAACCGACTAGGCAACCTAGAAGAGACTATCGTCGAAACCCCCGAGACCTGCTTGAAAGAACGCGTCGTCCGGTAGATCGCAGTCTTCTTCCTCTGAGACAGCAGATGAAAGATTGAGTACATTGGTACTCAGCAAGACTTATATTGGTTCACAGATGCAAATAAATAATTATGTAGGTCGAGCAAATGACAGGCTATGGTTATTTTGCAGTTGCATGAAAACATTAAAATGAATAAGCATAATAGATTGCAACATCGCATTTTAATAAAAGCAATTAAAAGACAAAATGTTAAGCAATTAATCCAGATTTCCAACCCAGTCTACCCGACTGCGTATGACCCCGGTGCTGATCCTTTGACACAAAAGCTGGTTATAAAATGGTTTCCAAAACCACCACCCATTTTTGAAAGCACCAAAAGAACTCTAGCATGGAATAACGTCACCAAGTGCCCTTGACCGCGGGCACGGCTAATCGATTAGATTTACACTCTGCAGAGTTGTACAGCTTTACCTACAAGGAATGATCAACCTCTTTTGCCAGGCCAGTTAACACACTTCCTTTGGTGTGTCGGCAAGGAGATCATACAGAGCCGTTACATTATCTAGACGTGGCTTTACACCGGCCGGGACGTTAACCTCGCCTCAAGACGAAACACTCACCCAAGCCGTGGATCCACATTTATCACACACACACCACGTCTCTGTCCAGGGCAAGGCGTACACCGTTGCATTGGTATGTAGAAACCCCTACAGACAAACCTGACCGGAATATCTGTGCAATCTCCCGCCTTCCATAGATGCAAAGCCACATCTAAACAACTTAATAGGCTAAGACCCGCCCATACAAGCCCTCGTGGTTGTACGAAAACAGGGATTCACCGTCCCATCGCTTGGTCCTTAATCCGACACGGGCGATACTCCACCATAGCTACGTGCATATCCTTTTGCACAACCGGCTAGTGCCAAATAATCACCCGCGTCAAACCATAGTTTTGTTTGAGGGTTTTTAGCAAAATATGACCAACCATTTTCCAAGAAGATCATATATAGGTTGAATGATTGAAAAGAGGTAACGCAAAGCTTTGAGCAAGAATATTAGGCTAGCGATTATACCCAAACACGACATTAAATATGTCTAGTTCAACTAAGGTTTACAAGGTTCACATGTCCATACAGATTGAGGCAAACCATAATTTACAGGATTAACTACAGTTCTAACCCAAATTAGCACTTTTATGGGGAATTATCCGGATGCACTGTACATAAGCAAAAACAACATAAAGTAGGTGAATTATCGGGCTCAACGTGATCAAGGAGTTGCTTGCCTTGCAAATCACTGTCAGGAATAAAATCCGGATCAGCAGAACCGTCGTCTTCTTCTTCGATAACGTCGGTCTCTACTCGTCGAGAACAAGAAAAACCAACGAATATCAGCAACTTCAAATGGCAAAAAGAAAACAGACAGACAAATGGATAAGCACAATTCGAACTAAACAGAAGGTTGCTATTCATGAAATATATGAATTCGAACATCGAATTGTAGATGCTAAAATTATTTGAAATGAAAAGTTTGTTCATTTGCTTCTTTGGAGGATGCAACAATCAAACAAACCAGAGCCCTCTCTGTTTTTCTCAAAATTTCCAAGAGAGCACTTAAAAACTAAATCATCTAGGATTATAAACCTAACAAGATTTATGTGCATTAACTAAAGAAATTAGAATTTAAGTCTTGAATTAGCTAGAGCATACTTTAATTGTCAATTCTAATAACTTCTTTTAAATTTTAGGGTTTGGATGAAGCTTGAAAACTATTGTTGAAAAGGCTTGGTTGAACTCTAGACTTGGCTACAAAACTAAGGAAAAAGGACTAAACCATATCACTTAAGGTTATTAAACTCATGAAAACTAAGTGAAAAAAAGCTCTAAAACTGAATATTTTTCAGGAATCTGGTAGAACAAACTTTGGTTATCATTTCTTCGCTATTCTTCCAAAAATTATTACTTGGATGAGTTATTTTACACCTAGTTGAAAAAGCTTAATTGCTTCAATTATTCAGCAAGACATAAAAAGTAGACTTATTCCCTTAGCTTGTTTTACATACAAACCTTAACAAAATGTCATTATTTTTCCAGAATCTACTAGAATATACTTTATGAAGTGCTTATATACCATTTTTACATTCTTTCTCATTTAGATAACCTATTTTATCATATGTTGAAAAGGGCTATATGAACACAAAAACCAATAACATTTCAATCTTTCACTTTCATTTATTACTAAACCATTCAACATCTTTAAACCATTTTCTTCCTGACATCAGGGCATGATCTTAAAAGTGTTTCAAAATCAAATTTAAGTTATTTTGAACTTGTTTATAGCAATTTACATCTATTTTGGTTATTACAAGTGTTGTTTTTCTTAATTAAACAACTATCACATAAATTCTTCTTTGAGTATTTTTCACCTGAGTTAATCCCCAATGGCTTAAGCTCCATTAGGATGAACTTTTGAGCATTCCAACTTTAATCCTTTCTTTTATTTACTTAATTTCATTTTCATGTTTAGTATTCATTTTTCTTAGCAAACATGATATATAATAAGATGTCATGGGAACATTTTGTTTATTTGGAATACTCATAACCCAGAGACTCTACAAAAATTTACCTTTCCATAATTGGATCATCCCAAAAATATTTTATTCATACCACCTTATTTACACATAAGCTTCTCTTTGATTTTTCCTAAAATCACATTTTACTCATCTTCAGAAATTTTTGTATATTCTAAAACTACAGAATTTAATACGAATTTAGAAACTAATTTCACTCAATTTGGCCAGATGAGTCAAAAGTTACAAGCATTTGAATTTTAGCCGTTTTCTGAAAATCATCCAAAAATTGAAAATACGCTTTCGCTCAGAGAAAACGGCTTCGCTGCGCGCGCCAAAAATGAGTTTAAACCCGCGGGCTCGCTGACGTGTGGGGTCCATCGGTTAGCGACTCAAAGCAGAGCGCCACGGTTCTCTGCTCGCCGCCGGCGAAGCAGCTCCGCCGCGACGGAATGGCCAGCACCATGGGCACCAGCACACCCGTGCGCACCCATGGGTGGTACCCATTCACCGGGAGGTGGCCGGGAAGGTGGCCGCCACCGTGAGGGTGTGGCGGCGCCATGACCGCAACGGCGAAAGCTTGGCTAGAGGCTACGATTCCGGCGGCCTAGGGTTTGTCTAGGTACAGTGGAGCAAGGAGATTCAGACTCACCGGATAGCTGGGTCGGAGATGGGCTGGGACGGCTTGCCACCGTGCGCCGGCCGTGAGGAAGAAGAACGGCGGTGCGGCGGCGCTATGAGCAAAAAGAAGCCAAAATGGCGAGTGATCAGTAACCCTGGGACACTAAGGACGCTTCGGGTGGAATCGATTCGATGGATTGAGGAGGAACTCACCCGATTCGACGATTTCCACCTTTTCGAGTTCCTCCGGCTCAACGAGGAAGATGACGCCCCTTGAGGCTCTCGGCTCATGGAAATGGAAAAGTGAGGAGCAGTAGAGCAATGCGACGCGAGGGCAAGGCATAAAGCCAAGTGAGGTTGATCGCATTCGCGGTTTTGGGCGCAGTACTCCGGTCGGCTTCTTCTGTACCGAGCGCGAGCTGCGACGCTGCCGTCTCTCCAACGCGGCTCGACAACGAATGACCGAGCACAGGCGTGGGGAAGACTCCTCGCGACGTGGAGGGCATCGCTTGCGCCGGACGGGAGCAGGTGGGGATTGGGCGACGAAGGACGGTGAGGACGGCGACTCACCTCGGCCAGGGGAGAAGAAAGGGAAAGAAAATCGCGATCTGAGGCTGACGGGTGGGGCCGGGGCCCACTGGCAGCGAGACAACGCTTTGTCATAGCCTCGCCAGCGCGTCAACGTTTCAACATAGCCGGGCCCACTTGTCAACGAGACGATGTGTTTAATGCGATGAGACAGAACGGGAAAACTCTAGAGTTTGTATTTGTTTAAGCCCCAAATTAATTCCAGATTTTCCCAAAATGTTTGACCAACTCTTACTGAGAGTCACACGTCTACTGGAAAATTTTGAGACAAAAAATCCTTTTAGAAAATTTATTAAAATTCTGACACTGTACCCTGGTCCTGAACTTTGATTTCGGTTTTTGATTTAATTAAAGGTTCATCTTCTAGGATTTATTTTTGAAACTTTTTGGAGAGGTTCAAACCCTTATAGTTGGGTCACTTTAAAATTTTCAAATAAAAAACATGGACCATTATTTTATAAAAATTCTGACAATTATTTTCCTTACATTTTGGACCCACTGTATTTGAATTTTTAAGAGGCTTATTTCAATTCATTTAATTATAAATTTTTTTTCCAGTGGTGTATTATACCACCAGGGATTTATATAAATTTTCTTGGCTTTACTTGACATTGGTTATTTTTCTTCCTCCTTTTTGATTCACTGTTTTTAGTCAAAAGTAGATACATGATTTATTTAACTTAACCCCAAGTTTGTAAAAATTTTATTTACTGGTCAAACATTATCACCAGCTTGAATAGGACCCATGGTAAATTTTTCTAAATTTTATCTTCCTCTTTTTACCTTTTCCTTTGTTTTTCCTTTTATTTAATCTTTTCACAAAACACAAAAATCTAAGGAAATTCTAATTGGACCAAATAATACCGAACACTCCAGAAATACTTATTCTTAAATTTATACCGTACATATTTTACTGTTCAAATTTTTCAAGATGTTACAGATCCACCCCCCTTATAGAAATCTCGCCCCTGAGATTTGACAGGCTAAAAGGAAAAATGGGTTTAATAGAAATCCGGGAATTCTTCCCTAAGGCGATCTTCCCGCTCCCATGTCACTTCTTCTTCCGTATGATTGCTCCATTGCACTTTTAGCATCTTATGGGCTTTGTTTCGAGTATGGCGCTCCGCTTCTTCAAGAATCTTCACCGGACACTCTCGATAGGTTAAGTCAGGTTGAAGATCAAGATCTTCCAACTGGGTAAGTTCGGTTGGAACGTGGAGGCACTTCTTCAGTTGCGACACATGGAAGACGTTATGCACACTGGATAACTGAGTAGGCAACTCCAATCTATATGCCTTCTCTCCCATCTTCTCCAGGATGCAATAAGGTCCGATTTACCGAGGAGCTGGCTTGCCTCGAATCTGGAACCGACGAACTCCGCGAAGAGGTGAAACGTTAAGGTAAACATAATTGCCAACCTCGAAGCTTAAGTCACGTCGACGAGTGTCGGCATAACTCTTCTAGCGAGATTGAGCTTACCTCAACCGGCTTCTGATTAAGTCTACTTGCTCTTGGGCTTCATTAATCAAATCGGGGCCAAAGAACTGTCTTTCACCCACTTCAGACCAGAAAAGGGGTGTTCGACATTTTCTTCCATAAAGGGCCTCAAATGGTGACATCTGCAGACTAGCTTGAAAGCTATTGTTGTAAGAAAACTCTGCAAACGCGAGGCACTTCTCCCAATTGGTGCTATAAGACAGCACACAAGCCCGCAACATGTCTTCCAGAGTCTGATTTGTTCTTTCAGTCTGCCCTCAGTCTGCGGATGGTAGGCAGAACTAAAGTTCAACTTGGTTCCCAACAATTTGTGCAGCTGTTCCCAGAAATGAGATGTGAACTGTGACCCACGGTCAGACACAATCGTTTTTGGGACACCATGCAGGCGCACAATGTTACTAATGTACAGCTCTGCCAATCTATCCCTAGTATGTGTGGTTTTGACAAGAATGAAGTGGGCTACCTTTGTCAGTCAGTCAACGATAACCCAAATGGAATCATTTCCTTTCCGAGTTCGAGGAAGACCAGTAATGAAATCCATACTGATATCATCCCACTTCCATTCTGGAATTTGCATTGGCTGAAGAAGTCCAGCTGGACGCTGATGTTCGGCCTTTACTCGTTGACATACATCGCACTTCGCGACATATTCAGCGACATCCTTCTTCATACCGGGCCACCAATATTCCCTCTTAAGATCCTGGTACATCTTGGTACTACCAGGATGGATAGATAATGGTGACTCATGGACCTCTGTCAAAATCTGTTTCTTGATTTCTGGATCATTCGGCACATATACACGAGTTCTTCTCATGATTATCCCATCAGGGCTTTCCAAGAACTCAGAATCCGTGCCTTCTTTCAACTGATTCCGAATCTCAACGATGGCTTCATCTTCAAACTGTGCAATTTTAATTTGACTTTTCAGGGTCGGCTGCAACTGCAGAGTGGCCACATAACCATTCTCAACTAAATTCAGGTTGAGTTTCTGAAATTCATGAACTAACTCAGACTAATTTGAACCCAACATGCAATAAAGCTTGCGGCTAAGAGCATCGGCCACGACATTGGCTTTGCCAGGATGGTAGTGAATGCCAAGATCATAGTCTTTAATTAGCTCTAGCCACCTTCTTTGTCTCAGATTCAGGTCTGGCTGAGTAAAGAAATATTTGAGGCTCTTGTGATCAGTATAGATTTCCGTTCTGTTTCCAATGAGATAGTGCCGCCAGATTTTAAAGGCGTGTACAACTGCGGCTAGCTCTAAGCCATGTGTAGGATAATTCTGCTCATGAGGACGGAGTTGTCGAGAAGCATAAGCGACAACCCTGCCCTCCTGCATCAACACACAACCCAGACCGTGAAGCGATGCATCACAATACACTTCAAAACTCTTATGAATATCCGGCAAGATGAGCACTGGAGCAGATGTTAACTTTTCCTTCAGTTTCTAAAAATTTTCCTCACAACCAGGAGTCCATTCGAACTTCCTTTCCTTTTTCAGAAGCTGAGTCAGTGGCTTAGCAATTTTAGAGAAATTTTCAATAAACCGGCGATAATATCCGGCGAAGCCTAGAAAACTTCGAATCTTTGGCACTGATTGCGGCCTTTCCCAAGCCAATACTGCTTCTACTTTACTTGGGTCGACGACAACTCCACCTTCGGACAGAACATGCCCCAGAAAAGCGACTTCTTTCAACCAGAACTCACACTTCTCAAACTTGGCATACAATTTGTTCTCCCGAAGCTTACTAAGGACCAGGTGCAAATGTTGCCTATGCTCTTCCTCGCTCTTGGAATAAATGAGGATGTCATCAATAAAGACAACCACAAATTTATCTAAATACTCCATAAAGACTTTGTTCATCAGGTTCATAAAGCTTGCTGGAGCATTTGTCAGCCCGAACGACATTACGATGTATTCATATAAACCATAACGCGTAGTGAGGGCGGTCTTTGGAATGTCTGAGGGTCTGATTTTCAATTGAAAATATCCCAATTTCAAATCTATCTTGGAGAAGACATGCGCTTCATTCAACTGATCAAACAGATCATCTATCCGGGGAAGCGGATACTTATTTTTAATGGTTACTTCATTTAAAGCACGATAGTCTACGCACATACGCAGGCTATTGTCCTTTTTCTTCACAAAAAGAACTGGACTCCCCTAAGGCGAAGAATTGGGACGAATCAACCCCAAATCAAGCTGTTCTTTAAGTTGCTTTTTCAATTCTACCAACTCATTTGGAGGCATCCGATATGGTCGTTTTGATATGGTGCAGTTCCCGGCACCAAATCAATCACAAACTCCATATCGCGATCCGGAGGCACTCCTGGCAATTCAGCAGGAAAGACATCCGAGAATTCACTAACGACTGCCACTTCATTTAAACTAGAAACAGATGCAGAATACCAGACTGTCTGAGGTGTTAAAATTTCAGTACTTGAGGTAAACTCTACATGCACCCCCTCTTGGTTTTCAAGGGTTATGGATCGATTAGCACAATCTATGCAACCCTTACTTTTAGCTAACCAGTCCATGCCTAGAATCACGTCCAGACTAGATGTTTCTATCATAATGAGATCAGCATAAAACATAACCCCATTGATCTCTATGCCAACCCCAGAACAGAAACTAGCAGTTCTAATAGTAGCTCCAGGTGATTGCACAATCATATGAACAGGCAAAAGAGAGACCTCCAAATTATGTTGCTCAGAAAACTTCTTTGAGATGAAAGAATGAGAAGCTCCTGAATCAAATAAAACCAAGGTAGGAATGGATTACACGGGAAACATACCAAGCACGACATCTGGCGCTTCTTGCGCTTCCTCAGTCGTCACGTGATGAAGACGCCCAACACTACCACCTTGAGTAGGTGGTGGAGCCGATCCCTGAGATTGCCGCTTCGCCCCATCTTGTGAGCGGCCCTAAGCTTGTGGTCGTTGTCCAGCCTTCTTCTTAGGACAAGCGTTGGCGTAGTGCCCACGCTCGTTGCAATGAAAGCAAGTGACATTAGCGGCACGTCGAACAACAAAGACCGATCTCGGTTCTTTGCCCGCCGACGGATCGGGCTGCGATGATCGCCATTGAACAAAACGGAGTCGATCAACTCACTGAGCCTAGCGCTGGACCCTTTGGGCCAGAATCGGTGGTGGACGACGAACATTAGTCGACTGCCACCCTGGTGATCGAGATGATCCAGCTCCAGTAGAACTACGCGCAAGCCACTTGCGCTCGCTTTCCAAAGACATTGCGCTACCGTGTTCCACCCTCATCGCTTTATCGACGAGGGTCTCGAAGTCATCGATGTCTTGGGCAATCAAGGCCCACTTAATCTCTTCATTCAGACTTTCTCGAAACCTTTCAATTCTCCTCGCCTCATCAGCTACTTCATATGTGGCTTATCTGGATAGCTGATTGAAGCGGTGCAGGTACTCCATTACTGTCATTGATCCTCGCTTTAGGTCCGAAATTCCCGCTTTTCACCTCAATCACACTATTTGGAATGTGAGTGCGTGAAAGCGACCCTAAACTCAGACCATAGGACCACTCGACCTGCAGGTAGCACTGCTTGGTAGTTCTCCCACCAAACTGCTGCGGTCCCCTGCAGCTGATAGGAGGCATATAGAACTTTCTCCCTCTCATCACACTGCGCAATGACTAACTTGCTCTCCACAGCTCTCAACCAGTCATCAGCATCAAGAGGCTCGGCAGTAGGGGAGAAAACAGGTGGCTGGGTCCTTAGGAACTCACTCAACTTGGACACCTGAGGCGCTCCACCATTTCCTCCGCGAGCCACATTCTGAGGCGCTGTATTCTCGGTTATCTGCTGCAGCAACAGAGCATTCGCTTGTCTTCCCTGCTCGATCATAGCCAACACTTGCGCCATTGTGGGCGGCTGAGGTAACTGTCCCTCCGGAATCTCCTCTTGAACAGGCGGTGGATCAGGGACTTCACGACGAGCAGCTTGTGAAGAAGAAGCTCGCGTCGTGGGATGTTGAGGATTCGGCTGGGCCGGTGTAGAAATACTCGCTCGAGGATCTCGAGCATCCTGAGCCGCGCCAGACCCCAAAATCTGACTAAGGGATCTTGTCGACCTCATCCTGTAATTTCAATCTTTTAGCATACTAAAGAAAAGGACATTGCTTTAAAATTTATGGCCGGCACAATATTTCACATAGCTAACTCATGCTCTCTTAATTGTCGTGAATGATTATCTCATCGAAAACTTCCACTTCAAAGCTAAAATTTGCGAGAGAAAATCGTCACTATTAATTCACACAAAAAGAAGCAGCTCGAAAATTTTACACTACAAAGCATGCTACATACATATTACTTACACACATATACACAGGTTAATTCACACCTTAACTACCACCAAAACATGCGCATGCAATTTATTTCAACCCAACAGCCACTAGCATATTTTCCCTAACTTTGGTCCTACTTCCAGAACTTATGGTTTCACATGGACTAATTCACCCATTAGTTACTCTTTCTTGTAACCTGAATTCTCACATTACCAAAACACATACATATGCACCATTTAACATGTCACTACCACCTCCCAGCACATATGTAAAAGAACTATTTTTGCATGATAGACACTACTATATCCCCTCTGTAATTTTGTTTCTATTACCAGAATACTAACATATGCAGCACAAGCCCTTCACAGATATACTCGAAGCATTAAGCAACTAAGAAATTTCAATTTCCATCTACCTCTTATTATTTCTTCCAACATCGCTACTAGCACAAACTGGGATCACCACTCCTTATATTTTCGGCAGCAACATCCCAGAACCACAGCCATTTCATCACAAACACAATATAGCAAGATTATCAAATATTTTTCTCACAAGCACACATACAAAGCATTAATCCAATTTCTATACTCAACAGCAATCTTAACACTACACATCATAACACATATCATTTGCATACATGGATATGGATCACTTTCATATGAAAGTCAGCACCACCTTCTAAAATTTCGCCCCCATTATCAAAACACCAGAAATTTCAGCACAAGGAACATAGGAAAACTAAATGCACTCTTCCATAAGCACATACACATATCACTAGCTTGTTCACACAAGATTCAATTCCACACTTACATTTTTACATGTCCTACTCTTAGTTACAAAATGAGACTATTTTAGCTAGCAATTTCAGCACAACCTTCAATATTTACAAGGTCCTTGTGACACTTATATTACATCAAAATCACATCTTAGTAATTACATTACCACATACTACTAGATTTTTCTACATTCCATTCCATTACTTCATATCCCTACATTCCTAACCACACACCTCCTTCGGCGATATACCCGTGGAGTGCTAGGGCGGTAGGTGCAAATACTATATGGATTGATGCCCTTGTCATTTATGAGCCTAGGGCAACTCCCAATAGTCGACATCATAGCATTTGCACCCACTCCCGGCGTAGGCACATAAGACATGGGTGGAGGGCATTGCACCACCGGAATCCCCGGAGCCTCGCTAGTTAACACCGTGCGTGGTAAGGCACGCCTCGCCACACAAAATGCCACTCGGGACTCCAAGAATGCCACACGACGCCGAGTCTCAAGCAACTCTTGCGCCAACCTCACATAGTGACCATCTAAGTTATTAACAAACTCCACCATGACATTCAAGTCGCCATTACCCACTCCAACATGACTCCTATACACATTACTCCCTACCAACGGTCTCCCAGGTAGATAGTAATGGTGAGGGCTCAAGTCAGGTAACACGTGCCGGAGTCGTACTATGGCTAGGTATGCCGCTTCATTCATAGAAGCGTCTATCGACGACCCACTACCCATATAGCTCCTCTCTCCCTCGCTGTGGGCCGGCCTAGGAGGAATAAACACTCGAGCGGCGTACTCCTTAGTCACTGGTCTCAAGTACGCCTGAAAGACCACGTATTTGGGGCACCCCTCAAACTGACAGCTCTCAAGCAACGACTGCAGCACTCCCATCATACCTGAGTGCTCAAGGACCCTCGACTCGTGGCAACGAACAAACCGGGCCATCTACAAAATACGAGACAAGATAAGCTTATAAACATAATTAGGAAGAGTTAAGGAACTACAAACAAGAAAATTAGCATTAGGCTAAATTCCATTATTAGTAGAGGACAGATTTTTTTTTGTTTACTTCCAAATTAGATTTTTACACTTCTAACTAACGACCATTTCACCCCAAGGTTCCTACATCAAGATGGCTCGATACCACTCATCGTGAGACCCGCTCGATGAACAGGAACCTCCATGTGATTACTGTGCTATTCCCTGGATCAGTAGCTAGCACTCACATGTTTGCAACATTCGTATCAAAAACATACAAGCAAACAAACAGAAGATCTTACATAACTGAATAACTATACAGAGTTCAGTACAAACTTGAACCATTTTAACAGCGGAAATTAAAAGCGGAAAACCAAAAGGAAACTGAAACTCCAAACAGCCTTGTGGTTGCCCACTAAACCCTCAGGCAACCGACTAGGCAACCTAGAAGAGACTATCGTCGAAACCCCCGAGACCTGCTTGAAAGAACGCGTCGTCCGGCAGATCGCAGTCTTTTTCCTCAGAGACAGCAGATGCAAGATTGAGTACATTGGTACTCAGCAAGACTTATATTGGTTCACAGATGCAAATAAATAATTATGCAGGTTGAGCAAATGACAGGCTATGGTTATTTTGCAGTTGCATGAAAACATTAAAATGAATAAGCATAATAGATTGCAACATCGCATTTTAATAAAAGCAATTGAAAGACAAAATGTTAAGCAATTAATCCAGATTTCCAACCCAGTCTACCCAACTGCGTATGACCCTGGTGCTGATCCTTTGACACAAAAGCTGGTTATAAAATGGTTTCCAAAACCACCACCCATTTTTGAAAGCACCAAAAGAACTCTAGCATGGAATAACGTCACCAAGTGCTCTTGACCGCGGGCGCGGCTAATCGATTAGATTTACACTCTACAGAGTTGTACAGCTTTACCCACAAGGAATGATCAACCTCTTTTGCTAGGCCAGTTAACACACTTCCTTTGGTGTGTCGGCAAGGAGATCATACAGAGCCGTTACATTATCTAAACGTGGCTTTACACCAGCCCGGGACGTTAACCCTCGCCCTGAAGACAGAAACACTCACCCAAGCTGTGGATCCACATTTATCACACACACACCACGTCTCTGTCCAGGGCAAGGCGTACACCGTTGCATTGGTATGTAGAAACCCCTACAGACAAACCTGACCGGAATGTCTGTGCAATCTCCCGCCTTCTATAGATGCAAAGCCACATCTAAACAACTTAATAGGCTAAGACCCGTCCATACAAGCCCTCGTGGTTGTACGAAAACATGAATTCACCGTCCCATCGCTCGGTCCATAATCCGACACGGGCGATACTCCACCCAAGCTACGTGCATATCCTTTTGCAAGAAGATCATATATAGGTTGAAAGATTGAAAAGAGGTAACGCAAAGCTTTGAGCAAGAATATTAGGCTAGCGATTATACCCAAACACGACATTAAATATGTCTAGTTCAACTAAGGTTTACAAGGTTCACATGTCCATACAGATTAAGGCAAACCATAATTTACAGGATTAACTACAGTTCTAACCCAAATTAGCACTTTTATGGGGAATTATCCGGATGCACTGTACATAAGCAAAAACAACATAAAGTAGGTGAATTATCGGGCTCAACGTGATCAAGGAGTTGCTTGCCTTGCAAATCACTGTCAGGGATAAAATCCGGATCTGCAGAACCGTCGTCTTCTTCTTCGATAACGTCGGTCTCTACTCGTCGAGAACAAGAAAAACCAACGAATATCAGCAACTTCAAATGGCAAAAAGAAAACAGACAGACAAATGGATAAGCACAATTCGAACTAAACAGAAGGTTGCTATTCATGAAATATTTGAATTCGAACATCGAATTATAGATGCTAAAATTATTTGAAATGAAAAGTTTGTTCATTTGCTTCTTTGGAGGATGCAACAATCAAAGAAACCAGAGCCCTCTCTGTTTTTCTCAAAATTTCCAAGAAGAGAGCACTTAAAAACTAAATCATCTAGGGTTATAAACCTAACAAGATTTATGTGCATTAACTAAAGAAATTAGAGTTTAAGTCTTGAATTAGCTAGAGCATACTTTAGTTGTCAATTCTAATAAGTTCTTTTAAATTTTAGGGTTTGGATGAAGCTTGAAAACTATTGTTGAAAAGGCTTGGTTGAACTCTAGACTTAGCTACAAAACTAAGGAAAAAGGACTAAACCATATCACTTAAGGTTATTACACTCATGAAAACTAAGTGAACCAAAGCTCTAAAACAGAATAATTTTCCCGAATCTGGTAGAAAAAACTTTGGTTATCATTTCTATACTATTCTTCCAAAAATTCTTACTTGGATGAGTTATTTTATACCTAGTTGAAAAAGCTTAATTGCTTCAATTATTCAGCAAGACATAAAAGGTAGACTCATTCCCTTAGCTTGTTTTACATACAAACCTTAACAAAATGTCATTATTTTTCCAGAATCTACTAGAATATACTTTGTGAAGTGCTTATATACCATTTTTACATTCTTTCTCATTTATATAACCTATTTTATCATATGTTGAAAAGGGCTATATGAACACAAAAACTAACTTATAACATTTCAATCTTTCATTTCATTTATTACTGAACCATTCAACATCTTTTATCCATTTTCTTCCTGACATCAGGGCATGATCTTAAAAGTGTTTCAAAATCAAATTTAAGTTATTTTGAACTTGTTCATAGCTATTTACATCTATTTTGGTTATTACAAGTGTTGTTTTTCTTAATTAAACAACTATCACATAAATTCTTCTTTGAGTATTTTTCACCTGAGTTAATCCCCAATGGCTTAAGCCCCATTAGGATGAACTTTTAAGCATTCCAACTTTAATCCTTTCTTTTATTTATTTAATTTCATTTTCATGTTTAGTATTCATTTTTCTTAGCAAACATGATATATAATAAGATATCATGGGAACATTTTGTTTATTTGGAATACTCATAACCCAGAGACTCTACAAAAATTTACCTTTCCTTAATTGGATCATCCCAAAAATATTTTATTCATACCACCTTATTTACACTTAAGCTTCTCTTTGATTTTTCCTAAAATCACATTTTACTCATCTTCAGAAAATTTTTTATATTCTAAAACTACAGAATTTTATGCGAATTTAGAAACTAATTTCACTCAATTTGGACAGATGATTCAAAAGTTACAAGCATTTGAATTTCAGCCAGTTTCTGAAAATCATCCAAAAATTGAAAATACGCTTTCGCTCAGAGAAAACGGCTTCGCTGCGCGCGCCAAAAACGAGTTTAAACCCGCGGCCTCGCATACGTGTGGGGTCCACCGGTCAACGACTCAAAGCAGAGCGCCACGGTTCTCTGCTCGCCGCCGGCGAAGCAGCTCCGCCGCGGCGAAATGGCCAACACCATGGGCACCAGCACACCCGTGCGCACCCATGGGTGGTACCCATTCACCGGGAGGTGGCCGGGAAGGTGGCCGCCACTGTGAGGGTGCGGTGGCGCCATGACCGCGACGGCGAAAGCTTGGCTAGAGGCTACGATTCCGGCGGCCTAGGGTTTGTCTAGGTACAGTGGCGCACGGAGATGCAGACTCACTGGATAGCTGGGTCGGAGATGGGCTGGAACGGCTTGCCACCGAGCGCCGATCGTGAGGAAGAAGAACGGCGGTGCGGCGGCGCTACGAGCAAAAAAAAGCCAAAGTGGCGAGTGATCAGTAACCCTGGGACACTAAGGACGCTTCGGGTGGAATCAATTCAATGGATTGAGGAGGAACTCACCCGATTCGACGATTTCCCCCTTTTTGAGTTCCTCCGGCTCAACGAGGAAGATGACGCCCCTTGAGGCTCTCGGCTCAGCGAAATGGAAAAGTGAGGAGCAGTAGAGCAATGCGACGCGAGGGCAAGGCATAAAACCAAGTGAGGTTGAACGCATTTGCGGTTTTGGGCGCACTACTCCGGTCGGCTTCTTCTGTACCAAGTGCGAGCTGCGATGCTGCCGTCTCTCCAACGTGGCTCGACCACGATTGACCGAGCACAGGCATGGGGAAGACTCCTCGCGACGTGGAGGGCATCGCTTGCGCCGGACGGGAGCAGGTGGGGATCGGGCGACGAAGGACGGCGAGGACGGCGACTCACCTCGGCCAGGGGAGAAGAAAGGGAAAGAAAATCGCGATCTGAGGCTGACGGGTGGGGCCGGGGCCCACTGGCAGCGAGACAACGCTTCTTCATAGCCTCGCCAGTGCGTCAACGTTTCAACAGGGCTGGGCCCACTTGTCAGTGAGACGACGTGTTTTATGCGATGAGACAGAACGGAAAAACTCTAGAGTTTGTATTTGTTTAAGCCCCAAATTAATTCTAGATTTTCCCAAAATGTTTGACCAAGTCTTACTGAGAGTCACACGTCTACTGGAAAATTTTGAGACAAAAACTCCTTTTAGACAATTTATTAAAATTCTGACACTGTACCCTGGTCCTGAACTTTGATTTCGGTTTTTGATTTAATTAAAGGTTCATTTTCCAGGATTTATTTTTGAAACTTTTTTGGAGAGGTTCAAACCCTTATAATTGGATCACTGTAAAACTTTCAAATCAAAAACATGCACTATTATTTTATAAAAATTCTGACAATTATTTTCCTTACATTTTGGACCCACTGTATTTGAATTTTTAAGAGGCTTATTTCAATTCATTTAATTATAAAAAAGTTTACAAGTGTATTATACCTCCAGGACTTTATATAAATTTTCTTGGCTTTACTTGACATTGGTTATTTTTCTTCCTCCTTTTTGATTCATTGTTTTAGTCAAAAGTAGATACATGATTTATTTAACTTAACCGCAAGTTTGTAAAAATTTTATTTACTGGTCAAACTTTATCACCAGCTTGAATAGGACCCATGGTAAGTTTTTCTAAATTTTATCTTCCTCTTTTTACCTTTTCCTTTGTTTTTCCTTTTATTTAATCTTTTCACAAAACACAAAAATCTAAGGAAACTCTAATTGGAGCAAATAATACCGAACACTCGAGAAATACTTATTCTCAAATTTATACCGTACATATTTTACTGTTCAAAATTTTCAGGACGCTACAGTTGATCCTTTGACAAGAAAAGCAACAGCTGCTAAACAGGTTCCAAACCACCACCCATTTTAGAAAATATAAACATTTAACTAGTGCAAGTTCACCAAGTTTCCCATGATCGAGGCGACGGCTAATCGATTAGATTTACAGTCTGCAGAGGTGTACGACTTTACCCACAAGTCATGACATTTTCTTTTTGCCGCATGTTTCACGCACCTTTGGCGTGTGGCCAGAATGTTCGTGACGAAAACCTTTACATTATCTAGGTTAACTTTGCACCAGCCCGGGACGTTAAGCCCTCACCATAGAAATAGAAACACACACCCAAGACCTGGATCCATTCACATCACACCCAACACCACGTTTCTGCTTATGGCAAGGCGTACATCGTTGCATTGGTATGTAGAAACCCCTACAAGCAGACCTAGAAAGGAATGCCTGTGCAATCTCCCGCCTTCCATAAATGCAAAGTTAAACTAAATAACTTAATTGGTTTAAGGCTGCCCCATCCCAACACTTGTGGTTGTACGAATTATCTTGGATCATACAACACTATGTTCGGTCCTTAATCCGACACGGGCGATACTCCACCCTACACTACGTGCAAATCCCTCTGCACCTCCGGCTATTGCCAATAATCGCCCACATCAAAACCATAGTTTTATTTTGGGTTTTTAATCAAAATACCCATAACCAACAGTTTCAATTCCAACATTTTCCATTTCTCAAGAATCAAATTTTGGATCTGATCATCAACCTCTTTAGTTTTAAAAGCATGGCTAAGCATGGATAAAATGTAATCGCATATACCCATTGTAACATTAAATAATGTCTAAGCTTAATCTATGGTTATCAAGGTTCACATATTCATACTTATCAAGGAAGTTTCATGAGACAATAGGTATAACTACCAATACCACAAAATAGTGAATTTACAGAAAGTAAACGCATGCATGAAACATTTTAATAAACACAATGCAAAATAAATACTGGGATCAAGATGGTCAAAGGGGTGCTTGCCTTGCTTATTTATTGCTTACGACGAAGATACGGTCGCAGCTGACGGAGGTAGAGACGTCGGATTCTACACGTCGATCGATCGGAAAATATAGCAAATAACAAACTTCAATAAGGGCAAAAAGAAAATAGACAGAAAATCAAATAAAGATTCACTGAAGAAAACAGGAATACTTTAGGGTTGAATTATGATTTCAAGATCTCGGATTTAGGTAATTACACATTCATATAGGTAATGACTTAATGACGAACAAAACAGGGTTTCTTTTATAAATTATCTATTCTTGATTTACGAATTTGAGAGGCTAAAATTTATGAATTCTTGTATTTATAACTCCGAATTATAGATGCTAAAATTATTTGGATTAAAAGAATTAAAACGCTAGTTAAAGGGTTATGCAAAACACACTTAATTCCTTAAGTGATTTGCATAAGAAGGGGTTTTGAATAAGATAGATCTGTTAACCTAGGTTACTAGATTTATTTATGGTTTTTAAGAAGGTTCTGGGGATACAAATATATTAGCTACAACTTCTTCATTATTACAAAGCTCACTTATTCATATTATAAGGTTCATTAAGCATGACACTTAGGGTTATTTGGCTAACATGATTTATATGCAAAACATGATGAAATAAGATTATTTCTTCGGAATTGGATAGCATATACTTTGAAGAACATATCTAAGCTAATTTCATACACTTTAGTGTTTAGACGAGACATTCTATTCACTGTCGAAAAAGCTTATATGACATTAAAGGTTACGATGACTATATTACTTAAGGGTATTCAAATAGCAGGATTTAGTTGAAAGGCAAGTTGTAAATGAAATATTTTTCTAGATTATGTTAGACCATATCCTAAATATCATTTCTAAACTGATTTCCATAATATTTGCATTTAGACGAGGGGTTCTACGGGTTGATGAAAAAGCTTGAGTGTTTCAATTATTACATGACAGGCTCAGTTTTTTATATAAGATTGCAACTACACTCTATAAGATAATCTACCCATTTTTTTAGGCATTAATAGGGTATGACACTAAGAGTGCTTTAAAGATGATTTCGCGATAAATGGCTTTTATCCGAGACGTTTTCCATTTAAGAGATCATTAGGGTTTAACATGATCCTATTTCAACCTAGCACAAACATAAGACATTTTTGTGTAAATAGAAAGAGTATTATTTTCAAGTTATTAGGAATTGGTTTCGTCAAATTTGAAGTTAGTTTGAGAAAGCTATGGCTATTCAAATTATATAAGTATTAATACTTCGACTACTAAATATTTACTGTTTTCTAAGGAAATCCTTAAATATTTTTATACATCTGGGATCCTTGTGATGCTAGGAGTATAAAAAACTAGTTTAGTGATTATTTGAATTTTCTATATTATAACTATTTGGTTTTCTATGCATATATATACACTTTACATTTAGATTATTTTCTATTGCTAAAGATAGTTCGAATCAAGCTCATTTCTTAACTATTTTGGCAAATTAAGGAATTCTACTGTAACACCAACATTTAGAAATCAATTTTACATATTTCATATTTCTTTTATACAAGTTATGCTCATTTGAATTTCTAATGTATTGAAAGAAATCTTTATTAGAAAGCAGTTCAAACATAATTGAAATTTAAATATTTTTATATATTTGAACTTCTGGAAGTATAAGGATTTCACTAAAGTTTGTTCCATTCAATTCCAAATTTGTTTGCAGAAATTTTATATAAAGCATATATTTAGCCCTTTCTTCCAAATTTCAATTTCAATTTCACCCAATGAACATTTTCAAAATATTATTGCATATTCTGAAGTAACTAATTTTACGTGAATATAGAAATTTATTTCATCCAATTTGGAGTTATAATGCAAAATCTATAAGTATTTGAATTAACTCGGGTAGTGAAAATGAATTAAATTTGGAAATTACGTTTTCACAAAACTGAAAGCGCCTTTGCCGATTGAACTGAGTTCAAGATGCGCCACTGACGACTGGGACCCGCAGGTCAGTGGGACAGAGCAGTGGAGGCGACTAAGGCACGGCGGCGACGGCGCTCCGGCGAGGTTCCGGCCGAATCGGTGGCATGGCGAGCATCAGTGGATCACCACGCATCTGTGGGTGGGTTCGATCATCTCCGGGGATGGCCGGAGCAGGCTGTCGCCGGAGACCTACGGCGGAGGGAGAAGCGGCTCGCCGGAGAAGAAAATGAGTGAGTCTTGGTTTGAATGGGTAACAATTTAAGCATCAAGGAGGCTAGAGTGTTCCGTTTTACCGATTGGTTGGGCCGGAGTTTGGTCGAGCAGCTCTACCACTGTGCACCGGCCGTGGGGAAGAAGGGCGCATGCGGCGACGGTTGAGCTGTGAAGAAGAGCTGAAGTTTTGTTGTTGTGTAGGTTCAGAGATGCTCTTAAAAGCTCCAGATGGAAGGAATTGGGATGAATTGCGTCAAATCGACTCAATTTGGTGTTTTCCCCCTTTCGGATTTTCAGCAAAAATGATGAAGAACCGAGTGTTTTGCTTAGGTGTTTGGATCAAAGAGAAGATGAAGAAACGGGGGCCTCAGTGCGACGCAGGATTGGTATTTATAGCCGCGAGAAATCGGTTCTCCAGGGTTTGAACACGAAGAGGAAGTTGCGGCGGCTCTGTGTGACGTGATGAAGTGGCGAAGGGTCTCTTGCCGATAAGGAGGCGACGTGAGGTTGACCAGGTATGGCGCGGGAGAGGCCAAGGACGAGCCGTGGCAGCGATCGAGTGGGGGTGGCGCGGTGATGCATTGAATCGGCGAAGGCTTGGGAGACTTGGTCGGCAAAGGGGACTCGGCGCTGAAGAAATGGAGAAAGGAGAGGGAGGAGAGACTGCCGAGTGGGGCCGGGGACCACTGGCAGTGGCTGAGGGTTTCTCCAGTGAATGGAGTCGCTGCAGCTTGGGCCCACACAGCAGGGACAGAGGACGAAATGAAGAGATAAGGTTGGCCAGGACAAGTCGGTGATTGCATTAAAATGGCTATCAGATCAAATTGAAACATTGTGAAACTTTTTTAATAGAGTCTCCTGGTATTGTTTATCCTTCAGTAAAAGTTTCGGACAAAAATATCTTATAATTAATTAATTATAATTCTGACACTGTGCATTAGCGAGAATTTTCATTTTCGGGTTTTGATTTCTTTAAGGCTGTAAATCATATTAATTATTCTCCATACTTTTTATAGGAGTTTATTTAGGATTATGGATATCTACATAAAAATTTGAAGTCATGTTATTAAGTAAATATTTTATAAAAATTCTGACACAGTGATTTTCAGTTTTCCAATGCCTCTGTTCTTGAATTTTTTAAAGGCATTGAAAACATGATAAATTCCTGAGATTTTTACCAGATGTATATACTGCTAGTAGGGTGCTATGGTAATTGTTTTGGCTCCAGATAAGTTTCTAATATTTTTCATTAATTCTGACTTCACTGTTTTTAGTCAAAAGAGATATTTACATATTTTTTTTGTTTACATTTTAGCACCTAGAATTTTTACCAGGTGATTTTACTGGTTTACCAGCTTGGTTAGGGTCCCATAGTAAATTTTCCAAAATTTTACTTTTATCTTTTTATCTTTTTACCATTATCCATTCTTTAATTCCATTTGTTTGATTTTTCATTCAATACAAAAATCCAGGAAAATCCAAATAAATTCCAATAATGCCAGAAAAATCAGAAATAATTATATTCAAATTCAAAATATTTAATTTCCTATTATTGTATATTTCAGGATGTTAAAACCCGTCACACTTCGCTGCCTTATTGCCATGCAACTCGTGTTGAATGTTGAAAAATATAATACCATATATTATAAAAGTCATAAGCTCATCCTGTATGGTGCGATACTCACAGCGTCCAGGATCGTACAGTAGAAATATCGATGGCTATCAGTTGGTACAAACGGAACAGATCTTCAAAACTAACTAGGAATGTCCCATAGTCCATTCACTCTGTCAATATACTATCCATGGAGCATGTGAATCAACTTGCCTAGAGCATTTAATTGACTGCTAGCCAAAAGGGGTTTTCCATGTATGTTACCCTTAAAATCTTGAGTGGGCTCTGTGGCCTCTGCCGACATTTCTTTCTGAGTAGAAGGAGTCTCCGAGGTCAGGACAATGGGCTTTTCATGTATTTGAGGTGGCGCTGTGGCCTCTGTCAGCTTTGCCTTTTGACAGAAGGAGTCTCCGAGGCCTCCTGTGGTTCTATGGCTGTCGTGCTGGTCCTTTTGCGTGCCAGCTCTGCACTCTGCGTAGGACTCATCATGGTGGTGGGAGCAGGAGTAGGAGCAGGTGTAGGTACGGTAGGAACTTACGAAGCACATGCATATGTAATGTGTTGCAGTATTGGAATAATCGAGAAGATGTGAGGTTTTTTTACCTTGACTAGTACAACACCCGTCGTGAGCCACTTGATGAATAACATCTGTGCTTGCCTGAGAGTGGTGATATCTTCAATGAGGTAGCACTCCAGGACATAAGATAGGAAGTCTTCATGGACATAGTCGACCTGCACCCTCATGTTGCCCTTCCCTAAAGGCTGACCATGCATCGTGTTAGTCTCCTTGCATGGAAATGCAACCCCGCGTGGAGCCTCAACGGGAAATCCGTCTTCTGTCACGGTGAGCTAGCACTTGGCAGGAGCCTGCAAGAAATGTGCAACTTGATCGAAAACATTGTAGGAGTTACTCTCGTACCTTTAAGTTAGGAAAAATTAATTATTACCATCAGCCGGGGATCAGACTGATCAGTTTTGGAATCCCAGCTACTGCGGCAGGGCATAGGCTTGTCTACGAGAGGCGAGGCTATCTGACTATGACTCAGGGAGATCATTGCCATCATCTCGGGCCTCAGGTAGTGTAACATCCTATAAAATTCAAAAATATGAAAAATGAAAAGTTTGAAATTTGAAAATGGAATTAAATTAAAATTTTAATTTGATCAAGATTTTGATTTAAAACAATATCTTTTTCTCATTCTCTTGCATTTTTATCTTAAGAAAAGAAAGATTTCAATATTAAAAATCGTTTCTTCCAAAACATTAAACTATAAAAATGAGTTTGAAATGTGATTTTAATTTGAATTTCTATTTATGAATTTTCTGGTATTATTGGTTTTTCTTGAGTTTTACTTTTAAAAGAAAGTCAATCTATTGAAATGGTAAAATGGTAAAAGTAGAAAGGTAAAAACAAAATATCAACAAAAATCTGAAAAAAAAAATCTTAAAAAGACGCTGTGGTTATCCAGAACCCTAGGTATGATATTTGTAATGATTTGGATCCTTAAAATATATTAAAGGGTAGATGTAAATATTGAATGGATCGATATCTCAACCCAGATCATGATACATTTTCGCAGAGATCTCTAGAACTCTACCTCAAGCCAAAAATTTTACCATGCCAACATCATGATCTTATCTACCTCTGGTAGAAATATTAAAAATTAAAACTTAAATTTGAATTCTTTACAAATTCAAAAACAGACAGAAAATAAAACTAAAAATAGTAATGTTAGAAGTTTTAGAATTTAAATATCAAAGATAAAAATCTGAAACTTTTACAGAAGATAAATAATTCCATTTCAAACCTTCAAGAAAATTTTCATAAAATATTAACTTCATTTTGATCTTTAAATGAATGAAAATCAGAATATGCAGAAATTGATAACATGCATTGTCAGAATTACTGTAATTTTTATACAAATTATTTTAACCTGAACTTTTTACTGGATAGCATACCTTATCTTGCCGACCTATGGGAAAATGTTCATAAAATTGTGACTTGATTTGATAGCCCTAATTAAGGCTCTAAGTTCCTGCTATCCTATACATTGAACTGCAGTGTGCCTTCTTTTCTAGCTGTCCCCACTAGTCAGGTCATCTTCTCCGGACTTCTTCTCCAAACCGACACCAACACAGCAAACAGCCAGCCGTGAGCTCTCTCTTTGTTCTTGATCAAAGCAAAGCAAAAATCAAGCACAACTTGCAACAACCGCCATTGACTGCCTTGTTGCTCAGTCGGCGCCGCAATCTCTTGCAACCCGAGGCCTCGACCCAGGTGTCTTTGCCACATCACCGTATTTTTTGCTGAGAAGCCAGACGCTGCACTGAGAAGACTCGCGTGCCATCCCAGCCAAGCCGCAATTCTTCACTTGTGTTTAAATCCTGTTACAACCGACCTCACCTGCTATAAAAGAAACCAAGCCTCCCCTCAGCAACCATAGCATTTGTCTCTGCCATTCCATTCCCCATTCGGCCAAGCTGCAGCTCCAGTCCATGGTGAGGGCACCATTTCCCAATTGCTTGCTCTGAGAGCTTCTTCACTCAACCACAATCAAATGCCCCAAATCAATTTGATGTCCCTCTTGCCGTAGAGCTCGGCCACCAGACGCCTCCTACCGCCGCCGCCCTTGGCTGGCGCAGCTCACTGGAGCTCCAGCTGTTGGCTACTGTGGGTTCAGTGAGACCTCAGCAACCAATTTCTAGCCTCGCCTTATCCCCCCTGCAGCCAGCTCACCACCGGCCATGCTCGCTTCAAGCTTCCTGCCATGGCGCCTTCTGTGTTGTTGCTCTGTTTTGAAAGCACCAACTGACCAATAGCCCAACCAATGGTAAAAACAGAACACTGGAAATTTTAGTTACTTTCCTTACTTGATGCAAGATGGGATCACATTTGAATTGGTTATCTGATTCTAACCAAGGCATACGAAAGTTCATTAGTATCTCTTAAAAGTTAATTAGCCCCTTTAATTAGAAGCTTGATTAATCTGATTAACCTCTAATCAAAACATTAAGAAGAAATAGATTAAACTAACCTTATCCTAAGCTTGCTCCTATACACGCATAACATACAGAATCACTCGTACAAATGTTAAATAATGCTTTAATAACATGCGGCCAGCATGGTCTATGCTTATACACCATGTAAAGACCTCATATGAGTTTTGCATAATAAGTAGATAACAGGCATGACTAAAGGGATAGATTGTTTGAGCTCTGTTGTTGGCTGGTCCAAGATAAAGGTGAACTAAAAGAGGGTAGAATACTTTGGTCAATGACCTCCAATTTAAAATCAATTTAGTTCATATAATCCTAACTAGTCAGGATCCAAAGACAGAGAGTAAAGGTTGATTAATTCAATTTGTTTTCTGAAATCAAGAATATTAGATGTTTGATTTAAATAACCTTAACTAGTTCAAATTGTAACCTCATAAGTACAATTTATGAGTTAATCAATTTTAACTCAAATGGACCTTAAGTCGAATTTGGCTAAGACTCAGGAACAAAGTCAATTATTTGGTTCAAAAGAATCTAACTTGTTTAATATCCTCTTATGTAAATGACGTTACATATATAAGTTATTTAAACCTAAATCAGTTCAAACAATTTTATCTCCAACAAATATCCTGATGCACAGATGTCATATAGAATCCTCGCATAAAGCTCAACTATAGAACCAATGTTACAAGTATAGGTTATGTCATGCATAGCTTGAAAATCAAAAGTATCATGAATCTTGAATAACCTCGATTAGATTAAATCTTTAAGCTCGCAATTATAATGATCTTAAATAGGGATAATATCAAAATACTCCTAAGGTTGAAATCGTATTAATCAGCAAAAAGATCTAATTTGGATTAAGTTCATAAAAGACTTCATTCTTCATGTGCATATAAATTATCGCGGCTAAAAGCAAAAGGATACAAAACCAACTCTAAAACAGTCCTAGGATCAACTCCTACTAATACCATAAAAATAGTTACATAATCATGTATAATGCAGTCGCAATCCTAAAACAAAATATGATTCCTTATAACATAAACTTTAATACCATTTAAGCTATTTCAGCAATGAATAAAATATCTCGTTTAAATGCAATTACTATAAAGATCAGCCTAAAAATGCTCTTTAGGATATAGACTACCATAATCTAGAAAAATATTCTTAATACAACCTGCTTTTCATCTAAATCTTGTTACTGCAATAAAACAAAGTATTATGATTTCTGGACTTCACAATATGAATAAGCAAACTTAGTAGTATTGAAGAAATCTGTAGTTAAGATATTTGTATCATGAAATCCTTCTTAAAAACCACAAATATATATAACCAGTAACCTAACTTAACGGATTTATTCAAAACTACTTATGCAAAATCAATTAAGGATTATATGCTAATCATTCACAGCAAGCAACCTAGTGATCTAATGTGTTAATTCTATTAATTCAAATAATTTTAGCATCTAGAATTCGAAAATCAAGAATAGATAGTCTATAAAAGAAACCGTGCATTGCTCAACCTAAAAGCCGTTAGCGATATGAATGTATGTTCGACTATAATGCAAGAATGTGAAATCATTCAACCCAAACCCTAAGTTACACCTGTTTCCTATAGTTGATTTATTTGATTTTTCATCTAACTTCTTTTTGCCCTTATTGAATTTATTGTGTTGTGTTCTTCGTTCGCCACGTGTAGAACCCGACGTCATTGATTCCATCATCGACAACATCGACTGCGAACATGACTTCGTCGTAAGCAATAAATAAGCAAGGAAAGCACCCCCTTTGATCATATTGATCCTAGTTTTATAAATATTTTCATTAAATATTTTACTGCATGTGTTACTTTTATTAAAGTCTGCTATATTATGGGTATTGGTAGTCGTACCTGTAGCTTTATAGAACTTCCTTGATCAGTATGGATTTGTGAACCTTGATAACCCTAGAATAACATAGATAGTACTTGATGTCAATTTGGATTACTCACACTTAGTGTCATGCTTAGCCATGCTTAAAGAATACAAAACTTTGACATGATTAAAAATTTTTGATATGACATTTAATGGGTATGACCTTTCTTTATGATTGGTATTTTGGATGAAAATAAAAATAAACTATGGTTTTGATGCGGGCAATTATTGGCAAAAGCCGATGTGCAAGGGACTTGTACGTAGTGTAGGGGGAGATTATTGCCCGTGTCGGATTAAGGACCAAACTATGGGTTGTTTTTAGGCCAAGAAACATGTACAACCACAAGTGCTGGTACGGGATAGCCTTAAACCAATTAAGTTATCTGGTTTAACTTTGCACATTGGTAGGCCGGAGTAGTATGAGCTTCTTCAGTGACTGGTTGCTCAGAGGGGCGCCCACACCGAGGTGTTGGGAGTCACGTTTGCTAATAGAACGGTGTACGCCATACTATGGATATGCTTAATCATTTACTGTACAGTGACTGTACAAACATTTACACTATAGTGCGGGTTTAACGTCACCGTGCTGGTGCAAAGTTAGCCTAGATAATGTAAAGGTTTTCGTCATGAACATTCTGGCTACTACGCCAAAGGTGCGTGAAACATACGACAAAAAGAAAAGGTCATGACTTGTGCGTAAAGATGTATACCTCTGCAAAGTGTAAAACTAATCGATTAGCCGCGCTCGCGGTTATGGGCACTTGGTAAAGTCATCACATAGTTAGATGTTTTTATTTTCATAAAACTGGATTCTACCGGGTGTTGGTAAAAGTTGGTTCGTGGATACTGTCACGATACCCAGGTTCGTGATTTCACTTATTCGTATTTACATACTGTTATTCTAAATATGAAATTGCTTTTACTTAAAATTCCGTTTGTAATCTACTATTCTGTATTTACATTTCAAATGGCTTTATGCAAATTAACCATAGTAGCCTTTCCTTTGAAATGGCCTGCATATATTATAGGTTTTGCAAAAGTTGCGGAGTACGAAAGTACTCACCCTTGCTTATTTGTTGTTTTTAGGTGAAGAATTAGATTAGTACGATGAAACTTATTTGATGCAAGATTCGGGAATGTTAACGATGAAGATTTTCTAGGGATTATGCCTTGCCAATTGCCTGAGGGTTGGATGGGCACACTACAAAACTTTTGAATCTCTCCACTGCATTTCTCTGTATTGTAAGACCTTATTGTATGAATTACCATTATCATTTGTAATAAAGAGTATAGATGCTAGCCACTGATCATGGGACTAGTACTATATGCACATGAGATTTCTATTTTTGCATTTATGTGAAAATGGGGGTCATTACAGGTGGTCCTCATGTGCCAGCATCTCCTCCCTCATCTCCTCCTTGATCTCCTCCCTCAAATGCTCCCTTAGCATGTCCTTGAGGCGCTCCACATGTGTCTCCCATGATCTTCATCTAGCACTAGCAGCGTGCTCTTGGAAGATGGACCTCTTCGTATGCCCCGCCCCTGTGGCAAGGACCTAGCCATTATGGTCAGGCTTCCTGATCGCCGAAGATAGGATGTCCTTCGACCCTTGGCTCAGAAATGTCCCTTGCTCTTTCTGTTGGCTTACTTCCTCCTGCAAGAAGCGAGTACAAATTAGTTCTAAAATACAACGAGAATGGTCAACTGCAATGTACTAAGTTAGATGTCTTACGATGGTGGAGACGACATGCGCAGTAGCGAGGTTTGGAACTACAAGCTGCCTGTCGACAGTTTTCTTCGTCCTCTCTAATACCCTTTCGCGTGCCCGCTCTTCACATATGTGGGAGTAAGGCATCGTCATCCTGGAGTTCGCACACTCCTCAACTAGTCGCGCCCACTCTGCCTTCTTCCCTTCATTGGCAGCGGAACAGAGGTGGTGCGCGTGAGTGTTTTGTCTCTGGATAGCGATGTTCTTCTCTCTGAGCTTCTCCTCCTCGGGCGTACTCTTCATCCTTGTGAACTCATCACAAACATCGGTTGTCACAAACGGATACCTCTCGAATGGAGTACGACCTTTCAGCACGTACTCACTGTGCATGAAGACCCTAAAGTGCCTCAAAGCCACACCCATCCTCTTCAAGGCATACCGCCTCGCATTGCTTTCATCTTCCACTTGTATAATCCATTTTCCCTTAACCTCGTCCCATAGCTGATTCTTCTTCTCGGTGCTGACTTCCTTCCTCCAATCATTAACTGTGATCGATACTCTCTCCCTCACCAATTGGTCGAGGAATGACCAGTAGTGCCCCTTGTACTTGGGAGGACCCGTACGAATCCCCGTGGCATTGAAGTGAAGAACCTGCGGTGTTCTCCCTGTGGCCCCTTTATTCGGTCCTCAGGCCTTCCTCACCTTACTTAGCCCCTGTAACATCCCAAAATTTGGGTTTTCAAAAATCTTTTGTTTAGTTCATCTTTCCAAAAATCCCCGCGAATTTTCTCTCTTTAATAAAGCTTAATTTGAAATTTTCTAATGCTAAAATAATTTAATTTGACTAATATAAACTTCAATTAAAATAAATTTAGTTTTATTTGAGTTCATTGTGCTTCAAGGAATTTTCTGTAATTTTTTTGATATTTTTCGGAGTTCGTTTGCTATTCATTTGGAAATTTATTTAAATTTAGCCTTTTGTTAAATTTAATTAAATACTACAAAATTTTAAATAATGTTAGGTTAAAAATATTTTATTCGAGCTTCAAATATCTTAAAATATTTTCTAAAAGTTTTTTAGAATTTTTTTGGTATTTTTATTGCTCTAAATGAATTATTTTAATTTCTGGAATTATTTTAATTCGAAAATGGGCTAAATCGACGTGGCAGCTCTAGATTCGGCCACGTCATCGCCTAGCCTCAGCCCTCTGATCTCCATCCGACGCACCACAATGTGCCACGTCATCCCTTTACTGTTCATTGCACGCCAGGTGTTCGATCCGATCCGTTTTCAATCCAAATCCGGTTTTTCTTCGTGTTTCCTTGTATGGCACGACTCCCTAGCCTATATAAATGTCCTAAGACCCCTCCCACGCACCCCTAATCCCCAGAGCACCTCTCAAACCCTAAAAACTGCAGCCATTGTCTTCCGGTGCGCCGCCATCGTCGGCCGATTTTGGCATCGCGTTCCCTGTCATCTCGGTGATTTTTTATGAAATCCGCTCCCGTCATCTCGTGCCATATGGTCCAGTCTAGCTCTCCACCAAATTTGGTGCAGTTTCTTCTAGGAAATCAAAAGTTACGGCCGTTCCAATCTCGAATCTTGCTGTCGCCCGTTCTCCTTCGTTTTTGCGAGTTTGACCGTGAAATTTATTCTGTAGACTCATCTTGATGCCCTCTACCTGGTGCTCACCCTAACTCAAGGTTTTGTCCTCGGGATTGCTGCAGACAATTCAATCTTCCCCGATCAGACTGTGTACGTACAGCAGAAAACTTTGTCGTGCGTTCCCCGTTGATCCAGAAGGTAAAACTCAGATCCGTTCGCGTCATATTGTGCCAAATGATCCCAGATAGCTCTCTGAAAAATTTGGTTAGGTTTAATCTATTATTTTAATAGTTATGGCCGTTTGATCTATTAGCTTTAGCAGCCGTTCATCGGTAGTTTGTGATCTGTCCATTGGGTTGCCGCCAAATCCGCTTATACCGTTGAGATCGTCTCGCCGCGTTCTACGTGGTGCTCACTTCCCCTTTGGTGTTCCATCCACCGAAAATTTTAATATTCGTTACCGTCGCCTTTTTGCCACCGCCGCACGTCGTCTTGTGCCGCAAACCATTTTGGTTTGTCATGACCATGTCATTGTGTCCAGAAGATCATTATCCCCTATTTTGCCCACCGTTGAAGTTCATTGATCCCCGGTTGCCATCAAAGCCATAATCTAGTATCTAACCGTCGTCGTTCGATCCAGTCCTTTTGTTATCGGTTCGTGTTTCGGTTAGCCATCCTTGGTAATCTTTTATCGCAGAGCCAACCCTACCTATCCAATCCCTATGCCAAGTGGATCTATCCGCGAGTCATTCCTCTCAAACCCTAATTGAACCTTGTGTCCAATATGTCGTTGACGATGGATCATGTCATGTAAACCTCGCAACTCGCAGATCAATCCTGAGCCATATCATAACCTTGCTACCATATCGTTGTACCGACAATTGACATCTTATCTTTGCATGAGTGTCCTGTCGTTGCTTCGCTATCTTCGCATGTGTGCATTCTCGCAAAAGCTCTAGTTCAATATCATCATCCTCTCTATGGCCTTATTGTAATCTAACCCCATCACCTATGAGTTTAGCCTTGTCGTCATTTCCTCGCTGCCTTGTCATCGTCAAGCCTCTTGATCGACGTATGACTGATCTCAAATTGAATCGCATGAATGTCGACCTCGCTTGTCCATATCCTATTCTTGAAAATCTAATCTGCCATTGACCTAGAAGTCATTTGTGGGCTTGGTCGATAGACCATTGGCCATGTGTCATATCCTTGTGCCATATCTAATCTATTAGTCTATCTTTCTTTTGTTTGACTGTATATCTGTTTAGTCAACAAAAGTTATCATTGAGCATCAGTTTAGTTCATTGCGAACTAACGTATCTTTATGGACCGGTTTATAGATCGAGAGCCCATATGTCATTGTCTATCCAATCAAGATAATAACTCGGAAGAAATATTCTTTGGAATATTATTCTTTCTCGATTATCGATCTTTTCCTTTTGGTGTATTCCGAAGTTCGCTCTGCTTTTGTCTAATCTCCGATCTAATCCATTCAAGTTCCTAAATTCATCTAAGCCTTTGTGATCTAATACTATCATTCTCAATTTGGATTTTATTTGATTTATCTTTTGAGTTGGTTTGTATTTGCTTCTTCTTTAATCGTTAGACGTATCGTCCGGAAGTTGTTCTAAGGAGCTGAAGATCAAGAAGGTAAAGATTGAAGATCGAAGATCAAGAATCAAAGATAAAGAGTGAAGAACAGTAAAAATCGCAAGGGCTAGGCAAGTTCTGCTTTGATCATATTGAACCCATGTTTATAAAATTGCTATATTTGTTTTACCCTATTGCATATTATTTCAATTATACAATTGTTTCAAATTAAATTGGGACTTAGCTATTATACCAATTTGATCTACACCCTACCTTGTCATTTGTATGCCATGATCTATTGTCACCCTAGATTGGTTCAATATAGTTGGTTAGTAATTATAATCAACATGGGATGGTTAGTCCGTATTAGTTGCTTAGCCATGCCATGTCGTCACATGTGTTGAATCATCACTTATTAATCTTAACTAATGGAATATGGAACAATGTTATGAACTTGTGTGTCATGTGTGGTCACACAATGAGATTGCGTTGTGGTGACGAGTGGATGTCACGCAATGAGGTTGACTTGTTGATAGCATGTGGTGCTTGGTAATCAACTGGGGTGGTAATGATTTAGATTGGGGCATGTGGAGGCGGTGTGCCAAGGTGGGCCAGATTTGGGAGAGGGTATGTGGAAGTCTTGCCCTAGTCACCCTAAGGACTTAACCTTGCAAGCCTTTGACCTGAGTCTTACTTGCAACCACATGTCTGGAATGGGACAGCCTAGCCGACTAATTTGTGATGTCTAGATTTCGGTACTGCCGTGGTGTATAGTGAGTTCCGGATGTACGGGTAGACTCACATGGCGCAAGAGGGGGCCCGGAGTGTGGTAACCAGTCCCTTCCGTGTTGAAACCTCAGCGAGCAGTACAGGGTCTAGACAGAGCATTGTAAAGGCTTTGTCATGATTACCCTGCCGGCACACCAAAGGAAGTGTGCTAATAGCTTGACAACAAGGGACGATCATGTCGTGTGGGTAAAGTGCATAACCTCTCCAGAGTGTGAATCTATTCGAATAGCCGTGCTCGCGGTATTGAGCAATGCTCGGGAATTACAGTTAAGGGCTAGACTTTTGTTAAACAAAACTTATTGGGATGGCAGGATGCCATGGAAAGTGGAAATTGACTTAGGTTTGGAAACTTGGTTTACTTCAGAAATGCTGAATCTATCTATTACTGTTATTTGTTTTACAGTCTTTACAATATATTTATTGTATTTGTTCATAAATGTCGCTTCATGCAAAATAGCCATAATAGCCTTTTCCTTTGGAATAAGCCTTGCATATAGTTACATAGAATTGCATTACATGCACAACTTGTTGAGTGCTTTATGTACTCACCCCTTGCAACATACAAAATCATCAGTTGAGGAGAAGACTACAACTTCAAAGGAGGAGAAGTTCTACGAGGAGGCGAATATCTAGGAGTTGAACCTTGTCGGTTGCCTGTGGCATATTGATGGGATTAAATCGGCGTTCTTCATTCATTGCTATTTATTTATTTTGAGTTGAAGCCACCAAGGCCTCGCAAGTGTAAGTTTGACCTAAAGGTTGTTTAATAGTTCTATATTAATAGATGAAGTCTTTATTTATTATTCCGTTGTGTATGATTGTGATATTTCATCTATGTTGAGACTGTGTGCACTAGCGTGATCCTGGACTAGTGCTGAATACACAGAGGGTCCGGATTTGCATATTCGGGTCCCGACAGCCCCTCAACATTTGGAACCTTGCTCGGCCCCTCAGCATCACTTTCTATTATGTCTTGCGATGAGCCGATGCTCTCTACTTATGACATTTCGGATATTTTTATCTAACATGGTCATATATTTGACAAGAGAAATCAATTCATAGCTATTATGTGGACTTGATAATGAATCATGTAAAGCAATAGATTAATGGATAATTCATAGCATATAATTGTTCTAGCATATTGTAGTAGAGTAACATATTATTGGATGACCTTAAAGAAAAGTCTATCTGTTGACCATCTAAGTAGGTACGAACGATAACAACTAATCTCTAAATAGGTTAGATCCTAATCCCATTAAAGGATATGTAATTTGGGCAAGTTCCTAAGCTGTTGTAAAACTCCATAGAAAATTTCAGCAACATCTCCGCGCTGTTCTCCAAATACACGTCTCGAGAACAAGTTAAGAGGGGTGTGTATCTGCAGAACACCAGGGAGATGCTACCAAAACTTTCTCTGGAGTTTTACAACAGCTACTTAGGAACTTGCCCGAAACACATATCCTCAAACTGTCCAAAAAACGTGGACAATTTGATACTGCTTGCTTATAAATATGCCATTTCAGCATATTTATAAACAAACACCCTCTAATGGGAGACGTAGGTTACGCATGTTAAACTCTAACATCATGATGAGATAAAAAAAAACTGATATGCCTAAAATGATGCAAATCATGAAAAAAACATTAGATTGTGAAAAAAGCATTAGCACATGATTAGCATCAGGTAGAAGAAGTTACATAAAATAGCTATGAAGTACTCACAGCAAGATTATTTTTTTATCACTGATGCAATATTCAAAATGAATGATAATCCAGGCTTAGAATCTGCAAGTTTAATCACAATAGTTAAGATATGCAGGCATAGAAAAAATTTGGAAGGTATTCAATCACAATAGTTAATATATGCATCCAAGTGATTAGAAAGTTCCACATCTAAGTAATATAGCCAGTACCCACATAGGTATGTTTGTAGAAAAATAAAGATACACAGGGGTAGCAGAAGATTAAAGCCACATATATTATCTCACAACATTTGCAACAAAAAAAGAACCATATCGTACAACACCAAACCAGATATGCAGAACTAAACACAACCCACAACGACGTTTGCTGCCAATATCATAAAGAATACTTGCAACCAAAATAAAAACCAACTAATTAGTGTTGTCAAACATAGATTGTGATTGCTCTTGTTGATGGGTCCTTTTCATTTACTAGAGGGCAAATGCTTGCGGTTTAACTGAATTGCCTGCCAGAATGCTGAATTTTCTATGTTTACAACACATCAGTCATAACTTCTTGATCTATGGCGTAGTAATATTCAACCTACTTTTAACTAAAAATTCTAATCTATGACTTTTTTCATCTCTGGTGTTTGATCTATGGTTTGAACAGGCAAGATATACTTACCTAACATTTAACCTCACAAAAATACAAGTAATGTGAAAAAAAGTAAGTACAATGGTAAAAAGCTAGCAGAATATGAATGGTTAAGTAAACATTATACATTCACATTGATGTCCATCAGTGCTCTCTGACTGCCTTAACACATCTAGTACAAAAGATCAACAAGTGTATCAAGTAATGGAATATATGGTCAAGCTGAATGCAAATTCACCGGTAGAATTCATCAGAATAATGTTTTAAGTTATAAAATTATGAATGAAGGAATTGCTTTCCACAGGACCAGGAAAGAACACAACACAACTAGCATAAGCAATCAGTGAAAATTTTCCATTTAGCATATTAAGTAAATTTTTGCTTGAAAAAATTTTCCATCTAGCATATTAAGAATTTTTTTTCCTGAACAAAGTAACTAATTCCCAAGTTCATATAGCATTGACCCATAGTTAAAAAAAATTCTTACTAGAAAAGAACCAAGACAAATGTCGTGGAGTTTTTGTATAGTAGCGAAACCCTAGATCCTGGGGCGTGGTCAACAACCAGGAGGCAGGGGCAAGGATGTGCAGTCGGCAGTCGGGGGCAGTACTATTCAGGACGCGGGAGACTAGGAGGGGCACGGGAGAGTGGCGGGAGACCAGGAGGGGCACCGGAGTGGAGCGGGGGTCATGGGGCGGGGATTGGCTGTAAATTCCAATTTTCTCATTTTATGGATTTAATATGCATTTTATATTTTTGTGAAATCATCTGGAATTTGTTTAATTTATTTTGGATTTATTGATTTAAGACTTTTGCCAAATTATATTTAAATATTGGAAAATTTTAAATAAACGTTTGCTAGAAATATTTTATTTGATCTCTAAATGCCCTAAAATATTTTCTATAATTTTTTTGGAATTTTTTTGGGTATTTTTTTGATTTTATTTGGCTTTATTGATTTTTTGGGATTATTTTTTCAGAGATGCTTTTAATATATGTTCAAACAGTGTTGGGCCAAAACCCGTCGAGGTCGGCCCAATCTTCCATGCTGCTTGTCCGGCCCAACCCCGCACCAGCCCAACCGCTAACCCTAGGGCTCTTGCATCCGCATCGTTAGATCTCGATCTGGCAGTCGAAGGTTGGCCGTGTCATCTGCGTGACATGGCCCAGCCGATGTGCGCCACGTGTCTGGTCAGGATTCAATCACATCGCCGCTGTGTTTAGTCTTCTAGTTCGGTAGGATCTCGTCGCCACTACCGACTCGATCTACGTGTAGGGCACGGAAGCCGGGGCTATTTAATGCGCCACCGACACCACTGGGTTCGCTATTTTGCGCCGTGCACGACGCCCCATGTAACATCCCAAAAATTTCAAAAATAAGAAAAATGAAATTTTGATAATTTTAAAATGGAATTAAATATAAATTTCATTTTAAATCAATATTTTCAATTGAAATGTTATAATATCCTAAAACCTTGAATTCCAGTTTCAAATAAGGTCAAGATTCAATATCAAAACTTTTCTCCCAAAATAAACAAACTATAATAATGAGTTCAAAATATAATATTATTTTGAATTTCTATCTATTCTGAAATTTGTCCTGAATATTGGTTCTTAAAGAAAATCTTCTCTTCAATACAAAACTTAATAAACAATGAGAAATTAAACTTTAACATTTAATAATATTTATTAAACCTTGAGTATCATTCTCTCTTTCTTCAAAATAAGTCATCTTCGACTCATGCTATTTGTTAAAGTGTATGTGTATGGTGATCATCAAAGACTCGACCAAAAATTACAGACTCGATATTACTAAGTAGATAGATGCAAAAGGACTCAAGATAAGGATACAACTAAAAGAAATTAAAACCTAATCACACAATTGATAGAACCTGAAGAGAGAGAATAAAAGTTTAGCATCTCAACCAACCCTATCTTATGACTGTTGAAATCAGATCACCACTAATCTGGAATCGACAACCAAATATTGAATTGAGCTTGCAAGGATACTAAATGGCAACTAGCTCTCACCGTGGCAACCAGAGCTTTGATACCAAATGATACGGGGTGAAAAATGAAGGCCGATCTTCATGACATGAGAGCAAGGAGGAGGATAACTAGCTATGACCAGCCAAGGTAACAGTGCAACTTGACAAATGTACTTGAAACCAACCACTGTTTCAATATAGCAACCTGAATCAAGTCATTCGCCCAACTAAACTATGAGTCATCAAACGACCGGGGTGGATAAGGATCCCTCTATACAGCCATTCCATGGTGGCGAAGAAGCCATGGTAAAAAATTTCTCATATCAACATTTTTCACTATTTACAATGGAGGAGTACATGGGGTATTTATACTAGGAACAACACTCCTAGTTAGGTATGAACGCAAATACTAATGGTGGTATGTGGAAGATCATATTGGTGGAGCATTTGAGTCTTCTTTTAATCTCGTGAACCCACAAAACAGCCTTTGCAGCTTACACTTAAATGGTCATAACTTTTGCTTCGGAAGTCGAAACGATGCATGGTTTGAAGCGCTGGAAGCGAGGTGCGGTATGGGCTAGGGTGGAGAGAGCGAAGTAGGCTAGCCATAGCCGCGTGGCAGAGAACCTTTTTCGTGGCAACGAGTGGGGTTGGCAAAACCGTGCGGTCCGGGTTTTGCCAGGTGGCAAGAACCGGGGCAGCCACATAGTCATCGCCGTCGCTGTCTTCGTCGGAATCTTGACCATTCGTTTTAACAAGGACAGCTAGGATTGAGCCACGCGTTGCATCGCTTCGTGTTCTGTGAGCGCTGACATCATCATTGATCGCCGATCAATTTCCCGTAGACCGTGACTACCGTAGACCTGTACTGTTCTGTGGACCAGGTCTATACAGTACTAAAGAAAAGGTCATCACAAACAGTTCAGAACCGTCATCACAGACGCATCTGTTCTGATTGTATCAGCTGTACATGGCGGCAATGTTTGATCACCCTTACCAGTCTTTTCAGCCATCAGGGTGAACAACGACGCTTAGTTGTACGAGTCCAATCAAGCAGAGCAATTTTTAATGGAAATCGAGTCGATGAGATTGATTCAAAATTTGATTAATTTGTTTAATCTGATGAAATTTTTCCACGAAAATCTATATATTGAAGCAACGAGGGGCTACCGCCCCCTCGATCCCGTGTAGGTCGATACATTGGACTCTTTGCTTAACTTATTTTTGCAGGATAATATGTGAATAGTATGACTCTCATGTATGTGATGCATGGTCATGACCCGTGTGTTATGAAATATAGCCAAAGGCTACAAATAATTGTATAACGGCCTACGTGTCGATTTGTGATGTTTGATGATCAATGTATTTCTATAATAGCTATTAGGAGTAATAGCTGGGTGGGATGGAGATCTCTAGCATGATGGCTTGATGAACAGGTGGCGTGGTAATGGAGATTGCTATGTCAAGGGCCATACTATTTCATAGCTTAATATGATTATCTGTGATTTATTTTTCTGTTACACTACTTTACATGCGATTTTACTAGATAATTCGATCATGTTAGAGTAGTTTCCCTCAAAGAAAATTAAGTTAATTTGATACCTTGCCGAATTGTTGCAACTATCGAGTCTTGATTGTTGACTAGTGCATCTGCCAAAGCAGAGTGCGGTCACCTATCTTGACATGGTAGGGTATGTGTCGAACGCATACAAGTGAACATTGGTTTAACTTAACTAGGCTACCAAAATGGTTTTGGGCCTTGGGGCATGGTGTTGAGTCGATGACATGAGATGTCACTCAACCAGCAAGAATTACATGAGATGTAATTAGCAAGGTGTTGCTTATCGAATGACATTAGGTTTCTAGCAGTGATGCCAAAGATCACTAGGACTTACTGAAATTTGGATCTTGACTCACTATATAGAGGGAACATGCTTTCATATAGTGGGAATATCTTTTATTAAATTATTTAGTAGAAGATCATGCATAAACATAGTGCTTATCTGTTCATATTTATGTTGTAGATTAAATGGCACCTACTTCCTCCGCACCCAGTTTTAGCTTACATTCGATTCTTGAAAAAGATAAACTGAATGGAACAAACTTTATCAACTGGTATCGCAATCTGAGAATCGTTCTCAAACAAGAAAAGAAGGAATATGTTCTAGAGAAACCCTATCGCAATGAACCTGCTGAGAATGCCACTCGAGCTGAAAAGAATGAGTATGAAAAGCATTGCACTGATGCCGTTGATGTTAGGTGTCTCATGCTTGTCACCATGAACTCTAAGCTTCAGAAGCAATATGAGGACGTGGATGCCTATAATATGATTGTGGGTTTGAAAGGCATGTTTGAGAACCAAGCTAGGGCTGAGAGGTACAATACCATGAAGTCTTTGTTTGCGTGCAGGCTAGCTGAAGGGAGTCCGGTCAGCCCTCATGTGATCAAAATGATTGGTTACATTGAGAGCTTGGGAAAGCTTGGTTTTCCCCTTGGTCCAGAGTTGGCCACTGATATGGTTCTCTAGTCGCTCCCTCAGAGCTATGAGCCATTCTTTTTGAACTTTTATATGAATGGCATGGAGAAAAGTTTGACCGATCTACATGGGATGCTCAAGTCAATCGCGAAAAGCATTAAGAAAAGTTCTAGTCATGTGATGATGGTTCACAAGACAACTAAGTTCAAGAAGAAGAACTTCTCTAAGACTAGTGGTCAGGATAAGGGTACGGGTAAGTCTCAAGATGAGATTTCGAGCAACAAGTCTAAGCTTCAGAAGCAAAAGGTTGGACCGGCACTCGATGCCGTTAGCTTTTACTGCAAGGGGACAGGGCACTGGAAAAGGAATTGTAGGAAGTACTTGGCAGACAAGAAGAAAGGAAGTACGACTTCCACTTCAGGTATTAATGTTATAGAGATCAATATTGCTATTTCTCATATTAATTCTTGGGTATTTGATACCGGATCGGTTGCTCATATTTGCATCTCGATGCAGGGACTAATAAAGAGTAGAAGTTTGGCAAGAGATGAAGTAGAGCTTCTTGTTGGCAATAAAGCAAGAGTTGCTGGATTGGCTGTTGGCACTTATCCATTATATTTACCTTCAGGACTAGTTATGGAACTAAATAATTGTTATTATGTCCCAGCTTTTAGTAGAAACATTATCTCTGCTTCATGTTTGGAGGCAGAGGGTTATCACTTTGTTGGTAAAAACAATTGTTGTTCTATTTATAAAAGTGATATGTTCTACGGTAGTTGTCTTGTAGTTAATGGTTTATATATTTTGGAACTTGATCATGTGCCGATCTATAACATAAATGCTAAGAGGCTTCGGCCTAATGATTTGAATCCCACTTACATTTGGCATTGTCGCTTAGGTTATATAAATGAGAAACGCGTAATGAAGCTCCATAAAGATGGTCTTCTAGATTCATTTGATTTTGAATCATTTGAAACGTGCGAATCTTGTTTACTTGGAAAGATGACTAAAACGCCTTTCTCTGGTATAGGTGACAGGGCAAGTGACTTGTTGGCCACTGTACATACAGATGTATGTGGACCGATGAGCGCAACGGCCAGAGGTGGTTTTCAGTATTTCATAACTTTTACCGATGACTTTAGTAGATACGGTTACATCTACTAAATGAAGCACAAGTCTGAATCCTTTGAAAAGTTCAAGAAATTTCAAAATGAGGTATAAAATCAGCTTGGCAAGACAATCAAAGCATTACGATAAGATCGTGGAGGAGAATATTTGAGCCAAGAGTTTGGTGATCATCTGAAGCAGTGTGGAATTGTTCCACAGCTCACATTGCCGGGAATGCCTCAATGGAATGATGAGCCAATGTGATCTGCCATTGTCTTTTTGGGGATTTCTCTAGAAACAGCCGTGTTCACTATTAACAGGGTTCCATCTGAATCAGTAGAGAAGACACCATATGAGATATGGACCAGAAAGCATCTCGGATTGTCTTTTCTCAAAGTATGGGGCTATGAGGCATATATAAAATATTTGATGTCTGATAAGCTTATGCCCAAGTCACGAAAAGGCTTCTTTGTGGGGTATCCTAAGGAAACCAAAGGATATTACTTTTACATAAAAGAAGAGAACAAAGTGTTTGTTGCTCGTAATGGTGTATTTTTGGAGAAAGAATTTCTTTCCAAGGGAGTTAGTGGGAGCACGGTGCAACTCGAAGAGATTCAAGAACCATTGGAAAGTGTTTCAGTTTCTACCGAAACACCACAAGCTATACAAGAAGTTCTACAACCTTTAGAGGATACACCAGCCCCACGTAGGTCTGGCAGAGAACGCTAAACACCCGTACTATATGGGCATGATGTTCTATCGTTGCATAATGGAGAAACATTGTTGTTGGATAACGATGAGCCTAAGACTTATGAGGAAGCAATGACGGACCCGGACTCTGAGAAATGGCTTGAAGCCATAAGATCCGAAATAAAATCCAGCATGACAATCAAGTTTGGAACTTGGTTGATCCATCTGATGGTGTAAAAACCATAGAGTGCAAATGTGTTTTTAAGATTAAGAAAGATATGGATGGAAATGTTCACATCCATAAAGCTCGATTGGTGGCAAAGGGTTTCAAACAAATTCAAGGTGTTGACTATGTTGAAACCGTCTCTCATGTCGCTATGCTTAAGTCTGTTCAGATCATTCTAGCTATTGCCGCATATTTTGATTATGAGATATGGCAAATGGATGTCAAAGCAGCTTTCCTCAATGTAAACTTAAGTGAGGATGTGTACATGACATAGCCTGAAAGTTTTATCGATCCACAGAATGCTGGAAAGGTATGCAAACTTCAGAGATCCATTTATGGATTGAAGCAAGCATCTCAGAGTTGGAACATTCGTTTTGATGAGGTAGTCAAAGGGTTTGGCTTCGTCAGAAATGAAGAAGAGCATTGCGTCTATAAGAAGACCAGTGGGAGCACACTTGTATTCTTGATCTTATATGTGGATGACATATTGTTGATCGAAAATGATATTCCTATGCTCGAATCTGTAAAGTCTTCATTAAGAAAGAGTTTCTCTATGAAGGACTTCGGAGAGGCAGCATATATCTTGGGAATTAAGATCTATATAGATAGGTCTACAAAACTAATTGGATTATGCCAAGATACGTACATTGACAAGGTGTTGAAGAGGTTCAACATGCAAGATTCCAAGAGAGGTTTCATGCCCATGTCACATGGTATTAGCCTTAGCAAGACTCAGTCTCCTTCAAACCCTGATGAGCGGAACAGGATGAGTAAGATTCCATATGCTTCGGCAATTGGATCTATAATGTATGCCATGATTTGTATATGACCTGATGTGTCGTATGCTCTAAGTGTTACGAGCATATATCAATCAGATCTAGGTGAAGGTCACTGGATACCAGTTAAGAACATCCTCATGTACATGAGAATAACTAAGGGTGTGTTACTCGTTTATGGAGGTGAGGAAAGGCTCGTTGTGAGTGGTTACACCGATGCAAGTTTCCAAACCGATAAAGATGATTATCGTTCGCAATCTGGTGGGTATGTGTTCATGCTGAATGGAGGAGCAGTGAGCTGGAAGAGTTCCAAGCAGAGTACGGTTGCTGTTTCTACAACAGAGGCCGAGTACATTGTGGCTTCAGAGCTGCAAAGGAGGCTGTTTGGATTAAGAAGTTCATCTCTGAACTTGATGTGGTTGATAACGCTTCTAGCCCATTGGATCTCTATTGTAATAATAGTAGTGCCATTGCGCAAGCAAAGGAGTCTAGATTGCATCAAAAGTCCAAGCACATACAGCGGCGCTATCACCTTATCCGAGAGATTGTGGATAGAGGTGATGTGAAGATATGCAAGGTGCGCACGGATTTAAACATATCTGATCCATTGACAAAACCGCTCCCACAGCCAAAGCATGAAGCGCACACGAGAGTCATGGGTATTACATACTTGCATGATTGACTCAAGTGCAAGTGGGAGACTGTTGGTGATATGCCCTTGAGGCAATCATAAAGATGATTGTATCACGCCTTATGTTTATGGAACAGTATAATTGTTTGTCTTTTGAATAAATATTAATTGGATTAATCAACAAGTAAGTGACTTGTTCGTGCAACTTTTTCCATATATCGATGTTATTCAAGTAATCTCTGATCGGTTATCATAATATAGGAAAATTATGCTTTATAGATCAGCACATGTATTGATTGATGACCAAGTTTCACGGGTCATAGAGATATGGAGATATCTAATCAATAATGTGGACACATGTTAGAGAACATGCGTTGGATAGACCCATATGAGACACTGCGAGAATTGTTCTTACGTGTCATCAATTGATCTCATGCATAGTGTATGTATGATCCTTAGACCTGAGATTGTCATTGGTTTCCTAGATGCATAATGGTTCACTTAGGAGCTCCCAAATGCTACCCTTTAACCAGGTAATTATAAAAGAAGCTTTCGGGTTTACCATGAAACATGCTGAGGTACATGAATGATGAAGATGGAATTTGCTGCTCCTATATAACGGAGAGATATCTCTGGGCCCCTCAAGGTAGATGGATTAAGGAAGTGCTTGGCCATGCCAAATGTGATTGGGAGTCAATCCAGATAAATTATTCCACTATGGTATGAGTGAAGAGATCGAGCTGTCATAGGATGACATGACTCTCGCCTTGAGCTCGATCTGATATCGTGAAGCAAAGGGAACATTACATTATCACACTATATTAGGTTCGTCCAAAGCTTTATGGATATTTGGGAATCGATATGTACTGCTAGTTATTGCTATCGATTATCGATTAGAAAGGTGTTTCCGAGTCGTGTCCAAATATGCATGAACCTATAGGGTCACACACTTAAGGGGTTGGAATATAGTGGTACGGATTGGATCCGTCACTAATTGGCCAAGTGGGCTTTATCCTTCAGTTGGGCCCGAATGTAGGGTTCGACCATGAGGGAGGGGGCTGCTATATAAAGGGAAGAGGGCGTAGCCACCGAAATCCTAGCTGTCACCACTTGAGCCTTCCCTTGTGCTCTGGTGCTCGCACACCGATGCACGGCGTTCTTTTCCCTGAACGTGTGGACACCGGTAGAGGTGTTGCTGCTACTGCAACACTGTTCGGGACAATCGACCACTGCACAAGGAAGATCGACCATTGTAACTGGACGCGCACTTCGTTGATTCGGGCTGCATCAACTTCTTTCCATTGCACTGCGTGTCTAGTGGTAACGATCCATGATCATCTACTTGTGTGGCTTTCTAGTTTACAAGGTAGAAATTTTATTGTGCGCTAGTGTAGCCTACCCGTATCTCTTCAATATCAAACCCCTAAAATGGGTAAAAGACTCATCCTTCGAGGCCATGAAAAACACCCAAGAGTACCTCAAAAAACCATTAACAATGACAAGAACATACCACTTCCCACCCACTGACTGCACTCTAGCTTGACTAACAGTGTCCATATGTAAAAGCTATCCTGGTGCATCAGTCATCACAACAGTGACTGGGAGATGAGAAGCAGCAATCATCTTGCCATGTTAGCAAGGAGAGCAAACTAAGTCTTTGACCATCTTGAGTTTAGGCAAACTACGAATGAGGTTGTGGTTGCTAACTTGGGTCAAATGATCAAACCCAATGTGACCAAGTCTCCTATGCTAGAATGAGAGATCACCGGACTCTAAAGCAATCAAACAACGGAGAGAGTCTCAAGAAGAAGCAGAAAAATCAGCACGAAAGACTCCCATATCTAGAAATCCCGCAAACTAACCCTCCTGATGAATCGAGGATTCTACAGGCACTACTCTTGAAGCATACCTCGAAATAGTCATCGATAAGCTTAGAAAAAGAAAGCAAATTATACTGCAGCTTACTTACTAAGGCAACATCCTTAAGAATGAAATTCTGATTAATGCAAATGGTACCCTTAGCAGGGACTCTACCTGATGAAGCATCCTCGAAAGTGACTCATCACCAGGGGCTTGAACTCGGGAAGAGAACCAACTAGAGTCTCCAGTCATATGACGAGAACAACCGGAGTCGACAATCCAAACCTCTCCCTTCCCCATCCGACGAACCTGATCAAGTCATAAAAGAGAGAAATGACTCAGTACTGGGATAAAGTGAAGACCTTGGAACCCAATACTGAACCATACGACGCCTCAAGGTGCCAGCCAAAGAAGAAGACTGGACTCTAGCGTCTCTCTTACGCTCAACCCTTACAAGATCAGAACTAGAAATAATAGAAGATCTAAGAGCTGAAACTGGGTTGGCCCGCCGTGGTGCAAAGGCTAAACCATCCCAGTTAGCCTGCCTGAATCTCCTACCAGAAAACACCTGACGCCGCTGATATCTACCTCGATAGGAAAAATAAAGAATATCAAGAGGACGGCGGAAAGATTGGCCACAAACAGCTCCAGGACTGAATAGCTTGAAAAACCGAGTCCTAGACACTACCCAAAAATAGGTGATTCTCTATCCTGCTTAGAAGCATTGTGTGCTTTATTAGCACTCAGAGTTTGGGGATGACCCTGAATACACCTAAGAGCAACCACACAGTCAGGCCTTGTGATCTTGGTGCGCCTAAAGCAGAAATCTGCCAAATGTCCATCCTTCTGACAGAAGGTGCAAGTATACTTCGCCTCACACGGAAGAACGAGAACAGAGACAACACAGAAAGCACCCGAGACACTCTCGAGCACAACTGAGCTTGAGCGCCCACTGTATTCACCTACAGAACACCAAGTGTTGCATACATCTATCGCCTCAGGGCAAGACTGGAGTAGAGCTATTACCATCGTCGGGGGCTCGAACCAGTATAATTCTTGGTGTCTACCCTCTCCTTTCTCTCCAAGCTCCGTCAAACTCAATCCCTTCCTCCAAACAAGCACGACTTAGGCTCCATTGTAAGGCCCCCATTTTTGATATTAAATATCAACAATGGGTTCCCTGTGCATACCGTACTAGTCCCATGATCAGTGGCTAGCGCACATAGATTACAAATTGAAATCACATCCATACACAATAATATTACATACGTTAAGCGTCTTGAGATTACATAATAGTATTACAAGCCAAAAACTTGAAACTAGCAGCGGAAACATTATTTCTCTTGTAGTATACCCATATACCCTCAGGCAACATACAAGATAAAGCCCTAGAAAAGATCGTCATCATAACCCTCGTATCCTGTATGGCCGTAATTATCATCGGGGTACTCAATATCATCACCTATAAACAACATTGATATCAAGATTGAGTACATTGTGTACTCAGCAAGACTTATAGTGTATCACAGATGCATGTATAAATAAATGCAGGTTATAGCAATGGAGAGGTTTCTACAGTTATTTTGCATTGGCAAATTAAATCATAATCATATACTAGATTGCAACCAAAATTTGTAAAAGAGCATCTATTGTAATAACCAAGTATTAATATAGTGACAAAATCATAGTGCAGTCTACCCAACTGATTCAATCCATTCCCATGTCATCCCCTCACATGAAGTATATTTCAAAACACCATTTCCCCACAGAATCATTTTGGAAATATTAAAACTATGTCATGACGTTACCAAGTGCCTTTGACCGTAGGCACGGCTAATTAATTAGATTTACACTCTGCAAAGGTGTACAACTTTTTTCACAAGAAATGATCTGCCATTTTTGCTAGGCCAGTTGACACTCTTCCTTTGGGGTGTCGGCATGGTAATCATGACATAACCGTTACATTGTCCAGACCTAACTTTGCACCAGCCCGATGACATTGAATCCTTGTTATGGAGAAGAAACTTGACAGTGATTCCCTGTCATTTTAAAGTGGTAACACAAGCAGTGATTCCCTACTATAGGAGCAGTAAATCCCTGCAATAAGGGTTTCTTCCCATGACAAGGCGTACATTGTTATACCGATATGCATTTACCCACAACGAAGTGTGGAAATCCCTCATAAGCAAACTTAGAAAGGATTGCTCATACTACCTCCCTGCAACATCCCAAAATTTGAGCTTTGGAATGTTTGAATTCAAAAATAAATCATTTGCATTTCTCTTTAATTAATTCTAGCTTAATTTGAATTGTCCATTAAAGAAAGGATTTAAATTGACTACACTATTCATCAAACTAAAGATTTTCAGTTTTAGTTGGGTTCACTGTGCTCCTAGGAATTTTTCTGCATTTTTGGAGATTTTTCTAAAGTTATTTGCTATTTATTTGAATTTATTTACTTTTATTCGGATTCCTAGAATTTTCTTAATTGGAAAAAGGTTTTTGTTTTTCCAAAAGCCCTCGGGCCGTTTTCCTCCGCCGGCCCGCTTCCCCAGCCTGCTTCGCCTCGGCCCGCTTCGCTTCCTTCGGCTTTCCCGCTCGTGGCCCAGTCGCTCCGCCGGCCCGCTCGCTCTCCCCGTAGCTCACCTGTCCCAGCTCCCGCGCGCCGCCGCCAGCCGCTCGGAAACCCTAACCCTAGCGGTCTGTGGATTCCGCGCGCAGCGCCGCCGTTCGGCGTCAGTGCCCCGCACGTTTCCCGAGGCTATTTAAGCCCCCGAGATGGCCCGTTTTGCGTTCCTCTCTCCGCGCCGCCCTCGCCGCTCCGATCTTCGTGCTCGAGACGCCGTCGCTGCAGGGATCTACCTCATCGGAGTTCTTCGCCTTCGCCGTCGCTTTTCCGCCGCCTTTTCTTCGCCTCCGGTTGGTCTCCGCCGTCGCCACTAGCTTCTTTGCATTGCCCGCATCTCACTCTTTCGGACCGCCAATCTGTTTCGCCAAATTCTGGCCGTCAGCGCCGTGTGTGCGTCGTGTCAGCCGCCCGGCGAGTTTGCGTCGCCGCTGTTCGCCGCCGATCTGTTTCGCCAAATTCTGGCCGTTCGATCGCCTGCGAGTGCAACAGAGGGCGCCACGACTCCTCCGCCGCATCCTTGGTTCCTAGCCGTCCGATTTCGTGCCACCAACGGATGTGTGACGCGTGGCCTTCCGCATGGCCGCCTGCATCAGTGCCACATCAGCACCTGCGTGTGCAGCCCGTCAGCGCCGTGTGTGCGTCGTGTCAGCCGCCCGCGTCAGCGATGACGTCATGGGTGAGCCGGGTGCATGGTGGACCGACCGTAGTGCCATGCACCGAGTCCACCAAAAGCCGGTTGACGTCAGCGTTTTTTAATAAATCGCTTTTCCCGTATAAAAATAAATCCAGAAATTCTGATTTTCTGATTTTCAGCATTTTCTCTGAATTTAATTTTTTGGAGGCCCGTTCTCGCTCATACGAACTCCGATTGAGGCGATTCAAGTTTCTAATTTTTTTCTAAAATCAAGATCTATCTTCCAGAGCCATTTATTTTCAGTTTTGAGCTTGTTTGAGTCTCTGTTTTGTATTTATTTGGTTCCGTTGCTTTCTTTTCCGGTAGACGCTAATTCTGAGGGAGAGAACGAAGACTTCGAAGACCAAGACTCAGCACTAGACCAGCAAGGCAAGTCGTAACCTTTGATCATATTGATCCTATGTTTGCAAAGTAAATTGTTTTATACAATTGCGTGCTATTTATGTATCAATGTTTATTTCATGGGAGTAAATGTATACCTAGTTGACATTACGCTACCTTGATTATTGGGAAGCCATGTATCCATTGTTAAACCTAGGTTGGGACATTACTAGTTGGACATAGTCATTATACCAACATTGGGTTATCGTAGCAATGCTTAGACATGCTTAGTTGTACAAAGGCATTCATGTCACATATTGAATAATGTTAATCTTGACTTAATGAGATATTGAATTGTGGCCGTTAGCCACTGTTGTAAAATTTGTTGTACCAGGGCTGGGTTTGCCATTGGTCTTGGTTGAATGAATTGTTTTCCCTCGAGCAAGTGATCGTGCAGTAAAGGGGGTGCTTCCTAGCACATTGGGATGTGGATGTCTTGCCTGAGACAACTTAAGAACTTAATCTTGTGCGCGATTGAACTGGGCCTAACCGTACTACAACAAGTCTGGTATGGGACAGACCTAACTGATTAACTTGCAATATCTAGCCTTGAGTACTGCCAATTGGTGGTGTGGGTTCCGGGATGGACGGGTAGATTCGCAAGGCGCAAGAGGGGGCCCTAAGGGGCGAAACCTTAGCGAGCGATCTCAGAGTTTAGGCGATTGCATTGTAAAGGCTTTGTCATGATATCTGTGCGACACACCAAAGGAAGTGTGTTAAGATCGATTGCACAAAGAGATGGTCATGTCTTGTGGGTAAAGTTGTACAACCTCTGCAGAGTGTAAAACTATTCGAATAGCCGCGTCCGCGGTCATGGACAAAGCCCGGGAATTTCACACGGGGTATAGAGTGTTTCATAAAATGTGGAATGTGGAATTGTTGGGATGTGAACGGGGAGTTCACTGTTCTTAGTTAATTCATTGTATGGAATGATATTACATCTATGTTTCCACTGTGTGCACTAGCGTGATCCTGGACTAGTGTATTATACACAGAGGGTTTCGGATTTGCAAATCCGGGTCCCGACAGAGATGGTATCAGAGCCATATCAACTGTAGGTCGCTATCCTAGTTAGCATGGTCTTCAAAATTATTTTCTAAATCAAACCAACAAATTGGTACTTAATAGTTTTCCTCTCCTCTCGTCTTATTCTTAGGTTCTTATTTCTCTCCTTTGCTGAAATATTGATTCGAAATTTAAATTGATCTTATCTCATGAAACTTCTCAAAGCTTTGGGTTTTCTGCAAGGAATCAAATCAAGGAAGATGATGATCTTGCCGTCTAGAGTTTGCCAAGAAGACTACCATATAAGATAGGTTTTTGGTGCTCAACGATGTTTGAGCATGTTTTTTTCCCTTTCAGTTTAGTTACGTTTAGTCTGCGTATACTAATATTTTATTTGCTTGTGTGCCTGGTATGTTGTACACTTGCCCCCAAGCACGGTGTTGCAACCATGCCTTTAGTTGAAAAAGCTTTATTTGCCTCTTTAATTTGTAGCCTTTTCGGCTGTGTCCTTTTGTCCCTGGGTATTACCTTCTCCCCTAGATGATCTTACCACTCGTCTACTACTTTTCCCTCTTACCTATCAAACCCTTGTGCCGCATCTCAGATGGTTGACACTCGTTCTGGAGCCGGTCGCAGTTCGCCCGTGGATGCCAGTGCCACTGCTAGCGCCAACCCCAACCCCAATGCACCGCCACCACCAGCAGTGACAGATCAGAACATGGGACATTTTCTGGCAGCTTAGACTCAGCTAATGAACATAGTGATGTAGAATATGAACAACATGATGAATTAGCAGAACCAGACTGCAGTTGTCCTAGCAAATCTGTTGAACCAGCAGAACCAAGTTGCTGCTGCACCTCCTCAAGCTCGTCTCCAGTCCAAGCTAGCAGAATTTATGAGGACTCGCCCGCCAACTTTCTCCAACTCTTCAGAACCATTGGACGCCAATGATTGGATTGGCTCCATTGAGAAGAAGCTTGCAATTGCTCAGTGCACAGATCGTGAGAAGGTTCTCTATGCCGCTCATCAGCTAGAGGGCACCGCTGCTGAATGGTGGGAGAACTACAGTGCTGCCTGTAACATTCCAAAATTCGCCTAAATATTATTTTATTGTCATTTGTGCATTTTATGATTTTTCTGGAATTTATTTGGATTTTTCTGGATTTATTTGAATTAATAGCAAATTAGGTATTTTGGCCTTTTGTTAAAAACTATTTAAATTTATGCAAAGTTGAAATAAAGTTTTGCCAAAAATATTTTATTCGAGTCCAGAATGTCTCAAAGTATTTTTGAGAATTTTCTTGGATTTTTCCTAGTAGTTTTATTGCCTACAACAAATAAAATGAATTTGAGAATTATTTTAAATGGAAAATCCTTTTAAAAGTGGATGAACAGTATTGGGCTTGGCCCATATCTTTATTCGTGTGTGGTCCGAGTAGCGCCCGTTTAGCCCGTTTCTGGAAGATCTAATCCCCGCCGTTGGATCGAGATCGCGCAGGTGAGAGCAAGGCGTACCGGTTCGGGACTCGGATGGATCTTCGCCGTTGGAAGGAGATTATGGGCGGTTAGAATCGGATCTTAGCCACGAGATTGTGATCGATGGATCATGATCGGATGGCTGGCGTGTGTCGTCTCCGTGCGGGACTCGGGCGCCATCGCCGTCTCCGAGCAGGACACTGACACCGCGTCGGTTAGGTTTCCTAGCACCGTACGCGATCATCGAGGGCTATAAATAGGGGGGCTAGTACCCCGAGGTTCGCTGGTGTGCGCCGCAGCGTTTGAGTGGAGTTGTTTCGCGTAGGTCCTCGTAGATCGCGCCTGGGAGCTCGCCGTGGTTGGTTGCACGCGCCGCCGCTCGTTTCGTGCTTTTGCGCCGTCGTCTAGTCGTTTCTCGTCGTTTGGGTTCCGGATCCGAGACCCTCGTGTTGTGCCACGTCGGTGTGGGGAAGCAGCGTCGCCGCTTTGTCGCCAGGACGCCGTCGCCGAGGTCGTCGTCTCCAAGGCCGGTGGAGTTGCGCCGCTGCACCGCCAACGTCGCGTTGAAGCTTCAAGGACCGTCGGATCTCCAGCAAAGGATCAAGATCGTGCCACGTAAGCTTGGACCTGTATCCGTTAGATGCGATCTGTGCGGTGGATTCTGCGCCGCAGAGATGGACCAATCGAGTGCCGCCGCATGTCAAGCGCAGAGGCCGAGGCGCCATAAACCCGGTTCACGGTGGACTCGATCCGATCCTTGGACCAGGTCTATGGACCGGGACGCGTGGCAGCATCGGGTTGGTTCAGATCCGCGCTGACGTCAGCGTGACGTAGTAATCTGTTTTCATTCTGAAAATAATTCGGTTAATTCTTATTTTCTAATTTCTGTAATTTCAATATTTATTCAAAATTCAAAAGGCTATAACTTTTGTATCTTAACTCGGATTTGAGTGATTTAAATTTCTACAAATTTGTAAAATTGAGATCTATTTAATGGTGAATTTTAATTGGTTTTTGGAGTTCATTTGCTCTATATTTTGGTATTTATTTGCTTTTCTCCTTCGGTACGCGTAGACGTTGAATTGTGCGACGCTTCGGAGGAAGATCCAACAACTCAAGAGCAAGCTCCAGATCAAGATCAGGACCTATTCCAAGGCATGTTTTGCTTTGATCATGTTGAACCCATGTTTATAAAATTGCTATATTGTTTTACTTTATTGCATAGTATTTCAAGTATACAATTGTTTCAATCTAAATTGGGATCTAGATAATCTACCCATATGATCCATACCCTACCTTGTCATTGTATGCCATAATCTATTATCACCCTAGATTGGTTCATTATAGTTGGTTAGTAATGATAATCAACATGGGATGGTTAGACCGTATTAGTTGCTTAGCCATGCCACGTCATCACATGTGTTTGAATCATTGATAATTAATCTTGACTAATGGAATATGGAACGATGTTATGAACTTGTGTGTCATGTGGGATCACACGATGAGATTGAGTTGTTGTGGCGAGTCATGTCACGCAACGATGTTGAATTGTTGATAGCACGTGGTGCTGGGTATTCAACTTGGGTGATAATCACTTAGATTGGGGCAAGTGACAAGGGGCGAGTATGCCAAGGTGGGCCCGATGGGCAGAGGGTATGTGGATGTCTTGCCTTGATCACTCTAAGGACTTAACCTTGCAAGCCTTTGACCTGAGTCAATCATGCAACCACATGTCCGGTATGGGTCAGCCTAACTGATTAAATTGCAATGTCTTAGTTTTGGTACTATCTTGGTCGGTGTGAGTTCCCGAGTTATGGAGTAATTCACATGGCGCAAGAGGGGGGCCCTGGATGTGGTAACCAGTCCCACCAGTGTTGAAACCTTAGCGGGTGGTACCGGTTAAGCCGGTAGCATTGTAAAAGCTTTGTTATAATCACTCGCCTTGGTGGTGTTTGGTTGTATCGCGTGGGTAAAGTGCATAACCTCTGCAGAGTGTGAAACTATTCGGATAGTCGTGCTCGCGGTATTGAGCAATGCTCGGGAATTATAGTTAAGGGTTAGCTTAATTAAATGGACAACTTGGTTGGGATGGCAGAATGCCATGTGGAAGATGGAATTTGACTTAGGATTGGAAACTTGGTTTACTTGAGAAATACTGAATCTATTTACTACTGTTATTTGTTTTACAGTCTTTACAATCTATTTATTGTACTTGTTCATAAATGCTGTTTGTTGCAAAATAGCCATGTAGCCTATCCTTTGGAATAAGCCTTGCATATAGTTATATAGAACTGCATTCCGTGCACAACTTGTTGAGTGCTTTAAGTACTCACCCTTGCCAACAACGAAAATCAATAGTTGAAGAATCTACACCTGTGTTGGACGAGGAGTTCCAAGAGGACGCGAGTCATTATGGTCCGAGCCTTGTCAGTTGCCTGTGGTGAACTGATGAGCTATCTACGTTTTCTACTTTCAGCTACTTAATTATTAGTTTATATTTCCAATCTTGCCCTGCGTGGCTTAATAATGTAAGTCGGTCATAAGATCATACACTTAGCTATATCAATAAATGGAGTATTATTCTATTATCGTTGAGTATGATATGATATGTACCGATGTTGAGCTGTGTGCACTAGCGTTGATCCTGGGACTAGTGCGGTAAACACAGTGGGTTCGAATCAGTGGATTCGGGTCCTTACACTGCCCATGATGACCCTCAGACTATCACTTGGGCAGAGTTTTCCACTTCTTTCCGCCACTCCCATCCCATATGGTAAAGTGGAGATGAAGAAGAATGAGTTTCGAGAGCTTAAGCAAGAAAGGATGTCAGTGAGTGAATACCTCAATAAGTTCACTCAACTTGCTCGCTACGCTCCAGAGGATGTAGCTACAGGTGATGCTCGCCAGAAGAAGTTCAAGTGTGGACTCAATCCAGGACTAAAGGTGCAAGTCATTGGCAATGACTATGCAGATTTTCAGCACCTTATAGATAAAGCTATGCTTATTGAATAATCTCGTCGTGAATTGGAAGAATCCCGTAAAAGAAAGATGATGCAGCATGGAGCCCATCGGAATCACCAGCAGATAGTAAGAACCAATGCTCAACAGCCTGCTCGTTTCACTCCTCCGAATACATTGAACACCGCACCAAACCTCGCCCGACTCCTTCAGCAATCGCAACCTCAAGACCAACAAACAATCCACCTCGGAGGACCAAGAATCCACCGCAGAGTCACATGTTTCAACTGTCATGAACTTGGTCATTATGCCAATAATTGCCCCAAAAAGCAAGCTGTGACGCCAGTCCGTTTCAACTTGGGATCTACGCCAGCCAAGACCCCCGCACCAGGAGCAGGACGTGGAGTGCCCCACACTCCCAACCAAGCCACCAGTACTCCACCGCCTGCTAGAAGAGGCCGTGTGAATCACGTGACCACCGAGGACGCCCAGTCTGCACCAGACGTCATACTAGGTAAGCTCCTAGTCAACTTAGCATCTGCCATGGTTTTGTTTGATTCTGGAGCTACACATTCGTTTGTTTCTCAGAGTTTTACTGCAAATCATCAATTAAAGACAATGCCTCTTAAGACTATTTTATTAGTGCAATCTCCTGGTTCTGATTTGAGTACTAACCAAGGCTGCCCCGAAGTTAAGATATTAATTGGAGGGGTAGAATTTCTAGCCAACCTTATTGTCCTAGACACCAAGTCCCTAGATGTGATCCTAGGAATGGATTGGCTCTCCAAGAACCAAGCAGTTTTGGATTGTGGGAATAGAGAGATCACCTTAACAAGTCCGGATGGAGCCAAGCTAAAAGTTCAAGCCACTTCAGATCAGTCCGAAGGGATTAAAGTTTGTAGTGCCAAAGGAATAAGTTTGGAAGATGTGCCGACGCAAATAATTTCTGATGTGTTTCCGGATGAGTTGCCTGGGATGCCACTGGATCGAGATATAGAGTTCTTAATAGAACTAGTTCCTAGAACACCACCCATTTCCAAGAGACCTTATAGGATGCCTGCTAATGAGTTAGCCGAGGTAAAGAGATAGATTAAAGAGCTACAAGATCAAGGTTTTGTTCGACCAAGTTCTTCACCATGGGGAGCGCCAGTTCTTCTAGTTGAAAAAAAAGATGGGACTCAGAGAATGTGTGTAGATTATCGCTCACTTAATGAGGTCACCATCAAGAATAAGTACCCTCTGCCAAGAATCGATGATTTGTTTGACCAACTTCAAGGAGCCGGAGTGTTCTCGAAGATTGACTTATGATCAGGTTACCACCAGTTGAAGATTCGTCAAGAGGATATACCCAAAACAGCTTTTGTTACTCGGTATGGACAATATGAGTATACCGTGATGTCTTTTGGATTGACCAATGCCCCTGCCTACTTCATGACCATGATGAATAAAGTATTAATGGAATATCTGGATAAGTTTGTTGTTGTTTTCATTGATGACATTCTGATCTACTCCAAAAGTGAGGAAGAACATGAGGATCACTTGCGCCAAGTTTTAACGAAGCTAAGAGAGAACCAGCTTTACGCAAAGTTCAGTAAATGTGAGTTCTGGATGAAAGAAGTTGCTTTCCTAGGACATGTCATATCGGCAGAAGGAGTCGCTGTTGACCCTGGTAAGGTACGAGATGTGTTAAGTTGGGAGTCACCCAAGACGGTACCCCAAATCCGAAGTTTTCTTGGAATGGCGGGATATTATCGCTGTTTCATAGAAGGGTTTTCTAGAAAAGCTAGACTGCTCACTCAACTCTTAAAGAAGGAGAAGAAATTTGTTTGGACACTAGAGTGTGAGCAAAGTTTTCAAGAATTAAAGAAGTGTTTGACAACTGCCCCAGTGCTTATCCTGCCAGACAATAGGAAGGATTTTGAGATATTTTGTGATGCATCCCGACAAGGACTCGGTTGTGTGCTAATGCAAGATAAGAAGGTTGTGGCGTATGCTTCGCGACAACTAAGGCCACATGAAGTTAACTATCCTACCCATGATTTGGAATTAGCAGCCGTAGTGCATGCTTTAAAGATTTGGCGTCACTATGTCATTGGTAATCGTTGTGAGGTTTATACTGATCACAAGAGTTTGAAGTATATCTTTACCCAAGCTGACCTCAATATGAGACAAAGAAGATGGTTGGAATTGATTAAGGACTATGACATTGGGATTCATTATCATCCAGGCAAAGCTAATGTCGTAGCTGATGCTTTGAGTAGAAAGAGCTACTGCAATACTTTGATGATTAAGGAAAGTCAGCCAGCCCTTTATAAGGAATTTCAGAAGCTTAGTTTGGAATTGGTTCAGGAAGGGTATTTAGCTACTTTGGAAGTACGCCCTACGTTGGTAGATCAGATTCGAGAAGCACAGGTAGATGATGCTGATGTCAAGGAGATTAAGAGCAGTATGAAGAAAGGAAAAGCCCCAGGGTTCACCGAAGATGAACAAGGTACTATTTGATTTGAGAAGCATATTTGCGTACTAGATCAGAAAGAGCTTAAGGAGTTGATACTTAAAGAAGCGCATGAGACTATATACTCCATTCATCCTGGAAGTACCATGATGTATCAAGACCTCAAGGAAAGGTATTGGTGGCCTAGTATGAAGCGTGAGATTGCAGAATATGTTGCACTTTGTGATGTCTGCCAGAAGGTCAAGGCAGAGCATCAGAGGCCAGCAGGATTGCTACTGACCATTGAAGATTCAGAGTGGAAGTGGGAAGAAATTGGTATGGATTTCATCACAGATTTCCTAAGACCCAAGCGAGTTATGACTCGATCTGGGTAATAGTGGATCGATTGACTAAGGTAGCTCACTTCATTCCAGTTAAGACTACCTATGCAGGAGATAAATTAGTAGAGTTATATATGTCAAAGATCATCAGTCTTCACGGAGTGCCCAAGAAGATAGTATCGATAGAGGAACCCGATTTACCTCTCGCTTTTGGCGAGTCTGCATGAAGCCATGGGAACTCATCTCAGGTTCAGTACTGCCTATCACCCTCAAACCGATGGACAGACTAAGCGTGTGAATCAGATTCTTGAGGATATGTTAAGAGCTTGTGCCTTAACTTATGGTGCCAACTGGGACAAGTGTTTGCCCTATGCCGAGTTTTCGTACAACAATAGTTATCAGGCCAGTCTGCAAATGTCGCCTTTTGAAGCCTTATATGGAAGAAAGTGCAGAACCCCTCTCAACTGGAAGGAGTCGGGAGAAAGCCAATTGTTTGGCCCTGCCATACTGCAAGAAGCCGAAGAGCAAGTCCAATTAATTCGAGACCGTTTAAAGATTGCTCAAAGCAGGCAGAAGAGTTATGCAGATAATCGTCGTCGAGATTTGAGTTTCGAGCCCAATGATTATGTTTATCTCAGAGTCACCCCTCTCAAAGGAGTTAAGAGATTGCAAGTAAAAAGAAAGCTCGCCCCTAGATATGTGGGATCGTTCAAAATCTTGGAACGAAGAGGCGAGGTTGCCTACAAGTTAGAATTGCCCCAGTCTTTTGCCGGAATCCATGATGTGTTCCATGTATCGCAGTTGAAGAAATGCCTGCGTGTGCTAGAGGAACAGATGCCATTGGAAGCCATTAATTTGCAAGAGGATCTTACCTACAAGGGGCAACCAGTGAAAATTTTGGATATAGCAGAGCGTATCACGAGGAGCAAAATCATCCGTTTTTGCAAGGTCCAGTGGAGCAATCATTCAGAAGAGGAAGCAACTTGGGAGCGAGAAGAGGATCTGAAATCCGAGTTTCCCCGCCTATTCTTTAGCCCGCAAGAATCTAGGGGTCGAGATTCCATTTAAGGTGGGAGGTTTGTAACATCCCAAAATTTGAGTTTTGGATTGTTTGAATTCAAAAATAAATCCTTTGCATTTCTCTTTAATTAATTCCAGCTTAATTTGAATTGTCCATTAAAGAAAGGATTTAAATTGACTAAAATATTCATCAAACTAAAGATTTTCAGTTTTAGTTGGGTTCATTGTGCTCCAAGGAATTTTTTTTGTATTTTTGGAGATTTTTCTGAAGTTCTTTGCTATTTATTTTAATTTATTTAATTTTATTCGGATTCCTGGAATTTTCTTAATTGGAAATAGGTTTTTGTTTTTCCAAAAGCCCTCGGTCCGTTTTTCCTCCGCCGACCCGCTTCCCCAGCCCGCTTCGCCTCGGCCCGCTCCGCTTCCTTCGGCCTGCCTGCTCGCGGCCTAGTCGCTCCGTCGGCCCGCTCGCTCGCCCCGCAGCCCAGCAGGCCCAGCTCCCTCGTGCCGCCGCCAGCCGTTCGGAAACCCTAACCCTAGCGGTCTCCAGATTCGCGCGCTGCGCTGCCGTTTGGCGTCCATGCCCCGCACGTTTCACCAGGCTATTTAAGCCCCCGAGATGCCCTGTTTCGCGTTCCTCTCTCTACGCCACCTTCGCCGCTCCGTTCTTCGTGTTCCAGACGCCGTCGCTGCCGGGATCGACCTCGTCGGAGTTCTTCGCCTTGGCCGTCGCTTTTTCGCCGCCTTTTCTTCGCCTCCGGTTGGTCTCCGCCGTCGCCACTAGCTTCTTTGCATTGCCCGCATCTCACTCTTTCGGACCCGCGTGAAGATGCGCCCGATCCGTCGCTTTTTCGCCGCTTGTTGCGTCTTCTTCCTTGCCTCCGGCGAGTTTGCATAGCCGCCGATCTGTTTCGCCAAATTCTGGCCGTCCGATCGCCTGCGAGTGCAACAGAGGGCGCAACGTCTCCTCAGCCGCATCCTTGGTTCCTAGCCGTCCGATTTCGTGCCGCCATCGGATGTGTGACGCGTGGCCTTTCGCATGGCCGCTGCATCGATGCCACATCGACTGCGTGTGCGGCCCATCGCGCAGCGTGTGCCTGTGCGTGTCGCCGCGTCGGCCGCGCCGCGTCGTGATGACATCATGGGTGAGCCGGGTGCACGGTGGACCGACTGCAGTGCCATGCACCGAGTCCACTAAAAGCCTGTTGACGTTAGCGTTGCGCAATAAATTGTTTTTCCAGTATAAAAATAATTCCAGAAATTCCAATTTTCTGATTTTCAGCATTTTCTCTGAATTTAATCTTTCGGAGGCCCGTTCTCGCTCATACGAACTCCGATTGAGGCGATTCAAGTTTCTAAATTTTTTTTAAAATCAAGATCTATCTTCCAGAGCCATTTATTTTCAGTTTTGAGCTTGTTTGAGTTCTTTTTATATTTATTTGGTTTCGTTGCTTTCATTTCCGGTAGACGCTAATTCCGAGGGAGCGAACGAAGACTTCAAAGACCAAGACTCAGCACTAGATCAGCAAGGCAAGTCGTAACCTTTGATCATATTGATCCTATGTTTTCAAAGTAAATTGTTTTATAAAATTGCATGCTATTTATGTATCAATGTTTATTTCGTGGGAGTAGAAGTATACCTAGTTGACATTACTCCTCCTTGATTATTGGGAAGCCATGTATCCATTGTTAAACCTAGGTTGGGACATTACTAGTTGGACATAGTCATTATACCAACATTGGGTTATCGTAGCAATGCTTAGACATGCTTAGTTGTACAAAGGGATTCATGTCACATATTGAATAATGTTAATCTTGACTTAATGAGATATTGAATTGTGGCCGTTAGCCACTGTTGTAAAATTTGTTGTACCAGGGCTGGGTTTGACATTGGTCTTGGTTGAACGAATTGTTTTCCCTCGGGCAAGTGATCGTGCAGTAAAGGGGGTGCTTCCTAGCACATTGGGAAGTGGATGTCTTGCCTGAGACAACTTAAGGACTTAATCTTGTGCGCCATTCAACTGGGCCTAACCATACTATCACAAGTCTGGTATGGGACAGACCTAGCTGATGAAATTGCAATGTCTAGTCTTGAGTACTGCCAATTGGTGGTGTGGGTTCCGGGATGGACGGGTAGATTCGCAAGACGCAAGAGGGGGCCCTAAGGGGCGAAACCTTAGTGGGCAGTACCGAGTTTAGACAGTGCATTGTAAAGGTTTTATCATGATATCTCTGTGACACACCAAAGGATGTGTGTTAAGATCGATTGCACAAGGAGATGGTCATGTCTTGTGGGTAAAGTTGTACAACCTATGCAGAGTGTAAAACTATTCGAATAGCCGCGTCCGCGGTCATGGACAAAGCCCGGGAAGTTCACACGGGGTATAGAGTGTTTCATAAAATGTGGAATGTGGAATTGTTGGGATGTGAACGGGGAGTTCTCTGTTGTTTTGTTGTCTATCATTGGTCTATCAATTATTTATTTATCTTTTCATAAATATGCTTTCAATCTATTTATTGTATTTCATTTCAAGTTATTGCTTTCTGCAAATGAAATATATAGCCATCCTTGTCAAGCCGTGCATGAATATATTGCATCAATTCCCTACGGCTTGCTGAGTACTTTTTGTACTCACGGCTTTATGCCCTTGTTGATCAGTTGCTGAAGGAGATAATGAGTATCATGAGGAGGAATTCTATGAAGACTACGTGGATTAGGAAGGCGTTCCCCAGACGATTGCCTGTGGCATGTCGAATGGCTCAACTTATCTTTTCCGCTGCAATAGTATTTGTTTCTTAGGCCCTTAAGGCATAATGATGTAAACATTGACTATAAGGTCGTTTGCTTTATCCAATAATAATTTGCTTCTTCTTAGTTAATTCATTGTATGGAATGATATTACATCTATGTTTCCACTGTGTGCACTAGCGTGATCCTGGACTAGTGCAATATACACCTTGGGTTTCGGATTTGCAAATTCGGGTCCCGACACTCCCGCCTACCAATGTGCAAAACCAGACGTAAGCAACTTAATAGATTAAGGCTGCCCATAACAGCACCTTTGGTTGCACGGTTTTCTTGGCTTAAAAACAACACATATCTCGGTCCTTAATCCGATACGTGCAATACTCCCCCTACACTACCTACAAGTCTAACCCTTGCACAACCGGCTATTGCCAATAATTGTCCGCATCTAAACCATAGTTTGATTTTAAGTTTTTTAGTCGAAATATCCACAATCGACAACATAGAAAATCCAACATTTTCAAATTCCCACGAAACAGTTTGTTTTGATCATCTACTTCGTTGCTAAATGAGCATGGCTAAGCGAGATTATTAATCGTATATACCTAAATTGACATTATGTAATGTCTACCCTTTTTCTATGGTTATCAAGGTTCACATATCCACACTTATCAAGGAAGTTCCATGAAATATCAGGTATATCTACCAATATTCCAATATAGCATTTTTATGACATGTATGCGCACGCATAATAGTTTTGCAAGCATTGAAAGAAATTATTTGAAGTAATAGGATCAAAATGATCAAGGTGGTACTTGCCTTGCTGATCGTTGCCTGGTATAAAGTCTGGATCGTCGGCGAGGTCGTCGTCTACCAATTCAGGTTCGTCAGAATCTACTCGTCAATCATCAGGAACAACATACAATAAACAACAAACCAAAATAAGGGCAAAAAGAAGACAGATAGAAAATCCAAATAAAAACTTACTCACAAAAACAGGAGTGTTTGTTAGTAAGATTATGATTCGTGTTTATGTCGTTATATTGTCTTTTTATTTGTGTTTACCTTTATTACTTTTGGACTAAATGATATCAAGTCTTTCTTGCTTCATGTGAATTAATTACTTTATTTTAACGAATTCTAGATGCTAAAATTATTTAGAGAAGAAAGATTTGTCTTACATTGATAGCATAAAGTAGTACGTCGTTAATAGGATTCAGATGCAAAGCAATGTATTGAGAGACTTTTGAATTAAACATTTATCATCATACTTCTTGCTGCCATTCTATTAAGGATGCATAATGTATTAGCTTATTTACTAAATTTTCATGTACTAATTTTTAGATGCAGGTATGATCTTATATGAACATACACACACACACACACACATATATATATATGCATATGCTTATTATGCTCTTCATACTAGAACACAGCCTATTTGCATAAACCATTATATATCCAGTGTTTTTACCTAGACTAACATCATACTGCCATCATGCTGAAAAGAAATAAGTTTAGCAACCTTCTGAATTTCTTTTCTTTTAGATCATCTATTATTGCATAGTTAAACTAATAATGTCAGACTTTAATAGTAAAGACCTAAGACAACTAGTTAACCAAATATCTTTATATGTATGTGGTCCTAGCAGAATGAGGATCATAACAAAATTGGTTCCATACAAATTCAACTTTATTTGCAAAGTTTCTACATTTAGCCTATTTTCATACCTTCTATATACCTCTGTATTTAAATATTTTCCAGAGTAGCTTTTTCAAAATGTTTTTGCATATTTTGGAATCTCTAGATTTTATATGAATTTAAAAATTGGTTTCATCTCATTTGGATTTCAAATGCGAAAGATATTCAAGTTTGAATCTAAATCGGTTCTTAAAAAAATAGGAAAATACATTTTCAGAATACCGAAAACGTCTTTTGCTTCACGCCAACAGATCCCATTCAAAACCGACACAGACACTGATAGATCAGGTCCGCATGTCAGCCGGCTGAAACTGGGCATGAGCTAAGGCTTGTCGGCGGCGAGGATCCGGTGACTTTCCGGTCCGGCCGAAGGCACGACTAGCATCAGCACACTTTTGTGCACCTAATGGTTGTACCCATTCCTACCGGCGACTAGCCGAACCACCTTGCCACTTTGGCTAGGCGGCGACGGAAGAGGCGGCGAGCCGTACCGGCGACAGAGAGCTTCACTGGGGGAATCGGTTCCTGTTCTAGCATTAGGGTAACCTAAGCATTCAATTTTACCTAATTGGGGCTAAAAAAATTTGATAGGTGAGCTCACCACTGATCGCCGGTTTCGAGGAAGAACGGAGCTCGGTGGCGGCGAAGCTCCGGTTGAAGATTCCTGAAAATGATAGAGGGTTTTTGGAGCTTGTGAGCTGGTAATGCTATAACAAAAAGCAATTGAAGAATGGTTGCTTGTACCACCTTCAATCGAGCACGAAGCGAAAGCTAGGGTTCTTCGGCTGATTCGGGAAAACAAGAAATTGATACAGCTTTGGTGGACGAGAGTGAATGGAAGTAGAGGGGAAATGATGAGAACTCTTCTGCGAACTCAAGCCAGTATTTATAGCCGAGGGATTCGCTGTAGATAAGACGGTCACCTGGTGTGAACTCGGCGGGGTTTTGCGGCGCTAGAACAAGAGAAGGAATGGGCAATGCAGATAAACTGGGCAAGGACGGTGCGTGGCATGGTAGTAATGAGGCGGTTTCCTCGGGCGAAGAGCAGCAGCAGCGGTGGCACGAGCTACAACCGGCGAGCTGCTCTTGGTCACACGCGTGAGCTTGGCTCCGAGAGGAGAGGAAGAATGCGGTGGCTGCGGCTGATGGGTGTGACCACTGGAAGACCGGACCCGCGCAGCACTGGAGGAAGAAGAGAATTTCGATTTGGACTGCAAGAAGGTTGAATTGGGTTCACTAAATACATTACCTATCAAGTTGGTAAATTAATGAGGAATTTACTGAGTGTACTAGAGCTAGGTTAGAATCTACCATAAAATGTTCAGACCTAATGGACGCCTGTAGAATGTACAAAAATTCCGACACTGCATTGTGCACAGATTTATGCATTCTGTTTTATATTTATTTAGGTATTTATATCTTATTCAAAAATTTATAAACTTTTTGAGAAGGTTTCCAATGGATACTTTAACTTCCTGTAAAATTTTCATCTTCATATTCTTGATAGTTTATTTAATAAAATTCTGACATTGAAGTTTCCAGATTTTCAGCTATTGAGTATTTGAATTTTTATAAATATGAAAACTAAATATTATCTCCTGATATTTTTATTTCAGATGACTCTATCCAGGGAGAAGATAATAAAAAACATTTGACATCGAAATTATGAAAATTTAATTTCTTACATTTTTACTATTGCTAGTCTTGATTCATTAAGGCCCTGTTTGGTAGAGTTCTAGATCCCAGCTCCACCTCAGATCTGAATCTTGTAGGCTAAAATAAATTGAATTAAGTTTATATTTTTAGTCTAAAATATAAATAAAATGACCCACTTAAACACTCTTAATATACCTACAACTCCAGCTCCACGGATCTGTGGAGCTAGAAATACCCAGCTCCACCAGATTCACGGATCTGGTGGAGCTGGAGTCGTACCAAACACACCCTAAATTACCTTTCTTTTCATCTTTTAATACATGACATGACTTTAAAATTTTTTTGGTATTCTGGGATGGCTGAACAAGTTTTTCAGGGGTTTTCCTTATTTTTTTATTTTACAAATATTTTCTTATTACTTATGTAATGTTTGGATGATTGGAAAAAGGAATTTTCCCTTTAAGCAATAATCAAAGAAAATCAAGAAAACTCAGAGAAAATTCAGGAAAAATCAGAAAAAGGCAAAAATACAATTTGGTTTAAATATTTACTTGATTTCTTATTTGAACGGGCTTGGTAGGATGTTACAAACCTACCCCCCTTATAAAAATCTCGTTCTCAAGATTTGGCGAGGGCTAGAAGAAGTTTGGAAATTCCTTCTTGAGTTGATCTTCACATTCCCATGTGGCTTCGTCTTCGGAGTGGTTACTTCATTGGACTTTTAGCATCTTGTGGGACTTATTTCTTGTGTGGCGTTCTGCCTCCTCAAGAATGCGGATTGGATGCTCTCGATAGGATAGATCAGGTTTAAGATCGATGTTTTCCATATTTGTGAGTTCAATAGGAACACGAAGGCACTTTTTAAGTTGGGATACATGGAAAACTTCACGCACTTCAGATAATTGGGGTGGCAATTCCAATTTGTAAGCCATCTCACCCATTTTCTCAAGGATTTTATATGGACCAATGTATCGAGGAGCTAGCTTCCCACGGACGTGAAAACGACGGACTCTGCGGAGTGGTGAGACTTTTAAATAGACATGATCACCTACTTCGAAGCTGAGTTCACATCGACGATTGTCGGCGTAACTCTTTTGATGAGATTGGGCCACTTTTAATCGACTTCTGATCATGTCCACCTGCTCTTGAGCTTCTTGGATGAGATTTGGTCCGAAGAACTTTCTTTCACCTACTTCAGACCAAAAGAGAGGTGTTCTGCACTTTCTTCCATAAAGTGCCTCAAAAGGCGACATTTGGAGACGTGCTTGGAAACTGTTATTATATGAGAACTCAGCGAATGCTAAACTATTTTCCAAATTAGTACTATAAGACACTACACAGGCTCTCAACATGTCTTCTAGGATTTGGTTAGTTCTTTTTGTTTGACCGTCTGTCTGAGTATGATAAGCTGTACTGAAGTTTAGCTTAGTCCCCAGAAGACCATGCAAACTTTCCCAGAAACGGGATGTAAACTAGGATCCTCGATCAGAGACAATGGACTTCTGGATACCGTGCAAATGAACAATATTATCCAAATATAGCTCGGCGAGCTTATCTCCAGAATGAGTGGTCTTGACAGGTATAAAATGGGCTACTTTAGTTAATCGATCCATGATTACCCATATAGAGTCATGTCCTTTCCTAGTCCTAGGCAGACCAATGATGAAATCCATACTGATATCATCCCATTTCCATTCGGGAACTTTTAAAGGCTGAAGGAGTCCAGCAGGACGTTGGTGCTCGGCTTTGACTCATCGGCATTCGTCGCAAATTGCAACATATGCTGCGATATCCTTTTTCATGCTGGGCCACCAATATTCCTATCGGAGATCTTGATACATTTTTGTACACCTGGGATGGATTGAGAGAGGTGATTCATGAGCTTCTTTTAAGATCAAATTCTTAAGCTCGGAATCATTGGTAATATAAATTTGTTTCTTATGCATAAGCAAGTCGTCAGAACCTTCCATGAATTCAGATTCAATGCCTTGCTTTAATTCTTCTCGGATTTTGATGATTGCTTCATCAACAAGTTGGGCAGCTTTAATTTGGAATTTCAAGGTTGGTTGCACTTCTAGTGCGTCCAGAAATCCTTTTTCAATAATTCCTAAATTAAGCTTCTGAAATTCATTTGGCAACTCAGATTGATCAGTGTAAGCCGAGAGTGGAGTTTTTGACTAAGGGCGTCAGCTACGACATTAGCTTTACCTGGGTGGTAATTAATGCTAAGATCATAGTCCTTGATTAGCTCCAACCATCTCCTCTGTCTAAGGTTCAAATTCGACTGAGTGAAGAAATATTTCAGGCTCTTATGATCTGTGTATACATTGCATCGATTACCAATGAGATAATGACGCCGAATTTTTAGAGCATGAACCACAGCTGGTAATTCTAAGTCATGGGTAGGATAGTTTTGCTCATGGGAACGGAGCTGCCGAGAAGCATATGCTATAGCTCTGGATTCTTGCATCAATACGCATCGAAGACCGTGTCGTGATGCATCACAGAAGACGTCAAAATTCTTATGGACGTCAGACAATACAAGGACAGGTGTTGTGGTTAGCCTTTTCTTCAATTCTTGAAAACTTGATTCACATTCGGGTGTCCATTCAAACTTCTTTTCTTTCTTTAATAGCTGAGTCATTGGTCTAGTGATTTTGGAGAAGTTTTCGATAAAGCGGCGATAATATCTTGCTAAACCGAGAAAACTTCGGATCTGAGGAACAGACTTGGGTTGTTCCCAGGCTTGAACAGCTTGAATTTTACTGGGGTCAGCAGAAATTCCCATTTCTGAAAGAATATGACCAAGAAATGCAATTTCCTTTAGCCAAAAATCACAATTTTCAAATTTGGCATAAAGTCGGTTGACTCGAAGATTCTCAAGAACCATGTGCAAATGTTGCACATGTTCTTCTTCAGATTTAGAATAGATGAGAATATCATCGATGAATACCACGACGAACTTGTCCAAGTACTCCATGAAGACCTTATTCATAAGGCACATAAAACTTGCGGGAGCATTGGTTAATCCGAAGGACATCACGACGTACTGAAAGAGACCATATCGAGTGGTGAATGCAGTTTTTGGAATGTCACAGGGTCTGATTTTCAATTGGTAGTACCCATGTCTTAAGTCAATCTTTGAAAAGACTCGAGCACCACTCAATTGATCAAATAGATCATCAATGCGAGGAAGAGGATATTTATTTTTGATGGTGACATCATTCAAAGCACGATAATCTATACACATCGTGAATCGCCATCCTTTTGTTAACAAGCAGTAAGGCTTCCCCAAGGAGATGGCTAGGCGAATGAACCCTTTATCCAATTGTTCCTTAATTTGTTTCTTAAGTTCAACCAGTTCAGTTGGGCTATTCGGTAAGGACGTTTAGAAATTGGAGCTGTACCGAAAATAAGATTGATAACAAATTCCATGTCTCTATCTGGAGGTAAACCTGGTAGCTCATTTGGAAAAACATCAGGATAATCACATACTACAAGTACTTGAGAAAGTTCTTTCAATGTGGTAGAACAAAGGAACGATTGGGAAGGTGTTTTGTCTTGGTTAGACGAGAATTCTACCCTGATTTCTTCTGGGCTTAGTAAGGATATGGATCGATCTGCACAATCTATACAACCTTTATGCTTGGATAACCAATCCATACCAAGAATTATATCTAAGCCTTGAGTTTCGATAACGACGAGATCAGCATAAAATAATACTCCATTTATTTCAAAGCTGACTCCAGGGCAAAGACTAGTAGTTTTTGTTTTGGCTCCAGGGGAAGAACATCAACACGTATTTCATTTTGATCAATAAATTTCTTGGAAATGAAAGAATGCGAAGCTCCAAAATCAAATAACACCAAAGTTGGAATGGAGTGGACTAGCAACGTACCTATCACCACGTCAGGTGCCTCGTTTGCATCCTTAGCGGTCACATGATGCAAGCGACCACGAGTAGGGCCTTGAAAATTATTAGGGGCTGTCCTGACAGGTTGTGGTCCTCCAGATCCTTGTGGGCGACCTGGGGGTCGTTGCTATGCTCCCTGGAATTGCTGGTGAGCTGAGACTCTCTTGGGATTTTTATTAGCATAATGCCCCTGCTCATTGCAGTGGAAACAGGTTACATTGGCCGTCGGGTTTGGACCACCAGAAGGCCACTTGCCAGCATTACTGGTGGAACGAGCAGGAGGTTGCTGACGAGAGGCTTGAGGTCGAGGTGCTTGACCTTGACATCTTTGCTGAAATGGTGGAACAGAAGATTTGGGATTGAATGATTGCCAAAATCGTGGTTTGGGAGGATTAACACTCACATTCTTTCTGGCCATCCACTTTCGCTTTCGCGACTCTGAAATTGTTCGAGTGACTTGCTCAATTCGAAGGGCCTTGTCCACCAAGGTTTGAAAATCATGGATATCATGGGCCACAAGGGTCAATTTAATTTCATCATTCAAATGTTCCCTAAAACGCTCAACTTTTTTTTCTTCTGTGGTGACTTCAGACCGAGCATATCGAGCCAAATAATTGAAGCGATGGAGATACTCCACCACTATCATGTTGCCTTGGCGAAGATCCAGGAATTCCCTTTTTTTGAATTCCATCAAGCTAGACAGAATGTGAGTTTTGCGAAAAACTTCCTTAAAAGCTTCCCAAGGGATAACTTGGTTTGGAGGCACTATGGCTTGATAATTTTCCCACCAAGCTTTCGCAGCTCCTTGCAGTTGGAAGGATGCGTAGAGTACTTTCTCTTGGTCATTGCATTGTGCGGTGGCCAATTTACTCTCGACTGAACGAAGCCAGTCGTCAGCTTCTAATGGATCAGTTGTGGAAGAAAAGATGGGAGGTTGAGTTTTAAGAAACTCATTTAGCTTGGAGTAATGGGAAGTGTTTCCATTGCCACCTCTAGCAATGGCTGTGCCAATATTATTAGTATTTTGAACCATTTGTTGGAGAAGAATAGTCTGAGTTTGACGGTTCTGTTCAATCATGGCGAGCACTTGAGCCATGGTCGGGGTTTCAAGTAATTGATCTTCTAGAATTGGATTTGGTTGATTTTGTGGAGGAGGAGGATTATCACGATTAGCGAGTTGAGATGATGAGATTGTTGCTGAGGGATGCATTGAATTTGGTTGAGCTGGTGTCGGAATTATATTCCTCTGAGGTTGGGTCTCGGGGGTAGCCTCACTTTCCAAAATGAGTAAGGGATCGCGTTACTGGCATCCTGCAAAGTAACGAGAATTATTTTAGCACTGATAAATATAAACTATATATAGAAGTTATTTTTGATAAGCAATAGGTATATACTCATGCAGTTCCAATGATCATCTCATCGAATATTTTCACTTCAAAGTTATATTAGCGAGAGATATCCATACGATAACACAAAAGAGAACTCTCGAACAAGATGTTATACAATACCAAAAAGGCCACATATATATCTGTATACGTATTACAAACTGACTGACTTAACTACTGCCTCAAACATATAACATAAGACTCTATTACTCCCTTAATAAGAATCGCTAGATATAATCCCTATGCCTCGAACTACTGGATAGGGCGGTGGTGAATCTATATCACAGCTACTTTCTGAACTGGAAGGTAAAGGTGGATGGTTCTGCACTCCAACTGGTTGGAATTGGCGCAAATACTCGCGTCGATTACCAACTCGACGTCTTGGTTCTCTTGGTGGATTTTGGGATCCCACATAGGCCTCATATGAACGGACATATGCCTTCATGCTAATATGGTGTGCTTTGCATATCCGGCGCATAAGCTTACGGCCTGACTCCTGAATTGCTTCATGCTTAGATTCATCATGGTGCTTCACATTATGATGCAATTTTTGGCCTTCAAGTGTTGTAGTGGCATAACTAGAAACTTTATATCCAAATTGCATTTGCTTGACATCAAAAATAGGTGCATGCTTTTTATGTACTAAATTTTCAGCCAATTCTCTTGCAATATCAGACCAGATTATATTTTTAACCATATGAAATTATTATAAAAGAGAAATAATTAGTAACATCATAATAATATAATATTTCAATTTGCAAGGAAAGGATTACAATAATTACTTTCTCTCCCATGCCATCTTTTGTTAGAAAGTTTGCAATGTCATGAAAAACTTAACTTATACGTTAAATAATGACGAATGCAATCCAAGGAATACAAAAATTTCTTTGAAACCCAAAAGTTTTCATCCATACAGATAATATTTTACATCTCTAACAGTACAATACTAAGGACATCCTTGATAAGTATGTTACATAATACAATACCATACAATACCAAAAGTCTACATTACTTCCTACTTTATATAGGGTCACCTCTTATTCCTACGAGGTATAAGCTATCCTAATCACTGGTTTCAAGCCAACCAGCAAAACCTGTATTGAGGTCGTCTTCTTTTAGCGGTGGAAACTTTCTGAAGAGCTTCCCGCTAAAGCAGAGCGAGTATCTCGGGACGCCTGAGTAGTTGTCTTGGGGTGACAAAAAGTAGAGGGTCCGGGTTCAGCATTATGTTTGGCAAGGCGGGGTCGGCTACCTCCCACTGACATGCGGGCGGTCACGGCGAAGCCCAGTGGGTGCGTGAGGCGGCGGTGATGGCGGCGGCGGCAGTGCGGTTGGAACTTGAGGTGCGGTGTGCGGCGTACGAGAACTAAATGAGAGATAAACCCCATGTTTACAAATGGGGCGATCACTCCTTCTAGGTAGCCCACCCGACGGCGACAAACAACTACCTCCTGGGCTATGCAGCGATGATGCTCATCAGTAGCATTACTAAACTCCACCAAGGAGTGAAGTCTGTTGTAACATCCCAAAAATTGGCTTAAATATTATTTTATTGCTTAAATGTGCATTTATGATTTTCTGGAATTTATTTGAATTTTCTGGATTTATTTGAATTAATTTTAAATTAAGTTTATTGCCCTTTTATTCAAATCTAATTAAATCTGTGTAAAGTTAAAATAAATTTTTGCCAAAAATATTTTATTTAAGTCCAGAATGTCTCAAAGTATTTTTGAGATTTTTCTGGGATTTTTCCTGATATTTATTCTGCTTAAAACTGAGTAATCGAATTACCAGAATTATTTTATTAACTAAAATATGGAAAAATCGTGTAATAGTGCTGGGCTGTAGCCCATCTCTGTTGCAAGCCGGCCCATGCGCGGCCGTTAGGCCCGACTTCTAGAAGCCTCGCGTCGACCATTACGGACCGTGTGATCGGCGGGCGGTCGGATTAGATCGAGCAGGCGGATCATGGCGAGCATTGTGCCACGTGTAGGGCGGAGCGTCATCGTGCTCGCGTGACCGGCGTGGACTCCGCTCCGTGTCCATCTCGGCGCCGCCTTGAACTCTTCTCCGTTTGTGCGTGATCTGGACTCCTAAGTGCGATAAAGGGGTGCGCATCAAGGGCACCGGATCATATCTAGCAGAAGCCCTAAGCTCTCGTCGCGAAAGTGGCTTTTCGTGCGCCGCAATCGGAGTTTTCTCGAATAGCGCCGCCGCTATCGATTTCGTTGATTCCGCCGTCGTCCGTGGAGTTTGAGGCACGCAACCAGGGCCATTAGATTCGTCTCGACGAGGAAGCCGTCGGCGCTAGTCTTGTCGAACATCGTCGAAGGAGGAGATCGCCGTGGAGCCGCCGCCCGGTGAAGAAGTCCTCGCCGCCGTTGTTTGGTGATCTAGAAAGCGTTCAACGCGTCATCGGTTCGCCACGCGTTGAGGCGTGCGAAGGTACTTTCCAACCTCGCCGCAAGCGACCCTAGGTGTCCGCGCGTCGCCCGTCGGCGTGGTTAGCTAGCTTCGTCGCCGTGTGGCGCTGCGTGGCGACCGGCTCGGATCGGGCGATGATGTGGCGGCTGGCGTGGCGTGCGGGTAAGACGGCGTGGCGATCGATCGGCCGAGGCGTGGGCCCGCATATCGATGACGAGCCGCGTGAAGCGGGTGCACCGTGGACCCGGCGGATCGTGGGCGCGATCCATGGACCGATGGCCGCGTGGCGTTTGGTTGGTCGAATCGGTGATGTCACGCGGCGTCATAAGTCGCTTTCGATTTAAAAATAAATCATTATTTCTAATTTCGTATTTTCAGTATTTATTTCAAACTTCAAAAGGCTATATCTTTTGCACTTAACTCGGATTTGAGTGATTCAAATTTCTAAAAATTTGTAAAATTGAGATCTATTTAATGGTGAGTTTTATTTTATTTTTGGAGTTCATTTGCTCTCTTTTTTGGTATTTATTTGCTTTTCTCCTTGATGCGCGTAGGCGTTGAATTGTGCGGCGCTTGCGATGAAGATCCGACAACTCAAGAGCAAGTTCCGAACGGATCGGGACCTATTCTAAGGCAAGTTGTGCTTTGATCATGTTGAACCCATGTTTATAAAATTGCTATATTGTTTTACCCTATTGCATATTATTTCAAGTATACAATTGTTTCAAATTAAATTGGGCTTAGGTGATATACAGTTGAATTATACCCTACCTTGTCATTGTATGCCATGATCCATTGTCACCCTAGATTGGTTAAATATATTTGGTTAATAATTATAATCAACATTGGAGGATTAGTTCGTATTAGTTGCTTAGTCATGCCACGTCATCACATGTGTCGAATCATTGATAATTAATCTTGATTAATGGAATATGGAACAATATTATGAACTTGTGTGTCATGTGGGATCTACGATGAGATTGAGTTGTTGTGGCGAGTCATGTCATAGCGATGTTGAATTGTTGATGGCACGTGGTACTTGGTAGTCAAGCGGGTGATAATAATTTAGATTGGGGCAAGTGACAAGGGCAAGTATGCCAAGGTGGGCCCAATGGGCGGAGGGTATGTGGATGTCTTGCTGATCACTCTAAGGACTTAACCTTGCAAGCCTTTGACTGAGTCAATCATGCAACCATATATGCAGTATGGGCCACCTAGTGATTAATTTGCAATGTCTTAATTTTGGTACTATCTTGGTCGGTGTGAGTTCCCGAGTTATGGTGTAATTCACATGGCGCAAGAGGGGGGCCCTGGTTGTGGTTTTCAGACCCACAAGTGTTGAAACCTTAGCGGGTAGTACCGGATTAAGCCAGAGCATTGTAATGGCTTTGTCATGATCTCTTCGGCGACACACCAAAGGAAGTGTGTTAATTGCATGACACCAAAAGATGATCATGTCATGTGGGTAAAGTGCATAACCTCTGCAGAGTGTGAAGTTATTCGGATATCCGTGCTCGCGGTATTGAGCAATGCTCGGGAATTACAGTTAAGGGTTAGCTTAATTAATTGAACAACTTGGTTGGGATGGCGGGATTGCCATATGAAAGGTTAGAATTTGTCTTAGGATTGGAAACTTGGTTTACTTGAGAAATGCTGAATCTATTTACTATTGTTATTTGTTTTACAGTCTTTACAAATCTATTTATTGTATTTGTTCATAAATGCTGCTTTGTTGCAAAATAGCCATGACAGCCTATCCTTTGGAATAAGCCTTGCAAATAGTTATGTTAGAATTGCATTCTGTGCACAACTTGTTGAGTACTTTAAGTACTCACCCTTGCCAACAATAACCTCACCAGTTGAAGAGTCTACATCAATCTTTGGAGGAAAGATTCGAGAGGAGAGCGAATGTTTAGGCGCAAGCCTTGTGATTACTGTGGTATCTTGAGGGTTATCTACGTTTTCATTCATTGCGATTTAATATGTTATTGACCTTGCGAGGCATAGTCATGTAAGTTGACCATAAGGTCATTCAACTAGTAGTATGTATCATATGATGTCTTTCATAATATTTCCGCTATGTATGATTGTGATATTTCTTGATGTTGAGCTGTGTGCACTAAGCGTGATCTGGACTAGTGCGGTATACACAGATGGTCGGATTTGCATATTCGGTCCCGACAGAAGTCGTGTCGAGCCATACCGATTGTAGGCCTTGACCCTAGATTATGCAGTCGTCTCTATAGGAACTTCAAAATTATTTTCTAAAGAAAAGAATTAACTTGGAAGAATAATATGTTCTAGACTTATCCTATTCTTCTATTCCTTTCCTAAATCAAAATTTCTCCCTTTTCCCTGCTGAATTTCTTTCTCTCTCCTTCTTTGGATCGAGTTAAAAACCTTATCCGAGTTGTCTTGGTAGTTGGCGTGCCACATCATAGAAGAAAGCATCAAGTATTATTTGTCAACCACGAAGATCAAGAAGGAGGGAATCATCGAGCTCAAGGAAGGAGTAGATCGATGAAGTGTTCGAGTTAGATGACCAATGCTTGAGTAGCGGTTGAGACTCATGTGTGGGAGTCGCGTGCGCTTAAGATAGAAGTGTTACCTTTGTAGGCGGTAGTTTTGTGTGTATAGGTTGAATTGGTTCTTCCTTGATTCTTGAGTGTGCGGTATGTGTTGCGAGCTTTTAGGCTTATATAAGCAACCATACCAAGTTAGTAATATTGTTTGCTTTAGTTATTGGGTTAAACCTATCTCCCCTGCTTTAGGATCCCTGCTTCTTACCTATGCTATTCCCCTCTTCCCTAACCAAGTGAAGCAATCAAGCAGATGGATTAGACTTGAGGAAACTACGAGAATCGTGAGTGAAAATCAATCCGATAAGAACCTCAATAATGGATTTGTTCTTCAACCGTCGATGCAGATGAATATCACGAGTTTGAGAGAGTTTTTGATTGCTCGGACTCAGTTGATGCATGCAATGATGAAGCAGATGCGGAATATGACTAACCAAGCCAATGTCAACGAAGTGCTCCAAGCTGCTACCAATGATTTCCGTCCGTACTCAAGGTTATCAGAATTCATAAGGACTCGCCCGCCGGTGTTTTCAGGAAATGTATTACCATCGGAAGCAGATGATTGGCTCAAGACCATTGAGAGGAAGCTGCTCATTGCTCAGTGTGAAGGCGATGAGAAAGTCCTGTATGCTTCTTATCAGTTACAAGGAATCGCTGCTGAATGGTGGAAGAAATATTGTGCTGTTCATGAAGCCCCGCGGAATATCACTTGGAATGAATTTGTTGTTGCTTTTCGTAATCTCTTTGCCCCACCTGGAGACAGTATGGTCACGGTAAATACGGAGCAGAATACTATCCCTGCACCTTGTTCAACATTTAAGCGTTGCTCTCTAAAGTGCTGTCAACCAAACAAGTCAGAGGATCGTGCATGCATTCGTTGTGGAGAAATAGGACATACCGCTGACGAGCATGCGATTAATTGCTCCAGCTGTGAAGGAAGTCATTCTCTGGGAGAATGTCCTATGAGTGACATCACATGTTACCTTTGTGAAGGCCGAGATCATGGTCGGCTCAATGTCCTCTGGATCCAATAGTTCCGTTGTAATTGACATCGTGAAAGAATCTTCGAGCCGTAGTTGCTCAAGAGTCGTCAAGAGGAGGCGGAACGTCAGTTGCAAAAGAGATGCCGCTCAAAGAGCTAAGGACACAATATCTTAATCCTGTTGACCCTCATCAAGAAAGTAGTAATTGGCAATCACCAACAGCATGTTTCCTGTGCGATGAAGAAGGTCATTGGGCTAGTGAATGCCCTATGAAACAACCAGTTCTGTCGCAACAAGAAGGCAACAATGTACCTGTAGCTGGACAACAGCAAACACGGGTGTGTTATAACTGCCCCAAGGAAGGCCATTATGCTAATCGATGCCCACAAAGAAGACAATCATTGTCTACGGCCATGGATGTTCCAGAAGTTACCTCAGTCAAGTTCATAACACCAAGAGTGGCGATAGAGTTGCGAGAAGTTTGTACGGAGAATCGGTTAAAGAAGAGGCGTCTGAATGAAGACACTGCCCTGGTCGACGAAGGCCCAAGGAAGAGAGGTGGACCTAAGCTTTGTTATACCTGCAATGGGCCTGGGCATTTTGCTAACAATTGCCCTCATAAGAAGGTGATCGCACCAGTGCAAGTCAGTCTCAATTCTGTTCCAGTCAAAAACTTCAGCGCCAATGCCAATCGAGGAAGTTTAGATCGATGATTTTATCCTACGAAAGTGTCATACTCTCGTTGGTAAAAGAAAAGTGACTAGTGATGAATTCCATGTAAAGATTTTCTTGCCTAAATAAATAAAGTAAATATGGTTGAGAGGTTGATACGTGGAGTGTTGGAATAAGAGCATTAATGATAAGGGATGCTTCTGAGTATTCACCTATGTTGACGGTTCGCCTGAAGATGTTGCGTGTGCAATGATGATCAGTTCAGTGGTGTTGGTAAAGCTTGTCAGCCCGAAGATTATCATTGTCAGAAAGTACACTATTGCTTGATCTAACCTAGAATGTGATGGAGTTAAGTTGGAGAAAAGTTTCTAGCGAGCGATATTGGATATCAGACCCGAGATGCTACTCCTGAAATGAATTGGTTGTTCGGACATAAGGCTATCCTGGAGTTTGGTCAAAGAATTGTGTCAGCTAAAAGCCCTGAAAGTGGGAAAATGGAATTTCAAATGACTACGGTTCGTGTTTGCCAGCTGAAGGTCAATAGTGTGGAAGTTGTCAGCTTTGAAGAGGTATCAGTTGTTAGAGAGTATCAAGATGTGTTTCCGAAGAATCCCACCAGATCGAGAGATCAAGTGTGTGATGGAGTTAGTCCCTGGTACAACGCCAAAAGTAAAGAGACCTCATCGAATGCCTATTGATGAGCTAGTTGAGATGAAGAAGCAGACCGAAGAGTTGCTAGAAAGGTGGTTCGCTAGAACCAATTTGTCACCATAGGGAGCACCTGTTTAAAAATGGGAGCTCAGGAATGTGTATCGACTGTCGAGAGTTTAATGAGGTGATGATCAAAAGGGTAAGTATTCGCTGCCCAGGATCGTAATTTGTTTGATCAGTCAAAAAGGGACTGGAGTGTTCTCAAGGATAGATCTTCGATCAAGTTATCATCAGTTAAGAATCTGTGCAGAGAATGTTCTTAGGTCAGAGTTTTCTCGCATTATGGGCGGTGTGAGTTTACGACAGCAGGTATCTGCTAGAATGATCAATGCCATTCTGAATTTATGGACATGACGAATGGAGTTCCATGGGAAATTGGTCAAGCTGTTATGGTGTATAGGTGGGATGTTTTTGTTTACTTCAAGTCAAAAGGAAAGTATGCGGAACAAGTTGGGATTAGTTTTGGAAAGGTTGCTAGACCAATGGTTGTATGCTAAGTTTAGCAAATGTGACTTTTGGAAGGAGAAAGTTGAATTTCTTGTCATGAGATGACTGCTAAAGGAGTTATCGTGGATCCAACCAAAAGCGATGTTACGTGGGAGCAACCGAGACCGCTTAGGCAATTAGGAGAAGAAGTTTGCATGGACGCCGCAGTGCAAAAAGAGTTTTCTGTGATTGAGGAAACGTTTGACGACAGCCCCCGCATTAGTGTTGCTAGATGTGTAGAATGGATTTGATATTTATTGCGATGCTTCAAAGAAAGGCTTGGGATGCGTGTTAATGCAAAAAGGCAAAGTCGTTGCTTATGCGTCGAGACAGTTAAGACCGCATGAAGTGAATTATCCAACGCATGATTTGGAGTTAGCTGCCGTAGTGCATGCTTTGAAGATATGGCGTCATTATCTCATAGGAAATAGATGTGAGATATATACAGACCATAAGAGCCTGAAATACATATTCACTCAAGCAGATCTGAATATGAGACAGCGAAGGTGGCTAGAGCTAATTAAGGATTATAATGTGGAATTCCCTTACATCCCAGAAAAGCCAATGTGGTAGCAGATACTCTGAGTCGGAAGAGCCATAGCGCAAATACGCTGTCAATGGAGGATCAACCAGAACTATGCAAGGAATTTCAGAAGCTAAGGTTGGAAGTCGTTCCGCAAGGAATGGTAGGCTGCTTGGAAGTAAAGCCAACAACGGAGGATCAGTTAGAAGGCGGAAAGATGATGATAAGATTTCTAAGATCAAGGCTAAAAGGAGGAAGGCCTAGCCGTGGATTTCCTCTAGATGAGCAAGGAACCATGTTCTTCAAAGGCGAATTTGTGTCTGGGATAAAAGGAATTGAAGCAGTGATTCTTAAGGAAGCTCACGATTCCAAGTACTCAATTCATCGAGAAAGTGCTAAGATGTACCGGGATTTGAAGAGAGATTTTGGTGGCCTAACATGAGCGTGAAGTAGTGAGCATGTTGCTTTATCGACGTATGTCAAAGAGTAAAAGCCATGCATCAAAGACCCGCTGGTTTATTGCAGCCATTGAAAATTTCGGAATGGAAGTGGGAGGAAATCGGAATGGACTTTATCACCGGTTTACCTAAGACTCAGAGAGGTTACGATTCCATTTGGGTTATTGTGGATCGTCTAACCAAGGTCGCCCATTTTATTTCAGTAAAGACCACTTACTCGGGAGATCGTTTAACAGAGTTGTACCTGTCAAGGATTGTATGTTTGCATGGAGTACCAAAAAGATTGTGTCAGACAGAGGAACCCAATTCACCTCAAGATTTTGGAACAAGTTGCATGAAGCAATGGTTACCCGTCTGAATTTCAGTACAGCATATCACCCACAGACGGATGGTCAGACCGAAAGAGTAAATCAGATTTTAGAGGATATGTTGAGAGCTTGTGCTTTAGCTTATGCTATGTCTTGGGATAAATGTTTGCCATACGTAGAGTTCAGTTACAATAATAGCTATCAAGCTAGCTTGCAGATGTCACCATTTGAGGCGTTGTATGGACGTGCTTGTCGTACTCCGTTGAATTGGAACGAAATAGGAGAACGTTTGGTTTTTGGGCCAGACATTCTCGAGGAAGCAGAAAGTCAAGTCGCAATGATCAGAGAAAGGTTGAAGATAGCACAGTCAAGACAGAAGAGTTACGCAGATAACCGTCGTCGAGATTTGAGTTTTGAACCAGAAGATCACGTGTATCTCAGGGTTACCCCTCTTAAGGGCGTTAAAAGGTTTCATGTTAAAGGGAAGCTTGCACCAAGATATGTTGGCCCGTTCAAGATTCTGAGCCGTCGAGGAGAGGTAGCTTATCAGCTGGAGTTGCCCCAGTCTTGGCAGGAGTACATGATGTATTCCATGTGTCACAACTCAACAAATGTCTTAGAGTGCCAACGGAGCAAACCCCGTTGGATGCAATAGAGCTGCAAGAAGATTTGACTTACAAAGAGCAACCGGTCAGAATTTTGGATGTTATGGAGCGCAAGACCAGAAACAAGTCTATTCGCTTTTGTAGAGTTCAGTGGAGCAATCATTCTGAAAGTGAAGCCACTTGGGAGCGATAAGAAGATTTGAAGTCAGAATTCCCGAACCTATTCTCTAGTTAGCCCTGAATCTCGGGTCGAGATTCTGTTAAGGGGGAGGGAGTTTGTAACATCCCAAAAATTGGCTTAAATATTATTTTATTGCTTAAAAGTGCATTTATGATTTTCTGGAATTTATTTGAATTTTTTGGATTTATTTGAATTAATTTTAAATTAAGTTTATTGCCCTTTTATTCAAATCTATTTAAATCTGTGTAAAGTTAAAATAAAGTTTTGCCAAAAATATTTTATTTAAGTCCAGAATGTCTCAAAGTATTTTTGAGATTTTTAGGATTTTCTGATATTTATTGACTTAAAGCGAGTAATCGAATTACGAATTATTTTATTAACTAAAATATGGAAAAATCGTGTAATAGTCTTTGGTGTGGCCATCTCTGTTACAAGCCGTCCCTGCGCGCAGCCGTTAGGCCAGACTTCTAGAAGCCTTGCGTCGACCATTCGGACCGTGTGATCGGCGGGCGGTCGGTTTAGATCGAGCAGGCGGATCGCGCGAACATCGCGCCATGTGTAGCGAGAGTCATCGTGCTCGCGTGGCCGGCGTGGACTCGCTCCGTGTCATCTCGGCGCGCCTTGAACTCTTCTCCGTTTGTGCGTGATCCGGACTCCTAAGTGCTATAAAGGAGTGCGCATCAAGGCACCGGATCATATCTAGCAGAAGCCCTAAGCTCTCGTCGCGAAAGTGGCTTTTCGTGCGCCGCAATCGGAGTTTTCTCGAATAGCGTCGCCGCTATCGGTTTCGTCGATTGCGCCGTCGTCCGTGGAGTTTGAGGCACGCAACCAGGGCCATTAGATTCGTCTCGGCGAGGAAGCCGTGCGTCGCGCTAGTCTTGTCGAACATCGTCGAAGGAGGAGATCGCCGTGGAGACCGCGCCGCCCGTGAAGAAGTCCTCGCCGCCGTTGTTCGGTGATCTGAAAGCGTTCGACGCGTCATCGGTTTCGCCACGTTGAGGCGTGCGAAGGTACTTTCAACCTCGCCGCCGAGCGACCCTAGGTGTCCGCGCGTCGGCGTCGGCGTGGTTAGCTAGTTAAATGCGCCGTGTGTCGCTGCGTGGCAGCCGGCTCGGATCGAGCGATGATGTGGCGGCGTGGCGTCTTCGGGTAAAGCGGTAGCGTGGCGATCTAGTCGGTAGACGCGGCCCGCATATCGATGACGAACCGCGTGAAAGCGGGTGCGCCGTGGACCAGCGGATCTGTGGACGCAGTCCATGGACCGGTGACCACGTGGCATCGTTTGGTTGGTCTGAATCAGGGCTGATGTCACGCTGACGTCATAAGTCGCTTTTCGATTAAAAAATAAATCTGTTATTTCTAATTTCTGTATTTTTAGTATTTATTTCAAACTTCAAAAGGCTATATCTTTTGCATCTTAACTCGGATTTGAGTGATTCAAATTTCTAAAAATTTGTAAAATTGAGATATATTTAATGGTGAGTTTTATTTTATTTTTGTAGTTCATTTGCTCTCTGTTTTGGTATTTATTTTCTTTTGTCCTTCGGTACGCGTAGACGTTGAATTGTGCGACGCTTCGGAGGAAGATCTAGCAACTCAAGAGCAAGCTCCAGAACCAGATCAGGACCTATTCCAAGGCAAGTTGTGCTTTGATCATGTTGAACCCATGTTTATAAAATTGCTATATTGTTTTACCCTATTGCATATTATTTCAAGTATACAATTGTTTCAAATTAAATTGGGCTTAGCTGATATACCAGATTGAATTATACCCTACCTTGTCATTGTATGCCATGATCCATTGTCACCCTAGATTGGTTAAATATATTTGGTTAATAATTATAATCAACATTGGAGGATTAGTTCGTATTAGTTGCTTAGTCATGCCACGTCATCACATGTGTGAGAATCATTGATAATTAATCTTGATTAATTGAATATGGAACAATATTATGAACTTGTGTGTCATGTGGGATCACACGATGAGATTGAGTTGTTGTGGCGAGTCATGTCATAGCGATGTTGAATTGTTGATGGCACGTGGTGCTTAGTAATCAAGCTGGGTGATAATAATTTAGATTGGGGCAAGTGACAAGGGGCGAGTATGCCAAGGTGGGCCCAATGGGCAGAGGGTATGTGGATGTCTTGCCTGATCACTCTAAGGACTTAACCTTGCAAGCCTTTGACCTGAGTCAATCATGCAACCACATGTCTGGTATGGGCCAGCCTAGCTGATTAATTTGCAATGTCTTAACTTTGGTACTATCTTGGTCGGTGTGAGTTCCCGAGTTATGGTGTAATTCACATGGCGCAAGAGGGGGCCTGGTTGTGGTTTCGGACCCACGGTGTTGAATCCTTAGTGGGTAGTACCGGATTAAGCCAGAGCATTGTAAAGGCTTTGTCATGATCTCTTCGCCGACACACCAAAGGAAGTGTGTTAATTGCATGACACCAAAAGACGATCATGTCATGTGGGTAAAGTGCATAACCTCTGCAGAGTGTGAAACTATTCGGATAGCCGTGCTCGCGGTATTGAGCAATGCTCGGGAATTACAGTTAAGGGTTAGCTTAATTAATTGAACAACTTGGTTGGGATGGCGGGATTGCCATATGAAAGGTTGGAATTTGTCTTAGGATTGGAAACTTGGTTTACTTGAGAAATGATGAATCTATTTACTATTGTTATTTGTTTTACAGTCTTTTCAAATCTATTTATTGTATTTGTTCATAAATGCTGCTTTGTTGCAAAATATCCATGACAGCCTATCCTTTCGAATAAGCCTTGCATATAGTTATGTTAGAATTGCATTCTGTGCACAACTTGTTGAGTGCTTTAAGTACTCACCCTTGCCAACAATAACCTCACGATTGAAGAGTCTACATCAATCTTTGGAGGAAAGATTCGGAGGAGGCGAATGTTTAGGCGCAAGCCTTGTCGATTACTGTGGTATCTTGAGGGTTATCTCGTTTTCATTCCGCTGCGATCTAATATGTTATTGACCTTGCGAGCATAGTCATGTAAGTGGACCATAAGGTCATTCAACTAGTTGTATGTATCATATGATGTCTTTCATAATATTTCCGCTATGTATGATTGTGATATTTACTGATGTTGAGCCTGTGTGCACTAGCGTGATCCTGGACTAGTGCAGTATACACAGAGGGTCCGGATTTGCATATTCGGGTCCCGACATCTGTCCAGGTGAATGCCTGAAGGATCTAGGTAGGTAGTGTCTCCAAGCGGCGATCGAGAAGGATACAGGCGATAGGCCGAATGCAGTTCGGGAAGAGCGTGGTGCAGGCAGCATCACTCATGGCAATATCCATAGTTGAGCCATAGCCTTCAAAATTACGCTCCCCTTCATCATATGAAGCACGAGCAGGAATATGCAGTCGGGCTGCATACTCGACCGAAGAGGAACTGAGAGCCACGTAGTACACCATATAGCGAGGATTCTCAGTATATTGTGCCACATCCAACATCTTGGCTAGCACTCCCTTAATTCCTGTCTCCTCACGAGCATTCGACTCGTAGCATAGGATAATATCCATCTGTTTTAAATAAAGGAAAGATTAGAATTTTTCAATTTAGAATAGGTAAGGAAGATTAACAGATAGTTAAGACAATAAAGAGAAGTATTATTAAAGATATATTTATAAATTAAGCACTAGTTTTTAAGCTTATTAGATTTTCTTTTGACTAGCGGCCATGCTAACTAGGGTTTTCCTACAGTCTGCATGGCTCTGATACCAACTTCTGAGGCCCCCATTTTTGATATTGAATACCAACAATGGGTTCCCTATGCATTCTATACTTGTCCCATGATCTGTGGTTAGTACGCACTGATTACAAATTAAAATCACATCCATACACAATAATATTACATACGCTAAGCTTCTGAGATTACATAATAGTATTACAAGCCAAAAACTTGAAAAGAAGTAGTGAAAACTTTATTTCTCTTGTAGTATGCCCATTCACCCTCAGGCAACAGACAAGGTAAAGTCCTAGAAAAGATCGTTATCATAACCCCCGAATCCTGTATGGTCGTAATGATCATCGGAGTATTCCATATCATCACCTAAAAACAACATTGATAGCAAGATTGAGTACATTGTGTACTCAGCAAGTCTTATAGTGTATCACAGATGCAAATATAAGTAATTGCAGGTTATATCAATGGCAAGGTTTCTATAGTTATTTGCATTGGCAAATTACAGCATAATCATGTACTAGATTGCAACCGGAATTTGTAAAAGAGCATCTATTGTAATAACCAAGTACTAACACAGTGATAAGATTATATCGCAGTCTACCCGACTGATTCAGTCCATTCCCATGTCATCCGCTGACATGAACTATATTTCAAAACACCATTTCCCCATCAAATCATTTTGGAAATATTAAAAATCTAACCATGTGATGACGTTACCAAGTGCCTTTAACCGTAGGCGCGGCTAATTAATTAGATTTACACTCTACAGAGGTGTACAGCTTTACCCACAAGAAATGATCTGCCATTTTTGCTAGGCCAGTTGACACTCTTCCTTTGGGGTGTCGAAATGGTGATCATGACATAATCGTTACATTGTCTAGACCTAACTTTGCACCAGCCTGAAGACGTTAAATCCTTGTTATGGAGAAGAAACATGACAGTGTATCCCTATAATAAAGTGGTAATGCAAGCAGTAATTCGCTGCGATAGAAGCAGTAAATCCCTGCGATAAAGGTTTCTTCCCATACGAAGGTTCAAGATGATCAAGGGGGTGCTTGCCTTGCTGGTCGTTGTCAGGTATGAAGTCCCGGTCGTCGGCGAGGTCATCGTGTACTAATTCGGGCTCGTTGGATTCTACTCGTCGATCATCAAGAATAACATACAATAAATAGCGAACTAAAATAAGGGCAAAAAGAAGACAGATAGAAAATCCAACTAAAAACTTACTCACCAAAAATAGGAGTGGTTATTAGTAAGATTATGTTCCGTGTATTTGTGGTTATACTGTCTCCTTTTTGTTTATGTTTACTTTTACTATTTTTAGACTAATTGATATCATGTATTTCTTGCTTCATACGAATTATTCATTTTACTTTAACGAATTCTAGATGCTAAAATTATTTGAAGTAGAAAGATTTGTCTTACCGATAACATAAAATAGCATGTTGTTAATAGGATTCAGATGCAAAGCAATGTATTTAAAGACTTTTGAATTAAACATTTATCACCAAACTTCTTGTTGCCATTCTATTATGAATGCATAACATATTAGGTTATTTACTAAATCTTCATGTATTAATTATTAGGTGCAGATATGATCTTGTATGAACACATATGTATGCATTTGCTTATTATGCTCTTCATACTAGAACACAGCCTATTTGCAAAAACCATTATTCATCCAATGTTTTTACCTAGCCTAACATCATACTGTCATCATGCTGAAAAGAAATATGTTTAGCAATCTCCTGAAATTCTTTTCTTATTGATTTATTTGTTATTGCATAATCAAACTAATAATATTAGACTTCAATAGAAAAGACATAAAACAACTAGTTACCCAAATATTTTTATATGAATGGGTTTGTAGAAGAATAAGGATCATGATAAAATTGGTTCCATACAAATTCAACTTTATTTGCAAAGTTTCTACATTTAGTCTACTTTCATATCTACTATTCACCTTTGTATTAAAATATTTTTTTGGAGTAGCTTTTCAAAATATTTTTGCATATTCGAGAAGATCTTGATTTTAGATGAATTTAGAAATTGGTTTCATCACATTTGGATTTCAAATGCGAAAGATATTCAAGTTTGAATCAATTCGGTTCTGGAAATCAAAAGAAAATAATGAAATACGCTTTCAACAATCTGAAAAGGTCTTTCGCTGCGCGCCAGATTGCACATTTAAATCCCGTCGGGTCACAGACAATCCGGGTCCACCCGTCATCGACCTCGATCCGCGCATGCCGTGCAGGCTTCGACCCAGCATCGACAAGGAGCCCACGGTCGATGACTCCAAAGCGAGCGCTTCGGTTTTGGCTCGCCGCCGGTGAACTAGCTCCGGTCAGGAGGAATGGGTAGCACCTACGGCTTCAGCATGCTAATAGCCCAATGACCCTCGGCGACGACCGGAGATGGGACTCCGTCGTGGCCGAGCGGCGGAGGTCATGGAGACATCTTGCGCGGGCGATGAAGGTCACCGAGGTGAATGGATTCTGAGCTAAGCATCTACGAATGCTAAGCATTCCATTTTGGTCTCATAGAAGAACAGAGGCTTGCTGGAGATGCTTACCATAGTCGCCGGTTTTGGGGAAGAAGGGGTCTCGGCGGCGGCAAGTCCGGTTGAAGATACCTAAAAATAACAAAGGGCTTTTGATCACGAGACATCACTGATGCTACTTGCGAAGCTTAATTGAGAAACGAAAGAAGTTACTGACTGAAATCGAGATGATCCCAATTTCTAGGGTTCTTCGGCTGATTCAGAGAAACGAGAAATTAGCGATGCTCAGAGGAGTAGGAGGGATGAAACGAGAGGGGTTTTGAAGCACAGATCTTGGCGTGCTCGGTTCAGTATTTATAGGCCAAGGATTCGCTGTTGAGTAGCCTGTCTCCTGGTGTGAACACGGCGGGGGTTTTGCGGCGCTCGAACAGGAGCTGATATGGACGGCTTTGCTAAAGATCAGAGCAAGGACACGCGTGGCGAAGCTCTGTAGAGGAGGTTTCCTCGAGCGGCGTGGGAGAGCATCGGTGGCGCGAAGCTACAGCTGACGAGCTGGTCTCAGTCACACGCGAAGAGCTCGCCCGGGAGGAGAGGAAGAAGACACAAGTCGTGACTGACAGGTAGGGTCTCCGGATCGGCAGGGCCCGCGCGGCAGGGAGAGAGGAGGAGAACTCTGGTTTTGACTGCAAGAATGCTGAATTGGGTTCACTGAATCCATTTCCAATCTAATAGGTAAATTAATGATAAATTTACTGAGTGTACTAGACCTATATTAGAATCTATCATAAAAATTTCAGACCTACTGGACGCCTGTAGAATTTACAAAAATTCTGACAATGCACTGTGCACAAATTTATGCATTGTTTTTTATATTTATTTATGTACTTATATCTTAATAAAAAATTTAGAAACTTTTTGAAAATATTTATTATGGGTACATTAACTTCCTGTAAAATTTTCATCTTCATATTCTTGATAGTTTGTTTAATAAAATTCTGACATTGAAGTTTCCAGATTTTCAGCTATTCAGTTTTTGAATTTTTATAAATATCAAACCTAAAGATTATCTCCTGAAATGTTTACTGCAGATGAGTCTATCCAGGGAGAAGATAATATAAAAATTTTCACATTGAAATTATGAAAATTTAAATTTATGACATTTTTGCTATTGCTAGTCTTGATTCATTAAATTACCTTTCTTTTCATCTTTTAATACTTTGACATGACTTTAAATTTTTTTAGTATTCTGGATGGCTCCACGAATTTTTCAGGGTTTTTCCTTATTTTTTTATTTTACAAATCTTTTCTTATTACTTATGTAATATTTGGATGATTGGAAAAAGGAATTTTCCCTTTAAGCAATAATCAAAGGAAATCAAGAAACTCAGAGAAAATTCTGAAAAATCAGAAAAAAGGTAAAAATAAAATTTGGTTTAAATATTTACTTGATTTTTTATTTGAACTGGATTGGTAGGATGTTACATCATGACGACCGCGACTCCAATTCAACCAGCAGTGGCCATGCTCGACAAGATGCTGCTCCAGCCTACGGTTGCCCAGCCTATTCCGTTGGCCTTCGTTGGGTACGTTGGCCAACCCAATTCAAGCCCGCTGTTATGGAGCGGTTTGACGGGACTAAAAACCTCGATGAGTTCCTTTCAATCTATTCGACCGTGATTCTGGCGGCTGGAGGGGATGAGGCCGTGGTGGCCAATTATCTCTCGATCATTCTGGACAGTGCAATGCGTACCTGGATTTTCAACCAGGCGCCTGGCTCTTTCTGATCATGGCGCCAGGTGCAGAACGCTCTTCGGTCGAACATCCAAAGCTGCTTTGAGCCCCCTGGAAGGGAGAAGGACCTGGATCGTATCATCCAGGGCAAGAATGAGGCACTTTGGGACTTCGTGCGTCGATTTATCCGTGCGCGAAACTCGATTTCGAGCGTTTTCGATGAGGCCGTCATCAAGGCCTTCAAGTTCGGTGTCCGCGACTAATGTCTCTCAGAGAATCTGGAGATTACAACGAAGCTTGATGTTAACAAGTTGTTTCGGATGGCGGACCGATATGCGAACACGGACAACGCAGTGTGCCGGAAGCGCGACTACGACCATTATTTTCAACGAGGCCAGACCATCCAACACCAAGGGCGATGGCTCAGCCCCGCATGACAAGAAGCGAAAGAGAGACCGCAATAATGGCGACGGCCGACTTCGCATGGTTGCTGCGATGAACAGCGAGCGCGAGGTGATGGAGGTACGGCAACCCGACCAAGAGGTGCCTCGACCTCAACAAGGTCGACCACGATCTCGACAAACACAACGTCGACCTCAGCAGGGACAGCGTCAGGCTGGGCCCCGGTAGGGTGACGCCCGACCTCAGGGCGAAGAAGTGCGGTTTGGTACGACTCTGACAAGTTTTGCCTATTTCATAAGGCCCACGGTCACGATCTGCGAAATTGCTGGCAGAATAGGCTGGACACCTTTTATGATGGGCGTGGAGAGATGCCCACGCTTCCGAAGAAGGATGAGCGACCAGATCGGGTCAATGCTGGTGAGGACTTAGAAGACCCCGACTTGGAGTTTCAGCAGGGTGACCGCCATATCGATTTAATCTTCGGCGGGTCGTCGGCATACTAGCCTCGACGCAAGTTCAAAGACGTCGCGTGAACTGTATATCACGCCACCGTTGGAAAGCCCGCTGACCAGCCCTGTAAATGGGCTGGCGCTCCGATTACCTTCTCTTGGGACGATGCTCCCCCAGGTATGTCCAAGGACCTCAAGACCGCTCTGTCGTGGCCCCGACCATAAGCAACACTGTGGTCGGGCGAGTGATGGTCGATGGGGGCAGCTCACTTAACTTGCTCTTGGCGAGCACATTAGATCGGATGTAGATTCCCTAGTCAAAAATCAAGAGTATAGTAGTTCCCTTCTTCAGCATTGAGCCAGGGAACTCAACCACACCACTCGGGCAAGTGGTTCTACCCGTTACCTTCGGCGGCTCCTCAAACTTCCACAGCGAGCTGATTACCTTCGAGGTGGTCGATGGAGATCTTCCCTACAACGCCATACTTGGCCGTCCGGCGCTGATCAAATTCATGGCGGCAAACCATTATGGCCACCGCTACATGAAGCTCCTAGGGCCAAATGGCATCATAACTGTCCGTGGCGACCTCAAGGCGGCACACGGCTGTGAGGAAAAAGCTCTAGCGCTCGTCGGCATGCTGCCCCGGTAGGGTCCTGAGGTAACCTCGAAGAGCGCTAACCGGAAGGTGATGATTCAACCCAGTGGTCCGACGAAGGCCGTGAAGCTTGAAGAGGGAAATTCGAGCCAGTGCGTTCACATCGCGGCCAAGCTCGAGCCGAAATAAGAACTCGAGCTCATCACTTTCCTCCGCACCAACAAGAACATATTCTCTTGGGAGCCGACAGACATGCCAAGAGTCCTGAGGGAGGTGATCGAGCACAAATTATAGATAAAGCCTGGCTACAAGCCCGTGCGCCAGAAATTACGACGCTTCTCCTTCGAGAAGATGGCGATAATAAGGTTGCACCTCAATAAACTCCTGAAAGATGGCTTTATCCGTGAGATTGATTACTCCAAGTGGCTGGCCAACCCGGTGATTGTGCAGAAGAAGGGTAGAAAATGGAGGATGTGTGTCGACCACATGGGTTTGATGATGAGGATAAAACGGCTTTCATCACACCGTTCGGGACATACTACTACACGACCATGTCATTCGGTGTTCGTAATGCGGGCACAACGTTCCTGTGGCTGATGTTCAAAACGTTTGACCCTCAGATTGGTAGGAACCTCGAGGTATATGTCGATGACATCATCGTCAAGAGTTCCATCGAGGGCAACCACATCAACGACCTTGCGGAGACCTTCGCCAACCTGAACAAGCATAGAATCAAGCTCAACTTCGAGAAGTGCATTTTCGACGTGGCCTTTGGCAAGGTGCTCGACAACATGATCGGGGGCTCGGGAGTAGGTCCGAACTTGGAGAAGATTGAGGCGATCGAGAAGATGGCTCCTCCGACCTCGACAAGGCAGGTCCAGTCCCTCACCGGATGCATGGCTGCCCTCAGCCGGTTCATCTTGAGACTCAGTGAGCGTGGCTTACCTTTCTTCAAGACTCTGTGCAAGCACGGGGGATTTGAGTGGACGTTCGAAGCTCAGCGATCCTTCGACGAGTTGAAAGCGTACCTCTCAAACCCGCCTCTACTCACAACCCTGCGACAAGGTGAAACGTTGCTGCTCTATCTCGCGGCTACGACCTAGGCCATCAGCGTTATTCTAGTGGTCGAGTGAGATGGTCGGCAGCAGCCAATTTACTACGTCAGCGTGGTGCTTCATGGAACAAAAGAGCACTACCCTCAGGTCCAGAAACTGCTTTACACCCTCTTTATGGCTTCGTGTAAACTTCGGCATTATTTCCAAGAACACGCAGTGGTTGTTCCGAGCGGGTTCCTGCTCGGTGAAATGCTGAGGAATCCAAAGGCCGGAGGACGCATCACCAAGTGGGCCATGGAGCTGGCAGAGTTCGACATCCAGTTCGTGGCGCGCACTGCCATCAAGTAGCAGGCGCTCACCGACTTCGTGGTCGAGCAGACGACGGAGCTAGCCTCCAAGCCTGAGGTCAGCAAAGAAGACCCCTGGACCATGTATTTCGATGGATCGAGGTTGTTCGAGCACTCGGGGGCTGGTATCCTCATCATCACCCCCAGGAGACAGGCTGAGGTATGTGATTCGCTTTGGCTTTTCTGCAACTAACAATGTGGTAGAATATGAGGCCCTCTTGGCTGGCCTCCGAGCCTACAAGTCACTGGGTGTGTGCCGGTTGGTTGTAAAGGGTGATTCCCAGCTTATCATCAACTAGTACAACAAAGATTACCAGTGCTCGGAGCCCTCGATGGCCAAATATCTCGTCGAAGTGCGCAAGATGGAGAGGTGGTTTCGAAACATGGAAATCAGACACATGCCTAGGAATGACAACACCAGCGCCAATCTGCTATCAAGCTCGGGTCGTCTGGTGATGAGGTTCCATCGGACGTCATCCTCGAGACTGTAACATCCCAAAATTCGTCAAAATATTATTTTATTGTCATTTGTGCATTTTATGATTTTTCTGGAATTTATTTGGATTTTTCTGGATTTATTTGAATTAATTGCAAATTAAGCGTTTTGACCTTTTATTGAAAACTATTTAAATTTGTGCAAAGTTGAAATAAAGTTTTGCCAAAAATATTTTATTTGAGTTCAAAATATCTCAAAGTATTTTTGAGAATTTTCTTGGAATTTTCCTGATTATTTTATTGCCTAAAACAAATAAAATAAATTTCAGTAATTATTTTAAATGGAAAATCCTTTTAAAAAGCGTATGAACAGTATTGGGCTTGGCCCATATGCTGTTCGTGTGTGGCCCGGAGTAGCGCGGCCCGTTCAACCCATTTTCTAGGAAGGTTTAATCCCTGCCGTTGGATCCGGATCGGATGATCAAGGATGAAGCTTATCGGTTCGGGACTTGGGCAGATCTTCGCCGTTGGAAGGAAATCGTGGACGGTTAGAATCAGATCTTAGCCGCGAGATCGTGATCGGACGGCTAACGTGTGTCGTCGCCATGCCGGACTCGGATGCTGTCGCCGTGTCCGAGCAGGACATCGCCGCCGCGTCGGTTAGGTTTCCTAGCACCGTACGCGGTCGTCGAGGGCTATTTAAGGGGGCCGCAGCTTCTTTGAGGATAGTCGTCGTCTGCCGTAGCGTTTGATCGGAGCTGTTCCGCGAGAGTCTCCGTAGATCGCGCCTGGAAGCTCACCGGAGTTGGTTGCACGCAACGTCGGCCGTTTCATGCCGTTGTTCCGTCGTCTAGCCATTCTTCGCCGCTCGGGTTCCAGATCTGAGTCCACTGCGTCGTGCCATGTCGGTGTGGGGAAGCAGAGTCACCGTTTTGTCGCCAGAACGCCATCACCGAGGTCGTCGTCTCCAAGGCCGGTGGAGTTGCGCCGCCGCACCGCCAACGTCGCGTTGAAGCTTCAAGGACCGTCGGATCTCCAGCGAAGGATCGAGATCGTGCCACGTAAGCTTGGACCTGTATCCGTTAGATGCGATCTGTGCGGTGGATTTCGCGCCGCAGAGATGGACCAATCGGGTGCTGCCGCATGTCAAACGCAGAGGCCAAGGCGCCATAAATCCAGTTCATGGTGGACTCGATCCGATCCATGGACCAGGTCTATGGATCGGGACGCGTGGTAGCATCGGTTTGGTTCAGATCAGGGCTGACGTCAGTGTGACGCAGTAATCTGTTTTTCAATTTAAAAATAATTCGGTTAATTCTGATCTTCTAATTTCTGTAATTTCAGTATTTATTCAAAATTCCAAAGGCTATAACTTTTGCATCTTAACTTGGATTTGAGTGATTCAAATTTCTAAAAATTTGTCAAATTGAGATCTATTTAATGGTGAATTTTAATTGATTTTTGGAGTTCATTTGCTCTCTGTTTTGGTATTTATTTGCTTTCCTCCTTCGGTACACGTAGACGTTGAATTGTGCGACACTTCGGAGGAAGATCCAGCAACTCAAGAGCAAGCTCCAGATCAAGATCAGGACCTATTCCAAGGCAAGTTGTGCTTTGATCATGTTGAACCCATGTTTATAAAATTGCTATATTGTTTTACTTTATTGCATAGTATTTCAAGTATACAAGCGTTCAACCTAAATTGGGATCTAGTTAAGCTACAATTTTGATCTATACCCTACCTTGTCATTGTATGCCATAATGTATTGTCACCCTAGATTGGTTCATTATAGTTGGTTAGTAATAATAATCAACATGGGATGGTTAGACCGTATTAGTTGCTTAGCCATGCCACGTCATCACATGTGATTGAATCATTGATAATTAATCTTGACTAATGGAATATGGAACGATGTTATGAACTTGTGTGCCATGTGGGATAACACGATGAGATTGAATTGTTGTGGCGAGTCATGTCACACAACGATGTTGAATTGTTGATGGCACGTGGTGCTCGGTAATCAACTTGGGAGATATTCACTTAGATTGGGGCAAGTGACAAGGGGCGAGTATGCCAAGGTGGGCCCGATGGGCAGAGGGTATGTGGAAGTCTTGCCTTGATCACTCTAAGGACTTAAACTTGAAAGCCTTTGACCTGAGTCAATCATGCAACCACATGTCTGGTATGGGCCAGCCTAGCTGATTAATTTGCAATGTCTTAATTTTGGTACTATCTTGGTCGGTGTGAGTTCCCGAGTTATGGAGTAATTCACATGGCGCAAGAGGGAGGCCCTAGATGTGGTAACCAGTCCCACCAGTGTTGAAACCTTAGCGGGTGGTACCGGGTTAATCCAACGCATTGTAAAGGCTTTGTTATAATCACTCGCCTTAGTGGTGTTTGGTTGAATCGCGTGGGTAAAGTGCATAACCTCTGCAGAGTGTGAAACTATTCGGATAGCCGTGCTCGCGGTATTGAGCAATGCTCGGGAATTACAGTTAAGGGTTAGCTTAATTAAATGGACAACTTGGTTGGGATGGCGGATTGCCATGTCGAAGATGGAATTTGATTTAGAATTGGAAACTTGGTTTACTTCAAAAATGCTGAATCTATTTATTGTTATTTGTTTTACAGTCTTTACAATCTATTTATTGTATTTGTTCATAAATGCTGCTTATTGCAAAATAGCCATGATAACCTATCCATTGGAATAAGCCTTACATATAGTTACATAGAATTGCATTCTGTGCACAACTTGTTGAGTGCTTTAAGTACTCACCCTTGCCAACAACAATAATCAACAGTCGAAGAATCTACACCTGTGTTGGAGGAGGAGTTTCAAGAGGACGCGAGTCATTAGGGTCTGAACCTTGTCGGTTGCTTGTGGTGAACTGATGAGCTATCTATGTTTTCTACTTGTCGCTGCTTAATTCTTAGCTTATATTTCCAGTCTTGCCCTGCGTGGCTTAATAATATAAGTCGGTCATAAGATCATACACTTAGCTCTATCAATAAATGGAGTATTATTCTATTATCGTTGAGTATGATATGATATGTACCGATGTTGAGCTGTGTGCACTAGCGTTGATCCTGGGACTAGTGCAGTAAACACAGTGGGTTCAAATCGGTGGATTCGGGTCCTTACAGAGGTGGTATCAGAGCATACTGACTGTAGGTCTTGGCCCTAGATAGCATGGAGGTGTCCAGGTTGTGTCCAAAACTATTTTCTAAAGGAAAATTTAAATTTGACTAACAAAACACTCTCGACTCATCTCAGTCTCTACTTCTCACCTTTGCTGAAATTACCGTTTACTTGCCGTTTCGGGTGGAGAACTTATTCAAAGTTCTTGTGAAGCAGATGCCGATCGTTCCGACCTTTGTGGAGTCAGCCGGTGGCTACGCCATGGAGCTGTGGAGAGTTCTTTAGACGCTTGGAGGCTTTTATCGTCCGCTTTACCGAGGAGGCAGCTGGACCATTAAGGGTGTTCACCGAGGATTTGTTTGCAAGCTGATCATCTACGCTCGGGAGAACGAGGAAGCTAGCAGGCCAATCAACATCTCTGCCAGAAGATTCTCGTACGAGGTTGCGATTCAGGAGGTTGCCCGACTTGCTCTTCGCCGTGTCTGCCGCGACTACGCCGACGAGCTTCACGACTCAGTGTTTCGACTTCACCCTGATGTGCAAGCATGCCGTCACCGACGGATCGTGGATGACGAGTGTGCTACTGCGGTACACCTTGTGGAGTTCGCCCTTGCCCAGGAGGAGCATATGAGAGAGACCACTCAGGAGCTGGAGACAGTGTACGAGACACTCAAAGTGACGGAGCAGGAGCTTGAGGAGACCCGTGCTGCAGCCATCGGAATGATCACCGAGCTAGGAGAGGCTCTGAAGGGGGTTGAGGATGAGTTGGAGCGCGTGACCCGAGGAGCTCAGGAGCCAGCTGAGGAGTCCGAGGAGGATCCAGAGGAGCGAGAGTGGGAGCCAGAGGGGAGTGCGGACCCTGTTGTTCTTGAGGAGCGTGAGAGAGTCATCGAGATAGGTTCGCTCCTATGACAGCCCACCCACCGGTGTATGCACCGGATCAGTCTCAGCCAAGGTGGCTGGATCAGTAAGAGTCTGTCTTGGAGTTGTGTTGAGACTCGAGTGTTGAGTCGCATCTTTAAGATTTGTCTTTACCTTTTAGCATACGTTAAGGTTTCATGTTTAGTTTGCTTCTTTGTAATGCTGAGTGTGCAGTATGTGTTGCAAAGCTTGTAGGCTTTTATAAGCAGCCATACCAAGAATAAAAAAAGAATTATTTTAGTTGGGTTAAACTTATCTTGCCCACCCTAGGGATTCTTGCATCTTATCTATGCTACTTCTACCTTTCCTAACCCAAGAGGTAATCAGCAGATGGTGAACACTCGTGGAACCAACGGTGCTTTAGGAAGTGGACTGCGCTAGAATGACAACCCCAACGATGGAGGCAACCCTCAACCACCACCGCTAGTAGATATGCAGAATTTGGGAGCATTTCTCGCCGCACAGACTCAACTAATGCAGACCATGATGCAACAAATGCAACAGATGGCTAACGTGGCTGCAATTAACACCAACCAAGTAAATCAGAACAACAATGGTGGGCCTCGGTCTTTCTCCAAGCTGTCAGATTTCATGAGGACTCGGCCGCAACCTTTGCTGGGAATGTTAATCCTTTGGAAGCCGATGACTGGCTAAGGACTATTGAGAAGAAGTTGCATATCACTCAATGCGAGGGCATTGAGAAGGTGCTCTACGCCTCTCACCAATTGGAAGGAACCGCCGCCGAATGGTGGGAGAATTACTGTGCCGCACATAGAGCCCCACAGGAGATCACCTGGGATGAGTTTACTACCGCTTTCTGCCAATATCATGTCCCAGAAGGATGATGGATCTTAAAAAGGAAGAATTCAGGGCTCTGAAACAAGGAGGCCAGCCAGTGGCCGAGTATCTGAATAGGATTACCCAGTTAGCTCTCTATGCCCCTCAAGATTTAGCGACAGATAAAGCTAGGCAGTCTCGTTTCATGAAGGGACTAAATTCAAGACTGCAGGTGGGACTGATCACCCACAATTTTCCAGATTTTCAGGAACTACTTAATAAGGCTTTGATTTTGGAGGATAAGCGCAAGGAGTTGGGTGAAAACCGTAAGCGCTTGATGACTAATCAGGGTGGACGTCCAAACAACCTACGCCTGAGGATGTCACCACAGCAGCTTGCCGATTCAACCGCCACCGTGAATAAGGCAAAGAACCCTCGCACTCGCCCCGCTAATCGAACTTTCAGACGCCAAAGACAGGCGATAATGCACCGGGAGGAAGTCGTGATGCAAATAAGAGATGCTATACATGCAATGAGCCATGGCACTTCTCTAATAGGTGTCCACAGAGAGGAGGCATCACACCAGTTCGCTTTAATTTGGGAACAACACCTGCCAAGGCACCGGCTTCAGGAGGAAATCGTGCGCCCGGTCAAGCTGGAGCAACCCCTCAATCAACAGCGCGTGGTAGGATCAACCACATCACCACAGATGGAGCTCAAGAGGCTACAGACGTCGTACTGGGTAAGTTTCTGGTTAAGTTAGTACCCGCTACAGCTTTATTTGATTCTGGAGCTTCGCATTCGTTTGTTTCTCAAAGTTTTGCAACCAAGAATGGGTTTAAAGTGGTGAATCTTAAATGTGTGCTATTAGTCCAAGCCCTAGGATCTGAGATTAGATCTAGCCTCGGGTGCTTGGGAGTTAAGTTGCTCATGGATGGGATAGAATTTCTAGCGAATCTTATCTTGTTATATGCACAATCCCTAGATGTTATCCTTGGAATGGATTGGATGTCTAAGCATAAGGCTGTTTTGGATTGTGGCCGAAGGATCGTGACTCTGGAAGACCCTAGTGGCAGGAAGGTAGAATTTCAAGTGACTGCAGTTCGTGATGGGCAGTTAGTGGTCAACAGCGTGCAAGCCATCAGCATAGAGGATGTGCCAGTAGTCAGAAAATACCCGGATGTGTTTCCGGAAGATTTACCAGGGTTGCCACTAGACCGCGATATCGAGTTTGTAATCGAGTTAGCACCAGGGACAGCACCGATATCAAAGAGACCTTATCGGATGCCTATAGATGAGTTAGTGGAAATGAAAAAGCAGATTGAGGAACTGCAAGAGAAAGGTTTCATTAGACCAAGTTCATCACCATGGGGAGCACCGGTATTGTTTGTTCGTAAGAAGGATGGAAGTCTTAGGATGTGCATCGATTATCGTGCACTTAATGAGGTAACGATCAAGAATAAGTATCCATTGCCCAGGATCGACGATTTATTTGATCAGTTAAGAGGAGCCGGAGTTTTCTCCAAAATAGATCTTCGTTCAGGATACCATCAGTTGAAGATCCGAGCGGAGGATGTGCCTAAGACTGCGTTTTCTACGGGATATGGACACTATGAGTTCACAGTAATGTCATTTGGATTGACGAATGCCCCTGCATATTTCATGAACATGATGAATAAGGTTTTCATGGAGTATTTAGATAAGTTTGTTGTGGTCTTTATAGACGATATCTTAGTTTTCTCGAAGACAGAGGAAGAGCATGCAGAACATTTGAAGTTGGTTTTAGAGAGGCTGCGAGAACATCAGCTGTATGCTAAGTTCAGCAAGTGTGATTTTTGGAAGGAGAAAATTGAATTTCTTGGTCATGTAATGACTACTAAAGGAGTTGCAGTTGACCCAAGCAAAGTGGACGCAGTGTTACATTGGGAGCAACCGAAGTCTGTTACTCAGATCCGTAGGGCGGGATACTATCGTTGATTCATAGAGTGATTCTCGACGATTGCTAAACCCCTGACGCAGTTGTTGAAGAAAGAGAAGAAGTTTGCATGGACGCCAGAGTGCGAGGAAAGTTTTATGGAACTGAAGAAGCGTTTGACGACAGCCCCTGTTTTAGTACTACCAGATGTGCATAATGGATTTGATATTTATTGCGATGCCTCAAAGCAAGGCCTGGGGTGCGTGTTAATGCAGAATGGTAAGGTTGTTGCTTATGCGTCAAGGTAGTTGAGACCGCATGAAGCAAACTATCCGACGCATGATTTGGAATTAGTTGCCGTAGTGCCTGCTTTGAAGATATGGCGTCATTATCTCATAGGAAATAGATGTGAGATATATACTGATCATAAGAGCCTGAAATATATTTTCACTCAAGCAGATCTTAATATGAGACAACGAAGGTGGCTGGAGTTAATTAAGGATTATAATGTGGGAATTCATTACCACCCTGGAAAAGCTAATGTGGTAGCCGACGCTCTAAGTCGAAAGAGTCATAGTGCAAATACGCTGTCAATGGAGGATCAGCCAGAGCTATGCAAGGAATTTCAGAAGTTAAAGCTGGAAGTCGTTCCGCAAGGAATTGTAGCTGCACTGGAAGTAAAACCAACACTGGAGGATCAGATCAGAGAAGGCCAGAAAGATGATGAGAAAATCACTAAGATCAAGTCCAGGAAGGACGAAGGCCTAGCAGTGGATTTCACTCTAGATGAGCAGGGAACCATGTTCTTCAAAGGCCGAATTTGTGTACCGAATAAAAGGAGTCAAGCAAGCGATTCTTGAGGAAGCTCACGATTCTAAGTACTCAATTCATCCGGGAAGTGCCAAAATGTATCAAGATTTGAGAGAGAGATTTTGGTGGCCTAATATGAAGCGTGAGGTGGCTGAGCATGTTGCTCTATGCGATGTATGTCAGAGAGTAAAAGCCATGCATCAAAGACCAGCTGGTTTGTTACAGCCGTTGAAGATTCCTGAATGGAAGTGGGAGGAAATCGGTATGGACTTTATCACCGGTTTACCTAAGACTTAGAGAGGTTACGATTCTATTTGGGTTATTGTGGATCGTTTAACCAATGTCGCTCATTTTATCCCGGTGAAGACCACCTACTCAGGAGATCGTTTAGCAGAGCTCTATATGTCAAGGATTGTATGTTTGCATGGGGTGCCCAAAAAGATTGTGTCAGATAGAGGTACCCAATTTACCTCAAGATTCTGGAACAAGTTGCATGAAGCAATGGGAACTCGCCTGAATTTTAGTACAACATATCATCCATGACGGATGGTCGATCGAAAAGTAAATCGATTTTAGAGGATATGTTGAGAGCTTGTGCTTTAGCTTATGCTACATCTTGGGACAAATGTTTGCCGTATGCAGAATTTAGTTACAATAATAGCTATCAAGCTAGCTTGCAGATGTCACCGTTTGAGGCATTGTACGGACGTGTTTGTCGTACTCCATTAAATTGGAATGAAAGCAGGAGAGCGTTTGGTGTTTGGACCGAGATATTCTCAAGGAAGCGAGAAAATCAAGTTGCGATGATCGAGAGAGGTTGAAGATAGCACGATCAAGGCAAAAGAGCTACGCCGATAACCGACGCCGAGATTTGAGTTTGAGCCGAGGATTATGTGTATCTCGTGGTTACCCTCTTAAGGGTGTTAAAAGGTTTCACGTTAAAGGGAAGCTTGCACCAAGATATGTTGGTCCGTTCAGAATTTTAAGCCGTCGAGGAGAGGTGGCCAAGCAGTTGGAATTGCCTCAGTCTTTGGCAGGAGTGCATGACGTGTTTCATGTGTCACAACTTAAGAAATGTCTCAGAGTGCGCAGAACAAACCCCATTGGGACGCAATAGAGTGCGGAAGACGACTTACAAGGAGCGGCCAATGTAATTTTGGATGTTATGGAGCGCAGAACTAGAAGCAAGTCTATTCGCTTTTGCAGAGTTCAGTGGAGCAACCATTCTGAAAGTGAAACAACCTGGAAGCGTGAAGAAGATTTGAAGTCAGAGTTCCCAAACCTATTCTCTAGTTAGCCCTAAATCTCGGGGTCGAGATTTTGTTAAGGGGGGAGGTTTGTAACATCCCAAAATTCATCTAAATATTATTTTATTGTCATTTGTGCATTTTATGATTTTTATGGAATTTATTTGGATTTTTCTGGAATTTATTTGAATTTTTTTGGATTTATTTGAATTAATTGCAAATTAAGCGTTTTGACCTTTTATTGAAAACTATTTAAATTTGTGCAAAGTTGAAATAAAGTTTTGCAAAAAATATTTTATTTGAGTTCAAAATATCTCAATGTATTTTTGAGAATTTTCTTGGAATTTTCCTTATTATTTTATTGCCTAAAACAAATAAAATGAATTTCAGTAATTATTTTAAATGGAAAATCCTTTTAAAAAGCGTATGAACAGTATTGGGCTTGGCCCATATGCTGTTCGTGTGTGGCCCGGAGTAGCGTGGCCCGTTCAGCCCATTTTCTAGAAGGTTTAATCCCTGCCGTTGGATCCGGATCGGATGATCAAGGATGAAGCTTACCGGTTCGGGACTCGGGCAGATCTTCGCCATTGGAAGGAAATCGTGGACGGTTAGAATTAGATCTTAGCCGCGACATCGTGATCGGACGGCTGACGTGTGTCGTCTCTGTGCAGGACACGGACGCCATCGCCGTGTCCGAGCAGGACATCGCCGCCGCGTCGGTTAGGTTTCCTAGCATCGTACGTGGTCGTCGAGGACTATTTAAGGGGGCTGCAACTTCTTTGAGGATCGTCGTCATCTGCCGCAGCATTTGATCGGAGCTGTTCTGCAAGAGTCTCCGTAGATCGCGCCTGCAAGCTCGTCGGAGTTGGTTGCACGCAACGTCGGCCGTTTCGTGCCGTTGTGCCGTTATCTAGCCGTTCTTCGTCGCTCGGGTTCTAGATCTGAGTCCGCTGCGTCGTGCCGCGTCTGTGTGGGGAAGCAGCGTCGCCGTTTTGTCGCTAGAACGCCGTCGTCTCTAAGGCCGGTGGAGTTGCGCCGCTGCACCGCCAACGTCGCGTTGAAGCTTCAAGGACCGTCGGATCTTCAGCGAAGGATTGAGATCGTGCCACGGAAGCTTGGACCTGTATCCGTTAGATGCGATCTGTGCGGTGGATTCCGCGCCGCGGAGATGGACCAATCGGGTGCTGCCGCATGTCAAACGCAGAGGCCGAGGCGCCATAAACCCGGTTCACGGTGGACTCGATCCGATCCATGGACCAGGTCTATGGAACCAGACGCGTGGCAGCATCGGGTTGGTTCAGATCAGGGCTGACGTCAGTGTGATGCAGTAATCTGTTCTTCAATTTAAAAATAATTCGGTTAATTCTGATCTTCTAATTTCTGTAATTTCAGTATTTATTCAAAACTTCCAAAGGGTATAACTTTTGCGTCTTAACTCGGATTTGAGTGATTCAAATTTCTAAAAATTTGTAAAATTGAGATCTATTTCATGGTGAATATTAATTGATTTTTGGAGTTCATTTGCTCTCTGTTTTGGTATTTATTTGCTTTTCTCCTTCGGTACGTGTAGACGTTGAATTGTGCGACGCTTCGGAGGAAGATCCAGCAACTCAAGAGCAAGCTCCAGATCAAGATCAGGACCTATTCCAAGGCAAGTTGTGCTTTGATCATGTTGAACCCGTGTTTATAAAATTGCTATATTGTTTTACTTTATTGCATAGTATTTCATGTATACAAGTGTTCAACCTAAATTGGGATCTAGTTAAGCTACCAATTTGATCTATACCCTACCTTGTCATTGTATGCCATAATCTATTGTCACCCTAGATTGGCTCATTATAGTTGTTTAGTAATAATAATCAACATGGGATGGTTAGACCGTATTAGTTGCTTAGCCATGCCACGACATCACATATGATTGAATCATTGATAATTAATCTTGACTAATGGAATATGGAACGATGTTATGAACTTGTGTGTCAAGTGGGATCACACGATGAGATTGAGTTGTTGTGGCGAGTCATGTCACGCAACGATGTTGAATTGTTGATGGCACGTGGTGCTTGCTAATCAACTTGGGTGATATTCACTTAGATTGGGGCAAGTGACAAGGGGCGAGTATGCCATGGTGGGCCCGATAGGCAGAGGGTATGTGGAAGTCTTGCCTTGATCACTCTAAGGACTTAACCTTGCAAGCCTTTGACCTGAGTCAATCATGCAACCACATGTCTGGTATGGGCCAGCCTAGCTGATTAATTTGCAATGTCTTAATTTTGGTACTACCTTGGTCGGTGTGAGTTCTCGAGTTATGGAATAATTCACATGGCGCAAGAGGGGGGCCCTGAATGTGGTAACCAGTCCCACCAGTGTTGAAACCTTAGCGGGTGGTACCGGGTTAATCCAGCGCATTGTAAAGGCTTTGTTATAATCACTCACCTTGGTGGTGTTTGGTTGTATCGCGTGGGTAAAGTGCATAACCTCTGCAGAGTGTGAAACAATTCGGATAGCCGTGCTCGCGGTATTGAGCATTGCTCGGGAATTACAGTTAAGGGTTAGCTTAATTAAATGGACAACTTGGTTGGGATGGCGGAATGCCATGTGGAAGATGGAATTTGATTTAGAATTGGAAACTTGGTTTACTTCAGAAATGTTGAATCTATTTGTTGTTATTTGTTTTACAGTCTTTACAATCTATTTATTGTATTTGTTCATAAATGCTGCTTATTGCAAAATAGCCATGATAACCTATCCATTGGAATTAGCCTTACATATAGTTACATAGAATTGCATTCTGTGCACAACTTGTTGAGTGCTTTAAGTACTCACCCTTGCCAACAACAATAATCAACAATCGATGAATCTACACCTGTGTTGGAGGAGGAGTTTCAAGAGGACGCGAGTCATTAGTGTCCGAACCTTGTCGGTTGCCTGTGGTGAACTGATGAGCTATCTACGTTTTCTACTTTCCGCTACTTAATTCTTAGCTTATATTTCCAGTCTTGCCCTGCGTGGGTTAATAATGTAAGTCGGTCATAAGATCATACACTTAGCTATATCAATAAATGGAGTATTATTCTATTATCGTTGAGTATGATATGATATGTACCGATGTTGAGCTGTGTGCACTAGCGTTGATCCTGGGACTAGTGCAGTATACACAGTGGGTTCGAATCGGTGGATTCAGGTCCTTACAGAGACCCTAGCCACACTGTCCATTGCCGAACAAGAAGACTCAGTAGCCCTCCTTGAGAGTGTTGCCTCGTGGATGGACCCAATTGTTAAATTCCTCGACCATGGGGAGCTCCCGGCTGACCCAGCCGAAAGCAGCGGAGTTAGGCATCGGGCGAGCTTGTACAAGCTCGTTAACGGACAACTCTATCGTCAAAGCATCCTGGGTGTTTTGACGAAATGTGTCACCCCGGAGGAAGGTAAACACCTGCTCAATGATATCCACTCGGGCCTTTGCGGTGCTCATTCTTCTTTCAGGACAATGGTCTGGAAGGTGTTCCGGATGGGATTTTATTGGCCGATGTCACTCAAGGATGCTCGGGACATTGTCCGCACCTATCGAGCTTGCCAGTACCATGCTCGGAAGACGCACCAGCTGACTTATGCCCTCCAGACCATCCCCCTTGCTTGGCCATTCTCGACTTGGGGCCTCGACAACCTCAGCCCTTTCCCGCAGGCAGTCAGGGGAAAAAAATACTTATTCGTCGCCATTGACACCTTCACCAAGTGGATCGAAGTCGATCCGATTTCGACCATCACCACTCGGGCAATTGTGAAGTTTTTTCACTCGCTCGTGGTCACGAGGTACGGGGTTCCATGAATAATTATCACTGACAATGGATCGCAGTTTACCAACAAGCTATTGCAAGAATACAGCGAAGACATAGGTACCAAGGTCTGCTACACCTCAGGGAGTCACCCTCAGAGCAATGGGGCGATCGAGCGCACCAACGGATAGATCGTCCAAGGAGTCAAGAAGCGAGTCCTCAATGAGCTAGATCAACACGGCCGGGCCTGGGTGGATGAACTTCTCACCGTCCTTTGGTCCATTTGCACCACGACCAGTCGAGCAATAGGGGCTACCCCATTCCAGCTCGTATTCGATGCTGAAGCCGTCATGCCTTCTGAGGTCATGCTGGGCTCCGCTAGGGTCAGCTCAGTCGACCAAGACGACTTCGAGCAAGAACGGTCTCTCGACCTTGCCCTAGCGGAAGAAGTAAGGTGCCTTGTGTTGTTACGATCAGCGCATTACCTACAAGTGCTTCGTAGGCCTGTGTCTCGATCGGTGCGACCTAGTGAGCTCCGCGTTGGGGATCTGGTCCTAAGACGAATCCAGGGCCAGACCAACACCCACAAGTTGTCCTCGAAGTGGGAGGGCCCCTATAGCGTCGTTTCAGCAGACCGCACGGGGCCTTACCAGTTGGCAATGCCTGATGGCAGAGAGCTCGCGAACTCATGGAACATAGACCAGCTCCAGAAATTTTATGTGTAACAATCTTTCTTTGATTTGCAATAAACAACTTTTCCCTATTGTTTATGTTTACGATTCTTCACATGTTTCCTTGCATCTTGAGTACCTTGACCTAGTGTCGTAGTTTTAAGGTTCACCTCCAGGGGATCACATCAATAGTAAGCCGATTCTTATCACATCATGACTACCCCCTGTAGTAGGACTTGAACCGGAGACCACGCCCAAGTGTTCCCGGCCTTGAGATGCCTAAGTCTTTTATATTTCTTTATGTCTCTTGCTCGAGTTGAGTGTTGCAGTCTCAAAGTTCACCTCCGGGGGTCACGTCAGTAGTAAGCTGATTTTCATCGCATCACGACTATTCCCCTGTAGTAGGACCTGAACCAAAGACCAACCTCAAAGAGTTACCTGAGCTCGAGGAAAGCTTACTGCTAGTTCGTTCGAGTTAAGCTTGTTCTCACTCGAAATCATCACTAACAAAGCAATTTCATCTTAAGCCTTTTTCAGGACGAAGGTATTAACTAACCCCGCAGGTCTTAATGATTAAACAAAGGGGACACTTCCTGTGCCCGAGTCCGGCGTTGCTCGGACTCGACCACAGCGGGGGCTAAGATACTGCCCCAGAATACAAGTTAAAAACGAGCTAAGTCTCTTTCATTCAAGTTTGAGCGGTCAAAAGGGAACTTAGTTTCGTCAAAAAGGAATTTCATTTCTTTTTATACATTTACATTTACAAAGTGGGTGCAAGTTGTTATTGCCCCCTCTCCTATCTATTTTCCTACCTACAGGTCGACCATGTCACGGGCGAGCTTCTCCTGCTCGAGTTCGGCAACCCTCGCCCTCAACGTCGATAGCTCACCCTGTAGCCGAAGCAACTCGACTGCGGAATTGGCAGAGCGACTGGGCTCGAATTGGAGTTGGGCCAGGGCACTCTTTCCCGTCCTGGTCGCTCGCTCCAGCTTCTCCTCAAAACCGGCCACCTTTGCCTCAATCTCGGTGGAGGCTTTCGCCAACAGAGAGCTCCGTAACTTGCTTACAAAGCACCTCTACCTCCGTGCGCTCGGTCTCGAGGGCTCCCGCTAATACCGCGCGCTTGGACTCGATGGTTGTCGCCGCCTTCGAGCAAAGGGCTTCGAGAGCCTCGCTCGACCTCCCATGCTTGGCGTTGATGGCTTGCGAGAGCTCAGAGGAGTGGGCCGCGGTCAATCTCTTCACCTCCTCGTGCTCGATCATCAAGTTCTCCTCGAGCTGGAGGATGTACGCCTCATGCTCGTCCACCCGGTCGAAGACCGTTTGGAGCTCGATGGAGTGCCCTTGTAGGCTTTGGAGCCCTTGGGCGATCAGACCCTGTCCCTGCGAAAATCAAAAGGGATTATGATATTGGATAAGGAGGACGGGTTCCAGTACGACTTGCATGTGCGAGCCGATCTTCAAACCTCTAGCGGTGAGGTCCGAGGAGCCGTACGCCCGGCTCAACCACCACGGTCTTGGTTGAGCCCCAGGCCGTGGTTGTGGCGGCTGCGTTGGCTCCCTCCGGTGTAGGGATGGCCCTGTCGGCTGGAGCCTCGACCTGGGCCATCCCGGCCGAAGTGGGTGGAGGCACGAGCGGAACCAAGACTCGTGAGAGGAAAGAGAAAAGGGAAGGAACTGAGTCACGAGTATAAGAAACCATGACTGGAGATTGGAAGTTTCGACATACCTGAGGGAAGATGACAAGAAGATCAAAAAAAGGCGAAAGAAATTAAGCTCGAGCTCGAGTGTTCCCGGGCTCGACGGGGATCGACTTACCACCACGCGGTCAGCCCACTCAACGTGGTGCTTCTTGGGGGCACTGATGTTGCTCGGGGCATCTAGGGCGGACCTCTTGCCCGCCTTCTTTCTCTGGTCTGCCTTGGACAGCGGTAGCATGCGCCTCGCTATCTCCCAAAGTTCTCGTCTCACCTGTGTGGCTGAGCAAAGTTAGTACGAGCTCAAATTGGAACGAGCTCAGTGCTGATAAGAGATGTGTTACCTCACTGCTCCGCCTCAAGACGTTCTTGGGAACGGGGTCGGCGGTGGTGTAGGAGAAGGCCATCTTCCCGAACATCTCCTGCATTCTCGCCACTACCCAAGACTCCATCGGGGCTACGAGAAAAGAGAAGACCATTAAAAAGAGGTTCAGACAAACTCAAGGAAGATCAAGTTCGCAGAAGGCTTACCGCTGGGACTTTCCTGGGTGAGGTCGTCGTCCCCTCGGATCTCGAAGAACGGGTGCATTCTCTTTAGCAAAGGGAACACCCAATTCCGCAGATAGTCGTGGACAATGGCATGGCCGATGAGGCCACGCATCACACAAATGTGAATGGCAGTGAGGGCCTCCTGGTCGGTCGCCGAGTCCTCGGGCTCTGGTGTCTGGTACTTGCTGTCGACAGGGACACTGTTATATGCGAGCGCGCCCCCTCGCCTTTCTTCAGATAGAACCACCTCTCCGTCCACGGACCGAGGGAGTACAAAGTTTGGATTTGGGTCAAGGAAGCCCTTTCCGTAACCGAAAGTAGAGACACACGACCACGGGGTCCTTCGCTGTACAGAACAGGGAGTAGAATCGGAAGAAAAGTGAAGGGGTGGGAAGAATCCCCAAGAATCCCTCGCACATATGAGAGAAGATGGAAAGGAGAAGGATGGAATTGGGTACCAGATTGACTAGCTCGATCTCGCATTGCGCGAGAACAACCGCCAGGAAGTCACTCTCCAGCGTCCACAGCCCGAAGAGCATATAATGCTCGGTGCTAACGAGCTCATCCCGCTAGGGCTACGGCTCGGTCTCTCTGCCCGGCAGACGCCAGGCTGTCGGGTCAGCCATCCCCAGTGCCTCGAGCTCCTTCATCCTCTCTGGGGTCAAGGTGCTCTCTTCCCGAACCTGGCCATTGCTTTTGGGAGGGGTTTTCTCAAAGAAGAAAAGATGGTGGCTAGAGATCAGGAAGACAGGGGGGCAAAAAGTGCTAGGATTCAGAACAGTAAGGAATGTGGAGAAGTTCTGAGGAATGCAATGGTTCGGGATTTAAAAGAGCCCGATTATCAATAGCTGGCGCTGGTTATGCCTCAAAAGGTGCCCCAAGACTGCTAGGGGAGAATGCGAAGCATCGTGAACCGCCCCCTCGGCTTCCCAGCTCGAAGACGAGGCATCAAAGCCCGAGCGTTTCCGGGCACATCTACATTGAAGACCTTCGAACGATCCCGGACCTGAGCTCAAGAGTTTCTGGGCTCGACTAGGAAGTTGACCCCTCCTCAAGGTCATCAGACTCAAGATCATCCCAAGCTTCAGGATCATTCCTTAAGCCTCGGGGGCTAGCTGTCGGGGATCAGTAATCTCTATGGAAGTAAATACACCTCAAACTCAAGGGATGTATCTCTCGAGTTCAAACACGAGTTCTCGGGCTCGAGCAAGTGCTTCCCGAGCTCGAGCATGCGCTTCCCGAGCTCGAGTTCTTGACCAATGAGCTCGAGCTCGAGCAGCAGAATGAGGGCCCAGCTCGACCTAGCAAAATCGGGCTGGACTAGGTTTGAAGAAGCAGACGGTTACCAAGTCAAATAAAGGGCTTTAAAGATGGAGCCAAGGCAAACGTGGAGACAACATTTTTGGGGTAGTTACCACCCAACTTTACTGTGCCCTGTATCTGAGTTTGGCGCCACGTTTCCGAGTTCTCTGGACAATGCCGTTCCTTGTAACGACCTGTAATAGAGATATAAACCTTCCCTCACACAGAAGAACGAGAATAGAGACAACATAGAAAACACCCCAGACACTCTCGAGCACAACTGAGCTTGAGCGCCCACTGTATTCACCTACAGAACACCAAGTGTTGCATACATCTATCGCCTCAGGGCAAAACTGGAGTAGAGCTATTACCCTCGTCGGGGGCTCGAACCAGTATAATTCTTGGTGTCTACCCTCTCCTTTCTCTCCAAGCTCCATCAAACTCAAAACCGTCCTCCGAATGAGCATGACTTAGTCTCCATCCTCATCATCCCCTCATCCTTCTTGCGGTCAGGCGATCCCGATCGTCGACAAAAAGAGGCACACGAAGAACAGGGAAGACAAGAGGAAGAAGAATCAGAAAGAGAAGAACTACCAGCATGTGTATTTTTCTCCCTCAGCACGGCTGCCTCAATCATGGGGGCCTCAAAAGAAATGCAAGGGGCATTTCAAATGCTAATGGTCTAGACCTCAAACTTCTTCCTAAGTTTGACTTGGATTTTATCCAAGTCCCCCTCAATCTCAGCACATCGCAAGCAACTTTCTTGTGACTTAGCTAGTAAGTCGATAGCAAGATTAGCACACTTGATATTTAAAGATTCATTGTCAAGTTTTAGTTGCCTACAACCCTCACATGAGCTAACTGAGTCCTTAGAAGCTTGCCTTTCAAGTTCATCGTTTCTAGAAGAAAGCTTCCTAAGGTGATCGCTCATGGCATTAATTTCAGCAAGCAATTTAGGTCAATTTTGACATGAAGGAGTAGAGTGAGCATGAAGAAAACTAGCCTCAATAGGGATAGCATCAACATAACTAGTGCTAGCATTCTTCAACCTAAGACCATCAAGTTCAGCATGCACACTATCATGTATGGTCCTTAGATTCTCTAACTCCTCAAGCAAGGCATCCCACAAAGAACAGTCATCGGTGACTCAGGAGGGAGAAGATCTAAGGGAAGCTAACTCCCGAGTAAAGGTACCTACTTCCTTCTCATACACCTAGCTCTAGATCTAGCATGAAATTTTCCTAATTTGAAGAAAGGTTCATTGAGCTCGTCATAGGAGGGTTCCTCGTCTGAGTCGCTATAGAGCTCGGAGTCGCTGATGCTGTAAGCATCTGCCATGAAGCACATGCCGGTGAAGTCATCGTCGCCTTTCTTCTCTTACGGTTCATCCTCACCCTTGTCACTCCATGTCTCCGTGTCAGAAAGGTGATGTCGTCAAGCGCGGCGAGGATGCGGTGGAAGAGCTTATTCTTTGAGAAGTTGCGGTACTTCTTCTCACGCGCTGCCTCGCGAACTGGAGGCTTCCTGTTGCGTTTCTTGTCAATGTAGTCGTTCTTTGCTGAACCGCCGGTGTCGTTCTTGGCCTTCTCCAGTTTGGGGCAATTCGACCGAATGTGGTTGGGGCCACCACATTCGAAGCAGGTGATCATGCCACCTCTCTTTCTCTCTCTCACCCTCTTTTATGCATGAGAGAATTTCTAAGCTAAAAGAGCAAGCTCATTTTTTAAAAAATTTCCAGTTGGTCATCGCTTAGCTCGCAAAGGGTGGAGAAGGAAAAAAAACAGAAGGATCAGAAGAAAAAGATCCAATGAGATTGGTGACCAAAGCCATCAACTTAGATTTCGTCTTTCGAGAGACAACATCGATCTCATGAGTCTTGAGACGGGAATAAAGCTCGCGAAGAGTCAGAGTCAACAAGTCAGTGGTGTCCTTGATGGTGGTCACCATCATCTCCCAAACTCTAAGATCGAGTGCAGTCAAGAAATGACGAGCATTATCTGAGTCAAGAATATATCCAACCAACTGCTCAATGATCATTCAAAAGCTTAGTAAAGCAACTGAAGCACTCATCAAGACTCTGACCAGCGTGTTGTTCAAATATGTTGTAATCACGCTTGAATTGGTCCTGACCCATCGTCTTAATTTGGCTAGTGTCCTCATGATAAGCATCGAGGGTCACCCAAATCTGTTGAGTAGAACGGATGTGAGAAATCCTATCATACTCACTGTGGCTAAGACCCTGTATGAGGATGTTTCTTGCCTTAGCGTTCGCCTCAACGTCAACCATATTGCTAGCCGTGACGTTTTCATCAGCAGGAACCTCATACAGGAGTTTCACCTTCTGCCATATCAGGAAGCCCAGGGCAGTGATGTATGACTCCATCCGTAACTTCCAAAACAGAAAATCAACTCCAGAAAAAATATGAGGCTTCGTGGAATACTTGTCCATCACCATGGCTCTTGAGACCGGTCAAGATCTATGTAAGAGCAAAACCGGCTCTGATACCAATTGAAGGATCGAGATGGCGAACAGAGGGGGCGGGTGAATTGTCGCAGTTTAAAATTCTCCCCCAAAAATAATCCGAACAAGCCTGCGAAGAAAATACACAAAAAGAACCAATCAAAAAGAGCCTATTGCTATCTGGCCAGTGCTACCGCAGGAGGGCCGATAGCACCACTCGAGGAGCGGTAGCACGGGGCTCAAGGATAGCTGAAAAACAGATTGAAAAATCAGCACAGCCTAGATGCAAATTTCAAAGAATCTTTTGATCGGTAAGATAAAAACTCACAAAACTTGGTAGATGTGATCCTAGGGATGTCAGGAACTTATTCCAACCTTCAATCGCAAGGATTGACGTCAAAGTTTCGACCTTTTTGCCCGGGAAGGAAGAACAGACCAAGTTTACGAAAGAACTCGAGAATTCGACCTAAGGCTTGCTCGTGGGGTTTCGATGATCAAGATGATCTTTGAATAGCTTCCCACTTGTCACAGAGAGCAAAAGCACAAGTCACACACACTACAAATGCAATCTATAAGAATGATTCAATTAAGAATACAAGATCAGTTTCTTTCAAGAAAAAAATGCATTGATTGCCTAGAAGATTGGGATATGATCTGAAGAAGATTCATCCATCAATCAACATCCTCCGCATAAAAAGCAAAAGCATTTAGAAGGAGATGAGGCAAATCCAAAAGCATGTAGAAGGAGGGGAGACAAATCCAACTTGCATGAAAGCAAATTGCAAGAATATAAGTGCTGAACTTAAATGCTGAATTTAAAGCATAATGTAAATGCACAAAAAAAAATCAGACTTAGAATTTAAACTTTCATTTATGGAAGGGAGGTTTACAAAGCCTCACAACAAAGTAGGCAAAGCTCAAAGGAGCACAAAACCTCTAAAACATTCAAAGAGGAGAAGGCTACCCCTCCCCCTCTATTTATACTACTCTTGGGCACCTACCACCCTTGGAAGAGCCTCTAAACCATAGATCACTCCATCAAGAGCTAGGATTGACCCACTCACACAACCATGCAAGGGCTATTCCAAAACCCACCAACAAACCGGGTTTTCTTGCATGGTTTTCAAATCATACTACCTAGACCTGCTAACCTATCAACTAGACCGCAATCCGATAGCCCTCATTGATCTGAGCAGGGTCTAACTAGCATCACATCCATTCCTTGTCTTTTTGGCTTGCACGAACTCCGTCTCCGATCATCTTCCGGCGATCCCCGACCGTCTGGACCTCCGACGCTCCTTGCCTAGTCTCGGTCATCCTCCACCTCACCATGACCTAGCACCATCGTCCTGCAACCATTAAAAACAAGAAAACAACACATAGCATTGTCCACAAATCAAAATTCAACTTTGTTCATCCTGGCCGGTGCTACCGCCCTCAGGCCGATAGCACAGCCCATAGTGGACCAGTGCTACCGCCCCTAGGCCGGTAGCATCACTCTATGCTAGACCAGAAAATACCCTTTTTGGAATTTTCACACCGCTCCAAGAGCCGGTGCTACTGCTCACTCGGTAGCACACGGTTAGCATGGCAGGTAGCACCACCCAGCAAAATCCTCTAAAAACACCCTCTAGAAATATCACATTAGCCATTTGGTTCGGTGCTACCGCTCGCCCGGTAGCACCGGGCTACCATGGCCGGTAGCACCGGGAAAATATAGAAGACTCAAATTGCTTCAAATTTCAATTCTAATTCAAATCAAACTCAAACTAAATCATACCAAGCTCAAGTTTAGTCAAAATACTCATCACAAACCTGGGTAGACCTCCACATGGTCCTTTCAAAAGCACCCAAGAATACCTCAAAAAATCATTGACAATGACAAGAACATACCACTTCCCACTCGCTGACTTCACTCTAGCTGGACCAACAGTGTCCATATGTAAAAGCTGTCCTAGTGCATCAGTCATCACAACTATGACTGGAGGATGAGAAGCAGCAACCATCTTGCCATGTCGGCAAGGAGAGCAAACTGAGTCTTTGACCATCTTGAGTTTAGGTAGACCACGAATGAGATCGTGGTTGCTAACGCGGGTCAAATGGTTGAAGCTGATGTGACCTAATCTCCTATGCCAGAAGGAGAGATCAAGGGACTCAGAAGCAATCTAACACCGAAGAGAGTCTCCAGAAGAAGCAGAAAAATCAGCACAGAAGACTCTTCTAAATCTAGAAATCCCGCAAACTAACTCCCCTGATGAATCAAGCATTCTAAAGGCACTACTCTTAAAACATACCTCGGAAGAGTCATCGAGAAGCTGAGAAACAGAAAGAAAATTGTATTGTAGCTTACTAAGGCAACATCCTTAAGAATGAAATTGTCATAAATGCAGATGATACCTTTGGCAATGACTCTACCTGATGAAGCATCTCCAAAGGTGATCAACTCATCACCGGGAGCCTGGACTAGGGAAGAGAACCATCAAGAGTCTCCGGTCAAATGATGAGAACAATCGGAGTCAACAATCCAAACCTCTCCTTTCCCCATCCTACGGACCTGTGTCAACGAAAAAGAAAGAGGCAACTTAGTACTGGGACAAACAAGAGCAGATCTTAACACCCAATACTGAATCACATGACGTCTCGAAGTACTAGTCACAGAAGCAGAAGACCGGACTAGGGAACAGAACCATCTAGAGTCTTTCTAACGCTTTACTCTCACAAGACCAGAAGCAGCACTAGTAGAAAATCTGGGAGTTGAAACTAGGTTGGCCCAGCATCATGCAAAGGCTTGACCATCCTAGTGAGGCTACCCAAATGTCCTACCAGAAAACAGCTCACACCGCTAATATCTACCTCTATGAGAAACGCAAGGGATATCAAAAGGACGATGGAAAGACTAACGAAGAGCAAATCTAGGACGAAAACTCGAATGAACAGCATGAAATCCATCTCCTGAATGCTGCCCAAAAATAGGCGACTCCATAACCTATCTAGCAGCAGTGTGTGCCTTAGGAGCACTCAGAGTATAGGGATGACCCTGAATACCCTTGACATTTAAGGATTCATTGTCAAGTTTTAGTTGCCTACAACCCACACATGAGCTGACTGAGTCCTTAGAAGCATGCAATTCAAGTTCATTGATTCTAGTAAATAGCTTCCTAAGGTGAGTGCTCATGGCATCAATTTCAGAAAGCAATTTATGGCAATTTTCACACGATACACTAGTGTGAGCTTGAAGAAAACTAGCATATACAGAAATAGTATCAATAGAACAAGTGCTAGCATTCATCAACCTAAGACTCAAGATCAGAAACCACACTGTCGTGCTTAGTCCTTAGGTTCTCAAGCTCCACAAGCAAAGCATCGCAAAGAGTACAATCAGCAAACTCTCAAGATGGACATGATCTAAGAGAAGCTAACTCCCGAGTCAAGATACCTACTTCCTTCTCTAGCTCCATACACCTAGCTCTAGCTCTAGTATGAAATTTCTCTAATTTGCAAAAAGCTTCATTGAGCTGGCCATAGGAGGGTACCTCGTCCGAGTCGCTGTAGAGCTTGGAGTCGCTGATGCCATTGGCGTTCGCCCTGAAGCACATCCCAGTGAAGTCGTCGTCACCTTTGTTCTTCTCTTGCGGATCATCCTCGCCTTCGTCGCTCCAGGTCTCTGTGTCAGAGAGGTTGATGTCGTCGAGTACGGCTAGGACGTGGTGAAAGAGTTTCTTGTTCTTCGAGAAGTTGCGGTACTTCTTCTCATGCGCTGGGTCGCGAGCTGGAGGCTTCTTATAGTTGCGGTTCTTGTCAGTGTAGTCGATCTTTCCCGAATCGCCAGAGTCGTTCTTACCATTCCCCACCTTGGGGAAGTTTCCTCGAATTTGGTTGGGGCCACCACACTCGAAGCAAGTTATCATGCCACCTCTCTTCCTCTCCCTCACCCTCTTGTAGGCATAAGAAAATTTGCGAGCTAGAAGAGCAAGCTCACTTTTTGGAAATTTTTCCAGCTGTTCATCGCTTAGCTCACAAAGGGCGAAAAGAGAGAAAACAATTGAAGTCTCAGAAGAGGATCTAGTGGGATCGGTGACCAAGGCAATCAACTGCGACTTTTTCTTACGAAACACAACGTCGATCTCATGACTCTTGAACCGGGAGTAAAGCCCGTCAAGAGTCAAGGTTGATGGGTCTGTTGTGTCCTTGATGGTGGTCACCTTCATCTCCCAAACCTGAAGACCAAGTGTGGTAAAGAAGTGTCAAGCGTTCTTCGATTGAAGGTATGTGCAACCAACCGCACAGAGATTGCTCAAAATCCTTGTAAAACAACCAAAGCACACATCAAGGGTCTCACCAGCGTGCTGTTCAAACTTGTTGTAGTCATGCTTGTACTGATCCTGTCTTACTGTCTTGATTTGAGTTGTGCCTTTATGGTAAGCATCGAGGGTCACCCAGATCTGGTGAGCGGATCGTAGGTGAGAGATCCTATTGTACTAATTGTGGCTAAGGCCCTGGATGAGGAAGTTTCTTGCCTTAGTATTTGCCTCAACATTAGCAATATTGTTGGCAGTGAAGTTTTCATCGGCAGGAACCTCATACGGGAGCTTCACCTTCTGCCAAATTAGGAAGCCCTAGGTAGTGATGTACGAGTCCATTCTTGACTTCCAGAAGAGAAAATCAACTCCAGAAATGATAGGAGGCTTGGTGGAATATTTGTCCATCGATATGGTTCTTGAGACCGATCAAGATCTATGGAAGAGCAAAACCTGGCTCTGAATCCAATTGAAGGATCGAGATGGCAATCAGAGGGAGGGTTGAATGATCGCAAAATAAAATTTTCCCTCACAAAAAGATCCAACCAAGAACCTAACTTCATTGAAGCAAAGTGGAGAACACAAAATTCAGAATTTCTGAACTACGGGCGGCACTACCACAAAATATCACCGGTACTTCTGGATGAATAGTAGCTCGGCACTATCGGGGGTAGTGTAGCAGTACCTATCCCAACCTTCAATCGCAAGGATTGATGTCAAAGTTCCGAACTTTTTCCATTTTGAGGAAGAGTGCACAAGAACGAGTATAAAAACAAAAACTTGGCCCTCAGCTAGCTTGTGGGTTCTTGATGATCAAGATGATCCTAGATGGCTTCTTACATGTCATAGCAAGCTAGAACACAAGTCAAGAACACCAAAAACTCGATCTTCCAAGAATGATCATCTAAAGAGCAAAAGATCGGTTTCTTGCAAGGAAGAACACAAGATTTCCCTTGATGATTGGGATATGGTGTGAAGAGGAGTCATCCATCAATCATACATCCTTAGCACAAGAACCACAAGCATTTAGAAGGAGGGGAGGCAAATCCAAATGTGCAATAAGTAAATTGCAAGAATATAAATTACGAAATTTATAGACTAAATTTAAAGCATAATGTAAATGCGTAAAATAAATTCAGAGATGAGTAAATGAAGCTTTCATTTCTGCAAGGGAGGTTTACAAAGCCTCACAACTGTAACATCCCAAAATTTGAGCTTTGGAATGTTTGAATTTGAAAACATGAACCATTTGCATTTCCTTGAATTAGTTAAAGCTTAATTTGAATTTTCTAATAATAACAAGATTTAATTTGATTAATACATGAATCAAACAAAAGATTTCCAGTCCTAGTTGTGTTCATTATGCTTTAATGTAACATCCCAAAAATTTGCCCAAAAAGTATTTTATTGCTTAAATGTGCATTTATGATTTTCTGGAATTTATTTGGATTCTTCTGGATTTATTTGAATTAATTTTAAATTGAAATATATTGACCTTTTGCTTAAAACTATTTAAATTTGTGCAAAGTTAAAATAAAGTTTTGCCAAAAATATTTTATTTTAAACCAGAATATCTCAAGGTATTTTTGAGATTTTTCTTGGATTTTTCCTGATATTTATTCTGCTTAAAACTGATTAATTGAATTACCAGAATTATTTTATTAATTAAAATCTGGGAAAATCTTAGAACGATGTCGGGCCGAAGCCCAACATTGTGCCTTCGTGGCCTAGCGCTGTGCGGCCGGTTTTGCAGAACCGTTGGATTTCCATCCGACACTTACGATCAAAGCCGAAACCCTAAAGAATCTTGGGCGTCCATTTCGTGTACGCCTCGGATTCTTCCGCGTCGATTGCTTGGTGGCCGTCCGTTGCGACACGTCGAGGGTCGGATTGCGTCGTCTCCGTCGTGTCCGACTGGGACTCCTCAGCCGCGCCTTCTCGGCGTTCGCAAAAGACTCCGCCTTGGGCGCCCCTTCCGATACCCCTATAAAGCTGTGATGCGGCGCCCGAGGTTCTTCGTCAGCAGCCGCGCACTTTGGTCGGACCCGTCTGGCGAGGAACGTCATGGTGAGCGCAAGAAAGCTCATCAGAGTCGAAGCTTGTAGCCGCCATGGTTTTTGCCGTGAATCGTCGCCGATCCGTTGTCCTCCGCCGCCTTGATCCCGGATCTGAGCTCGCCGAGGTGCACCGCGTCAGTTGCGCCTTTTCTTCACATCGGAATCGCGCCGCAACGCCGCTGCCCTGGTCTTCTTCTTCGCTGCCGGTGAGGTCTCGCCGTCGCGCCTCCATCGCCAGATTCGTAAGCTCTGGGCCGTCGGATCTAAATCCTTCGGTTGGCGCGCTGCCACGTCGCGACTAATCGGTGACCGTCCGATCTGTTTTCTGCAGGTCAGATCGAGCCGCAGGGTTGGGCCAATCGGACGCAGCCGCGTGTCGAGCGCAGGCGCCGAGGCGTCGTGGACCAGATCTGCCGTGGTCCAGCGCTACGCCGTGGACTCAGTCCATACACCCGAGACACGTGTCGCGTTCTGACTGGTTCCAGATCAGGGCTGATGTCATGCTTGCGTCATAATTGCGTTTTCAATTGGAAAATAATTCGATTGGAAATTCTGCAATGCAGACATCATCATGAGGTCACGCTGACGTTATAAATCGGTTTTTCAGTTTAAAAATAAATCTGTTAATTCTGATTTTCTAATTTTTGCAATTTCAATATTTATTTGAAACTTCAAAAGGCTATATCTTTTGCATCGTAACTCGGATTTGAGTGATTCAAATTTCTAAAAATTTGTCATATTGAGATCTATTTGATGGTGAATTTTATTTGATTTTTGGAGTTCATTTGCTCTCTGTTTTGGTATTTATTTGTTCTTCTCCTTTGGTACGCGTAGACGTTGAATTTTGCGACGCTTCGGAGGAAGATTCAACAACTCAAGATCAAGGTCCAGAACAAGAATAAGGGCTTTTATAAGGCAATTTGTGCTTTGATCATGTTGAACCCATGTTTATAAAATTGCTATATTTGTTTACCCTATTGCATATTATTTCAAGTGTACAATTGTTTCAAATTAAATTGGGCTTAGCTAATATACCAATTTGATCTATACCCTACCTTGTCATTTGTATGCCATGATCTATTGTCACCCTAGATTGGTTCAATATAGTTGGTTAGTAATTATAATCAACATGGGATGGTTAGTCCGTATTAGTTGCTTAGCCATGCCACGTCATCACATGTGTTGGAATCATTGATAATTAATCTTGATTAATGGAATATGGAACAATGTTATGAACTTGCGTGTCATGTGGGATCACACGATGAGATTGAGTTGTTGTGGCGAGTCATGTCACGCAACGATGATGAATTGGTGATGACACGTGGTGCTTGGTAATCAACTGGGTGATAATCATTTAGATTGGGGCAAGTGACAAGGGGCGAGTATGCCAAGGTGGGCCCGATGGGCAGAGGGTATGTGGATGTCTTGCCTTGATCACTCTAAGGACTTAACCTTGCAAGCCTTTGACCTGAGTCAATCATGCAACCACATGTCTGGTATGGGCCAGCCTGGCTGAGTAATTTGCAATGTCTTAATTTTGGTACTATCTTGGTCGGTGTGAGTTCCCGAGTTATGGAGTAATTCACATGGCGCAAGAGGGGGGGCCTAGTTGTGGTTTTTAGACCCACCAGTGTTGAAACCTTAGCGGGTAGTACTGGGTTAAGCCAGAGCATTGTAAAGGCTTTGTCATGATCTCTCCGCCGACACACCAAAGGAAGTGTGTTAACCCGAAAGGCACCAAGAGACGATCATGTCACGTGGGTAAAGTGCGTAATCTCTGTAGAGTGTGAAACTACTCGGATAGCCGTGCTCGCGGTATTGAGCAATGCTCGGGAATTACAGTTAAGGGTTAGCTTAATTAAATGAACAATTTGGTTTGGATGGCAGGATTGCCATATGGAAGATGGAATTTGATTTAGGATTGGAAAACTTGGTTTACTTGAGAAATGCTGAATCTATCTATTATTGTTAATTGTTTTAGAGTCTTTGCAATCTATTTATTGTATTTGTTCAGAATGTCGCTTTGTTGCAAAATAGCCATGAGAGCCTATCCTTTGGAATAAGCCTTGCATATAGCTATGTTAGAATTGCATTCTGTGCACAACTTGTTGAGTGGTTTAAGTACTCACCCTTGCCAACAATAACATCACCGATTGAAGAGTCTACATCAATGCTGGAGGAAAGATTCCAGGAGGAGACGAATGTTTAGGGCGCAAGCGTTGTCAGTTGCCTGTGGTATACTGAGGGGTTGTCTACGTTTTCAATCCGCTGCAGTTTAATATGTTATTCAACCTTGCGAGGCATAGTCATGTAAGTTGACCATGAGGTCATATAACTAGTAGTATATAATATATGATGTCTTTCATAATATTTCCGCTGTGTATGATTGTGATATTTACTGATGTTGAGCCTGTGTGCCCTAGCGTGATCCTGGACTAGTGCAGTGTACACAAAGGGTCCGAGTTTGCATATTCAGGTCCCGACAGTATGGTATCGAGCCATCTTGATCAGAGGCCTTGACCCTAGATAGTCTGGTCGTCTCTATAGGAACTTCAAAATTATTTTCTAAAGAAAAGAATTAACTTGGAAGAATAATATGTTCTTGACTTATCTTACTCTTCTATTCCTTTCCTCGTCAGAATTTTTCCCTTTCCCCTGCTGAATTTCTTTCTCTCTCCCTTGCTGGATCGAGTTAAAAACCTTATCTGAGTTGTCTTGGTAGTTGACGTGCCACACCTTAGAGAAAGCATCAATTGCTCGCTGTCAACCCTGGAAATTATGAAGGAGGGAATTATCGAGCTCAAGGATGGTGTAGATCTATGAAGTGTTCCAAAAGCTAGAAGACCTATGCTTCGAGTAGTCAGTTGAGACTCATGTGTGGGAGTCGCGTCTGCTTAAGATAGAAATGTTACCCTTGTAGGCGGTAGTTTTGTGTGTATTGGTTGAATTGGTTCTTCCTTGATTGCTGAGTGTGCAGTATGTGTTGCAGAGCTTTTAGACTTATATAAGCAACCATACCAAGTTATTAATATTGTTTGCTTTAGTTATTTGGCTAAACCTATCTCCCCTGCTTTAGGATCCCTGCTTCTTACCTATGCTATTTCCCTCTTCCCTAACCAAGTGAAGCAATCAAGCAGATGGTTCAGATTCGTGGAAACAACATAATCAGTGGCAGCGAAAATCAATCCAAGGAGAATCTCAATAAAGGATTAGTTCTTCAATCGTCAGTACAGATGGATATGCAGAGTTTCAGAGAGTTCTTGACTGTTCATACTCAGTTGATGCATGCAATGATGAAGCAGATGCAGAATATGACTGACCAAGCCAATGTCAACCAGGTGTCCAAAGCTGCTACCAATGATTTCCGTTCCTACTTAAGGTTATCAGAATTCATAAGGACTCGTCCGCCGACGTTTTCAGGAAATGTGTTACCCTCGAAAGCGGATGATTGGCTCAAGATCATTGAGAGGAAGCTGCTCATTGCTCAGTGTGAAGGCGATGAGAAAGTCCTATATGCTTCTTATCAGTTACAAGGAATTGCTGCGAAATGGTGGAAGAAATATTGTGCTGTTCATGAAGCCCCGCGGAATATCACTTGGAATGAATTTGGTGTTGCTTTTAGTAATCTCTTTGCCTCACCGGAGGCGTATGGTCCGTAAAATACGGAGCGTAATACTATCCCCGCACCTTGTTCAACATCTAAGAGTTGCTCTCTAAAGTGCTGTCAACGAAACAAGTCAGAAGATAGTGCGTGCATTCGCTGTGGAGAGATAGGACATACCGCTGACGAGCATGCGATCAATTGCTCCAGCTGTGAAGGAAACCATTCTTTTGGAGAGTGTCCTATGAGTTACATCACATGTTATCTTTGTGAAGGTCGAGATCATGTTCCACCAATGTCCCTTGATCCAATAGTTACCGCCAGAACTCAAGATCGAGAAAAGAATCTTCGAGCCGTAGTTGCTCAAGAGTCGTCTAGAAGAGGCGAACGTCACCGCAAAAGTGGTGCCGCCAAGAGCTAAAAACACAATACCTTAATCTGTTAGCCTCGCCAAGAAAGAAGTAATTGGCGCCACCAACAAAGATGTTTCTGTGCGATGAAGAAGGTCATTGGGCTAGGGAATGCCCTACGAAGCAACCAGCCACGACACAAAGAAGAAGACAATAATGTACCAGAGGCACAACAATAACACGGTGTGTTACAACTGCCACAAGGAAGGCCATTATGCTAATCGATGCCCACAGAGAAGACAATCATTGTCTAAAGCCATGGATGTTCCGGAAGTTACCTCAGTCAAGTTCATAACACCAAGAGTGAGCAGTAGAGTCGCAAGAGAAGTTTGTACGGAGAATCAGTTGAAGAAGAGGCGTCTGAATAAAGACACTGCCTTAGCCGATGAATGCTCAAGGAAGAGAGGTGGACCTAAGCTTTGTTACACCTGCAACAAGCCTGGGCATTTTGCTAACAATTGCCCTCATAAAAAAGTGATCGCACTAGTGCAAGCCAATCTCAATTCTGTTCCAGTCAAAAACTTCAGCGCCAATGCCAATCGAGGAAGTTTAGATCGATGATTTTATCCTATGCAAGTGTCATACCCTCGTTTGTAAAAGAAAAGTGACTAGTGATGAATTCCATGCAAAGATTTTCTTGGCTAAATAAATAAAGTAAAGATGGTTGAGAGGCTGATACGTGAAGTGTTGGAATAAAAGCATTAATGATAAAGGATGTTTCCAAGTATTCACGTATGTTGATGGTTCACCTGAAGATGTTGCGTGTGCAACGATGATCAGTTCAGTGGTGTTTGTAAAGCTTGTCAGCCCGAGGAATTATCATTGTCAGAAAGTACAGTATTGCTTGATCTAACCTAGAATGTGATGGAGTTAAGTTGGAGAAAAGTTTCTAGCGAACGATATTGGATATCAGACCTAAGATCCTACTCCTGAAATGAATTGGTCGTCCGGACATAAGGCTATCCTGGAGTTTGGTCAAAGAATTGTGTCAGCCAAAAGCCCTGAAAGCGAGAAAATGGAATTTCAAACGACTACGGTTCGTGTCAGGTCAGCGGAAGGTTAATAGCATGGAAGTTGTCTGCTTTGTTGAGGTGCCAGTTGCTAGAGAGTATCAAGATGTGTTTTCTAAAGAATCCCACCAGATCGAGAGATCAAGTTTGTTATTGAGTTAGTACTTGGTACAGCACCAAAAGTAAAGAGACCTCGTCGAATGCCTATTGATGAGCTAGTTGAGATGAAGAAGCAGATTGAAGAGTTGTTAGAAAAATGTTTCGCTTGAGCCAGTTGTCACCATATGGAGCGCCTATTCCGTTTGAAGATGGGATCATAAGGATGTGCATCAACCGTCGAGCATTTAATGAAGTAATGATTAAAGGGTAAGTATTCGTTGCCCAGGATCGTAATTTGTTTGATCAGTCAAAAAGGAGCTGGAATGTTCTCAAGGATAGATCTCCGATCGAGTTATCATCAGTTAAGAATTCGTGCAGAGAATGTTCTTAGGTCAGAGTTTTCTACGCATTATGGACAGTAAGGGTTTACAATTGTGTCTGCTAGAATGATCAATGCCATTACAGAATTTATGAACATGACGTATGGAGTTCCATGGGAGAATTTAGTCAAGCTGTTATGATGTTTGGATACGATGTCTTTGTTTACTTCAAGTCAAAAGGGAAAGTATGCAGAACAGTTGGGTTTAGTTTTGGAAAGGTGGCTAGACCAATGGATGTATGCTAAGTTTAGCAAATGTGACTTTTGGAAGAAGAAAGTTGAATATCTTGCCATAAGATGACTGCTAAAGGAGTTACCATGAATCCAACCACAAGCGATGTTACGTGGGAGCAACCGAGACCGCTTAGGCAATTAGGAGAAGAAGTCTGCATGGACGCCGCAGTACAAAAAGAGTTTTCTGTGATTAAGGAAATGTTTGACGATAGCTTTTGCCTTAGTGTTGCAGACGCAAACGCAGTTTTGATATATACTATGATGCCTCAAGACAAAATCTTGGATGTGTGTTAATGCAGAAAGGCAAAGTTGTTGCCTATGCGTCAAGACAGTGAGGCCACATGAATAGAACTACGCTACGCATGAATTGGAAATTTGCTACTGTAGTGCATGCTTTGAAGTTATTGCGTCATTATATTGTTGGAGATATGTACAGACCACAAGAGTTCGAAATGCAGACCTTAATATGGAACAAAGAGGATGGTTGGAGTTGATTAAGTATTATAAGGCTGGGATCCGTTACCATCCTGGTAAAGTTAATGTGATATCCGAGGTCTTAAGTCGAAAAGGCCAGAATGCCAATACACCAATATCAAGTGAGCAATCTAAAATGTGCAAGGAGTTTCAAAAGATGAAATTAGAAGTGGTTTCACAAGGATTTATAGTTGCTTTGGAAGTTAAGCTAATGCTTCAAGATCAGATCAGAGTGGGTCGGAAGGATGAAGGCTTAACTGAGGATTTTACCGTGGGTGACCAAGGAACCACATAGTTTAAAGGTTGAATCTATGTATCAAACAAGAAAGAGCTTAAACAGTTGATTCTAAAATATTCAATTCCTCCAAAAAGGTGTTAAGATATATCAAGGTCTTAAGGAAGAGATTTGATAGCCTAAAATGAAGCGTGAAGTTGCTGAAAATATCGCTTTTTGTGATGTGTGTTAGAGAATAAAAGTAATGCATCATAGATCAGCAAGTGTGTTACAGCCGGTGCAGAGCTCTGAGTGGAAGTAAGAGGCAAATCAGTAATGAGATACCTACCGTTGAGAATGGCCGAGAAGCCAGAAGTGATATGTTGAGAGCTTGTGTATTAGCTTATGCTATATCTTGGGATAAATGTTCGCCGTATGCAGAATTCAGTTACAATAATATTTACCAGGCTAGCTTGTAAATGTCACCAATTGAGGTTTTGTATGGATGTGCCTGTCGTACTCCGGTGAATTGGAGTGAGACAAGATATCGTATGGTATTGGACCTAATATTCTCAAGGAAGCCGAAGAGCGAGTTGCTATGATTAGAGAGAGGTTGAAGGTAGCTCAATTAAGGAAAAATAGCTACGTTGATGACCGTCGTCAAGATTCTAGATTCGAGTCAGATGATTTTGTGTATCTCAGAGTTCGCACTCTTAAAGGTGTCGGAAGGTTTCATGCTAAAGGGAAGCTTGCGTCAAGATATATTGGTCCGTTCAAGATTCTGAGCCGTCGAGGAGAAGTAGCTTATCAGTTAGAGTTGCCTCAGTTCTTGGCAGGAGTGCATGATGTATTCCATGTGTCGCAGCTCAAGAAATGTCTCAGAGTGCCAACAGAGCAAACCCCGTTAGATGCAAAAGAGCTGCAAGAAGATTTGACTTACAAAGAGCAACCGGTCAGAATTTTGGATGTTATGGAGCGCAAGACCAGAAACAAGTCTATTCGTTTTTGCAGAGTTCAGTAGAGCAATCATTCTGAAAGTGAAGCAACATGGGAGCGTGAAGAAGATCTGAAGTCAGAATTCCCGAACCTATTCTCTAGTTAGCCCTGAATCTCGGTGTCGAGATTCTGTTAAGGGGGGGAGGTTTGTAACATCCCAAAAATTTTCCCAAATAGTATTTTATTCCTTAAATGTGCATTTATGATTTTCTGGAATTTATTTGGATTCTTCTGGATTTATTTGGATTAATTTTAAATTGAAATATATTGACCTTTTGCTTAAAACTATTTAAATTTGTGCAAAGTTAAAATAAAGTTTTGCCAAAAATATTTTATTTGAAACTAGAATATCTCAAGGTATTTTTGAGTTTTTTCTTGGATTTTTTCTGATATTTATTCTGCTTAAAACTGATTAATTGAATTACCAGAATTATTTTATTAATTAAAATCTGGGAAAAATCTTAGAATGTTGTCGGGCCAAGCCCAACATCGTGCCTTTCGTGGCCTAGCCGCTGCGGCGGTTTCTCGAACCGCTGGATTTCCATCCGACGCTTGCGATCAAAGCCGAAACCCTAAAGAATCTTGGGCATCCGTTTCGTGTACGCCTCGGATTCTTCCGCGTCGAGCGCTTGGTGGCCGTCCGTTGCGACACGTCGAGGGTCGGATTGCGTCGTCTCCATCGTGTCCGACTGGGACTCCTCCGCCGCGCCGTCTCCGTGTTTGCAAAAGACTCCGCCTTGGGCACGTCTTCCGATACCCCAATAAAGCTGTGATGCGGCGCCCGAGGTTCTTCGTTAGCAGCCGCGCACTTTGGTCGGACCCGTCTGGCGAGGAACGTCGTGGTGAGCGGAAGAAAGCTCGTCGGAGTCGAAGCTTGTAGCCGCCGTAGTTTTTGTCGTGAATCGTTGTCGATCCGTTGTCCTCCGCCGCCTTGATCCCGGATCTGAGCTCGCCGAGGTGCACCGCGTCAGTTGCGCCTTTTCTTCACATCGGAATCGCGCCGCAATGCCGCTGCCCTGGTCTTCTTCTTCACTGCCGGTGAGGTCTCACCGTCACGCCTCCATCGCCAGATCCGTAAGCTCTGGGCCGTCGGATCTAAATCCTTCGGTTGGCGTGCTGCCACGTCGCGAGTAATCGGTGATCGTCCGATCTGTTTTCTGCGGGTCAGATCGAGCCGCAGGGTTGGGCCAATCGGACGCAGCCGCGTGTCGGGCGCAGGCGCCGAGGCATCGTGGACCGGGTCTGCCGTGGTCCAGCGCTATGCCGTGGACTCAGTCCATACACCCGAGACACGTGTCGCGTTCTGACTGGTTCCAGATCAGGGCTAACGTCATGCTTGCGTCATAATTGCGTTTTCAATTGGAAAATAATTCGACTGGAAATTTTGCAATTCTGACGTCATTATGAGATCACGCTGACGTCATAAATCGGTTTTTCAGTTTAAAAATAAATCTGTTAATTCTGATTTTCTAATTTTTGCAATTTTAGTATTTATTTGAAACTTCAAAAGGCTATATCTTTTGCATCGTAACTCGGATTTGAGTGATTCAAATTTCTAAAAATTTGTAAAATTGAGATATATTTGATGGTGAATTTTATTTGATTTTTGGAGTTAACTTGCACTCTGTTTTGATATTTATTTGTTCTTCTCCTTTGGTACGCGTAGACGTTGAATTGTGCAACGCTTCGGAGGAAGATTCAACAACTCAAGATCAAGGTCCAGAACAAGAATAAGGGCTTTTATAAGTCATGTTGTGCTTTGATCATGTTGAACCCTTGTTTATAAAATTGCTATATTTGTTTACCCTATTGCATATTATTTCAAGTGTACAATTGTTTCAAATTAAATTGGGCTTAGCTAATATACCAATTTGATCTATACCTTACCTTGACATTTGTATGCCATGATCTATTGTCACCCTAGATTGGTTCAATATAGTTGGTTAGTAATTATAATCAACATGGGATGGTTAGTCCGTATTAGTTGCTTAGCCATGCCACGTCATCACATGTGTTGGAATCATTGATAATTAATCTTGATTAATGGAATATGGAACAATGTTATGAACTTGCGTGTCATGTGGGATCACACGATGAGATTGAGTTGTTGTGGCGAGTCATGTCACGCAACGATGTTGAATTGTTGATGGCACGTGGTGCTTGGTAATCAACTGGGTGATAATCATTTAGATTGGGGCAAGTGACAAGGGGCGAGTATGCCAAGGTGGGCCCGATGGGCAGAGGGTATGTGGATGTCTTGCCTTGATCACTCTAAGGACTTAACCTTGCAAGCCTTTGACCTGAGTCAATCATGCAACCACATGTCTGGTATGGGCCAGCCTGGCTGAGTAATTTGCAATGTCTTAATTTTGGTACTATCTTGGTCGGTGTGAGTTCCCGAGTTATGGAGTAATTCACATGGCGCAAGAGGGGGGCCCTGGTTGTGGTTTTCAGACCCACCAGTGTTGAAACCTTAGCGGGTAGTACTGGGTTAAGCTAGAGCATTGTAAAGGCTTTGTCATGATCTCTCCGCCGACACACCAAAGGAAGTGTGTTAACCCAGAAGGCACCAAGAGACGATCATGTCACGTGGGTAAAGTGCATAATCTCTGCAGAGTGTGAAACTATTCGGATAGCCGTGCTCGCAGTATTGAGCAATGCTCGAGAATTACAGTTAAGGGTTAGCTTAATTAAATGGACAATTTGGTTGGGATGGCAGGATTGCCATATGGAAGATGGAATTTGATTTAGGATTGGAAAACTTGGTTTTCTTGAGAAATGCTGAATCTATCTATTATTCTTAATTGTTTTAGAGTCTTTGCAATCTATTTATTGTATTTGTTCGTAAATGCTGCTTTGTTGCAAAATAGCCATGAGAGCCTATCCTTTGGAATAAGCCTTGCATATAGCTATGTTAGAATTGCATTCTGTGCACAACTTGTTGAGTGGTTTAAGTACTCACCCTTGCCAACAATAACATCACCAGTTGAAGAGTCTACATCAATGCTGGAGGAAAGATTCCAGGAGGAGACGAATGTTTAGGGCGCAAGCCTTGTCAGTTTCTTGTGGTATACTGAGGGGTTGTCTACGTTTTCAATCCGCTGCAGTTTAATATGTTATTCAGCCTTACGAGGCATAGTCATGTAAGTTGACCTTGAGGTCATATAACTTGTAGTATATAATATATGATGTCTTTCATGATATTTCCGCTGTGTATGATTTCGATATTTACTGATGTTGAGCCTGTGTGCACTAGCGTGATCCTGGACTAGTGCAATATACACAGAGGGTCCGAGTTTGCATATTCGGGTCCCGACATTTAAGTAATTTTTTCGTATTTTTGGAGATTGTTTTGAATTTATCGGCAATTTGAATTTATTTTCTTTTATTTCAATTTCTGGAATTTTCTTAATTGAAAAATGTTTTTATTTTTCTAAAACCTCTCGGGCCGAATTCTTTCCCCGGACCATTCTTTTCTCTCCGCCTCAGCCTGTCTTTCCTCTGTTTGGCCTAGCTTCTTGCTGCTCCGCTTGCGCTTAGCACGACCTAGCCGCTCGCCCGCAGCAGCCCAGCTCGGCCCATCCTGTACGCCCGTGCCGTCGCCAGCGAGCGCAAACCCTAATCGGGCCTGGTTTTTTCATGCCTCACTCGACGTCCATGTTGTGTTCATGTGGGTCTCTCGAGACTTTAAAAGCCGAGCCGTCGCCAGATCCGAATGCTTTGCTTCATGCTGCACCCGTCGCTCCATCTCGCGAAGCCCGAGACCTCGCCGATCGTCGCATAGAGCTCATCGAAGTTCGAGTGCTCCGCCGCCGCCATCGTCATCTTCTACCCTGTTGATCTCCATCTCGGGATCATCTCGGCTGACACCGTCGCTCTCTCTGCATTTGTCACATCGTCTTTGAAGAGGAACGCGGTATGCTACACTAGCATAAAAAAATCTACCACATGACCAGAAAGCTCCTCGCAAGAAGGGGATCAGAGATTAGATTACCACTAGACGCGTAGTTGCGGAATCCTTCGCACGTCGATGTAGTGGATCGTCCTCGCCGCAGTCGTTGCGTCGATGGAGTGGATCGTCCTCGCCTCGCCGTGGATCGTCCTCCCACGCCACAGTCGCAGCAACGTCACCGCAGTAGTCCACACGTCCAGGGATGGAACGCCGTGCGTCAGTGTGCAAGCACCTGGTCGCTCTGCAGGGGCAGTGAGAGGAGGAGGCTAGGGTTTCGGGTGAATCACTTCTAAACCGTGGAAAGCACACCCTGTGCCCACCCTCCTCCCCTCCTTATATAGCCACGAGATGAAACCCTAAACCAAGGCCCATCAGCGTGCTAAGCCCACGAGGTCCATTAATTACGGATCCAATCCAAATTAATGCGCCCGACCCATTAAGTGTGTGACCTCGCAGGTTCACGACGCTTGGACATGGATTGGAAAACTCCTTTTCAATCCAATAGTTGGTAGCGGCTCCTTGCAAAGTATGCCAACTCCCAAACATACTATGATCAAATCGGACAGAACCTATCAAAAGTACTCATGTAATAATCCCTTTGCCAAGTATATGAAGATTGAACTCATGGCGAGAAGCATGTCATCCTTTGATGATTAAATCCATCTCTCATATCCGTGATATATTAATAAGTTGTGATTGACTCCTCAATCACGGCATGGCCATGCACTTCCTTAATCATATCACATGAGTGGCCTTATCATATATCTCCGTTTCATTGGAGTGGCTAATTCCATCTTGACTGCTCACTTCCCTCTGCACGTTTCATAGTAAACATGAAAGCTACCTTTATAACTATCATGTTAGGAAGTAGTGTTTGATAGCCCCAAGGAAAACTATTACACATGTAGGGAATATGACAATCTCAGGTCTAAGGATCATACATCTACTATGTATGAGATACACTAATGACACATAAGAATGAAACATTCTCGCAGTGTCCCATGGCGGGTCTATCTAACCCATGTTCTTTAACATGCGTCCACCATGTATAGATGATATCCCCATATCCCATGATCTATGAAGCATGATCATCGATCACTACATGTGCTGATCTATTCATCGTTGTCCTATACGATGATATCCGATCAGAGATATTTATCGAATTATATCAAAAAGTAAAGAGCTTCATAAGCAAGTCACATACTTGTTGATCAATACAATGATATACATTCATTGGACCAATAATCATATTATTATTCATAAACATAGTCATGTTACAATCATCTAAATGATTGCCTCAAGGGCATAACACTAATAGTCCTCTACCAGATCTAGTGCAACCTGAGCCCGATCCAGTCGTTCTCCATCGAGTTGTGTGGTCTTCCTCGCTACCGGTGAGCTGCATCACCGTCCTCACCGTCGTTCCTCATCGCAATTCATGGCCATTTGATCGCTCGCCAATGCTTTGGATCTCACCATGTCACTGCCCATGTCAACATTGATCTTAGCATCGTGCCATGTCAGCCCTGGTGCTATTCTGAACGCCCAGTCCACCGTGGACTGAGCTGTGACCGTGGACTTGGTCCATAGACCGAGGGTCCCACCCGTCAGCCTCTCTCTGTCTTTTCTGAAAATCCCTACTGACATCAGCGTTGTGTAGTAAATCACTTTTCCTTTAGCAAAATAATTTCAGAAAATTGCTTTTTTCTATTTTCTCTGTATTTTATCTTTCGAAGGCTCGTTCTCTCTCATACGAACTCCGATTGAGTCGATTCCAGTTTCTAAATTTTTCTAAAATCAAGGTCTACCTCACAGAGCATTTATTTTCAATTTTGAGCTAGTTTGAGTCTCTATTTGATATTTATTTGGTTTCATTACTTTCTTTTTCGGTAGACACCAATTCCGAAGTAGCGAAGGGAGACTTCGAAGACCATGATACAACAAACATCAGCAAGGCAAGTCGTAACCTTTGATCATATTGATCCTATGTTTGCAAAGTAATTTGTTTTATACAAATGCATGCTATTTGAGTATCAGTGATTATTTCATGGGAATAACTACGTACCTAGTTGAAATTATGCCACCTTTATCTTTGGAATGACATATATTCATTGTTAACCACTTGGTGGGACATTATTAGTTGGACATGATCATATTACCAACACTGGGTTACCGTAACTATGCTTAGACATGCTTAGTTGTACGATGGGATTCATATCACATGTTGAATGATGTTAATCTTGACTTAATGAGATATTGAACTATGGCCGATAGCCACTGTTGTAAAATTTGTTGTTCCATGGCAGGGTTGCCATTGGTCATGGTTGAACGAAATTGTTTTCCCTCGGGCAAGTGATCGTGCAGTAAAGGGGGTGCTTTCTAGCACATTGGGATGTGGATGTCTTGCTTGAGACAACTTAAGGACTTAATCTTATGCGCCATTGAACTGAGCCTAACAGTACTACCACATGTCTCGTATGGGACAGACCTAGCCAATTAATTTGCAATGTCTAGCCTGGTGGTGTGGGTTCCAGGATGGACAGGTAGATTCGCAAGGTGCAAGAGGGGGCCTTGAGGGGCGAAAACTTAGCGGGCAGTATAGAGTTTAGACAGTGCATTGTAAAGGCTTTGTCATGATTTCTTTGCTGGCACACCAAAGGAAGTGTGCTAATGGCCAGGCACAAGGAGAATACCTTGTCTTTTGGGTAAAGCTGTAAAAGCTTTCTAGATTGTAAAACTTTTTCAATAGCCGTGTCCGCGATCATGGACATGTCCGAGAATTTCACATGAGGTATAGAGTGTTTCATAAAATGTGGGAATGTGGAATTGTTGGGATGTCAATGGGGAGTTCACCCTTGTTTTGTTGTCTAAAGTTATATTGTTAAATTTAGTGGTTTGATAATTGTTTTGGATGGTGTATGGTGATGCCTCGCCATTATGTTCATGTTGTCTACCATTGATTTACTAGTTATTTATTATCTTTTCATAAATGTGCTTTCAATCTATTTACTATACTTCAATTCAAGTTATTGCTTTCTGCAAAAGAACCATATGTCTATCCTTTGTCAAGCTTGCATGAATATATTGCATCATTTCCCTGCGGCTTGCTGAGTACTTTTGCACTCACAACTTTACGCCTTTATTGATTAGTTGATGAGTAAGAACTAGGAAATATTGGATCCTATGAGGAGTATTATGAAGACTACGTGGATTAGGAAGGCGTTCCCCAAACGATTGCCTGTGGCATGTCAAATGGCCTAAGTTATTTTTTTTCCGCTGCAAACAGTTTATTTTGTTTCTTAAGCCCTTAAGGCACAATTGTATAAACTTTGACCATAAATTCATCTATTTTATTTAATAATAATTTGCCTCTTTCTTAGTTAATTCATTGTATGTAATGATATTTTATCTATGTTTCCACTGTGTTCATTAGCGTGCTCCTGGACTGGTGCAGTATACACAGAGAGTTTTGGATTTGCAAATCCTGGTCCGACAGAGATGGTATCAAAGCCATATCGACTGTAGGTCGCTATCCTAGTTAGCATGGTCTTCAAAATTATTTTCAAAATCAAACCAACAAATTGGTAGTTAGTAGTTGTCTCCTCTCATCTTATTCTTATGTTCTTAATCCTTTTCTTTGCTGAAATATTTTTTTGGAAGTTTAAATTGATCTTATCTCATGAAACTTCTCAAAGCCTCTGGTCTTCTGGAAGGATTCCAACCAAGGAAGGTGATGATCAAGCCATCGAGAGTATATTCGAGAAGACTACCATATAAGATAGGTTTTTGGTGCCCAATTGTGTTTAAGCATGCCACCCCCTTTTAGTTTAGTTACATTTAGTCCGCGTATACTAGGATTTTCATTGCTTGTGTGACAGGTATGTTGTACACTTGCCGCAAGCACGGTGTTGCAACCATACCTTTTATTTGAAAGCTTTATTTGCCTCTTTAATTTGTAGCATTTTCGGCTATGTCCATTGTTGACTTTTGTCCTTAGGTATTACTTTCTCCCCTAGATGTCCTTATCACTCATCTCCTGCTTCTCTCTTACTTATCAAACCCTTAGATCTACTCTAGAGCCAGTATCAACCATCTTCCTATTGTTTTGGAGCTGGTCGTAGTTCGCTAGTGGATGCCAGTGCCAATGCCAGCGCCAATCCCAACCCCAATGCTCCACTAGCACCTTCAGTGACATCAAAACATGGGACACTTTTTGGCAGCTCAAACTCAGCATATGAATATAATGATGCAGAATATGAACAACATGATGAATCAGCCAAACCAGACTGTAGTTGCCCTAGCTAACTTGTAGAACCAGCAGAACCAAGCTGCTGCTGCACCTCCTCAAGCTTGTCCACAGTCCAAGCTAACTGAATTCATGAGGACTCGCCCGCCTACCTTCTCCAACTCTTCAAAACCATTGGACGCAGACGATTGGATTCGCTCTATTGAGAAAAAGCTAGCAATTGCTCAGTGCATAGATCGTGAGAAGGTTCTCTATGCTGCTCATCAGTTAGAAGGCACCACCACGAAATGGTGGGAGAACTACAGTGCTGCCCATCACGACCCCTAGACCATCAATTGGGCATAATTTTCTATAGTTTTCCGCCGCTCCCATAACTAGATGGCAAGGTAGAGATGAAAAAGAATGAGTTCCATGATCACAAGCAAGAAGGGATGTCATCGAGTGAATACCTCAACAAGTTCACTCAACTCCACAGATGTGTCTCGCGAGAAGAAGTTCAAGCGTGGGCTCAGTCCAGGTTTAAAGGTGCAAATCATTGGCAATGACTATGCAGATTTTCAGCATCTTGTGGACAAAGCTATGCTCATTAAGGAATCTTGTCACGAGTTGGAGGAATCCAACAAGAGGAAGATGATGCAGCATGAAGCTCACCATAATCATCCATAGAGAGCCAAAACCAATGCACAACAGCCTGCCGTTTTACTCCTCCGCCTGCATTCAGAACATCTGCACCAGCACCTCGCCCAGCTCCTTTAGGCAATCGCAACTTTAGCGCAAACAATAATCCACCTCAAAGGACCAGTAATCCAGCTGCAGGAGTCACATGTTTCAACTGTCATGAACTTGGTCATTATGCTAACAGCTGCCCAAGGAAGCAAGCTGTGACACCAGTCCGGTTCAACTTGGGAGCTACAATGCCAAGACCCAGCACAGGAGTAGGACGTGGAGTGCCCCAGACTCCTAACAAGCCACCAGGACACCACCGCCTGTTGAAAGAGGCCGTGTGAATCATGTCACCACTGAGAATGCCCAGTCTGCACCAAAAATCATACTAGGAACCAAGCAGTTTTGGATTGTGAGAATAGAGTGATCACCTTAACCATTCCAAATGGAGCTAAGCTAAATTTTGAAGCTGCTACAGAGAAGTTTGAAGGGATAAAAATTTGCAGTGCCAAAGGAATAAATTTGGAAGATGTGCCAGTCATCAAAGATTTTCCTGATGTGTTTCTAGATAAGTTACCTGGGATGCCACCAGACAGGGGCATAGAATTCTTGATCAATCTTGTTCCTGGAACACCACCCATATCCAAGAGACCTTACAGAATGCCTGCTAATGAGTTAGCTGAAGTAAAGAGATAGATTAAAAAACTGCAAGATCAAGGTTTTGTTCGACCAAGTTCATCGCCATGAGGAGCACCAGTTCTTCTTGTTGAGAAAAAGGATGGTACTCAGAGAATGTGTGTAGATTATCGTTCTCTCAATGAGGTCATCATAAAAAATAAGTACCCTTTTCCAATGATCGATGATTTGTTTGACCAACTTCAAGGAGCCAGAGTGTTCTCGAAGATTGACTTGACATCAGGTTACTATCAGTTGAAGATTCGTCAAGAGGATATTCCAAAGACCACTTTTGTGACTCGATTTGGACAGTATGAGTATACCGTAATGTCCTTTGGATTGACCAATGCCCCTACCTACTTCATGACCCTGATAAATAAGGTATTTATGGAATATCTGGATAAGTTTGTTGTTGTGTTCATTGATGACATCTTGGTCTACTCCAAAAGTGAGGAAGAACATGAGGATCACTTGCGCCAAGTTTTGACGAAGCTAAGAGAAAATCAATTATATGCCAAGTTCACCAAATGTGAGTTCTGGATGAAAGAAGTTGCTTTTCTAGGTATGTCATATCGACAGAAGGAGTCGCTGTTGACCCCGGTAAGGTACGAGATGTGCTCAGTTGGGAAGCACCCAAGACGGTACCCCAAGTCAGAAGTTTTCTTGGAATGGTGTGAAATTATCGCCGTTTCATAGAAGGATTTTCTTGAAATCTGAGTTTCCCCACCTATTCTCTAGCCAACCTGAATCTCAGTGTTGAGATTCCATTTAAGGGGGAAGGTTTGTAACATCCCAAAATTTGAGTTTTGGAATGTTTGAATTTGAAAAAAAATGAACCATTTGCATTTTCTTGAATTAATCAAAGCTTAATTTGAATTTTATAATAATAATAAGATTTAATTTGTTTAATCTATAAATCAAACAAAAGATTTCCTGTCTTAGTTGGCTTCATTGTGCTTCAAGGAATTTTTCTGAATTTATTGGCTATTTATTTGAATTTATTTGCTTTTATTTCAATTTTTGGAATTTTCTTAATTGGAAAATGTTTTTATTTTTCTAAAACCTCTCTGGCCGAATTCTTTCTCTGTCCCATTCTTTTCTCTTCGCCTCAGACCGTCTTTTCTCTGTTTGTCTCAACTTCTCGCCGCTCTGCTTGAGCTCAGCCTGGCCCAGCCGCTCGCCCGTACACAGCCGAGCTTGGCACTTCCAATGCTCATCACTTTCGCTTCTCACGTAAGAGCCAATAGTGATGTGAATGCGCTCATCATTATTGCTTCTTATGTGGGAACCGATTGTGATGACAACGCTCATCACTATCACTTCTCACATAAGAACCGATTGTGATGTGCATGATCACAACACTATCATTTTTTATATGAGAACCAGTAGTGATGTGCGTGCACATCACTATCACTTTTTAATTGAGAACCGATTGTGATGTGCCTCGTTAGGTTATTTATATCACTCAAGCTGAACTCTTCTCTGTTATTTTTCCAGAGGAGATTTCTCCACCGCCACCCGAAAAATAGCTCATATTCTGTGGTTGGAAGAAATACTTGGGTGAGAAAATTTGAAATTCTAAAGGGTGGGTATTAAGAGGGTAAATTTGAAGCCCTAACTTGAGGAGATTTCCCCTCATTTTGCAGAATTTGTGGTTTTCTTCAAAATGTGATCATTCCTTGAAACCCCATCAATTTTGCACTATGTAATTTTGATATGTCACGAAGAAAGTTTAGATTGCACTGGTATTGTGTATGTTCTATCAGATTTCACACCCTTTATTTGACAAGCACACATGTATTTAATTATCTTAATTTGTAGTGCTCTGATGTTAATGTGGAATTATTATTCCTGTCACATGACGAATGTCAGAGTTTAGGCTGTGGAACCTACGTCTCCCGTTCGAGGATGCTTGTTTATAAATATACCGAACGAAATGGCATATTTATAAGCGTGCAGTCTCAAATTGTCCACATTCTTTGGACAGATCAAGGATATGTGGTTCGGGCAAGTTCCTAAGCTGTGTTGTACAACTACAGAGTAGATTTCGGTAGCGTCTCCCTTGTATTCTCCAGATACACACCCTTGTTGACCTGTTGTCGAGACGTGTATATGGAGAACAGCGGGGAGATGCTGCCGAATTTTTTTTCTAAAGTTGTACAACGGCTTAGGAATTTGCCAGAACCACATATGCTCGAATGGGATTAGGACCTAACCTATTTAGAGATTAGGAGTCATCGTTGGTACCCTTGTTTTATTTCATTGTAGTCAAAAGATTTGCAAGCTACTGCACTATATAATTAGATTATTTGATATCATTGTTGATGTTAAAAATGTATATCTCCTATCTAGGAAATTGGAAGCTCTAAACCAGGGAAGAATCTAGGTATCGATCGGGAGTACATATTTTATATATCTTGGAACCTGTCCTCTATTTTTCAAAGGTAATATTAACTAAAACGATGTCTCAATATTTCAAATAACTAGCTAGGTGTCGCTCCAGTTTTTCTTTAATTTATTGTGTGAAGTTTAATTGCAGATGAACTGTAAGGAATAGATGTATGAGAAAAGTCGTGTGAGTGCTGAATTTCAGAGGGGTGTTAAGGAGTTCAAAAAAATTGCCGAAGAGGACCTGGTAAGGAGGGGTGTAAACTTCATAAATTGTCCTTGCATTGATTGCACTAATCTGAGAAGATTTAACAACTCAACTCAAATTGAGGACCACCTGATTCGATGTGGCTTCATGAGGAATTACACATGTTGGATCCATCATGGCGAGACAGGTATGCAACGAAGACACGACGGAATCGGATGACGAGTTGCAGCTTGATATTATGTTTGAGGAGGAGAATTTGGAGCAAATGTTGCCGGATGTGGAGGGTAATTACACGGAAAGAGAGTTTGAAAAGTTTAAAATCTTGATGGAAGACGATGCCAAACCGCTGTTCACAGGTTGCAAAGCAGAATACACCAAGTTGGGTTCGGTCCTTGCATTGTTTGAACTGAAGGCAAAACACCGTTGGACAGATACAAGTTTCAATGCACTTCTAGTTCTTCTATTAGATCTGCTTCCGGAGGGAAACAAGTTGCCAACAAGCATTTATGAAGCGAAGAAGCTACTATGTTCAATGGGAATGGAAATAGAAAGGATACATGCATGTCCGAATGATTGCATCTTATACCGTAACGCACATCAGGAGCTGTACGTTTGTCCAGTTTGTGGTGTGCCCCAGTACAAACAAAAGGAGAAGCGTAAGAGCCAGGGCAACGATGGTGAAGTGGTCACTAAAGGTGCACCGGCCAAGGTTTTGTGGTACTTGCCCATCATTCCCCATCTGGAGCGGTTGTTTGCAAATCCCAGAGAGGCAAAATTGTTGCGTTGGCATTATGTGTACCGAAAGGAAGATGGCAAGCTGAGATACCTTGCTAATTCGGCTCAATGGAGAAACATCGATTGAAAATATGAGTAGTTTGGTGCCAAAATGAGGAACATAAGATTTGGGTTGAGTACCGATGGAATGAATCCGTTTGGTAACGTGAGCAGTCGTCACAGCACGTGGCTAGTTCTGTTTTGTATCTACAACCTCCCTTCTTGGTTGTGCATGAAATGGAAGTATATCATGATGTCGTTGCTAATCTCGGGACCCAAACAACTAGGAAATGATATTGATGTATACCTTGCTCCACTGATCGAGGATTTGGTCAAATTGTGGAATGAGGGGGTCGTGGTGTGGGATGCATACAAAAGATAGCAGTTCACCCTACGGGCTATGGTATTTTGCACCATAAATGATTTCCCGGCCCTTGGTAATTTGTCGGGCTACAGTACGAAAGGAGCCAAAGTGTGTCCTATTTATGAAGAGGAGACTGAGAGCCTATGGCTGCCGAATTGCAAGAAAACTGTGTATATGGGTCACCGTAAGTTTCTACCTCGAAGTCATCGATACCGTAAAATGGATGACAAATTTGATGGGAATAGGGAAGTTCGTTCGGTTCCGCAGCCTATGAGTGGAAGGCAAGTATATTCACGTGTGGAGGATATCGAACTTCAGTATGGAAAGAGCCATAAATCTATTTGTCGTAGGACCATTTGGAAGAAGAGGTCCATATTTTGGGACTTACCGTACTGGAAGGAGATAGATGTCCAACATTGTATTGATGTTATGCACGTTGAAAAGAATTTCTACGACAATTTGGTTGGTATCCTGCCGAACATACCTGGGAAGAACAAGGATGGTGTGAATGCTCGTCGGGAAATGGCCTACATGGGAATCACGCCCAGGCCTACAATGATTGAGGACAATGGAAAAAGTTTGTACATCCCCACTGCATGCTACACGCTATCCAAGAAGGAGAAAGAAGACCTCTACAAGTGTCTCGAAGGTATTAAAGTTCCATTGGGCTACTCCGCAAACATTAAGAAACTTGTGTCCATGGATGATTTGAAGTTGGTGGGCATGAAGTCCCATGACTACTATGTCTTGATGACCCAAAGCTCCCAGTTGCAATCAAAAATATTCTGCCAGAGGATGTCAGGTTTGCAATCACGAAGCTGTGTTATTTCTTCAATGCAATCTCCTGCAAAGTTATTGACCCTGATGTGCTAGACAACTTACAGAGTGAGGTGGTGCAGACTCTATGTTAGCTTGAGATGCATTTCTCACCATCGTTCTTCGACGTCATGGTCCATCTTGTTGTTCACCTTGTCAGAGAGATTAAGATATGTGGCCCCGCATTCCTACGTTACATGTATCCGTTCGAGAGGTACATGTGAAGGGAAACGCGGTATGCTACGCTAGCACAAAAAAAAAACTACCGCGCAACCAGAAAGCTACTCGCAAGAAGGGGATCATAGATAAGATTACCACTAGATGCGCAGTTGCGGAATCCTTCGCGCGTCGATGTAGTGGTTCGTCCTCACCGCAGTCGTTGCGTCGATGTAGTGGATCGTCCTCGCCTCGCCGTGGATCGTTCTCCCACGCCTTGCCGCAGCAGCGCCACCGCAGAAGTCCACACGTCCAGAGATGGAACGCTGCGCGCGTGTGCAAGCACCTAGTCGCTCGGCAGGGCAGCGAGAGGAGGAGGCTAGGGTTTCAAGTGAATCAAACCTAAACCGTGGAAAGCACACCTGCGCCTCCTCCTCCCCTCCTTATATAGCCACGAGATGAAACCTAAACCAGGCCCACCAAAGATGCTAAGCCCACGAGGTTCATTAATTACGGATCCAATCCAAATTAATGCGCCCCACCCATTAAGTGTGTGACCTGCAGGTTCACATACGTTTGGACATGGATTCGAAAACTCCTTTTCAATCCAATAGTTGGTAGCGGCTTCTTGCAAAGTATACCAACTCCCAAACATACCGTGATCAAATCGAATAGAACCTATCAAAAGAACTCATGTAATAATCCCTTTGCCAAGTATATGAAGATTGATCTCAAGGCGAGAAGCATGTCATCCTTTGATGATTCAATCCATCTCTCGATCCGTGATATATTAATAAGTTGTGATTGACTCCTCAATCACGGCATGGCCATGCACTTTCTTAATCATATCACACGAGTGGCCTTGTCATATATCTCCGTTTCATTGGAGTGGCAAATTCCATCTTGATCGCCACTTCCCTCTGCACGTTTCATAGTAAACATGAAAGCTACCTTTATAACTATCCGGTTAGGAAGTAGTGTTTGATAGCCCCAAGGAAAACTATTACACATGTAGGGAATATGACAATCTCGTGTCTAAGGATCATACATCTTCTAGGTATGAGATACATCGATGACACATAAGAATGAAACATTCTCGCAGTTGTCCCATAGCGGGTCTATCTAACCCATGTTCTTCAACATGGTCCACAATGTAGAGATGATATCTCCATATCCCATGATCTATGAAGCATGATCATCGATCACTACATGTCTTGATCTATTCATCGTAGTCCTATACGATGATATCCGATCGAGATATTTATCGAATTACATCATTAAGTAAAGAGCTTCATAATCAAGTCACATACTTGTTGATCAATACAATGATATACATTCATTGGACCAATAATCATATTATTATTCATAAACATAGTCATGTTACAATCATCTAAATGATTGCCTCAAGGGCATAACACTAACAATCTCCCACTTGCACTTGAGTCAATCAATTAAGTATCTAATACCAATAGACCTTGTGTGCGCCTCATGCTTAGGTGTGGCGGTGGCTTTGTCAACGGATCGCCACATTGGCTTCCGTATGTACTTTGCATATTCGACGTCACCTCTATCCACAATCTCGCGAATAAGGTGAAAGCGACGGAGTATGTGTTTAGACTTTGATGTGATCTAGGCTCTTTTGCTTGTGCAATGGCACCACTATTATCACAATAGATGTCCATTGGACTAGAGACACTAGCGACCACACCAAGCTCTGTGATAAACTTCTTAATCCACACGCCTCCTTTGCGGCCTCCGGCCGCAATGTACTCCGCTTACATCGTGAGAGTCGGCCACCGTGTTTTGCTTGGAACTCTTCCACCATCGCTCCTCCATTAAGTGTAAACACAAACCGGATTGCGATCGAAAATCATCTTTGTCGGTTTGGAAGCTTGCATCGGTGTAACCCTTTGCAACCAGATCTTCCTCACCTCCAAAAACAAGGAACATACCCTTAGTTCTTCTCAAGTACTTGAGGATATTTTTACGGCTATCCAATGACCATCACCAGATCCGCTTGGTATCCGCCGTGACACTTAGAGCATATGAGACATCCGGCGTGTACAGATCATGGCATACATAATAGACCCAATAGTGAAGCATATGGAATCTTGCTCATCTGTCTCGCTCATCGATGTCGAAGGACACCGATTCTTGCAGAGATCGATGCCATGTGACATTGGCATGAAACCTCTCTTGGATTCATGCATATTGAACCTTTTCAATATCTTGTCAATGTACGCTTCTGACTTAATCCAATTAACCTTTTGATCTATCTCTATAGATTTTTATGCCCAAGATATAGCATGCTTCTCCCAAGTCCTTCATTGAGAAACTCCTTTTCAATGAAGTCTTAACATCTTCAAGCATAGGAATGTCATTCCCGATTAATAATATGTCATCCACATACAAAATCGAAATACAAGTGCGCTCCCACTAGCCTTCTTGTAAACACAAGGCTCTTCTTCATTTTTGATAAAGTCAAAACCTTTGACTACTTCATCAAAACGAATGTTCCAACTCCTAGATGCTTGCTTTAACCCATAAATGGATCTTTGAAGCTTGCATACCCTTTTAGCATATTTAGGATCAACAAAGCCTTGGGTTGTATCATGTATACATCCTCGTAAAGATTCCCATTAAGGAAGGCTGTTTTGACATCCATCCGCCATATTTCATAATCAAAATATGCAAGAATAGCTAAAATGATCCGGACAGACTTGAGCATGGCTACCGTGAGAAAGTTTCATCATAGTCAACTCCTTGAACTTGTTTGAAATCCTTTGCCACCAACCGTGCCTTATAGATCTGAACATTTCCATCTACGTCTATCTTTTCTTGAAAATCCATTTGCACTCAATGGTTTTACACCATCGTGAATCGACCAAGTTCCAAACTTGATTGTCATGCATGGATTGAATTTGGATCTCATGGCTTCAAGCCATTTTTGAGTTTGGGTCCATCATTGCTTCTTCATAAGTCGTGGGCTCATCATTGTCCAACAATAATATGTCATTCCCATATCTAATAGGTACATGACGTGGCCTCCCGACCTACGTGGGGTGGAGTCTCTTCCACAAAGTTGTACAACACTTTGTACATCTTGTGAAGGTTCAGAGGTAGCTTGAACATATTCATGTGATTCTCGAACTTCATCAAGATACACATCACTCCTCTGATTTCTTTTGAAAGAAACTCTTTCTCCAAAAGACACCATTTGAGCAACAAAAACTTTGTTCTCGTTTCTTTTGTAAAAGTAATATCCTTTTGTTTCTTTAGGATACCCCACAAAAAGCATTTTTTCGATTTAGGTGCGAGTTTATCGATTGTAAACGTTTTACATAAGCCTCACATCCCCATATCTTGAGAAATGACAACATGGGTCTTCTCCGGTCCATATCTCATATGGCGTCTTCTCAACGGATTTTGATGGGACCCTATTCAAAGTGAACGCAATTGTCTCTAGAGCGAAACCCCAAAGGATAATGGCGGATCTGTTTGGTGATCATTGACCGAACCATATCTAATAAAGTCCGGTTACGTCGTTCGGACACACCATTCCATTGAGGCGTTCCTGGCGGAGTAAGTTGCGGAACAATTCCACATTGCTTTAAATGATCACCAAACTCTTGGCTCAAGTATTCGCCACCACGATCGGATCGTAAGTGTTTTATTGTTTTGCCAAGTTGATTTTGTACTTCGCTCAAACTCTTTGAACCTTTCAAAAGTTTCAGATTTATGCCTCATTAAATAGATATATCCATATCTCCAACTCATCGGTAAAAGTTACAAAGCATGAAACCCACCCCTAGCGAATGAGCTCATTGGTCCACATACATCCGTATGTACTAGGGCCAATAATTCACTTGCTCTCTCACTAAAACACGTGAAAGGGCTTTTGTCATCTTGCCAAGTAAACAAGATTCACATGTTTCAAATGATTCAAAATCAAATGAGGTTAGAAGTCCATCACCATGGAGCTTCTTCATGCGCTTTTCATTTATATGACCTAAGCGACAATGCCACAAAAGGTAGGGTTCAAATCATTAGACCGGTGCCTTTTACATTAATATTATAGATGAGTTTTTCTTCGAGTTCAAGGACGTACAACCCATCCACCATGGGGCAACGACCATAATACATATCATTCAAAAATATTGAACAAACAAAGTTCTTTATTCTCAAATCATAACCTTCATGTTCCAAACAAGAAGATGAAATAATGTTTCTACTCAAAGATGGAACAAAATAACAATTATTGAGTTCTAAAACTAATCCTCAAGGCAAATGCAATGGGTATGTGCCAACGCAGCAAGACCAAAGAACTCTTGCTTTATTCCCCACGCGAAGATCCACTTCTCCTTTTGCCAAGTCTCTACTCTTTATCACCGCAACGAATTGCAAATGTGAGCAACCGAACCGGTATCATATACCCATGAGTGAGTGAAGAAGTAGCAAGATTAATTTCTATAACATTAATACGAAGTGGAAACCACATTTCCATTCTTCTTATCCGCTGTACTTTTCGCAGCCCGCTTCCAATGCCCCGATTTCTTGCAATAGAAGCATTGGGTATCAGTTGAGGGCCAACTTTAAGCTTCGAAGCTTAGTTTTGAGGCTCGCGATCTCATCTTGAGCCTTGCCCTTGCCCTTGCCCTTGCTCTTTCCCTGCCCCACCTTAGCCTTTCTCTTTTTGAAAGCGGTTGTTTTACGAACCATCATCACATGATTGGGTTTTTCTTAATGCTTTCCTCCATGACCTTGAGCATCCCATGTAGCTCTGTTAGGCTCTTCTCCATGCTATTCATATGAAAATTCATAATGAATGGCTCAAAGCTCTGAGGCGTAGACCGGAGAATAACATCCGTGGCCAAACCGAGGCTAAGGGAAACTCAAGTTTTCCAATCTCCCAATGTAACCAATCATCTTGATCACATGAGGATCGACGGATCGCCTTCACCGACTTACAAGCAAATAAAAGCTTTGAGATACCATACCTCTCAGCTCTTGCTTGATTCCCAAACATGCCCTTCAAGCCCACAATCATATTGTAAGCATCCTGGTCCTCATATTGCTTTTGGAGCTCGAGTCCATTGTGACTAGCATGAGACAGTGACTCTCTGAAGCATTAACATGCTTTTCATATTCAACCCTCAAATTGCGAGCGACATTTTGGTGGTTCATCAGAATTGGATTCTCTAGAACATAGTCCTTCTTTTCATGCTTGAGAACAATTCTCGAGTTACGATACCAATCAACAAAATTAGTTCCATTCAGTTTTCCCTTTCCAAAACCGATCTCAAAGCAAAACCAGTGTAGCAGGAGTAGGAGAAGGTGCCATTGAACTACAACAAAAATATGCAAAGATTCTAAGCACTATGTTTATGTAAAACTTTTATTAAACTTTTAATTAAAGACACTCCTATTTTATGTCCTTTTATAGACACATAGTGAGTATTCAAGATCCATATTCATTAAACACTAGTGAGCTTTGGCATCACTTGCTAGAAATTTAATGACATAGGTAAGCAACACCTTTGCTAATTACATCATATGTAACTCTTGTTTGTTGAGTATGAAAACAAGTAATGAATGCCTCCATCAACTTGACTCATGGCCAGTCAACTCGCCCCAAGGGCTCACATGAGGAGGGAGCACTTCCGTATTCGGTGCCAATTAAGAAACCTACCTCATGTGTGTTTTCCTAGACACCAATTGTCTTGTATAGGTTCCTTCATTACTGAAATCAAATCCCAACCACTTATGTCCTCAAGCCCAAAACCGTTTTGATAGCTCGTTTAAATCGCCATTGTTATGCGTGATGTGTCCAACACATCCCTATCATCTATTGAGATAGCCATTGATATACTACTTTGGCGGTCATATCAATAACGATCTAAATTCTTGATAGGTGCAACAATTGGATGGACAATTTGATTTAAGATTTTTAACTATAAGGATGAACAAAGATTACTATGAACATAGCATCACATGCAATGAGCATAAAGAAAATAGCAAGGATAAAACACACATCCACGTAAAATCAAAATAAGCTATGAAATAGCATGGCCCTTAGCATTAAGATCTCCATCATCATGCTTGGTTGTTCACCTAGCCACCTTGCTTGATTTGTTCACCTAGCCATCGTCTTCATCATTATGGATGCAACTCCTTACAACTTTTGATAATGAATTTTACATGAGGGTTTGAAGCATCACAAGTCGACACGCAGTCGTTATACAATTTAAATAGCCTTATGGCTTAACACGACGTGAGCCATGTGGAAATTACATGCATCACATACACATAGGCCATACTATTTCACATAATTCCTGCAAAAACAAGTTAAACAAAAGCAACCCTACGACTCGGGTCCGAGGGGCGCGCCTAGCGGGTCCAGGGGCGGCGCCTGGGGTCCGTGGCGGTCGCCACGGCGGGTCCGAGGCGCTCACGGGGGTCCAAGGGCAGAGCCTCGGCGCAGTAACCCGACCGGTAAGGGCAACGTCGCATCATGAACGGACTCACCCAAATCAATATTGAATCTGTTTGCGCTACCATGGATCAACCAGATTGACCCAATCCAACTCGACCGATTGGCTTGGTCCCATATGGATACGTTTGAAACCACGATGGCGGTAACCCGACCGGTAAGGGTAACGTCGTACCATGAACGGACTCACCCAAATCAAGATTGAGTCGGTTTGCACTTTCCTCAAACCCTAAATCGATCGATCTCATCGATGGTCGCCGTCACCAATTCATCACATGAATCGGTGAACATGTAATAGATCCAATCTACTAACCTCACACATCATATGTGCAACATCCGAGATCACTAAACTATACGAGATGGCTCGATACCATGAAGGAAACGCGGTATGCTACGCTAGCACAAAAAAAAACTACCACGCAACCGTAAAGCTACCGCAAGAAGGGGATCATAGATAAGATTACCACTAGACGCGCGCATTGCGGAATCCTTCGCGCCGATGTAGTGGTTCGTCCTCACCGCGATCGTTGCGCCGATGTAGTGGATCGTCCTCGCCTCGCCGTGGATCGTTCTCCCACGCCGCGAGCCGCAGCGTCGCCACCGCAGAGTCCACACGCCCGAGATGGAACGCCGTGCGTCGTGTGCAAGCACCTAGTCGCTCGGCGAGGCAGCGAGAGGAGGAGGCTAGGGTTTCAAGTGAATCAAACCTAAACCGTGGAAAGCACACCTGCGCGCCTCCTCCTCCCTCCTTATATAGCCACGAGATGAAACCTAAACCAGGCCCACCAAACATGCTAAGCCCACGAGGTTCATTAATTACGGATCCAATCCAAATTAATGCGTCCCCACCATTAAGTGTGTGACCTGCAGGTTCACATACGTTTGGACATGGATTCGAAAACTCCTTTTCAATCCAATAGTTGGTAGCGGCTTCTTGCAAAGTATACCAACTCCCAAACATCTTGTGATCAAATCGAATGTAACCTATCAAAAGAACTCATGTAATAATCCCTTTGCCAAGTATATGAAGATTGATCTCAAGGCGAGAAGCATGTCATCCTTTGATGATTCAATCCATCTTCGATCCGTGATATATTAATAAGTTGTGATTGACTCTCAATCACGGCATGGCCATGCACTTCTTAATCATATCACACGAGTGGCCTTGTCATATATCTCCGTTTCATTGGAGTGGCAAATTCCATCTTGACTGCTCACTTCCCTCTGCACGTTTCATAGTAAACAAGAAAGCTACCTTTATTACTATCCGGTTAGGAAGTAGTGTTTGATAGTCCCAAGGAAAACTATTACACATGTAGGGAATATGACAATCTCAGGTCTAAGGATCATACATCTTCTAGGTATGAGATACACTGATGACACATAAGAATGAAACATTCTCGCAGTGTCCCATAGCGGGTCTATCTAACCCATGTTCTTCAACATGGTCCACAATGTAGAGATGATATCTCCATATCCCATGATCTATGAAGCATGATCATCGATCACAACATTTGCTGATCTATTCATCGTAGTCCTATACGATGATATCCGATCAGAGATATTTATCGAATTACATCATTAAGTAAAGAGCTTCATAATCAAGTCACATACTTGTTGATCAATACAATGATATACATTCATTGGACCAATAATCATATTATTATTCATAAACATAGTCATGTTACAATCATCTAAATGATTGCCTCAAGGGCATAACACTAACAACATGGGTATATTAAAGTCCTACGTAAGGAATCGGTCAAAGCCTGAGGGTAGTATTGTTGAAGGTTATGGGACTGAAGAGGTTATTGAGTTCTACATCGACTATCTCGGGAAAAGACAAGTAATCGATGTTCCTCTATCTCGCCATGAGGGTAGACTTGCTGGCAAAGGAACCGTTGGGTCGAAACTAACGAGGCCATTGTTTGATATGTATTGCAAAGCGCATCTGACAGTCTTGCAGCATAGCGCTGAAGTTGCAGGGTACATCGAGCAACACAAGTTGATATTACGGGAAGAGAATCTACATATGGATGAGCTTTCCATCATGCGAGAACACAACGATAGATTTCTAACATGGTTCAAACAAAAGGAGGAGGTCTCTGTTAGTGAGACTGTCAAATGGTTGGCTGACAGACCTAGATTTAATGTACAGACATGGCAGGGGTACGATATTAATGGGTACACCTTTTACACTGAAAGTTAGGATACGAAGAGTACTGTTTAAAATAGTGGTGTAAGCATAGATGCTTTGTCCGATAACATCACTCGAAAGGAGGATCCTCAACGGCAATGAACTCTTACTACGGGGTGATCGAAGCAATTTGGGAGCTCGATTACGAAATATACCAAATTCCAATTGTTCCGATGTAAGTGGGTGGGACTTCCCCATGGAGTGAAGGTCAACAAGAGAGATTTTACTCTTGTGGATCTCAAAAGATTCGCCTATAAAGATGACCCATTCGTACTTGCGAAGCAAGCAAATCAAGTCTTCTATGTGTGTGATCTGGCCAATCCGAGGTTGCGCATCGTCCTTTATGGCAAGCGGCGGATAGTTGGTGTCGAAAATATCATAGATGAAGAAGAATACGACCAATTCGATGAAATACCCCCGTTTGTAGATGGTGCTTGTCTTAGTGGCGACGATGACACACATGGAAGAAATTACATGCGTGTAGATCATCAAGAAGGGTTGTATTGTAAATAAAAGGAGTACGTTATTGTATCAATTGCTATGTCTTTCCAATATTTGTATTGTACATAATTGTAGTTTCGTGTTTGCAAAGGTTATGTGTACGTATGAAACTTTCATAATTTTTGTAAATGGATTGTGGTATGTATCTACTTAATGCAAGAAAAAGAAGGCACTCTACATCAAATCATTTCTGAAAATTTTCAAAATACTTGGACTTTATTTGAGAAAGATTTGACTTTTCTACTATTTGAAAAAAATCATAACTACGAAGTGAATTTAGGCTTGTTTTTTCAGTGCTAACTCTTTTTGCCAAAATCCTTTCTGGAAAAGATTTGTAGTATCATAAAGTATGTTCCTGCAAAATTTCAAATAATTCCAACTATGTTTGCAAAAGTTATGGCCTTTTCACACTTTGATCAGATATTTATGCAAATTCAGACTTCATGGTTTGTCTGGAAAACAAATAGTGTAGTGAACAACATTTGTGTCGGTTGTATTTAAAAACCGATAGTGATATTGGAGAATTTGTGTCGGTTTTTTAATAAACTAATAATGCTATTTAATCATTTGTGTCGTTTTTTTATAAAACCGATAGTCATCTGGTGCTTTTATTTGTGTCGGTTTCTTTAGAAAAGTGATAGTGATGTTCTCTTTTTGCTAAAAAACAATACTATTCTAAGTGAACTATTTGTATCGGTTTTCTTAAAAAAGCGATAGTGAGACTCACATTTGTACCGGTTTTATTGTAAAATCGATAGTGATGTTTGCTTTTTTTGGTAAAAACATACGGTGCTATGGCAACTGTCGGTTTTTTGAAAAAACCGATAGTGATATCGTAGAATTTTTGTCGGTTCCCATAGAAAAGTGACACAGATAAATACTCTATTTGTATCATTTCTTGTAGGAAAGCGACACATATAACTACACTATTTGTATCGGTTCGCAAAGAAAAGCGACACAGATAATTTCCATATTTGTATCGGTTCTTATACGAAAGCGACATAGATATAAGTACACTATTTGTGTCGGTGTTTTAGGGAAAACCGATAGTGATACTAGTTTCATTTGTGACTGTTTTTAGAGGAAACCGATAGTGCTGATCATACATGTGATTGTGCAGTGGCGTGCATTTGTGTCAGTTTTTTAGGGAAAATCGATGGTGATAGTTGTTGCATTTGTGTCGGTTTTTTATGAAAAACCGATAGTGATACTAGTTTCATTTGTGTCAGTTTTTTAGAGGAAACTGGTAGTACTGATCATACATGTGGTTGTGAAGTGGCGTGCATTTGTGTCGGTTTTTAGGGAAAACTGATGGTGATAGTTGTTGCATTTGTGTCGCTTTTTTAGGGAAAACCGATAATGATACTAGTTTCATTTGTGTCGGTTTTTTTAGAGGAAACCGATAGTGCTGATCATACATGTGATTGTGCGGTGGCGTGCATTTGTGTCAGTTTGTTAGGGAAAACCGATGGTGATACTTGTTGCATTTGTGTCGGTTTTTTAGGGACAACCAATAGTGATACTTGTTGCATTTGTGTCGGTTTTTAGTGGAACCCCAACTGAGTTGTGTTTGGGAAAAATTAAAACTAGGGTTGCCTCTTCTTGCGTGCACAAATTCGTGCCTGACCTAGCTCCCAGCTGCCGCCCTCCGCACCTCGTGCGACGCCGCCCGCACCCCCTCCCACCCCCCTCTGCACCCCCTCCAGCCACCCTTCGCACCCCCTGCGATGCCCCTCCCGCTGCCCTCCGCACCCCCTGCGACGCTGCCCTCCACACCCCGTCCCTCCACCCTCCGCACACCCTCCGACGCCGCCGACGCCGCCCGCACCCCCTCCTGCCGCCCTCTGCACCCTCTGTGACGCCGACACCTCCCGCACCCCCTCCGACGCCGACACCGCCGACGCCTCCCGCACCCCCTCCGACGTTGACACTGATGCTGCCTACTCCGCCCTCACCCCTTAGACGCCGACATCGCCGACTCCGCCCTCACCCCTCCGACACCGACGCCGCCGACTCCTCCCATTGGTGGCTCGACCTCCAAGAACCGACGGCTGGACCTCCCCCGCACCACTCCCATCAACCTCCCCTGCAATCTTGAGTACTCCTTGCCTGCACGACTCGTACAACACATCTTTTTTTCTTGACTGCTTTTGAATGCTCATTTCATTAATCTGTGTCGGTTGAATGGCGCAAGGGAAACAAGAATAAAATTATTGCAAATGATAGGAAAAAAGGACAAAAGGAAACAAAGAAATTTAGTAAATGATACATGTATCATGCATTAAGTTTCAATAGACTAGTGCTTGCAGGTTGCAACGACCTTTTGGTGAATCTGGAGAAACCTCATCCTCATTATTTCTCAATACTTGTATCAAGAGCTACAACTTTTTCTTCGGAAGCTGGCACCTTTGTTTAAGAATCTAATGAACACAATTGATTGTGAGTGTAAAGCCTTTTCTTCAGTAGTAGTAGGCAAGCAAGTAGGTTTAGTGGTTGATGCTTGGAATTTATTAAGGAACCATCCTTGAACCTGTGGAAAGAGATGTCATATAAATGCACACTCGGTGAAACATGGAGGATGTCAAGACATTATCACCTGTGTAGCCTATAATGATGTACTCCCAACTCGGCCTACAAAACAACTACACAGAGCAAAATTAAATATCATAATCATCACTTGGAAACTATTACATGTAATGACAATAACATATTGAAAGGACAGGGTTTCGCAACACCCTTTAGTAATATACTCAATGAAGCCATATCATTGCTAAAAAGGACTATTATTAAATAATGTTGCCAAATTAAAACTACATGCATATACAACATGTTGTTGCTAAATGATAATCATGAAATTTCTGGTTTGCATATCTTGATCCTATGTTTGAGTTTATTTTCAGCGTATTACTTTTATTTTTTTATCTCAACATGATGTTAGAGTTTAGGTTGCGTAACCTACATCTCCCGTTCGAGGGTGCTTATTTTTAAATATACCGATCGAATTGGCATATTTATAAGCATGTAGTCTCGAATTGTCCACGTTCTTTGAACAGTTCGAGGATATGTTGTTCGGGCAAGTTCCTGAGTTGTTGCACAACTCCAGAGTAGAATTTGGTAGCTTCTCCCTGGTGTTCTCCGGATACACACCCCTCTTGACGTGTTGTCGAGACATGTATCTGGAGAACAGCGGGGAGATGCTGTCGAAATTTTATCTGGAGTTGTACAATGGCTTAGGAACTTGCTCGCACCACATATCCTCAAATGGGATTAGGACCAAACCTATTTAGAGATTAGGAGTTATCATTCGTACGTATGGAGTAAAGGTCATCAGATAGACTTTTCTTGAAGATCATTCGTTCATCTGTTACTCTACTGCAATATTCAGCTGTTGCTTTACATGATTTATAGTCAAGTACACATAATAGCTATTAGTTTCTTTCTCTCATGTCAAATATATGACCATGTCATATAAGAAAACTCAAAATGTCGCAATTAGAGAGCATCGGCTCATCGCCAGATAGAGTAAAATGTGCTCCTGAGGGGCCGAGCCAAGTTCCAAGTGTTGAGCCGAGCCAAGTTCCAAATGTTGAGGGGCCGAGTAAGGTGAGGAAGGCCCGAGGACTGAACAAAGGGGTCGCAGGGAGAACGACGCAGGTTCTCCACTTCAATGCCACGGGGGTTTGCACGGGTCCTCCTAAGTACAAGGGGCGATATCACTCATTCCTCAACCAATTGGCGAGGGAGAGAGTTCCCATAACAGTTAAGGATTGGAGAAAGGAAGTCAGTGCCGAGCAGAAGAATCGGCTATGGGACGAGGTTAAGGGCAAATAGATTATAGAAGAGGAGGATGAAAACAATGCCTGGCGGTACACCTTGAAGAGGATGGGTGTGGCTCTGAGGCACTTTAGGGTCTTCATGCACAGTGAGTATGTGCTGAAAGGCCGTACGCCATTCGAGAGGTATCCGTTTGTGACTCCCGATGTTTGGGAGGAGTTCACGAGGATCAAGAGTATGCCCGAGGCAGAGGAGCTGAGATAGAAGAACATTGATACCTAGAGGCAGAACACGCACGCGCACCACCTTGGTTCAGGCGGCTATGAAGGGAAGAAAGCAGAATGGGCATGACTAACCGAGGAGTGCACGAACTCTAGGACAGCGATGCCTTACTCGCACATATGCGAGGAGCGGGCATGTGACTGGGTGTTAGCGAGGACAAAGAGGACTACGGATGGGTAGCTGGTAGTACCAAACCCCGCATGTCGTCTCCACCATCGTAAGACATCAAACTTCGTACATTGCAGTCGACCCTTCTTGTTGTATTTCAGATCTAATTCATACTCACTTATTGCAGGAGGAGGTAAGCCAGAGGAAAGGCCTACGTACATAGAAAGCCCTTCTGCCTTCCAGCAAATTGAATCCTCAAGGCAAGTGGACTCGACAGCTCCATGGATGGTACGTTGACAAAGTGAAAGAGGGCGAGCAGCGAGTCGACTTCAATGTTAAATACAGAAAGGGACATTTCCACCGTGAGGAGGATGGGACATTCCCAATTAGTTTCGAGGATCTGTTCCATCTGTACCAACTGATAGCCATCGACATTTCTACTGTACGATCCTAAACGCTGTGAGTATCGCACCATATAGAACGAGCTTATGACTTCCATAGGATTTTGCATTATGTTTTTAACATTCAACACGAGTTGCAGGGCAATGACGCAGCAAGTCATGATGAATCGACAACAAGTTGGCTTCGTCGACCCTAAGCTTGTGTCCGTGACCATGGCTAGGCTTCAACCAGAATGGATTGCCAGCTACATCAAGGGGGCATTGAGACCTGAGTCGAAGAAGGACTTCGTTCTACTCCCATACCGTGAGGAGTAAGTACAATTTTACCCTTCAATTACTTGTACGCACTTAATAATACAATTATCCTTTCATAGAAATTTCAAAACTTAAATTAGAGTACTTGTTTCTATTTTGCACCATATCAATATCCCACAGAAGAGCTTAGACAGCTCTGCACTCAATAAGTTACGAGACCACTTATGCCAGTGGTACTGGATAGAAGTTATCTCGCAGATGGGTAGGTTTACAGATCCTGAAAGCTCTTACTAGTCCATATGTGAACAATATTACATATGTGAATGCGATTGCATATGTACTGACTGTTAGGCATGTTTGAGTTCTATTTTGTGAACGAATGTGATATGTGTTGTAATAAAATATTTGAGTTCTATTTTGTGAACGAATATGATATGTGTGCTATTGCTGTGTGTGTGATATGTGCATACTGTGTGAAATATGTGCTGAGAGTGAATTGGAAAACAACACATCCCCTCATCTCTATCGGTTCTGAGAATAAAACAATAGAGATAACAGGGTCATCTCTATCGGTTCTTTGTAAGAAGCAATAGAGATGACCACATGATGTCTAACATTTCTTTAGAAGAAGCGATAGACATGACATGGTCATCTCTATCAGTTCCTTATAAGAAGCGATAGAGATGGGTGTGTCATCTCTATCGGTTCTTTGTAAGGAGCGATAGAGCTGACCACCTCATCTCTATCGGTTCTTTATAAGAACCGATAGAGATGATAGTGTCATCTCTATCGCTTCTTCTAAAAAACCGATAGAGATGATGTGGTCATCTCTATCGCTCCTTACAAAGAACCGATAGAGATGATACTCTCATCTCTATCGGGCAAGAACCGACTGTAATAGCACTGCCTCATCTCTATCTCATGACTTTATGTCGCCACCAGAACCGATTGTAATGATAAAAAAGAATCGATTGTGATGTATATTCGTGTAGTAGTGCCTCTTTTAGAATGAACATCATAAAGATGAATACAGAGTTTCACAAACAAGTCACGTACTTGTTAATCAATATCCATGATGTTATTCAAAGAACAATCTCATAGTTTATGAACATTTATGGAAATATAATCTTCTCTGTGATTGCCTCTAGGGCATATTTCCAACAGTCTCCTACTTGCACTAGAGTTAATCATTCAGGTATCTAATACCCATAGCTCTTGTGTGCGCCTCATGCTTTGGCTGCGAGAGAGGTTTTGTCAACGGATCAGCAACATTTGAATCCGTTTGAACTTTGTATATCTTTACATGTCCTCTATCCACAATCTCGCGAATAAGATGATATCGTCTGAGTATGTGTTTGGAATTTTGATGGGACCTTGGTTCCTTAGCCTGCGCAATGGCTCTACTATTATCATAATAGAGATTCATTGGACTTGAGGCACTAGGGATCCTACCCAATTCAGAAATGAATTTCATTATCCAAACACACTCTTTTGAAGATTTAGAAACCGCAATGTACTCGGCCTCTGTCGTAGAATCAACAACCGTGCCTTGTTTGGAACTTTTCCAACTCACTACCTGTCCATTTAAAATGTATACAATCATCCTTGTCGGTTTGGAAGCCTACATCAGTGTAACCATTTACAATGAGCTCTTTGTCACCTCCATATACTAGGAACACATCCATAGTCCTTCTCAAGTACTTAAGAATATTTTTAACTGCTGTCCAGTGACCTTCACCTAGATCAGACTGGTATCTGCTCGTAATACTTAGAGCATATGATACATCTGGTCGAGTACATAACATAGCGTACATGATAGACCCAATAGCTAAAGCATATGGAATCTTACTCATACGGTCTCGCTCATCAATAGTCGTAGGACATTGAGTCTTGCTAAGACTTATTCCATGCGACATAGGCAAGAACCCCTTCTTGGCATCCTACATGTTGAACCGATTCAACACCTTGCACTACTACAGAAAATCTCATCACAAATGGTTCGAAAAACCTCATCACTGACGGTTTTGTGAACCGTCTGCAAAAATGTGTCAGTGATGAGAAGGCACATCACAGACAGTTTATGAACCGTCAGTAAAACTGAAGGACCATGTGGAGGTCCATCCATATTTGTGATGAGTATTTGACTTTATTTGAGCAAGGTGTGCTCAAGTTTGAGTTTGATTTGGATTGATTTTCAAAATGAAGCAATTTGAGTTGTCTTTGCCAGGAGTGGCAGTACCGGTCGTATGGACACGGTAGTGATGAGTTGGATGGTTTATTGCACATCTTTGTGGGCATTGCTATGTGAGGAGTTTCCTTGTCTTTGATGGTTACAGGGCGACGGTGCTAGGTCATGGTGAGGCGAAGGATGACCGGGACTAGGCGAGGAGCGTCGGAGGTCCAGACGGTTGGGAGATCGCGGAAGATGATCGGAGATGGAGTCCGGGCAAGTCAAGAAGACAAGGAAAGGAGTTGATGCTAGCTAGATGCGCGTGGATCAATGAGGGCCGTCGGATTGAGGTCTAGTTGATAGGTTAGCGGGTCTAGGTAGTATGCTTTGAAAACCGTGCAAGAAAACCCGGTATGTGTGTGGGTTTCGGGTTAGCCCTTGCATGGCTGTGTGTGGGTTAATCTTAGCCCTTAGATGAGTGCTCTAGGGTTGAGGACTCATCCAAAGGTGGTAGGTGGCCCAAGAGTAGTATAAATAGGGGTGGAGGGTAGCCTCCTTCCCTTGAAGGTGTTGAGGTTTTGATGCTCATTTGAGTTTTGCCCACATGAATGTGAGGCTTTGTAACCTCCTTCCAGAAATGAAATATTTCCTCAAATCATTTCTTTTCTTTGTGCATTTACATTACATAATTTATATTATGCACTTAAATTCGCACTTAAATTCATAATTAAATTCAGCACTTACATTCTTGCAATTTACATTTATGCAATTTGGATTTGCCTCCCCTCCTTCTAAATGCTGTTCTTCTAGGATGTCTTGAGGGTGTTCATTTGGTTTTGCATCTTTCTTACACCCTCGGAGAGACTAGAGATCAAGTTTTTCATCAAATTGCAAATCTGTCCAGAACTTGTTCTTCACGTAGCAGTCAGTGTTTGATTTTTATAAAAATATAGAAAAATCATTTTTAAGTGATTCTTTTTAGAGAACGTGCAGAACTCATATATACATCTTTATAAAATTTATTGAGTCCACTGGTTTCACCGTTGGAGAGCTATGAAGTGAAAACCGAGCCTCAAATGTTTTGGTCGATGTTTCTGACTGTCTGTATTGCTTGATTTTTAATTCTTATTCTACAAAGTATTCTGAGGTGATTTTTGCTGGAGTGGTTCACATCTCAACTTCTCACAGGGACAAAAATTCGTAAAAATTTTAGAGCAACAGAAACTCACCAACCACCTGTTCCAACTGAGGACAATTTCTGAAAATTCCACGAAGCCTCCCATTTTTGCTGGAGTTGATTTTTCGTTTTGGAAATCGCCGATGGAGTCATACATCACTGCCCAGGGCTTCCTGATATGGCAGTAGGTGAAGGGCAACGACGACTTCTCCGGCATGTGCTTCATGGCAGGCGCCATTGAAGTAAGCGACTCCGAGCTGTACAACGACACGGATGAGGTACCCACCTACGACGAGTTAAATGATGCCTTCTGTAAATTAGGCAAGTTTCATGCTAAGGCTAGGTCGAGGTGTTCTGAGTTAGAGAAGGAGGTAGATAGCTTGTCTCGGGAGTTAGGTTCACTTAAATCATGTTCCTCCCGAGACTCTGATAGCTGTACACTCTGTGATGCTTTGCTTGTGGAGCTGGAGAACCTAAGGACTTTGCATGATAGTGTGCTTGTTGATCTTGAGAATCTAAGGTCGAAGAATGCTAGTTCTGTTACTATTGATATTCCTGCTTATGCTAGCTTTTCTCATGCTCACATAAATGCTTCTTGTAATAATTGCCCTAAATTGCTTGCCAAAATTGATGCCATGAGCGAACACCTTAGAAAGCTTTCTGCTAGAAATGATGAACTTGAATTGCATGCTTCTAAGGACCTAGTCAGCTCATGTGAGGGTTGTAGGCAACTAAAACTTGACAATGATGCTTTGAATGTTAAGTGTGATCAACTTGCTAAGGACTTACTAGATAAGTCAAAAATTGGTTGCCTGCTGTGTATTGGGGTTAAGGATGATGTGGATCAAATCCATGTCGAGCTTAAGAAGAAGTTAAAAGACCAAACCCTTAGGATTAGAGATGCTCCTTGCGTTTCTTGTGAGGCCCTCAAGATTGAGGCAGCCGTGCTAAGGGAACAAAAAGCACGTGCTGAGAGATCTTCTCTTTCTGGTTCTTCTCTTTCTGGTTCTTCTTCTTCCTCTCCTTCCCCCTGTTCTTCTTGTGCTTCTTTCTTCCGAGATTGCCAGTATCTTATGAGCACTCTCGAGAAGTTTGTTGGAGGCAAGAAGAAGCTCAATCTTATTCTAGACTAATCCAAGATTAGTAGATTCAATCAAGGTCTAGGATTTGATCCCTTGGAGCACGCTCGGGCGCATCCTCCCACCATTGTGCGTGGCTCCAAGAGTGGTGAGATTGTGGTAGCTCCCAGAGTGAGTACCACCGTGTTTAGATCTGCTGGGGTTGTCCATAGGACTTCTGATCAGAAGGGTGTTACTCCTATTGCTTCTGCCTCTAGCAAGGCGAAGTATACATGCACCTTCTGTAAGAAGGATGGTCACCTAGTAGATTTACGCTTCAGCGCCAAGATCACTCGGCGTGGCGTGTTGCTGCTCTTAGGGGTATTGTGGTCATCCCGGACTTTGAGTGCTCCTAAGACACACACCGCTTCTAGACAAAGTTAGAGAGTCGCTGTGTTTGGGGGCGTCCGGGACTCGGTTTTCATGCTAGTTCTTTGAGTTTTAGCCCTGGAGCTGTTCGTAGTCAGTCTTTCCGTCGTCTTCTTGATATTCCTCGTTTTTCCCATCGAAGTAGATATCAGCGGCGCGAGGTGTTTTCCAGTAGGAAATCTAGGCAGCCTTACTGGGATGGTCCGGCTTTTGCACCACGGCGTGCCAACCCAGTTTTGACTCCTGGATTATCTACCAGAGTTGCTCCTGATCGTGTGAGAGTTGAGCGTCAGAGAGACACTCAAGTCCAGTCTTCTTCAGTGGCTGGTACTCTGAGGCGTCGGGTGGTTTAGTATTGAGTCCCCAAGTCTTCACTCTATCCCAGTACTGAGTCATCTTTCCCTCTTGTGTCAATTCCTTGTGTCATGTCTATGCGATGATGCTTTTAAGTGCCTTTTTCCTTTCTCATGGCATGAGTCGCTTAAGGCTAGCTTGAGGATGTGATCACTGCTTAGTGGAGTGGATTTGGGTCATCTTGTGGACTTGTCCTTTCTTAGTTCGATTCTTAGTCCATGAGTTGTCCTGAGGCATCATCTTCGCCGTGCACAAGTAGTGGACCTCGTTTTTCCTCGAGGTACCCACTCACGGCAAGAGTTGAAGGTAAGTATGTTGGTCATGTTGATCTTTACTAATCTCATCTAGGATCGGTTTGTCGCTTTTCAATGTTGGCACTCGATGTGAATTCCGAGTTGGCCTTTGCGGCTTGTCTCTAGAGGATTGGATCTTCCTGCATGACCATCATGAGCATTATGCTAACCTGCATGTTCTTTCAACTTTGTTTGCCTTGTGTTTCGCTCCACAAGTGTTGAGCTTCATGATAACAGCATTGGGGACTTCCACTTCCATGGTGAGCTATCTCATACCCTCATGTCGGTTATACTTGTGATCATTATTTCCATGACATGTTGTGATTGCTCTTGCTCCCATGTGTATTATATGTACTTTGCTAGGTCTTGTTAGTTTTTGTCTGTCTTGTTTTGTGCCATAGCATGTTTTCCCCAACCATCTTTGTGCTTCATGTATTATATCCTAAATTCATGAGCTCTTTCCCAGCATGTGATTTTCTTGTTTTTATCCTGTCCATGATATTGTTCATTTGGTATGAGCATTTGTGTTAACTATGGGCACGTGCTGTATATCATTTACTTTATTTTGTCATGAGTAGTATCTAGGTTATATGACCCTGATTTTCTATTACATCCATGATTAGCTTTGTTTAGACTTTGTGCTACATATGAATGCCTTTCATGAGATTAGGGTCATATGATCTAGCTGCCGCTGTATGACTTATATTGTTCATGATCACCTTTTATTGTCCTTCATGCTTATATGCTTCATACCTATTTTTGCATGAGCTTGTGTTCTTCATTCATGGCATGTATTCATCATCATGCATAGAGTGTTGCCATAAGTAGCTTCTCATCTTTGTGTCCATTGTCACCATTTACTTTCATGCTGTCTGTGTCCTCATGACCTTTTGTTTGGTCTTCTTTTGACGGGCCTTTTCGCAGTATGTAAATATTGTTATTGAGACTATGGATAAATGGATCTTGATGTTGCTAATTGGTTTGTTTTATGCATGATCCTCTTTGGTTGTCTTCATTCATCTTGCTCATGTTATATCTAGTAGCATGTTGTTGTGCTTCATTGTGGTATTTCTTCATTTACATGCTCATTGCCATGTTTAGGGTAGTATCTTGATCCATGTATTTCTAGGCTTGCACATGATCCTGCTAGCATTTTGTTCTTTGTGATGCACCTTACTTATCTTCTTACTTGACATGACAAAGTGCTATGATGCACCTTCTTTGTTGTTTATCATGTGGATATGTTTTCACTTTGTTGTCTAAGGATATATGGATCTTGATGCTATCTTTAGCTTGGTTGTGATCATGATCTTACATTACCTTCGCATCATGTTCATGCTATAGATGATCATTTGCCACACTTTTCTTGTATCTTGTCCATTCGTGCCTAGGAAGGCTGGATCGCCTAACTTGATTTGAAAGCATAGATTTGTTGGATGCATATGTGTAGGCTTTCGGTGAGAGACCATCATCCTAGGAATATCTCTAAGTCTTCTTCCTCTGCTTTTGGATCCACTTGGTCATTTGCCACTACTTGCTCTACACTGCAAAGAGGTAAGTACCTCTGAAAATGTTGATGATAGTGATGGGTCTCTTAGGAGGTTGTGGTTCTTTTGTAGGTAGAGCTTGTGTCCTATTTGTCTAGAGTCTTTTGGTTGGACTTCTAGCATAGTTAGGTTGCTTCTTACCTTGAGCCATCTTGCTCCTTAGAGACCATGTGGTTTTAGATCTTATCTCTTCTCCTCTAGCTTTCTACCTTTCTCTTGTGAGGTGAGAGTTTTAGAGTGTGCCTCAAGGGGAGTAGAGTGTGTTCAGGGGGATTTGAGCTTGGGTTTATGAGCTCATATGGCATTTCTTAAGGGGGAGCTGGTTTGTATATTATGTACTATATATTTTCTTCCAGCATTTCCTTTCTTCTTCTAGGTGACTTTGGGCTTGTTTTCTTGAGTTGAGTTCACTCACTTAGACTTCTGGCATGCCTCGCATGGACCTCTTATCTTGTGCTTTAGGTTGCTATCATGCGTGATTAGCTGTTCTCTCTTCTCTCTAGGTTGAGTTCCCTCACAGTCTTATAAGTCTAGCAGGTATTGGGCCTCCTGAGTAGACAGGGTTTGTGTGCACTCCTTAGTTGGGATCTAGAGTCAGCTTCCCTATGTCAGTCACTGGGGAAGATAAGAGCGAGTCTAAGCCGTAGTGAGTCTCTTCTATCTTATCTATGCTCAATAGCCATCCAGTTTTGCAGTTTCTCGGCTTCTTCTCCTCATTCTGTTTTTCTGGTTGTTATTGAGTTCATTCGGGTTTTCTTTATGCCTAATCTTGATAATAACTCAACTTTAACCAGATTTGAGCTTAAAATTGATGCATTTGTTGAGGGGGAGTTTGGGAATCTGTTCATGCATTGCATTTAGACTGCATTTTCTGTTTTATGAGCTTTGTCTATTATGCAATTGATTTCTTCTTCATGCTATACACCATGCTACATCATTTGAAGAAAATCACTAGCTTAGGTATGTCCAAGTTCATTTAACTTGCTAAGTTTAAAAATGAAATAAGCCTTAAATGAAAAACTTGATGAAACTTGTTGCTTTTACTTGCTAGGTTTCTTCTCTAGAGGTTTGTGCCATAATTTGAGAAATTTAGGAGTTCTCTAGAGTCCCTATAACAACTTGGGTGAAACTAGTTTGATCCATGCTAGAGTCCTTCAATTGCTTATGAATCATTGTGCAAAAAAAAATGAAACTTAAACAAAATTGACTCTTCTTGTGCACATATGACTCAACACCTTGCATTCACAAGACCGCTTCCCATTGCACTTGGGATGAACTTGGAATACATCGTGTTTGACCTAGACCATCCTCTTAAGTGTTCATCTTGAGATGGTCGCATATGGCTTGAGTCAATTGGTTGTCAAAAGAAAATTCAAATAAATTAAAAACAAAGACATATGTGGGTAAAGAATGCAAATAATGTCAAACATTTGCACCCCTCTATGTCTTGTATGATGATAAATCAAAATTTGCATTAAGTGATAAATGAGCCCGAAGGACCTTGTATGCTCTTCTAGATTCCCCAAAGTGTTGAGTAGGTTGAACTCTAGGTTTTCCTTTTGATCCTTAGAGTGGCTATTGTTCTATTTTTGAAACTAAAGCTAAGTGTTGCACTTGTCTAATCTTGCTAAAAATGAAATATTCAAAACTAAGCTCGTATTTGCACTTGGACATGTCTTAGTTTAGTCATCTTCTGAAATTGACAAGCTTGGTGTAATATCCTTCCATTTTGATCAATTGGATAATCTTCAAAGCTCTTTCGATTGCATTTCATGCATACATAAAAAAAATTGATGCTTATATTGCCAAAAGGGGGAGAAAACGTATAAAAGGCATCACTAAAATGATAAAAATGTGAATGCATATTTGGTTATTATGATCTTTGTAAAACTATGCTACTACTTCTGTTGGATCATAATCTCATAATCACATTTGACATGTTTAGTTGGATTTTAGAGTTTTGTTGAAAACTTCTAAAATCTGAATTCCTCTTCGTCAACTTGGTCATGGTTCTAATTTCTATCTTTGGACCAAGTTTGACTTTGCAACTAAAAATTGCTTTCTTCTTCATTTTCTTCAAACTCAAATTTATGCCTTTTGTGTGGTTTGTCAATATACTCATCAAGGGGGAGATTGAAGGACCATGTGGAGGTCCATCCATGTTTGTGATGAGTATTTGACTTTATTTGAGCAAGGTGTGCTCAAGTTTGAGTTTGATTTGGATTGATTTTCAAAATGAAGCAATTTGAGTTGTCTCTGCCAGGAGTGGCAGTACCGGTCGTATGGACACGGTAGTGATGAGTTGGATGGTTTATTGCACATCTTTGTGGGCATTGCTATGTGAGGAGTTTCCTTGTATTTGATGGTTGCAGGGCGCGGTGCTAGGTCATGGTGAGGCGAAGGATGACCGGGACTAGGCGAGGCGTCGGAGGTCAGACGGTTGGGAGATCGCCGGAAGATGATCGGAGACGGAGTCCGGGCAAGTCAAGAAGAAAAGGAAAGAAGTTGATGCTAGCTAGATGCCGCGTGGATCAATGAGGGCCGTCGGATTGAGGTCTAGTTGATAGGTTAGCGGGTCTAGGTAGTATGCTTTGAAAACCGTGCAAGAAAACCCGGTATGTGTGTGGGTTTTGGGTTAGCCCTTGCATGGCTGTGTGTGTGGGTTAATCCTAGCCCTTAGATGAGTGCTCTAGGGTTGAGGGACTCATCCAAGGGTGGTAGGTGGCCCAAGAGTAGTATAAATAGGGGTGGAGGGGTAGCCACCTTCCCTTGAAGGTGTTGAGGTTTTTGATGCTCATTTGAGCTTTGCCCACATGAATGTGAGGCTTTGTAACCTCCCCTTCCAGAAATGAAATGTTTCCTCAAATCATTTCTTTTCTTTGTGCATTTACATTACGCAATTTATATTATGCACTTAAATTCCGCACTTAAATTCCGCAATTAAATTCAGCACTTACATTCTTGCAATTTACATTCATGCAATTTGGATTTGCCTTTCCTCCTTCTAAATTCTGTTCTTCTAGGATGTCTTGAGGGTGTTCATTTGGTTTTGCATCTTTCTTACACCCTTGGAGAGACTAGAGATCAAGTTTTTCATCAAATTGCAAATCTGTCTAGAACTTGTTCTTCACGCAGCAGTCAGTGTTTGATTTTTATACAAATATAGAAAAATCATTTTTAAGTGATTCGTTTTAGAGAACGTGCATAACTCATATATACATCTTTATAAATTTATTGAGTCCACTGGTTTCACCGTTTAAGAGATATGAAGTGAAAACCGAGCCTCAAATTTTTTGGTCGAAGTTTATGACTGTCTGTATTGCTTGATTTTTAATTCTTATTCTAAAAAGCATTCTGAGGTGCTTTTCGGTGGAGTGGTTCACGTCTCAACTTCTCACAGGGAAAAAAATTCTCAAAAATTTTAGAGCAACAGAAACTCACCAACCACCTGCTCCAACTGAGGGCAATTTTTGAAAATCTGCTTTAACTTTTCTGAAAAGAGACTTTGGTGTTTTAGCTTTATCTCTTTTAGAAAAGAAGTCTTTTGAATTGATTCCTCTTTTGTTTGGACACTTGACAACCAGGATTGTGATTAAAAAACCCCTCACATGATTAATGGTTCTTATCCATGCAAGCTAGGGGTACACATAGTTGTCTAATTGTTCTGGATTTTTAGAGGGTGTGCGAATCTGAGAAGCACCAGTTTGAACGAAAATCTTTGGGTGCTTTAGATTTTTATTGCAAGAGTGTTTGGAGTACTTTGAGTGGGGGAAATTTTATTTGGGATCATTCACCCCCCCTCTGATCGCCATTTCGATCTTTCAAAAACTAATATCAGAGACGGTTCTATCTACGAACCGTGTGTGATGATCTTTTGTCTTAGACGGTTCTAAGATAGAACCGTCTCTAATGACAAGTAATCACAAATGGTTTTTAATTAGAACCATTTGTGATATGATTATCACAGATGGTTTTTAAATAGAACCGTCTGTGTTATAGTTTTTTTCTCCTAACTCTCTTGGCAGAACTTCCATGATTAATATGTGATGTTCGAAACTTTATTCTCCTTAGATATTTATGCAATGACATTTACAAGACACAACCAATTATAGATTTTGCAATTCAATATCAAAACATCCTAGATGCATTGAGGCAACAGCTTTGTCTGATGAGAGGGTAATAAAAATCTCTATGGTACTCTAGATGCAATTGTTTGTGGATGCAAATGCTTGTGCCCACAAGCAATTGCATCTAGAGTATCATAGAGATTTTTATGACCCTCTCATCAGACAAGCTGTTGCCTCAATGCATCTAGGATGTTTTAATATTGAATTGCAAAATCTATAATTGGTAGTGTATTGTAAATGTCATTGCATAAATATCTAAGGACAATAAAATTTCGAACATCAGATACTAATCATGGAAGTACTGCCAAGAGAGTTAGGGGGAAAACTTTATTTCATAGTTCAAGGCCAGAAGACCTTACCAAAAATATGATACCACAAATATGATAACAAAATATTTCATAGTTCAGGTAACAATGCATTAACAAAATATGATATATATACCACAAATATCAATAAGTGTTCAACTAGAAACCACATTATTTTGTAATTCAAGACAAGAAAACCTTATAGTTTTTTTATGTCTTCCATCATGTGTGCCATAGCTTCTGTAGTAGAGGCTTCTCGGTTCTCTCTGAAGCTCCATAACTCCAGTACAGTGCCGATTTGTTTGACACCAATAACTGATTGATCTTCAGTCATATCTCTCAATCCCTACAAATTAAAAGCTATCATGTTGTTGTGAGAAGGGCAGTAACCACATTAAATTCAATACTAGAAACCTTCATACTACCTCTATAAGCTTAGCTTTAGCTTCTTCCAGATCTGCATTTGCCCTGCGGTCCTTACTGATGAGTGCCGTGTTAAGGGATTCGATATCTTACAAGTGATCATCTATGTCTTTCAGTTCTTGTTTGATCTCACAAATCTTTTATATTATCTCATATTTCCCCTTCAGTTGTTCGATCTCCACCTCAAGTTTTTGTTTAGTTTCTAACAGCTTTTCCAAGTCTTTACCACAAATATATTATAATGAATTAGGTGTTCACTTCAATATGAGGATGCAAGATAGAGATAGGATGACACGTACATAAGTTTCAAACATTATCACCTAGTATAGGAACAAAAGAATCATTGAACATTCAACACATAGTAGCTCCAAGACATCAATCCTTGTGTGATATAACAAGTTTAATGTTGAATTCTAGATTATATGAATTTTATGTTCTGCTATATATATACCTCAGGCCTAGCTAGAAAACTAATCCATACAAAGAAATAAAGATCCCAACATATTGACATAGAAAAATAAAATTGCCTTGTGGTGACCTAATGAGGCATTAGAGCTTGCTAAGCTATATATATATGCAGCTTGCTAATAATTTTATGTTTGACCTCTCATGAATCCTACATCCATTTTGTTGAACCATCATGAATCCTATATACATCCTCATTCCTTCTAAACATCATTCACAAACATCATTAATTCACAAACTCAAAATGGTTTCCCTAGTCAAGCATATCGGTCCCCTAGTCAAGCATTTGCGCTACAACTCTATAGTTACAGCCTCATTCTTTCTAAACATCATTCACAAATATCATTCACAAACACAATAACCTAGTCAAGCATATCGGTTTCATAAACAACTCACCGACGAAGATGAGGAGGTGCTGCTCACAGACGAGGAGGTAGCCGATGGGGAGGAGGACGAGGTGCAGGCTGACGAGGGTAGCCGATGGCCGGGGAGGAGGAGGTAGCCGATGGGGAAGGTTCTCGCGGAGGAGGAGGTAGCCGACGGGGAGAAGCAGGTGCTCGTGAATGTCGCCAGGGAGGAGGTCACCGAGAAGGAGGATTGCCAAGGGGCTAGGGTTTGTAGGAGACGAAACGCATGGATTTGGCACTACAAACCTCTATCGGTATGGTTTTATAGGGGTCTCAGGTCATATCACAGACGATTACTAGTTAGAACCATCTGTGATGCTACCTTATTACAGACGGTTCCTAGTTAAAACCGTCCGTGATATGATCACAGACGAGTTTTAACTAAAACCGTCTGTGATATGACTGACGGTTCATAAAGAGAATCGTCTGTGATCAAATCACTGACGAATGCACTAGAGAACCGTCTGTGATGTTTATCATAACAGATAGTTTTTTAAAACCGTCTCTGAAGAGGAGTCTAATATAAACCTTTCTGTAATAGTGTTGTCGATGTAAGTACTCTGGCTTAATCCAATTAGCCTTTTCTCTCTATCTCTATAGATCTTTATGCCCCATATATATGTTGCTTCTCCTAAGTCCTTCATAGAAAAACTATTTTTCAGTGATGTCTTAACATATTCCAGCATTGGAATGTCATTCCTAATCAATAATATATCATCCACATACAAGGTTCTTCTACGTTCTTGATGAAGCCAAACCCTTTGACTACCTCATCAAAATGAATATTCCAACTCCGAGATGCTTGCTTCAACCCACAAATGGATATTTGAAGTTTGCATATTTTACTAGCGTTCTTTGGATCGACAAAACCCTTAGGTTGTGTCATGTACACAATCTCACTTAGGTTTCCATTAAGGAAAGCCGTTTTGACATCCATTTGCCATATTTCATAATCAAAATATGCAGCAATAGCTAGAATGATACGTAAAGATTTGAGCATCACTACCGGTGAGAAAGTATCATCGTAGTCAACTCCTTGAACTTGTTGAAAACCCTTTGCGACAAGTCTAACTTTATAGATGTGAACATTTCCTTCCATATTAATCTTCTTCTTATAGACTCATTTGCATTTAATGGTTTTTACATCATCAGGCGGATCGACCAGGTTCCAAACCTGATTGTCTCCCATGGATTCTATCTCGGATCTCATGGATCCAAGTCATTTTTTAGAGTTTGAGCCCATCATCGCTTCCTTATAAGTCGTAGGCTCATCACTGTCCAACAACAATATACCACGCGAATACCGAGTAGGTATTTTGCGCAGCCTGTCCGACATACATGGCATTAGTGCCTCTCGATCACGGTCCCTCCAACTAGAGTTTTCTCAATCATGGGTTCCTCAACCAGATTTTCCCCAACAGGGGCATCTCCAACTAAGTCCTCCCCGAGTGGATTAACTCGAACTTCTTTGAGTTCCACTGTTCTTCCACTTGCCTTTCGAGAGAGAAACTCTTTCTCTAGAAAGACACCATTCCGAGCGACAAAAACTTTGCCCTCTTTTCGGTTGTAGAAGTAATATCCTAACGTTTCCCTAGGATATCCCACGAAAAAGCAATTATCCGATTGGGGTGTGAGTTTTTAGGACATCTGACGTTTAACATAAACATCACAACCCCAAATTTTTATAAGAGACAAACTGGGACTCTTTCAAGTCCACAACTCATATGGTGTCTTTCTATAGATTTAGATGGTACCCTGTTTAGTGTGAAAGCTACAGTTCTAGAGCGTAACCCCAAAAGGATACTGGTAGATCTGACTGACTTATCATTGACTGAACCATGTCTAACAAGGTCCGATTACGCCACTCGGACACCCCATTTCTTTGAGGCATGATGGGAGGCGTAAGTTGTGGAACAATTCTGCAACTCTTCAGATGATTATTAAACTTGTGACTCAAATATTCGCCTCCACGATCAGATTGCAGAAACTTAATTTTCTTGCCACGTTGATTTTATACTTCATTATGGAATTCCTTGAACTTTGCAAAAGTTTCCGACTTATGCCTCATTAAGTAGACATAACCGAATCTACTATAGTCATCGGTAAAAGTAATGAAGTACTGAAAACCACCTCTAGCAATTGTACTCATTGGTCCACACACATCAGTATGTACGAGTTCCAATAACTCAGATGCTCTCTCACAATCCCCTGTGAAAGGTGTCTTGGTCATCTTTTACCAAGTAGACAAGATTCACATGTTTCAAATGATTCAAAATCAAATGATTTTAGAAGACCATCTCTATGGAGCTTCATCATGCGTTTCTAACTAATATGACCCAAGCGACAATGCCAAAAGTAAGTGGGATTCAAATCATTTGGCCGAAACCTCTTAGCATCAATATTATAGATAGGTCCATCATCAAGATTTAAAATAAACAACCCATTCACAATGGGAGCATCGCCATAAAATATCTTATTCAAAATTATAGAACAACCATTGTCCTCAATATTGAATTCATAACCTTCTGCCAACAAACATGAGCTAGAAATATTGTTTTTACTTAATGCTAGAACATAATAACAATTATTTAATTCCATAATAAATCCTGAAGGTAAAAGTAGTGGCAAGGTCCCGATGGCCAATGCTGCAACCTTGCTTTAGTCCAAACACAGAGATCAACCTCGCCTCTTGCAACGCTCCTACTCCTTATTAAGCCCTGCATCGAATTACAAATATGAGCAACCGATCCGATATCAAATACCCAAGAGTTATTATGTAACACCCCACGCACTCCAGGTGCCCTGAATGTTACACCCTTAAGTAGCAACCAGCAGAAGACATTAGAAAATTTTGCCCGAAACGAACGAACATATTAGTGGGTTGCCGAATAAAACAAAAAAAAATTCGGCAGCACCTTCCCTAAATCTTGGACATCCACGCAGTAGACAAAAGACAACAATTCAATATAAACAACATACAAAAGCCATTCACGATATTCAATCTAGTAAGCGTAACAAACTGAGCATGATCAACTAAGCAAGGCATCCAAAACACCACCATTATGCACAGAACAAGGAGCCACAAGTAGAGACCACAAAACCAATATACCAACAACTACTTACAAATTAACTACTCAAAAATCAAGTTCATTAGACCTAGCACGACATTTAAAGGAGATGTTACACTATTCTAACAACATGAAGTCATTGTGAGTGAAGTATGTTAGCCCGTCTCCCAAAAAGTCACCCTGGAGGTACCTAAAATAAAAACATCAAAGCACAAGCATGAGTTCATCACTCAGCAAAGTGTATCATATTAAACATAATTATCCAATTAAAATTTTCAAACAGTAGCATAAACACATTTCTCATACCAATTAACAAGTCCATAAATCATGATATCACCGTTGGTTACCACCTTCACTTCATTACTTATTTAACATACATACCTCATTAAACTCTTTCGATGAGTCCTTGACTCATACAAGCCTCATTTAAATCCCCTCGGATGAGTCTACGACTCTATCCCAACTCTACACATTACCATTTAACACAACGAATCATCATTAAAGATGCAATGCAACATGCATGCTCATAAATGCACCTTTAATAGCACATACCGGTATTGCCGAGTGCACACCCGTTGGTGCGCACCCTCTCATTCCCTACCATCTCGTGGAGGGGCCTACTCTTACTGTCTCGCTCCCATTCTCCTCGATGAATGGCACTTCGAGGTAGGACTTTCGTGCTCACTACGTGTGAGCACAGAGGCCCACATCAGCATGGGTCACCTCTTCTCTTATGAATGCACAAATGCAATAAAATGAATGAATAAATGGCAAATGCATTCTATTTCAACATTCACATCTCCATCAACATGAACATAAATCTAACCATCATCATCAAGTCAACCAATAGCATTAACATAACCTTTAAATTCATACTCATTTAGCATTTCTCTTTTACCCATATAATACAACATGCATTCACCACAACCATTTCAAAATCTCCCAATATAAACATACACATAATGCTTAGCAAGAAATCGATATCCTAGCATTATACTAGTGATACACTTGCCTTTAACCGCGAGGAGTGGGTTGGCGTGAGGTTGAAGCCACTCCCGAAGCTACTCCACCTGGGAAAAAACATTTACACACACACAATTAAAAACTATATAGATTAGTACACCACATAACGTTTCTAATCCCAAAATCAAAACAGCCCCATTTCCAACAATTGGAATTCCGGGCAGCAGGTGCTAAAAAGGGCATATCTCCCAATTGGCTAATCCAAACTTTTGACTTCTTGTACTCAAAATGACCATAAGAGGATAATCTACCATTAACCTACAGCCCTTCATTCAGGAGATGCACCAAAATTTCACAACTTAGAGATGTACAAATACTACACACTTTAATTCTAACTCAGGACAGTCCATGTTAAAATGTGCATAACTTTCAATTGGATAAGCTAAAAGTTGACTTCTTGGGCTCTAAATGACCACAAGAGGATAAGCTACAATTAGCCCCTATCCATTCATTCAGAAACGGAGCTTAATGTACTCAACTTGCACTTTTAGTTTCAGATTAGATTCTGAATTTTTCAGCAGATTGTAGTTTTAGGGTAGCAAATTCAAAATAGAATAACGTTTGATTTATATATCAAAATCCAGCAAACAAGGAAATTTTCGAGATCTAAAGGAAATTTTCTAACTTTCTCCAGGCAATCAAAGATTCTAATTCGACTTGGAAATAGCCCTAAACAGCAGCTCAGAAACTTAGCTACCAACACGAACTAAATCAGAGCAGTCTGTACTAAAAAAGTAATAACTTTTAATTGGCTGAATGGAATTTTTTATTCTTGTACTCTAAAGAAACTTAAGAACACGCGCTAAAACTTTCTCTACAGCCAACTACTCAGAAAATGATTCTATCTTGCCCAAATCACAATCGCAAAACTGGTCTGAGCACAGCTCGAAAACTGAACAGTGTTCCCTCCAACCCTAGAGCCAATTTCCCTCCAAAATCCCCAAATCCAAGAACCCTAGAATCATCCCCACCTGCTAGTACCTCCATTAGCACAGCAAGGAACAAAATAAAGAGTTGAATCCACTCACCCAAAGGGAGAAAGAAAGGGGGAAAAACTGCTGCTTGAGCTTGCTGCTTACTGCCCTTGCTGCTGCTGCCCTTGCTGACCAAGGGGGAGGAGAGGGAGGGGGAGGTGCCACTAGGAGGGAGGAGGACCAGGAGATGGCTGGCTTGGAGGGGATGAGCCAGGAAGAGCTGGTTTAGGCCAAGAAGATGAAGCCTCCAGGAAGAAAACAAGGCGTTCGAGAAAAAAGAGGCTTCAGCCAGGGAAAAAAATGGGAGAGGAAAGAAAAAAAAAGCAAAAGAAGTTAGGTGGGGAAAAGAAAACCCGGTGATACACCCACCCACCTGCATTTTTTTTCACTTTCCGAATCACCAAACCAAGGATTCCGATCTGCACTATTACATATTAGGAGAATCGACAAAAAAATACATCTACAACATTAATACCTGAATCTGATGGCTTAACTCCACCATTCTTTTTCAGATCTGCTAGGTAACTTTTGCAATTCCTCTTCCAATGGCCTGACTCTTTGCAGTAGAAGCATTCACTCCCTGATGTAGGGCTAGACCTAGAATTAGGCTTAGGCTTGATGCTGGGGATATTATCCAAAGCTTTAGCCTTTCCTTTCCTTTAATCTTAGCTTTCTTCATGAAGCTAGTATTTTTCTGCACCATCATCACACGACTAGGGCTTTTCTTAATGCTATCCTCTGCTGTCTTGAGCATCATATGCAGTTCGGTGAGATTCTTATCCATGCCATTCATATGAAAAGTCATAATGAATTGCCCGAAGCTCGAAGGGAGCTACAGAAGAATCAAGTCAGTATCCAACGCTTGGCTAAGTGGGAAACCAAGTTTTTCCAAGCTCTGTGTGTAACCAACCATCTTGATTACATGGGGGCTCACCGGACTGCCCTCGGCTAGCTTACATCCAAACAAGGAATTTGATATCTCATATCTCTCAGTCCAAGCCTGAGTCTCAAACATACCCTTAAGCGCCACGATCATATCGTAGGCCTCTATGTTCTCAAGCTACTACTGAAGGTCTGAGTTCATAGTAGCAAGCATGAGATAGCTAACATCGAGGGACTCATCAGCCGCCTTTTTGCAAGCAACTTTAACAGCATTGGAAGCATTCTCGTCAGGCACATTTGGAATTGGTTGCTCTAGAACGTGTTCCTTTTAATCTTGCCTAAGAACAATTCTCAGGTTGTGGGACCAATCTGCAAAGTTCATTCCATTAAGTTTTTCCTTTTCAATTATCGAACGCAAAGCATAACTGGAAGTGGTTGCAGCAGCAGGTGGTGCCATGATCTAAAACAAAAAATATGTGAAAACTGAGACAAATATTCATGAAGAGTAATTTATATTAAACAATTTAATAAAGATACTCCCACTAAATTCTATATCCCTCTTATGGTATTTAATGATTCAAGACTCACAATTAATTAGTCTACTAGTGAGCTTTAGCGTCATTGCTAGAAGGCTAATGAATTTGGTAAGCAATCCTTCGCTAATCATATCACTATATGACTCTTTTTGTTGGGTGGCATCTCTATGCCCCAGCCCCAACCCTATGCCCTAAGATCCATAACCGTTATGATGACCTTGTCAAGTGTAACCATGGTTATGCGTGTCAGTGTCTGATACAAACCCATCTAATCAAGAAAAGTTAATTGCACCCTACTTTAGCAGACCTACCATTAATTTACATGATATTGGATGGTGCAGCCAATTACGAGGGCATCAATTTTTCTTAATATTACATGAGGGATCTTTACTTCTACCATGTTAAAAGCATTTGGAACAACTATATAACATGCATAGAAATAAATAAACAGGAACATAAAAACAATCACAGATAATCACATTAACTGTGACATAGTATGGCCCTTCACATGGTGATCTACATCGGCACGTTTCCTGTTCGTCATGCCTCCAGGTGCTTGAGTCCTCCAAATACTACTACTAAGCTACTACTCCTAATAGTACTAGTAATAAATTACAAGGAGTGTAGAAACATCACAAGTCGACACGTAGGCCATTTATACAAATATAGACAGCCTTCGGCAGCAATCAAGCATGACACGTTGGCCATGAAAATTACACACATGCATCATATACATAAGGGGCCATACTATTCACATCAATCCTGCAAAAACAAGTTATGCATATAATCACATTCTACCAAACGATGTGAACTTGCAATGAACTATAAGGCGCTGTACACATATTAACCCTATTTTTGACCACAGATCTATGATGATAAATCCTATTGATCTTCGCATGCTGCTTGTGGGTTTACGTTTCACAGTCTACCCCGATGGTCGAAAACCGACTGGTAGGGGTAAGTAGTGGCTCAACCACAATAGCATAATCACAGAGTAATAACCTTGAACCCATCTAGGACAATCGAACATGAGTTAATCTTATTAACAAGTGCCAAAAAACCGATCTATGAAATAGAACGACCAATAAAACAGCAATAGATCACATCTATTACTACTACATATCATCATATGCATCAATTCCGAATCTTAAACTACGCAGCAAAGCTCTGATACCACTGTTGGGGAACGGGTAGGCTACTCTAGCAAATAATCAAAATTTTCTAACATGTAACCAAGGAACCACTACAAGTTATAAATCATAGTATTACCACTAGATGCGCAGACCCGTAGAGGAAGTAGAGTCGATGTAGCGCGGTGGTGCAGATGTAGTTGTACTAGCCTCGAGCCTCCCCAACAGCTCCTTGTGACTGTCGGAGGTTGTGGATCGTCCTAGCGTTGAAGCTTCGCAGCAACGCCTCCAATGTATCCACATGTACGGGGCAGGAACACCACGCGCTGGTGTGCTAGCGCCGGCTACGCGGTTTTGGATGGAGGAGGGGCGGCGACTAGGGTTCCGATAATTTCAAATTCCTATTCTACCTCTTCGTGTATATATCTCTCGTCGCAAAGCCATCACCTCCTCCCTTTATATAGATGTCCCATAACGTGTTTCAACCCTTGAAGCCCATTAGGAACTCTAAGCCCATTACAACTCGAATCCCTATCCGAATTGGTTACAACCCCTTAAGTGTGCGACCATATAGGTTCACATGCACTTGGACATGGCTGGAGTACCCTTATCGATCCTTGAGTACTCCTACTCGACCATCGGGTATACCTACTCGACCATCGAGCATTCGACCAATAGTCGATAGCGGCCCCTAGCAGGACTTACAGACTCCCGAATACATATAAAGATCGGACAAACCTCAACAATATCCTATATGCATTTCCTTTTGCCTCACGATATCGGTCAAACCCAAGGCGAGTTGTTGTCATTCTTATTTGGATGGCTCGACCACTCTTTCTCAATGTCGTGACTCGGATTCCATGAATACATCGAGTTAACTCTTTAACTCTATGATTCGAGTAACTCTTTACTCGAGTAGCATGGTTATGCATTTCCGGAAGCATGTTTCATGACAAACCCGAAAGTCATCTTCATAACTACCCAATTACGGAGTAGCGTTTGATGACCCCTAAGTAAGCCATTACGCATCTTGAGAACATGCGACAATCTCAAGTCGAAGGGTATAGTATACACATCGTATATGAGACCAACTGATGACATGAAATAATACAACGTTCTCGTAGTGTCTCATAGTTGGTAGATGTCCAACACCATGTTCTCTAACATGCGTCCATATTATTGGTTTGATATCTCCATATCTATGGCCCATGAAACATTGTCATCGACCAATACATACGATAGTCTACTCATATGTGTCCTCATATGATTATCGACTAGGGACCCCCTTTTAGAATAATCATTATAAAGATGAATACAGAGTTTCACAAACAAGTCACGTACTTGTTAATCAATATCCATGATGTTATTCAAAGAACAATCTCATAATTTATGATCATTTTATGGAAATATAATCATCTCTATGATTGCCTCTAGGGCATATTTCCAACATGTCGGCCTCAATGTACCTAAAACATGAAATAAACAAGCGTGAGTTCAAGACTCAGCAAAGTATATCATAGAACAATATAATAACCATTTAACATATTTAAAACTATAACATAATGTCGGGACCGGATTTCCAAATCCGAACCCTCTGTGTATAACCTGTGCTAGTTCAGGAAAAGCTAGCACACACAGTGAAAACAGCGATGACAACACATCCATATCACGAATCAAATAATATTAATTAAGCAAAAGGATATTAGCCTTATGGCCAATTATTACAAATAAGAAGCATCATAGCTTGAGTTCAATAAGAAACAGCGGAAACGAAATAACAGCAGCAAAGTAAGTAAGCCCATCCATTTGCCCAACAGCAATCGATCGGGGTTCGCGTCCTAGCATTCGGATCGCCTTCATCATAACCACAAGCGTAGAAATCGTAGTCACCTTCCGCCTGCGAACTCTTACGTGGAAGGTTGGGGATGTTGCAAGGGTGAGCACAGAATGTACTCCATAAGTCTTGGAAACATAATGCATGATAACTATATGCAAGGCTAAGCAATTGAAGGCATAATATGGCTCTTTTTAGCATAAAGCGAAGTTCAACTTTAAATACCAATAGTAATTTCACAAAGCATCGTTTGAACAAAATGTAATTGAATAGTAATTGAATTTGATATAACAATTAAAGCGAGTTCCATCTACAGTGGCTCCATCTGCCAAACCATAACCCAAGAGTTCCATCTGCTCTCGGATTCCCAAACCATCATTTTCCTTTGAAACAAAACCATAAAATCTACAATGTGCAAGCGTACCTCGCTTTGCCCTTGGCCAGTAGGCACGGCTACTTAAGTAGTTTTAACTCTGCGAGTGTGTACACTTTACCCACAAGACATGATCGACTCTTGTTGCCATGCACTTAACACACTTCCTTTGGTGTGTCGGCAGAGAGATCATGACAAGGCCTTTACAATGCACAACCCCACTATTAACCTCGCCCGCTAAGGTCTCACCGCTATTAGGGTTCTAGCGCCCGATCTGAAGCCCCTCTTGCGCTGCCAACATCCGCACTCACCAACTGGCGAAGCTAATAATGAGACGCACAAATTATTTAGCCAGGTCGTACCCATATAGACTTGTGGTTGTACGGTAGTGCCCGGTCCATGGTAACACACGCTTCGGTCCCTAATTGACTAGGGCGGAACATTCACATACCAAGGTCTCGTGCTTTCTACACCTGCCAAACATCCATCCGCCCCGGTCTAAACCATTTCCACTTTATTTTACTTAAACCACAGCAGCAACACCAATTGCGCACTTTCACAAATAAGTTTAAACAACATTTGAAATGATTCCCATATTGGCATAATACCGAAACGCTTAAGCTGGACTAAGCAATTCTACCGTTCCATGCTAATCTACTGGATATCACCAAATAAAATAGCTAGTATATATCATCTAGGGTGTCAAAGGTTCGACATGATCAATACCAATGAGGGTATAACAATTTCTGGTATTTAACTATATTCTAAAACTATGTTTAAAGTACATTGCATAAAGTAAGCATGCATAATTTAAAACAATATAGGCATTTTGTAAAATTTGGGATCAATATGTTCAAGGAAGACTTGCCTCATTGCCTCTTCTTTGGTTCTACCTCGATTGTTGATTCGTGATCTCGATTGCGTCGTCTACACGCTAAACGAGGCAAATAAATAAAACAAATTCAAATAAAATTCAAAAATTGAAAATAATGGTACTGGAAGATAGATCTTGAATTTAGATGAATTTAGAAATTTGAATCACTGGAATCGGAGCTCGAACGAAGGAGAACGGGCTCCTGGAAGATTCCCAGATCAGAAAATAAAAAAAACAGAGAGGCTGACACGTGGCGGCGGTGCGATTGGATGGAATTTCGGGTTTTCTGGAAAATCAGAAAAAGAAAAAGAAAAGCCGTTGACACGTGGGGCCCACGAGTCAGAGACTCGGCTCACGGTGGACTGCGTCCACCGAGGGGATCTGGGGCGACGTGGCAGACCGACCGACGTGGCGCCGACGCGGCGGTCGGTCGACGTGGCGGCCGACGCGGGCGGCCGCTGCCGCCACGCAGACGGTGACGCGGGCGCGCGCGGAGCCGAGGCGACGGCGAGCGAGATCTTTGGCGCGGAAGGCGAAGCGCGCGCGTGGCGCCGACCGGGCGAAGCGAGCGGCGTGGCACCGAGGTGGCGGCCACGCGGCGACACGAGGCGTTGACGATCGCGCCGGGCACGAAGCGGCGTAAGGCGGTGCGGTGCGGCAGCGGCGGCGCGCGCGCGCCGGAGGCGGGAAGACGACCTCGGCCGCACGCAAAAACGCAGCAGAACGCCACGGGCTAGGGGCAAAAGGATGCGGGAAGAAGGGAGAACGGCGGAACCAAAGGATGCGCGAGCCTCACCGAGAAGGAAGAAAACGGCGGAGAAGGCTCGGGGCGGCGCGCAACCAGCGAGCTCGCGGAGAGGGCGGCGGCGTCTCGAGCGGCGAGAAAGAGGCTGCAGATCGCGCGAGGAGGCGAACCTCGGGAAGGGGTCATTGGGGCCTTAAATAGCCTCGGAGGCGGCGCGGCACGGACGCAAAAGCAGCGCGAGATCTGCGGCGCGCGGATTAGGTTTAGGGTTTTCGGCGGCGGTGCGGCAGCGGCAGCGGCATCCGAAAGCCGCACGCGTGTCGCCCATCGGACAGCGGCAATGGCGGGCGGGCGGGGGCGGGAGGAAAGCGAGCGGGCAGGCGATGGCACGAGGGGAAAAAGAGGCAGACGCGGAGATTCGGCCCAAAAAGGGTTTTTGAAAATAAATCATTTTCCGAATTAAAGAAATTCCAGAAATTCAAATAAAAGCACATAAATTCAAATAAATTCAGAAAAATCTCCAAAAATACAGAAAAATTCCTTGCAGCATAATGAACCCAGCAAAAACTGAAAATCTAATGTTTGATGGATAGATTAGCCTAATTAAATCATTTTATAAATAGAAAATTCAAATTAAGCCGAAATTAATTCAAAGAAATTACAAATGGTGAATTTTGAAATTCAAACATTCTAAAATCCAAATTTTGGAATGTTACACATAACCATATTTCTTATTTAAAATCAGCTAGTACATAAAATAGTAATATCATATAAATTTGTCAAATTCCACTCTTTGATCATCTTTGGATGAGTCCACGATTCAATGACTTAACCCATTATCACAATTAACAATGCAATGTAATATTCTTTAATGCTCAAATGCACCTTTCATAGCTTATACTGGTATAGCTTGAGTGCACACCAATCGGTATTGCACCCTTTCATTCCCTACAATCCCACTGGAAGGGCCTACAAGTAGGTCTCACTCCCATCCATCCCCGTGGATGGGACTATTTGGTAGGTCTTACAATAAAGCACTCCCGATTAGTCATAGGACCTCATATGCCTTTCTCACCGACCTAGCTGGAATTCTTTTCATGTCATGAATGCAAATGATGCAACATAATATTCCAATTTTTCATTTGCCATGTAACCAAAATAACCAATGACCATACACAACATGCATTCATCCATCATATAAGCATCTCGATCATAATATGACAGCAACAACATATTTCATAAATAAATTCAGCAAGAAATCAACTTATTCATTTAACACGAAGTTCATCTCAACCATCTTCGGTCGTACGACATACTTGCCTCTTTACCACGTGAAGAGGAGGGGTGTGAGCTTGAGGCCACACCCGGAATCACACCACGTACAGCAAACAAACCTCCTCAAAAATGTGCCACAACAGTACATACGCCAAATAAAACCATAGCTCAACTACACACCAAACCCCAGTGTTAAACTATCCTTCTCGACAACGAATTAACCCCTTGCTGTCCTATTAGGGAATACCATATATTTTAGCTCAGAAACCCAAAAATAGGAACTCAAATACTTCACAAAAACTACACAAAAATACCTACAATATTCTAATTATCCATCTTGTTAATGACTACATCCAATCCCTCGAATACAGCCCAGAAAACTGATCTGTCGTCACCCAGGACAGCAGTCTTCACAATTTCAAAACTATTTTTATACAACTACAAATTAAGCAAAAGATAACATTTTTGAAATCTACAGGAGAACTCCCATCTTTCTATAGTTATTGAAATAATTTAATTCGGCATCTAAATTGCCCTAAAAAGCAAATTAGCGCGGCTGCTTTCAACAGAAACAAACTCTGGACAACTGGGCTTCAAATGGCCATAACGTTTACATCACTTAACTGAATTTAGAATTCTTGGTCTCTAATAAAACTTAAGACAATAATCTACATTTTCCAAAACATCCAACCCATCTAGAACTGACTATAAGAGCCCCAAAATGCGATATGAAGATCAGATCCAAAACTGCCCTAACACAGAGTTTTACCAAAAATAAATCAGTGATCACCCAAACCTCATCTACCAACCATGGCTGCGCCCTAACCCAAAAGACCTACCAAGGCAACCCCAAAATTCAAAACCGAAGCCATCACAAACCTCCTAGAATATACATTCCCTCAGAAGAATTGATGGACAACAACGTCGGTGGTTCCTTACCCGTGGTTCACGAGATCCCTGCTCCTCCTCTCCATCAATCCTCCACCAACAGCAGCAAGGGCAATGGGTAAGGTAGGGGACACTGGGAACTCTGAGCACAAGGAGGAATGGTAGGGAGGAAGAGCTCTATGGAAGGGCACAAGAAGGAAAGGAGGCATGTCACAGGGAGTGGTGATAGGGGGCTGCAACCAGGGGCAAGGGTGGTTGGGAAGGGAGTTGTGCGGTAGGGGAGGGGCTGTGGTGCACCTAGAAAGGGGTGGGAGGGGAAAAGCTAGGGTTAGGGCCAAGTCCCTACGCCAATGGTCCAAAACCAGCCACTAGGGGCCCATAAACAATCCCTCGAGGCCAAAACAGCCTACACAGTCCCCAAATTCAGCACAAAATAGTAGCAATCTATTTGGGATATTACAATTATTTTCACAAAACTCTGGTCTATGCCGTGTGTTGGCAGGAAATGGTTCGTTTTGTTGATCGCGTCACGAGGTCCATGAATTGCTTTATCCATGCTTACGTACTTGTTAATTTCTTTACGTGTCAAATTGCTTTTACAAAATTCCATTTGCAATCTATTATTTAGTATTTACAATTCAAGTTAGCTATATGCAAAATAACTATAGTAGCCTTTCTCTATATTCAAGCCTGCATATATTTTAGGTTTTGCAAAAGTCTTGCGAGTACGTAAAGTCCTCAACCTGCTATTGTTGTTGTTTTTAGGTGAAGAGTCAGATTACAACGATGAAACTTATTTTGACACAGGGAACGGGGATTTTAATGAAGAGCTTTTCTAGGATTTACCTTGTTAGTTGCCTATGGGAATAATGGGTTAAAGGCAAACTACAAGATATAAATGCTTCCACTTCAAAGTTTATTTTGGTTTGTAAGAATATTATGTAAGAATTGCTTCCGCTATCATATGTAATAATATGTGTATGGATATGCTATCAAGTTGTAAATGTGCGTACTAGCCACTGATCATAGGACTAGTACTGTATACACGTGGAACCTATTATTGATATTTAATATAAAAAATGGGGGCCTTACAAGTTGGTATCAGAGCCATACTGATTGTGGGAAACCCTAGATAGCTTGGTCGTTTGTTAAAACTTAAAAATTGAAAAACCTATAACTAAAAAATAATATATATATATATATATGAATTTAGTATATCTGTATCTATTCTTTCCTTATCTTATTATATCCATTATTGTCTTTCCTTATCAGTAGTTTCTTTTTTTTCGATCTTACATTTGATTTGGAATACTAATTCTTATTAAATGTGCAGATGGGAGAATATACGCCCTGCTACATATCCACTCACAGGGAGAATTCTGGTATGATGGGAGTTCTCACCCAAATGCTGGAATTTGCCCGCTTTAATGATAATCCAAGATATGTTGTCTTCCAAGCCCCAGTCATCCCAATGTCAGTAGAGTGCATCGCCAGGGTGGACAACCCCGCGAGGACTATCTATGATGAAGGAGATCGATCTTTCGATGGTTCCGGCTCCTCTAACCAAACTGCAATGAATGAAGCTGCCTACGTAGCTATTGTTCATTTGCATCACGCCTTGCCAGAGCTTGCAACAACTTATTGAAGACTTCCCTCACATACACTGAATGGTGATAACACCTATACAGATCTTACCAGCACTCAAAATGGGAATCTTCGTAGCCTGGTGAGATTTGTTAATGCCTCCAATCAACACCATCGACAGGTGGTTGCCGAATTTTTGCAAACTCATCGTCGGGTGGCATTTTTGGAAGCCATTATCGCTCCATATGTTGCCATGGGGATTATTTCATGTTCCATTCCGGGAGATGGCCCGCCTCAAGTCCTGACTCAGGAGATACCAGGTGTTACTCCTGCCGTGATTTCAGCACCCATGAGACGCCTGTGTCGACCCATGATGTTCGTCGTTGGCAGTCGTTCTTGTTCAGTTAGCATAAACATCTGTGGATGTCCAAGACCTTGGGTCCCTTAATCGAACTTATAGAAATATAAATTGTGGGCCCCTAGATATCAAAACAGAGACAATGGGGAATACTTCTTTTATTAGCCAAATGGTTTGTGACACAGTACACAAATTACAGAGTGCTAATCACATATTACAAGATGTTGGTTGCAATTGCGAGATGTGTGTTGCTAGATCAGGATTGAGATCAGATGCCTTCAATAGTGTGGATTGGTCCCCTATTTCTCCTTGATGAAGAGGTGACAATTGACTTTTAGAAGGGGTGTCGTGCAGCCAGGAGACGCCTTCTCGCCAAGCGCTGTCTTCTCGCCAAAGGGTGCCTTTTTTCGTGATAACTTCTAGGTGATTACATGTATCTGTCATATAACTGTCCGCATGGAGACATGTGCAGGGAGAACCACTTATCCCTAACCAATTTGCTGGTTAGGGCTGCCATTTTGGTTTTGACCATCTTTGACTGAACTGGTCAGAGATCAAATCGTTCGAATAGGGATGGGCTTTGTTTCAAAGTATTATGGGCCTTATATTTCATAGGCCCATTACCAGCGCATAGCCACGAATTATTTTTGAGGGCCTAAATGAAAAACAAAGTTTTAATCCTCGTCAACTAGCCCCCAAGTCTTGAGAAATAAATTTTTATTGCTCAAGGCTTTTCGTCTTCTGTGATCTTCATGGCGTTATGCACCCATTATTTGACTGGTTTGAGCACTGGTAAAGAGGAGATCCTTGCGATTCTCTTGATAACTGGACTGACACCTGGTCTTTTTTAATGCGTGTGGTATATAAAGGGGACGAAGGCATCCTTCTGAATCAAGAAAAGATTTGCTTTCAAGCTCCCATAAAATGTTTTCAGCTTTTCATCATCCGCTTTTACTCCTTCGTTAATGATGATGAGGGTTACGATCAAGGGAAGATGATGAAAAGTTGAAATATTTAAAGAGGTTTGAGGATAACATTTGATTCTTTCATACTTTCAAACATCAAGCGTTCTCTTAGTTCTGTAAGCTTTTCATCATCCGTCCTCTTTTCTTCTCCTATCGGGTATGTTGGAGAGTATGATAAAAGGAAAGGAGGTGAAAAGCTTGAAGATCTAAGAGGGAGTTCGAGAACATCACCCACATTTTAGGAAAAAATCACTTGAAAATCTTTTGATCTCAAACCTTCTTTTAGTTTTCAGACTTTTCATCCTCCATCCTGATGGAGTGTAACGATCCCTATTTTCACATAAATGCAAAAATAGAAATCTCATGTGCATTCCGTACTAGTCCAATAATAAGTAGCTAGTACGCACATTTTCAACAATTGGAATCACAAGTATACATCATATTATTAAAGCGGAAGCTATTTGTACAATATATTCTTACAACTCAGACTACATATATATATACAGCACAGATTAAGCAAGTTCTTGTAGTGTGCCCATCCAACCCTTAGGCAACTGACAAGGCATAAATCCCTAGAAAGATCGCATCATTAGAATTCCCGCATCCTGCGATGAAAGATAATCTTCGGAGCTTTGCTTTCTTATCAACCTAAAATAATAGATTAAGCAAGGTTAAGTACTTTCGTACTTCGCAAGACTTAAGTGGTATTTGCAAATGCAATAATGCAGGCCATATCAAAGGAGGCTACTACAGTTAATTTGCATAAAGTGATATTGAATTTTTAAATCAAGTTTGTCATTTGCAAAAGGAATTTGTAAGAGCAAATTTGACTGATAAGAACTAAGTAAAGCATAAGTAATACTCACAGCCCTTCGTGAGCATTGAATAATTCAATGATTCAATAATCCAATCCTGCCATAACCATTCCTTTGCCAACACATAACCATTCATCCAATAATACAATCATGAAGTCCAATAATGTCGGTCCTTTAACATAAAGTAACAGTTGCTAAACAAGTTTCAAACTTCCCACTTTTAGAAAATACCAAAGCATTTAACTAGTGCCAGTTCACCAAGTTTCTCATAACCGCAAGTACAGCTAATCGATTAGATTTACACTCTGCAGAGGAGTACAGCTTTACCCACAAGTCATGACCTTTTCTTTTTGACGCATGTTTTACGCACCATTGGCGTGTGGCCAGAATGTTCATGACGAAAACTTTTACATTACATAGGTTAACTTCGCACCAGCCCGGGACGTTAATCCATACTATGGTAGAAGAACTCAGAGCATTGAAATGATGGGAACTCCGCATAGCATGGCGTACACCGTTACATTGTTAAGTAGAAACCCCTAGAAGCAGACTTTGAAAGGAATGCCTGTGCTATCTCTCGCCTTCCATAAATGCAAAGTTAAACTAGATAACTTAATTGGTTTAAGGATGCCCGTAATAGCACTTGTGGTTGCACAAATTATCTTCGATCATACAACACTATGTTCGGTCCTTAATCCGACACGGGCAATAATCTCCTTCTATACTACATACAAGTCCATCTCTTGCACAACCGACTATTACTAATAAATGCCCGCGTCAAAACCATAGTTTTGATTTTTGGGTTTTTAACCAAAATACCGACAACCAGCATCATGTCATAACCAACATTTTCAATTTTCCCAAGAAACAATCTTGATCTGATCATGTACAACGTTGGTTCTAAAGCATGGCTAAGCATAATTATTAGATCGTATATACACCCATGTTGACATAATGTATAGTCTAACATTATTCTAGGGTTACCAAGGTTCACATGACAATACTTATCAAGGAGGTTTCATGAGACAACAGGTATATCTATCAATGCCACAAAATAGCGAATTTACAGAAAATAATCGTATGCATGAAACATTTTGATAAATAAAAGGAAGATTAAATACTGGGATTAATATGATCAAAGGGGTGCTTGCCTTGCTTATTCGTTGTTTACGTCGAAGTTGCGGTCGAAGCCTACGTTTTCGACGACGGAATTAATGACGTCGAGTTCTACACGTCGTTCAATGAAAATATTGCGAATCAACAAATTTCAATAAGGGCAAAAAGAAGACAGACAGTATATCAAGTAAAGACTTGCTATAGAAAAAAGGCGTGGTTTAGGGTCGCATGATTTTGGGTTCTCGTGTTAAGCGATGATGCGGCTTCTTTTATATTATTTATTCTTGTTATACGAATTCACGAGGCTAAAATTATGTATTCTTGTATTTATATATTCGAATTCTAGATGCTAAAATTATTTGGATTATTAAAAGTAAACATTAGTTAAAGGTTTCGTAAACAACTATTCATTTACTGCGCTCTCAGTGACCTTATCACTTAAGGTTATTGCATTAGTAGGGTTCAGATGATAATCAAGTTCAAATGAGAATATTTTTTTGTATTATTGTAGATCACATCCTACAGATCATTTCTAGGCTGTCCTTCATAAAGTTTGCATTTAGACGAGATGTTTTACAAGCTGCCGAAAAGGCTTAATCGTTTCTAAAGTTCAAAAATCATAATACTTAGGGTTATTTTGCTAGCAAGATTTATATTTAAACCATTATATAATAAACTTGTTTCTTCCGGATATGGCGATATTAACATTGTTGAGCATTACTAAACTGATTTTATAAATTTTAGTATTTAGACGAGATATTTTATTTGCTGCTAAAATAGCATATATGGCCATAAAGTTAACATTGTAACTAGTATGGATTTCGCTATCCGTTTGCGGCTACACTACACATGATTATTGATTCATTTTTCTTGCATTAGCAGGGTATGATCCTATAAGTGTTTTAAAACTAATTCTGCATTATTTTGCTTTTAGCCGTGATAAATTATACATACATCTATTGTGGTGATTTGAATTTCCTTTTATTAAAGAAATGTAAACTAAGTCTTATACTAAATATTTTTTTCATAAATGAGCTTCTACTGATCCCAGAATGTTATACAAAATATTTTATTATTCTATAAGCTATTATATACTTCTTTTTATTAATGGCCATATTAGGTTTTATTGATATTTGCAAAGCAAATAATTCAGGCTTAGCTCAAAAATTGAATGCTTTTGCATATTTGAGCTTATTATGGTCTCAGAATCATATAAAAATTTATTTTATTATTTTAAGGGTTATATTGCACAATTATTGCATAAAGGCCATAATAGGGTTTTTATCAAATCTTATTTCAAATAATTCTTCTATGGTTCAAAAATTTAATATTTTTGTATATCCTGGTTACACATGATTTTACATGAATTTAAAATTTTATTTCATTCAATTTGTTTACAACTATTTGGTTATTAATCGGCTTGGAAATTAGATGAAAATGGAAAATACGCTTTCCTATGGGGGAGACGCCTTTCACCTATAAACTGGAGTTATTCACATTTGGCTTACAAAAAGGGCCCGCCGAGCAGTGACACAGAATAGAGCATCAGCTAGGGCTCACCGACGGCATAGCTCCGACGTGGGCAAGGGCAAGAAAGGCTATAGCTCGACATGGCGCACCTGCTGTTGTGCTTGATCGCGGTCGGCGTTGGCTGGAACGTCCTACCACCGAGGACCTACGGTGGCAGAGAAGGCGTCTTGCCGGAGAAGATGAATAGAGGCTTTACGGATCGAATCGGTAGCACATTAGGAACCAATGGATGCTTGAGGTTCCATTTTTATACCCATCTCAGTTGGAGAATGACCGGAGTAGAGGGGCTTTGAGCGGCCGATCTTGAGGAAGAAGCAAGCTGCGGTGATGACACTCTAGGCGAGGAATCACGAAAATTTTTGAGGGTTTTCGATTCTCATGGCTTGTTGACGCTATGCTTCTAAGTAATTTGGATTTGATTCAGTGTGTCATCTAAATTTGATCTCTTTCCAAGCTTAGAGCTTTTGCGGCCGTGGAGGTTTTGGGGTGTAATTTGAATGGTGCGGCTAGAGAAGGCGGAAGAAAGTAGAGCGGAAATGATGCGCGGCTTTCTGTGAACTCAGGGGCGCAATTTATGGGCGATCGGAAGATCAAATGAGCCGACCTCGGGTGTGAGATTCACTAGGTTTTGCGGCTTGGCACGGGAAAGGGATGGCCAACGAGATGAACTCCCGGTCGAGCACCCGCGTGGCGATAAAGAATTGGCTTGGAAGGCTCGCGAATGCATTGCTGGCAAGAAGCTACAGCGAGGATGACGCGAGAACAGAGAACGGCAGTTGCTACAGGCGGCGCAGTTTGGCTTGGGGCACCAACGGCTGGAGGAAGAAGATGAATGGGAGAGGAGGCTGCCGGGTGGTCCCATACAGAGATTTGACACCACATGTAAGTCAAAGGGAAGGTGCAGCAAGGCAAAATCAGAAATTGACTAAGAACAGATCAGAGTTGGATTAAATGAATCAGTTACCTATCTTGTCGCGAAATTAATGATGAATTTGCTGAATGTACTAAAGATAAGGAAGATTATCCTGTAAAATTTTCAGCTTGAGATGTTGTATGTAGAATTTATAAAAATTCTGACAATGCACTATGCTCAGAATTGGATTTTCTGTTTTTAATTTATCAGAGGACATATATCTTACCAAAACTTTTTTAAACTTTTTATAGGAGTTTATATGGATCATATGAGCCTTCAGTAAATATTTTACTTTGAGATATTTTGTATTGTATTTATAAAAATTCTGACATTATGATTCTTAGATTTTCAGAAATTCTGTTTTTGAATTTTTAAATATAATAAAAATGATAACTTATTTTCAATATTTTTACTGTAGATGTATCTATCCAGGATGAATATAATATAAAAATGTTAACATCGAATTTATGGAAATTTAATTTCTGACATATTTACTATTGTTAGTCATGATTCATTAATTAGACATTTATTGTATATTATGATTACTTAGCTTTTAAAAATTCAGAATTAGGACTCTAGGGATCTCTCAAGAGTAGGCAGGAATTTTTATAAATTTTATTAATATAATCTTTTATTATTGTTATTCATCTATTACTTATAAAGGTTTTCCCATTAGAGCAAAAATAAAAGAAAATCCAGAAAAAATCAAAAAATGCAGAAAAAGCATTAATAAATATAAATATAATATAAAATTTAATTTCTTACTATATTTTAATTTTTGGAATGTTACATGGAGAGTATGATGAAGGAAAGGAGGTGAAAATTCCAAAGGTGTAAAAGGAAGTTTGAAGATATTAGACCTAGTGTCTTTTACCATTTATTGAAAAGAAGTTTACTTTTTCTTGGAAACTGAAACAGTGTGTGAAACTGTTACTCATTAGGCTATATAAAGTGGGGTAAATTCATTTAGATTTCTTACGCCCTTACTGTTTTTAAGCGCAAAATTTTCTTAAATCCTTTTTGCAACCTCTAGCCTTCATTTTCAATCTTTCTTCTTCTTCCCGAACCAAATGGCCATGGATAAGCTAATCCTAACCGAAGGGAGGATTAAGGAATTGGATGTGACATCGTGTCAATTTAATAAAAATAATAAATCATTTAAATATTCAAACCAAATTTCATTTTTGTATTTTCATGGTTTTTCTTAATTTTGTTGACTTTGATTATTGCTTTAAGGGAAAATCCCATTTGTTAATCATCTAAACATTACATAAGTGATAAGAAAAGATTTGTAAAACAAAAAATTAAGAAAATTCCTGTAAAATCCGTGGAAGCTATCCGGAACCTAAAAATTTAATGTAAAAGTCATATCAATATATTAAAAGATGAAAATAAATGTAATTTAATGGGTCTTGACTACAAAGAGTAAACATGTTAGAAATTAATAAAATGAATCTTTCATAAAATCGATGTGAAAATTTTTATATTATCTTCATTCTGGATTTGACCATCAACAATAAAAATATCACGAAATAATCATTTCATTTGTATGAATTTTTAATAAATAAACTATAAATAAGTTGAAGCTGAAAAGTTTATAGAAGTCTTATGTGGCTGTAAGAAACCTTTTTAAAAAGTTCCAAAAATTTCTAATAAAATATAAACACTTAAATAAATATAAAACTGAATGTATAAATCTATGCTCAGTGCATTGTCTGAATTTTTATAAATTCAGCAAGCATCAAATCCATCTGAAATTTTAACAGTATGTTCTACATTATCTCTAGTAAGCACAGTAAAATTCCCATTAATTTACGGACAAGATAATAACCAATTCAATGGATCAAACTCAGCTCAGATCGCAGAAGAACTCAGATTTCTCCTCTTCTCTCTGCCGTGCGGACCCGTCCTAATGTGCGGTCCCACCTATCAGTGCTAGCCTCTGTCTTCTTCCTCCTCTCTCAGTCGAGGCTCTGCTGTGTGACAATGATCAGCTCACCAGCTGTAGCATCCGCCACCTCTGCTCTTCCGCGACGCCTGAGGTAACCGCCTCATCAAGAGTTTGCCATGCATTGTCCTTGCCCAGAGTTTCCACGACACGGCCCATACCTTCTCTTGTTCTACCACCGCAATTTACCGACGAGTTCACACCAGGTGTTGAGCTTCTCTACAACGATTCCTTGGCTATAAAGCCAGCCTGTGATCGCAGAAGGGTGCTCGACATTTCCCATCTCCTCTCGACCACTCTCTTCCACCAGACAGCCCCAATTTCTCTATTTCTCCACAAAGCCGAAGAACCCTATCTCTCTGATCATACCCAATCAACATATTAAGCAATGGTGAGTACTTTACGTACTCCGCAAGACTTTAGCAAAACCTATAATATATGCAGGCCATTTCGAAGGAAAGACTTCTACGGTTAATTTGCATAAAGCAAAATTGAAATTGTAAATCGAGTTGTCAGTTGCAAACGGACTTTGTAAGAGCAAGTTTGACTGATAAGAAATAAGTAAAGTATAAGTAATACTCACAGTCCTTCACGAGCAACGAAATCATCCAAACCTCCAATCATGACACAATATGGTTTTCGCCAACACGTGGCAAATCAAATAAGCCCAAGCATTATGAAAATAGTAAAATCTAACAGTGGAACAACTTCACCAAGTGTCCTTGACCATGGACGCGGCTAATCGATTAGATTTACACTCTTTAGAGGTGTACAGCTTTACCCACAAGGAATGATCAGCCTCTTTTGCCTAGCCATTCGACACACTTCCTTTGTTATATCGGCAAGGTGATCATATGTAACATCCCGAAAAATTCAAAAATATGAAAATAAAAAATTTGAAAATTAAAAATGGAATTGAATAAAAATTTCAATAGGAATCAAGACTTTGATTTTAAACAATATCTTTTCTTCCTTTCTTGCATTCTAATTTAAAAAAAAATCATTTATTGAAACTATTTCTTCCAAAATAAACTTGAGCTGTGATCTTTAATTTGAATTTTAATCTCCTGAGTCTTCTTAATTATTGATTTTTCTTGGGTTTTGCTTTAAAAGAAAAGTCTCATAAATTGAAAAAGGTAAAATGGTAAAAATAAAAAGATAAAAATCCAAAGTCAATAAAATGTGTAAAAATCTCAGATAAATCCCAGATCTATCCAGGATCTTGAAAATGCAACTTGCATTATTCTGGATCAATAAAATAAATTAAAAAGATAAAAGTAATCATGAGGAGACAACCCAAATCTGAACCTACAAGATTTCTTTGGAAGTCTGTATACCTTAACCAGAGTTAAAATTTTAACCTTGCCGACATTCCTGTCTTACCTATACGTAGTAAAAATATCAAGAGTTTATCCTATAATTTAATAATTTTAAAAATTCAGAAACTGACAATCGGAAAAGCTGAAAATTACAATGTCAGAATTATTAAAATTAAAATGTGCACTATAAAAATATGCAAATTTTATATCATGTCAATAATTTCATTCCAGCTCACCATAAAAAGTTTCATAAAATAAGAAATTGATTTTGATCTTAAATTAACAAAAATTCAGAGATGACAGAAAGTGACATCTGTGCATTGTCAGATTTATGTAAATATTTTAATAAATAATTTTTATCTAAACATTTTACTGGATTCTTATATTATCCTTGCCGACCTACACAAAAAGTTTTAGAAAATTTTAGGCCTTTCTTCTAGTCCAATCCAACGAATCTCCCTCGTTTTGCCCAGAACCTCAGCCGAGTTGTCTCCCTTTTGGTCACTGCAATGTGGGGCCAAATTGCCAGCTGTCCTTCCTTGCCGACCTCTTCCTCTCTCTCTGCCAGCGCGGTCCTACCTGTCAGTCGTTTCTTCTCCAATCTTCTTCCCTTCTCAGTTTTCTTCGCTCTGTCTCTCAGCCGAGCCACCACCGCAGCGCCGCCTCATTCTTTGTCGCCATCCCGCCGCAATTCACGTCGCCCGAGGCACTGCCATACCTCTACCTACCTGCTACTCCTCTTGTCACATCATCACTGCCAGCTTTTCCCATACCTTGCACTGAAGGAATTCCAAGCCGCAACTCCGTTCACTGCCTTCTCTGCCAATTCTCTGTCGCGGCAAGATTCTACCGTTGTTTTCCTTGCCATGGCATGATCTGTACAGGTAACTGGCAAGGCCATCTTACCGACCTGCCCAACTTGTCAATAGGCTGCCACGACAGTCATTAATCTAGAAACCTTCAGCCACGGCAGGAAAAGCTCTTGCACGTATCGTGACCGGCCGAGCCGCCATTTCTTGTCTGCGTTCAAATCCTGTGCGAACCACCTCATCTACCAATAAAGAGGGTCTCGACTGCCTCTAGCACCCCACTCACCCTCCTCAGCTCGCCCTACTACCAAAACCCCGCACAAAACTGCCTTGTCTTCTCCTTCTTCGGCGAAACCAGAAAAAGGGGGGAAAACCCGTTTAGCCAATTCAATCCACACCACTTCAAGCAGCTTAGCCAAGAGCTGAACCTGGACACCTAGTACACATCTTCACCCCCAATTTGATGTTCTTCTTCATCGGCGAGCCGCCACACCGTTCATCTTCCGCCGCAGCTGCCCCGCTCGGTGAGAGCTCACCCCAGTAACTCTTTTTCATGTTTGAACCCAAAAACGAAGTCTCTAGGCCCCACTGATGCTCATGCGCATCTCATATTTCACAAGGTTGCTTCAAAAACCAAGCTTCTTGCCGCCGGCAATGGCGCCGCCGCCCCTTCTACGGTGGCACGCCAACCTAGGCCATCTCCGACCGAACCGTCGCCACCCACATGTGCGCGCTACCCTCCTGATGCTCGCCGTGCTATCGATTCGACCCCTCCGGCGAAGCCTTGCTGCCGGCGAGCCTCGGAAGCACCTTCCTCTGCCCTCAGTCGCTGCCATCCGGGCCCGACATGTCAGCCCCTCAGCTCAGCCCTAGTCCAAAAGGGAAAGCGTAATCACAGTTGGAAGGCGTACTTTCCTATTTTGGTATATTTTCGATTTTCTGCATTTTACAAAACCCAGCACATTCATTTACTTATATCTTTTGCATTTCAGCTTCAAATGAAATGAATTAAATTCCTAAATTCATGATAAATCATGTAGACTCATAATATAGAAAAATATTTTGAAAATGAACTATGTTTAAATTTTAAATTCAATTTAAGGAAAAGAATCAAAAGTATGTCATATATGGAAATTCTACAAATCAACTCCAATTTGAATGAAATCAATTTTGTTGGAAACCTTAACCCCTCAGGAACCTGAATATGCAAAATTATTTAGATTTAGACTTAGTTTATATCATTTTCTAAAAGTAAGTTATTTCCAATGTGTTAAATATTCAAATTTGAATATCTTTTGCAAAAATGGTTCAGTTCATGTCAAATCAGTTTCTATGTGTTTAAAAGTTAGTAATCTACTTATATGTACAAAAATATTTAGAATTGAATCTAGTTTGAATTAAATTTAAAAATAGATTACTTTCCAATGTATAGAAATCAAAATAAATATAACTTAAAATGTACAAGTTCAAATAATGGTAAACTGATTCCTAGATCCTTAATAAACCATAATACCCTTGCCGTTTATATAAAAATATCTTATGTTTGTGCAAATTTGAAATAACATCATGATAGACCCTAATGGCTATTTATATGAAACACATCTCGGATAAAAGCAAAATATTGAGAAACCAACTTTAAAACACTCTTAATGATATCCCATGCTAATGCCAGAAAAATGGATAAATAATCATGTAAGGGTCAATCGCAAACTAAGAACAAAAATTGAATCTTGTCACGTAAAAGTTATAATCATTTAAGCATTTTCAACAGTCCGTAGAATATCTCGTCTTAATGCAAATTTTATGAAGATCATTTTAGAAACAATATTTAAGATATGTACTACCATAATCTAGAAAAATATTCTTATTACAACTTGCTTTGTATCTGAATCCGACTAACCCAATACCCTTAAGTAATATAGTTGTCATAACCCTTAATATCATATAAGCTCTTTCAACAAAGAATATAATGTATGGTCTAAACATTAAAATGTATGAAATTAGCTTAAGAATGTTCTTCAAAGTATACTCTAATATTCTGAAGAAATAATCTTATTTCATCATGTTTTGCATATAAATCCTAATAGCCAAATAACCTTAATTATTATGTTTTATGGACTCAATTATATGAATAAGCAAACTTTTAAATAATAAACAAATATGTAATTTGTATCACCAGAACCTTCTTAAAAACCTTGAGTACATAATTAGTAAGCCTAACACAACAAATCTAACTTATATGAAACCTTCTCATGCAAATCATTTGTAGTCAAGAACTATTCATGCATAGCATGTAACATGTTGTCTAATATCTTAATCTTATTAATCCAAATAATTTTAGCATCTATAATTCGAAGTTATAAATGCAAGAATTCATAATTTTAGCCTCTTGAATTCGTAATTCAAGAATATATATAATCTATAAAAGAAACCATGTTTGTTCATCATATAAAGTCATTAACATTATAATGTATAATTAACTAAATCATGAGGACTTGAAATCATAATCCTAACCTTAAAACATTCCTGTTTTCTGCAATGAGTCTTTATTTGGTTTTCTGTCTGTTTTCTTTTTGCCCTTATTGAAGTTGGATATTTGTTATGTTTCCGATTTAACGACGTGTAGAATTCGACGTCGCTACTTCCGTCGTTGCCTCCATCAGTCGTGGCTTTGTCTTCGTCGTAAGAAATAAATAAGCAAGGCAAGCACCCCCTTTGATCATATTGATCCCAGTTTTATAAATGTTTTCATTAAATGTTTTTACTTCATACTTTACTTTTATTAAAGTCTTCTATATTTTGGGTATTGGTAGTCGTACCTATTGTCACATAGAACTTCCTTGATAAGTATGGATTTGTGAACTTTGATAACCCTAGAATAGCATAGACAGTACATGATGTCAATTTGGGTTAATCACATTTAGTGATATGCTTAGCCATGCTTAATTGATCATAAAACCTTGACATGATTAAAAATGTTGGATATGACTTTCAAAGGGTATGACCATCTTATGGTTGGTATTTTGATCGAAAATGAAAAATAAAACTATGATTTTGATGCGGGCAATTATTGGCAATAGCCGGGTGTACAAGGGACTTGTACGTAGTGTAGGGTGGAGACTATTGCCCGTGTCGGATGAAGGACCGAACTACGTGTTCGTTAAACCCAAGAATTTGCCGTACAACCACAAGTGCTGGTATGGGATAGCCTTAAACCAATTAAGTTATCTGGTTTAACTTTGCACATTGGTAGGCCGGAGTAGTACGAGCTTCTTCAGTGACTGGTTGCTCGGAGGGGCGCCCACACCGAGGTGTTGGGATTCACGTTCTTGATACAACGGTACGCCATACTATGGATATCTTGATTCATTCTTGTAAAGGATCGTACAAACATTTACACCATAGTACGGGTTTATCAACACCGGGCTAGTGCAAAGTTAGCCTAGATAATGTAAAGGTTTCCGTCATGAACATTCTGGCCACTACGCCATAGGTGCGTGAAATATGCGGCAAAAGGAAAAGGTCATGACTTGTGGGTAAAGATGTACACCTCTGCAGAGTGTGAAACTTTTCGAAAAGCCGTTCCCGCGGTTATGGGAATCTTGGTGCGCCAGCACTAGTTAGATGGTTTTTATTTTCATAAAATCTGGTTTCTACCATGTGTCGGTAATTTCTACTGTGACAGTGGAAATGATTCTTAGATATGGTCATGATACCCAGGTTCGTGATTTCATTATTTCGTACTCTACATATTGTTATTTCAGTATTAAATTACTTTTACTTCAATCTCATTTTGCAATCAACTATTCTGTATTTACATTCCAAATTGGCTTTGTGCAAATTAACCATAGTAGCCTTTCCTTTGAAATGGCTTGCATATATTATAGGCTTTGCAAAAGTCTTGCGGAGTACGAAAGTACTCACCCTTGCTTAATTGTTGTTTTTAGGTGAAGAATCAGATTAGCTCGATGAAACATATTTGTCGCAGGATTCAGGATATTGACGATGAATTTCTAGGGATTATGCCTTGTCAGTTGCGTGAGGGATTGGATGGGCACACTACAAGACTTTGCTTCTTTACTGCTATAAACTCTGAATTGTAAGATTATTATGTAAATTAGCTTCCGCTTTAATAATATGATGTATGGTTGTGATTCCAATTGTTGTAAATGTGCGTAAGAGCTACTGATCATGGGACTAGTACTGTTTGCACATGAGATTTCCATTTTTGCATTTATGTGAAAAAGGGGGTCATTACATCATACATAACCGTTACATTACCTAGACATGACTTTGCACCAGCCCAGTGACGTTAGCCCTAGCTATGTGGTAGAAACAAAAGTGTATAAAGTGTGGTAAAGTAGTCGGGCGCAGTTTCTACCCACAGCAAGGCGTACACCGTTATACCGATATGCATTTACACACACCGAGGTGTGGAAACCCCTCACAAGCAAACCGAACCGGAGTGCTCCTACTATCTCCTGCCTACCAATGTGCAAAGCTATATTTAAGCAACTTAATAGGTTAAGACTGTCCCATACCAGCCCTGTGGTTGTACGAGTTTCTTGGATCAATGTCATCCCATTGCTCAGTCCTTAAACTGACACGGGCGAGACTCCACCCTAAACTACATGCAATTCCCTTTGCACAACCGGCTATTGCCAATAATCGCCCATGTGAAAATATTAGTTCTCCTTTTGGGTTTTTAATCATGATACTAGTAACCAATAGTGTCATATCCAACATTTTCCATTTCGCAAGAAACAATTTTGATCTGATCATTTACATCGTTGGTTCTAAAGCATGGCTAAGCATGGATAAATATGTAATCGCATATACCCATGATGACATTAAGTAATGTCTAACCTTAATCTATGGTTATCAGGTTCACATGCCCATATTTATCAAGGAAGTTTTATGAGACAATAGGTATATATACTAGCACCACAAAATAGTGAATTTACAGAAAATAAACATATGCATCAAACAGTTTGATAAACAAAATAAAAATTAAATATTGGGATCAATATGATCAAAGGGGGTGCTTGCCTTGCTTATTTGATGTTTACGACGAAGTCGCGGTCGCAGCTGACGGAGTTGACGACGGAGGTAGTGACGTCGGATTCTACACGTCGTTCAATGGAAATATAGCAAATAACATGTTTTAATAAGGGCAAAAGGAAGATAGATGGAAAACCATATAAAGATTCACTGCAGAAAATAGGCGATGATTAGGGTTTAAGTTGAATGATTTCATGATCTCGAGTTTTAGTTGATTGATTATATATATATACACTCATGTCGTTAACAACTTTTATGTTGAACGATGCACGATTTCTTTATAGATTATCTATTCTTGATTTTTGAATTTTAGATGCTAAAATTATTTTGATTAATAGAATTAACACATTAGATCATTAAGTTGCATGCTATGAATGAATAGCACTTAATCCTTAATTGATTTTGCATAAAAAGTGGTTTCGAATATGTTAAGACCTATTAAGTTGGGTTACTGGTTATATATTCATGGTTTTTAAGAAGGTTCTGGTAATACAAATATCTTAACTACAGATTTCTATAATACTTCTAAGTTTGTTTATTCATATTATGATGTTCAGAAATCATAATACTTAAGGTTATATTGTTAATAGAATTTTTATGCAAAGCACGACGAAAAGAGATGATTTCTTTAGAATAGGATAGTATTTACTTCGGGGAGCAATTCTAAGCTGATTTTATAAATTTTATGATTTGAACGAGACGTTATATTCATTGTTGAAATAGCTTATTTGGTATAAAGGAATCAGATTAGTAAGATGTAATGTACGATTATCACTTAGCCTTATGTGTTTTGCATGCAAGGTGATTTGTACATGTTGGGATCTACAAAATAAGGCTACTAGCTGCATTTACAAGGCTACACGAGGATACTTACGACACAAGTATTTTAGCTAAAGATTTCTTAAGCTCAACTATTCATATAAAGGGCTTTAGCGACCATAATACTTATGGGTATTGTACTAACATGATTTAGATGAAAAGCAAGCTGTAAGAAGAATAGTTTTCCAGATTACGGTAGTCCATATCCTAAATATCATTTGTAGGCTGATCTTCATAAGATTCACATTTAGACGAGATGTTTTGTGAGCTGCCGAAAAGGCATAAATGGTCACAAAGTTTGCGACTACACTATATATGATTATTGGCATTAGCAGGGGATGTCTCAAAGAGTGTTTTAAATTAGGTTCCGTGATATTTTGCTTTTATCAAAGATAGTTTATAAGCATATGAAGATTAACGTCTTTTACAAATTTAATTCAAATTAGTTCTTTTTGCTATCATGATCATATCTTTAAGAATATACTGAGATCAGCTTTACCTAGTTTGATACTTATTTTATGAGGTTTTATGCATATGCAAACTGCTGATGCTGCATTCAAATTATTTCAACAGTAATGAATCAGCTTCATGGTCATTCTGGAATGTATGCATCTATCTATACTACTCTTAGTTATTATACATATGCACATATATATATATTTTACATACATCTTTTACATTTGGGTTATACTCCATTTCTAAGACTTATTCAACTTAAGTTCATTAAATATTTGTTGCTGTAAATTAAATCAGTTCCATAATCTACTCTACATATGCACATGTATATAGATATTACTGCTAGTTACTCATATACATCTGTTTATCTTTTACACTAGGGTGTCATTCTTATTCATGAAACAATTTAAGTCAAGATCATTATTTAAATATTTTGACATATTTAGGAGCCCGACAGATATATTAGTATTTATAAATTAGTTTTATTTATTTTAGATTCCTTTTACTCAGATTATGCCTTTTTGAATATTTAATGTTTTGAAATTAATCTTTAACAAAAAATGATTCTAAGAAAGTTGAAACTTCAATATTTTTATATATTTGAATTTTTGGAAGAATAAGGATTTCACAGAAATTGGTTACATTCAATTCCGAGTTTGTTTAGAACATTTTTATATGTACCATATCTTTTAGGACTTTTCTTTAAATTTGAATTTAAAATTTTCCCATTGCTAATTTTCAAAATATTTTTGCATATTCTTAAATTAATATATTTTAGATGGATTTAGAAATTTTTTACATTCATTTTGGTTGGAAAATTCAAGAGTTACAAATGTTTGAACCTTATTCGGTTTTGCAAAATGCTGAAAGAAATAAGAATGCGCCTCCTCCAAACCGAAAGCGTATTCCTTTATTTGGCTCGTGTAACACCCTAAAATTTTCTCTAATTTAAATTTTGAAGTATTTTTTATTTTTAAGAATTTCTGGAAATTTATTAGAATTTAAATTTGATTTATTCATTTTTGACCTTTCTTGAATTTAATTAAATTCACACAAAGTTTTATTGGAAATATTTTATCTGAGTTCTAAATGTTCCAAAATATTTTCCAGAATTTTACAGGATTTTTTCGGGTATTTTTGCTATTTATTTTGGCTTTGTTTAATTATTTGTATTGTTTTAATTAAAAAGGGTTTTTAAAACGCAAATGAATAGTACTGGGCCGGCCGAGCACTGTGCTCAGCCCGGCCCAGTACCAGAAAACCTAGCTGGCGCGCATTCGGACCGTTGGATCGGGATCCATCTGATGTCGTCGCGCCACGTCACCCGCGCGCGTGCGCCTCGTATCGTCACGCTTGGACGGTCGTGATGGAGACACGTCGGTTCAGCCGAGCGCCATCGCCGAAGGAAACGCCGCCGAGCGTTACCACCATTTTCGTCGCATGTAGCGTGCACGTTGAGGCACTATTTAGTTCACCGTTGTTACCACCATGCTGCGCATTTCAAGACGCTCCCGTAGCACTAGCTCATGCCACCCGAAACGTCTCTGTTTGCCCGCAAAAGCTCGCCGTAGTTGTTTCCTTTGCGCTGCAGCTGTTCTTCGCCGTCGGTCCATCTCCGCCGTCGCCGAGGTCACCGGAGTACTTGCCGAGTCGAACCGCGTCGAGTGAATCACTTCTTCACGTCGGAAAACCACCGGAGCGTCGTCGACCGCATCGTCTTCCTCAACTCCGGCCACTTCTATTCGCTACGCCGTCGACGACCTTCGTAAGCTTCATCAGCCATCCGATCATCATCCAACCGCTGCGGTAAGTCCACGTCACCCCTTTCGTGTTCTAGCCTCGTTTAGATCGCAACCGTAGATCTTTCTTTGGACGGCTTGGATTAGATCAAGTGTCTGTGCTTAGATTAGAACTGGACCCTTGGATCATCTTTTGACGCATAGGATAGCGCCGCGTCGCTTGGTTGCTTAGTAAACCGCTCGGCTAACGTGCACCGTCGGATCGGATCTATGCGGTAGAGATCTAAGTGTTGTCGCGTAGTTTAGCCATAGTCGTTCGATCGTAGATGCACGGCTGTGATGCGTACATGCGTCGGCCGTTGGCTGCGTTGCCGATTGAATCGGCACCGTTCATTCCTGAATGTGCGGCTGAGATTGCGCCGAACCCTCGCCGAATCACGTGCGGACGCGTGCGCTGAGCCCTCGCCGAATCTCAGCCGTTGATTCCAAACGGACCGTTGCGATCCCGCCGCGTGTCTGCGCGGAGATCGATGCGTCGCCAGTGCGCATGGATGCAACCGTTGGATCTGTGAGAACCGATGAATGGCTGACGCGTGGCGCGCGATCTCCGAGGCATCGCCGAGCCGTGCGGGAGTGAGATCTGACCGTTGGTTGAGCGAACGTTTTGGATGTTGCCGCGTGTCACGTCGGGATTGGTTGTCCATCGTCACTGAAAAACAAAATGTGGAAATGGTGGCTATGTGCAAGTGTTAAAAATGAACTGCTAAGGCTGTGTGCCGAGAATCTTCGAAGAAAAACCATTTGAAGAAATTAGTATTATTTATAACTGTTTCACTACTTTAATCTAAATAAGATACTGCTTTAAAAATGTTGTTTGATGCAAAAGAACCAATTAAGCCAATCCTTTGGAATAAGCTTTGCATATAGTAATAGCGTTGCATTCTGTGCATTACTTGTTGAGTGCCTTGTGTACTCACCCCTCCTTGCTTATTAACCCCAACAACAGTGGAGGAGTCTACGCCAGTGTGGGAGGAGGAGTACAATGAGGATCCGGACAATTAGGGGGCAAGCCCAGTCGGTTGCCTGTGGCAAGATGATGGCTTCCATGACATTTATTTTTATTCCGCTATTTCATTTACTTTGAATAATGTAAGCCCTGCATGGCTGATTTTATGTAAGGAGACCATAAGGTCGTACAACTCAGTTTATATAAATGTTTGCACTATTTATTCTTATATCGCTGTGAATGTCTGTGATGTGCAACCCTGTAAAGACTGTTTGTGCTAGCGTGATCCTGGACTAGCATAGAATACACAGAGGGTCCAGATTTGCAGATTCGGGTCCCGACAGAGGTTGTATCACAGCAGGCTAACTGTAGTTCTTGACCCTAAACTAGATTAGCTGTGTCTGGTGGATAAAACTATTTTCTAATAATTTAACAACTTGTGCTAGAATATCAATGAAATCTCGACTTATCTTCTCTCTCTTGCTTCATATCTATGCTGAAATCTTATTATTATTATCTATTTATTTTAAACGAGGTTTGTTTTGGCAGATGAGGGTGATCCACACCTATGGAGAGCGCACTGGACGATTCGCCGCTGAGTTATGGCGTATGATGCAGCTGCTCAGAGGTTTCGACAGGCCGCATTATCAGGGGACCACTGTGGTGCGGGCAAGACTTGATATCGCCTGGGATGTCAAGATCACTGTCTATGCCCGGGAGAGGACAAGGGCGAGCCGTCCTATTTACATCACCACCAGGAGGACTTCTTTTGAGGCCGGGATCCAGGAGACGGCGCATCTTGCGATGCGGCAGATTGCCCGCACTTACTCTGCCGAGTTGGAGGGCACTGTTTTTCATCAACACCCGCGCCGAGATAATCGCTATGACAGGATGGAGCTCATGGAGGAGGACGCCACGATCACTCATCTGGCGAGGTATGTCATCGCTCAGGAGGACGCCATGGATGAGACAGTTCGGGAGCTGCAGAGGACCCGTGACGAGGTCACAGAGGCGAGGACTCAACTGCGGGAGGGCTTAGCTCACTCCATGCGAGAGATCCGAGAGCCGGAGATGGACTGTATGGACTGAGCCGAGCGATCCTGAAGCTGCATGATCCAGATCCGGAGGTGCAGAGCGAAGGCACCGGTCACGAGAGCCGCCGGCATAGGAACAGTGCACACAGGACCGCAGAGTCGGTGGGGTCGATCGTAGCGATCGTAGAACATCGAGACCGTTTGCCCCTATGCCGCCGCACCCACGCAGATACCCTTGGAGGACCGCACCGGATGGTTCAGTGTCTGAGAGTTTATTTTCTTTTAGAGTTGACTCAAATGTTGAGTCAGTCTTTTGAGTCTAGTTAGTGAGGTGTCGGGACTCGAGTGTTGAGTCGCATCTTTTTCAGAGTCACCAGTAGGTGTGAGTCGTTGTTGCTTTTAATGTTGTGCGCTTGTTTACATTTTGAGTGTCTTGTATGTGTTGCATTGCCCTTAGGCACTTGTGAGCAACCATACTATTTTATATTAATAAAATTGTTAAATAATTTAAGTTACACCTGTTTCCCCGCATAAGTTCTTTTACTTGTCTATGCTTTCTTCTTTTCTTAACCTTGGAAGTTTGCAACAGATGGAGAGGACTCGCGGAAACGCTGGAGCCTGCGGAAGTAGAGCTAATCTGGCTGACAACCAGAATGAGGAGCCAATTCCTCAACCACCTCAAGTTGATCTGCAGAATTTGGGAGCTTTTCTGGCTGCGCAAACTCAACTCATGAACACAATGGTGCAGACCATGCAGCAGATCTCCAATCAAGCTGCTGCGAATGTTCAACCTGGGGGTAACCATGGACCACACCCGTATTCAAGGTTGTCGGAGTTTATGCGAACTCGTCCACCCACCTTATCAGGCAACGCTAATCCGTTGGAGGCGGACGATTGGCTAAGGACAATCGAAAGGAAGCTCCACATTACCCAGTGTGTAGAACATGAGTGGGTGCTCTATGCCTCTCATCAACTGGAAGGAACTGCCACAGAGTGGTGGGAAAACTTCTGCGCAGCTCATGAAGACCCACAGAGTTTTACGTGGGAGGAATTCACCTCAGCATTCCGCCAATACCGTGTACCGGAGGGTATCATGCATCTCAAGAAGGAGGAATTCTGGAATCTCAAGCAGGGTGGCCAGTCAGTGGCCGACTACTTGAATAAGTTTACCCAGCTACCACGCTACGCAACAGAAGACGTAGCTACGGACAAGGCCAGACAATCCCGCTTCATGAAGGGATTGAATGCAGGGTTACAGGTGGGACTGATCACCCACACATTTCCCGACTTCCAAGAGCTGGTTAACAAGGCTCTTATTCTGGAGGACAAGCGCCGAGAATTGGATGACAACCGGAAGCGCATAATGGCGCAACAAGGAGGACGTTCGGGCCAGCAGAGGCAGAGGACGGCACCCCCACAGTACATCCGGTTCCAACCCAGAGGTAGTGACAGGGCACCACTGCCGGCAAATCGTCGATGGGCGGAATGCCGGACTCCGGCCGAATCGTTATGCGGTGGAGGAACCTCACAGGCAGTGGGAAGACGTTGTTATCACTGCAACGAATAGGGGCACTTCGCCAACAATTTGCTGAAGAAGGGAGGTGTCACCCCGGTCCGATTTAACCAGGGGAATACACCTACAAGGACTCTGGCACCAAATGTGAACCGCGGAGCATCGACATCAGCAACTCCATCTCAAGGAACTGGACGAGGCCGAGTGGCGAATGAAGTCCAGAACGCCGCAGACGTTGTATTGGGTAAGTTCCTAGTAAAGTCAGTACCAGGTACTATTTTTTTTACTATGGAGCATCACATTCATTTGTGTCTCAAGATTTTGCTGTTCGCAACAATTTGGATATTGTGGAACTTAAGTGTGTACTTGTAGTCCAATCCCCTGGATCAGAACTCTGATCCAATGTAGGATGTTCGGGTGAGACTAATAATTAATGGAATAGAGTTCCTAGCGAACTTAATTATATTGAATACCCAAACCACGGATGTTATCACAGGAATGGATTAGTTAACCAAACACAAGGCGATCTTTGGATCTGCGGAAAAGAGTTATATCAATCGAGAGCCCAGAAGGGAGAAGGGTTGAGTTTGAAGCAAAAGCAGTACGAGATGGACAATTAATGGTCAACAGCATGAAGACCGTGAGCTTGGAGGAAGTTTCCATAGTCAATGAATATCCGGATGTTTTCCCGGAGGATCTGCCTGGAATGCTGTCGGAAAGAGATATCGATTTCATGATAGAGCTTGTTCCAGGGACAGCTCCAATAGCTAAGAGACCTTACAGGATGTCCACGGAGGAATTAGTTGAAATGAAGAAGCAAATTGAAGAGCTGCTGGAAAAAGGATTCATAAGACCTAGTTCATCGCCATGGGGAGCACCTGTCTTGTTCGTTAAGAAGAAGGACGGGAGTTTTAGGATGTGTATAGACTATCGTGCACTCAATGATGTGACGATAAAAAATAAGTATCCGCTACCCAGGATCGATGATCTATTCGATCAGTTGAGAGGAGCAGGAGTCATCTCCAAGGTTGATCTCCAATCGGGATACCATCAACTGAAGATCCGATCAGAGGATATTCCAAAAACTGCATTTTCGTCAAGATATGGACATTACGAGTTTACAGTGATGTCTTTTGGTTTGACAAATGCACCAGCATATTTCATGAACTTAATGAATAAGGTTTTCATGGTATACTTGGATAAGTTTGTCGTTGTGTTTATAGATGACATCCTTGTCTACTCCAAGACAAAGGAAGAGCACGCCGAACATTTACAGTTAGTCCTTGAGAAGTTGAGGGAACAACAATTGTATGCTAAATTTAGCAAGTGTGATTTCTGGAAGAATAAGGTGGAATTTCTTGGACATATAATGACTGCGGAAGGAATTGCGGTAGAACCAAAGAAAGTGGAGGCAATATTACATTGGAAACCACCGAAGACGGTAACCCAAATCCGTAGTTTTCTTGGAATGGCGGGATATTACCGTCGTTTCATCGAAGGATTCTCCACGATTGCGAGACCTCTTACGCAATTGTTGAAAAAGGAAAAGAAATTCTTATGGACACCTGAGTGTGAGAAGAGTTTTTAGGAGTTGAAGAAAAGATTAACATCATTTGTGATTAGTTTTACACGCGTTCATCAAGGCTTCGACATCTATTGTGATGCATCGTGTCAAGGATTGGGATGTGTATTGATGCAAAACTGAAAGGTAATCGCATATGCATCAAGGCAATTGAGGCCGCAGGAGGAGAACTATCCGACTCATGATTTGGAATTAGCTGCCGTAGTGCATGCCCTAAAAATATGGCATCACTATCTCCTTAGAAACAGATGTGAAGTGTATACTGATCATAAAAGTCTTAAGTATATCTTCACGCAAGCTGACCTAAATATGAGGCAAAGAAGATGGCTATAACTAATCAAGGATTACAATGTTGGAATTCATTACCACCCGGGTAAAGCCAATGTTGTGGCCGATGCCTTGAGCCGGAAGAGCCACAGCGTAAATATGCTGTTAGAACCAAGTCAGACCGAGTTGTGTAAGGATTTCCAGAAGCTAGGATTGGAAGTGGTATCAGAAGGATTTTTGGCTACCTTGGAAGTAAAACCTACCCTGGAAGATCAGATCAGGGAAGGGCAGAAAGACGACGACAAAATCAAGAGAATTAAGGACAAGATGGATGCAGGCAAGGCAAAGGATTTGAAGCAGCTAATTTTGGAGGAAGCCCATGACTCCAAGTACTCAATTCATCCAGGAAGTGCAAAAATGTATCAGGATTTAAAAGAAAGATTTTGGTGGCCAAGCATGAAGCGGGAAGTTGCCGAATATGTTGCATTATGTGACATATGCCAAAGAGTCAAAGCTATGCATCAGAGGCCAGCAGGATTATTGCAACCCCTAAAGATTCCTGAATGGAAATGGGAAGAGATCGGTATGGATTTCATAACCGGTTTACCCAGGACTCGGAATGGATATTACTCTGTATGGGTTATAGTGGATCGTTTGACCAAGGTTGCACATTTTGTACCTGTGAAGACCACTTACTCCGACGATAAGTTAGCAGAACTCTATATGTCAAGAATTGTTTGCTTGCATAGAGTGCCGAAGAAGATAGTATCGGACAGAGGTACCCAATTTACCTCAAGGTTTTGGGGAAAGCTGCATGAAGCCATGGGAACTCGTCTGAACTTCATTACAGCATACCATCCGCAAACAGATGGACAAACCGAGAGATTTAACCAGATACTGGAAGATATGCTGAGAGCATGTGCTTTAGCATATTCTACTTCATGGGACAAGTGTTTGCCTTATGTTGAGTCAGCTACAATAACAGTTATCAAGCGAGTTTACAGATGTCTCCATTTGAAGCTCTGTATGGTCGATCCTGTCGAACACCCTTGAATTGGAATGAGACTGGGGAACGGCATGTTTTTGGACTGGATATTCATCAGCAAGCGGAAGAACAGATCGCTATGATCAGAGAAAGATTAAAGATTGCACAATCAAGGCAGAAGAGTTATGCCGAAAATCGTCACAGAGAATTGAGCTTTGAACCTGAAGATTATGTATACCTTAGAGTTACACCACTCAAGGGAGTCAGGAGATTTCATGCAAAAGGGAAGCTTGCACCCAGATATGTCAGACCATTCAAGATCTTGAGCCGCAGAGGTGAAGTTGCGTACCAGTTGGAGTTGCCACAATCCTTGGAAGGAGTGCATGATGTATTCCATGTGTCTCAATTGAAGATGTGTCTCCGAGTACCAGAAGAACAAACGCCTTTAGAAGCAATCGAGCTGCAACAAGATTTAACATATAAAGAGCATCCGGTAAAGATTCTAGATACGATGGACAGAAAAACGAGGAACAAGTCTACACGCTTTTGCAGAGTCCAGTGGAGCAACCACTCGAAAAGTGAAGCAACCAGGGAACGTGAAGAAGATCTGAAGAAGGAGTTCCCTAACCTATTTCTGTAGACAGCCCTAAATCTCGGGGATGAGATTCTGTTAAGGGGGAGGTTTGTAACACCCTAAAATTTGTTCTAATTTAAATTTTGGAGTATTTTTATTTTTGAGAATTTCTGCGAACTTATTAGAATTTAAATTGGATTTATTCATTTTTGATCTTTCGTGAATTTAATTAAATTCATGCAAAGTTTTATGGAAAGTTTTATTGGAAATATTTTATCTGAGTTCTAAATGTTCCAAAATATTTTCCAGAATTTTTCTGGAATTTTCCGGGTATTTTTGCTATTTATTTTGGATTTGTTTAATTATCTGTATTGTTTTAATTTAAAAGGTTTTTAAAACGCAAACGAATAGTACTGGGCCGGCCCAGCACTGTGCTCAGCCCGGCCTAGAACTAGAAAACCTAGCCGCCGCGCATTCGGACCGTTGGATCGGGATCCAGCTGTTGTCGTCGCGCCACGTCACCCGCGCACGTGCGCCTCGGATCGTCACGCTTGGACGGACGTGATGGAGCCACGTCGGTTCGGCCGAGCGCCTTCGCCGGAGGAAACGCCGCCGAGCGTTTCTGCCATTTCCGTCGCCTGTAGCGCGCACGTCGAGGCGCTATTTAGTGCACCATTGTCACCCCCGTGTTGCGCATTTCGAGACGCTCCCGTAGCACTTGCTCACGCCTCCCGAGACGCCTTCGTTTGCCCACAAAAGCTCGCCGTAGTTGTTTCCTTTGTGCCGCCGCTGTTCTTCGCCGTCGGTCCATCTCCGCCGTAGCCGAGGTCACCGGAATACTCGCCGAGTCGAACCGCGTCGAGTGAACCACTTCTTCACGTTGGAAAACCACCGGAGTGCCGTCTTCCGCATCGTCTTCCTCAGCTCCGACCACTTCTATCCGCTACACCGTCGCCGACATTCGCAAGCTTCATCAGCCATCCGATCTTCATCCAACCGCTGCGGTATGTCCACGTCGCCCCTTTCCTGTTCTAGCCTCGTTTACATCGTAACCGTAGATCTTTCTTTGGATGGCTTGGATTAGATCAAGTGTCTGTGCTAAGATTAGATCTGGACCCTTGGATCATCTTTGGACGCATAGGATAGCGCCGCGTCGCTTGGTTGCATAGTAAACTGCTCGGATAACGTGCACCGTCGGATCGGATCTGTGCGGTAGTGATCTAAGCGTTGTCGCGTAGTTTAGCCGTAGCCGTTCGATCGTAGATGCGCGGCTGTGATGCGTACACGCGTCGGCCGTTGGCTGTGTTGCCGATAGAATCGGCACCGTTCATTCCTGAACGTGCGGCTGAGATTTCGCCGAGCCCTCGCCGAATCACGTGCGAACGCGTGCGTACATTGACTGAGACAATGACCAGATCTCAGCCGTTGATTCCAAACGGACCGTTGGGATCCCGCCGCATGTCTGCGCTGAGATCGATGCGTCGCCAGTGCGCGTGGATGCGACCATTGGATCTATGAGAACCGATGGATGGCTGACGCGTGGTGCACGATCTCCGAGGCGTCGCCGAGCCGTGCGGGAGTGAGATCTGACCGTTGGTTGAGCGAACGGTTTGGATGTTGCCGCGTGTCGCGTCGGGATTGGTTGTGCATCGTCGCTGACGCCACGGCTTACGTCAGCTGGTGCTCGGGAACAGTGCCCCCAGTCCACGGTGAACCAAAGCCCGGTCGTGGACCCAGTCCATGGACCAAGGCGTCGTGGCAGCCCAAGAGCATGTCACGTGTCAAATGACGTCATTTCTCCAGGAAAATATTTTGGCCAAAATTCATTTCTGTGCTGACGTCATCATGATGCAATGCTGACGTCATAAATGTGATTTTTTTCATTATAAAAGTAATTCGAAAAAATTGGATTTTCTAATTTTTGTATTTTCAGATTTTATTCAAACTTCAAACGGCTATAACTTTTGCATTTTAACTCAGATTTGGGTGATTCAAATTTCTAAAAATTTATAAAATTGTGATCTCTTTAATGGTTATTTATTGCATAAATTGTTTGTTCGCGTAGACGCAAATTTGCCGGAAGGTTTCGACGAAGAGTTCGTCGCTCAAGACCAAGCTTCGGAACACGACCAGCAACTCTTTGAAGGCAAGTGATGCTTTGACCATTTTGATCCCAGTTTCTAAATGTACTTTGCTTTGAAATTATGCATGCTAAATTAGGTAAAAATGGATTTAAACTACTTTGGGATAATGTAGGTAACCAACCCATTTTGTTACGCCACCTTGAAATTATTGATTAAATGCCCTAAATCATTGTTCCCCTAAGTTTGATTGTATTAGTTGGATGTTAATATTGTGCCAACACGGGAGGCTAGACCGTGAGTAGATGCTTAGCCTTGCTATGAATCATGAATGATCTTTCTGGAAAATGCTACAATGTTGATTAAGGAAATATTGAATGTATTTTGAAAGTGGTGTGATGATGCCACATGATGAGATTGAGGTACAGAGACCTGTGTGGTTCTGCACCGATGTTGAGTTATTGCTGGCATGTGTTGCACAATAATCAACGGAGTGGGGAATGTTTTAGACTGGGGCAACTAGCAAGAGGCTGTGTGCCAGGTGGGCCTGTGTGGCAATGGGTTGAATGGTGATGTGAGTCTGTGTGCCACTGTTGAGTGATGGAAGTCTTGCCTTGGTCAGTTAAGGACTTCACCTTGCAAGCCATTGATCTGAGTCACCCGTACAACCACATGTCTGATATGGGACGGACCTAGTTTATTAGGGTTCTTATAACTTTCCTCTAATACCTCTGGGTGACAGTACACAGGGGTGTATCTGTACGGGGGAGCTAACCTGTGCTTCGGCTTGGTGCCCATCCAACGGAGATTGACCTGACCTATCCTCGGCTCTGTGTGAGGGAAGTGATAGTGAAGGTAATACCGAAGAGGTTCTTTGGTTAAGGTAGAGGTTCCTGAAAGGCTTTGTTACGGACGAACACCTGTGTGGTGAATGGCTGTATCTTGTGGGTAAAGTGTACAACCTCTGCAGAGTGTCAAATCTATTCGAATAGCCGTGTCCATGGTATTGGACATGGCTCGGGATTCTGATCAAGGGTAGATCTTCAAAAAGAAAATGTGGAAAGGGTGGCTGTGTACCAGTGTTAAAAATGAACTATTAAGGCTGTGTACCGAGAATCTTCGAAGAAAAACCATTTGAAGAAATTAGTATTATTTATAACTGTTTCACTACTTTAATCTAAATAAGATACTACTTTAAAAATGTTGTTTGATGCAAAAGAACCAATTAAGCCAATCCTTTGGAATAAGCTTTGCATATAGTAATAGCGTTGCATTCTGTGCATTACTTGTTGAGTGCCTTGTGTACTCACCCCTCCTTGCTTATCAACCCCAACATCAGTGGAGTCTACACCAGCGTTGGAGGAGGAGTACAATGAGGATCCGAACAATTAGGGGGCAAGCCCAGTCGGTTGCCTGTGGCAAGATGATGGCTTCCATGACATTTATTTTTATTCCGCTATTTCATTTACTCTGAATAATGTAAGCCCTGCGTGGCTGATTTTATGTAAGGAGACCATAAGGTCGTACAACTCAGTTTATATAAATGTTTGCACTATTTATTCTTATATCGCTGTGAATGTCTGTGATGTGCAACCCTGTAAAGACTGTGTGTGCTAGCGTGATCCTGGACTAGCATAGAATACACAGAGGGTCCAGATTTGCAGGTTCGGGTCCCGACAGAGGTTGTATCAGAGCAGGCTAACTGTAGTTCTTGACCCTAAACTAGATTAGCTGTGTGTGGTGGATAAAACTATTTTCTAAAAATTTAACAACTTGAGCTAGAATATCAATGAAATCTCCACTTATCTTCTCTCTCTTGCTACATATCTATGCTGAAATCTTATTATTATTATATATTTAATTTAAACGAGGTTTGTTTTGGTAGATGAGGGTGATCCACACCTATGGAGAGCGAACTGGAGGATTCGCCGCTGAGTTATGGCGTATGATGCAGCTGCTCAAAGGTATCGACAGGCCACTTTATCAGGGGACCACTATGGTGCGGGCAGGACTTGATATCGCCTGGGATGTCAAGATCGCTGTCTATGCCCGAGAGAGGACAAGGGCGAGCCGTCCTATGTACATCACCACCAGGAGGACTTCTTATGATGCCGGGATCTAGGAGACGGCGCGTCTTGCGATGCGACAGATTGCCCGCACTTACTCCGCCGAGTTGGTGGGCACTGTTTTTCGTCAACACTCGTGCCGAGATAATCGCTATCATAGGATGGAGCTCATGGAGGAGGACGCCACGATCACTTATCTGGCGAGGTATCTCATCGCTCAGGAGGACGCCAAGGATGAGACAATTCGGGACCTGCAGAGGACCCATGACGAGGTCACGGTGGCAAGGACTCAACTTCGAGAGGGCTTAGCTCACTCCATGAAGAGGATCTAGGAGCTGGAGATGGCCCTGTATGGACCTAAGCCTAAGCCAATCCTGGAGCTGCACAATCCAGATCCGGAGGAGCCAGAGAAGGAGGCACCAGTGCAGGAACCGCCGGCATAGGAGCAGCAGCCACAGGACCAGCGCAGTCGGTGGGGTCGATCGATCGACATTGTAGGGCATCAGGACTAGTTTGCCCCTATGCCGCCGCACCCACCGCAGTACCCTTCAGGAGGACCACACCTCGGATGGTTCAGTGTCTGAGAGTTTATTTTCTTTTAGAGTTGACTCAAATGTTGAGTCAGTCTTTTGAGTCTAGTTAGTGAGGTGTCGGGACTCGAGTGTTGAGTCGTGTCTTTTTCAGAGTCACCAGTAGGTGTGAGTCGTTGTTGCTTTTAATGTTGTCTGCTTGTTTCTGTTTGGGAGTGTCTTGTATGTGTTGCATTGCCCTTAGGCACTTGTGAGCAACCATACTATTTTATATTAATAAAATTGTTAAATAATTTAAGTTACACCTGTTTCCCCCGCATAAGTTCTTTTACTTGTCTGTGCTTTCTTCTTTTCTTAACCTTGGAAGTTTGCAACAGATGGTGAGGACTCGCGGAAACGCTGGAGCCAGCGGAAGTCGAGCTAATCAGGCTGACAACCAGAATGAGGGGCCAATTCCTCAACCACCTTAGGTTGATCTGTAGAATTTGGGAGCTTTTCTGGCTGCCCAAACTAAACTCTTGAACACAATGGTGTAGACAATGCAGCAGATCTCCAATCAAGCTGCTGCGAATGTTCAACCTGAGGGTAACCATGGACCACACCCCTATTCAAGGTTGTCAGAGTTTTTGCGAACTCGTCCACCCACCTTCTCAGGCAACACTAATCCGTTGGAGGTGGACGATTGGCTAAGGACAATCGAAAGGAAGCTGCACATTACCCAGTGTGTAGGACATGAGAGGGTGCTCTATGCCTCTCATCAACTGGAAGGAACTGCCGCAGAGTGGTGGGAAAACTTCTGCGCAGCTCATGAAGACCCACAGAGTATTATGTGGGAGGAATTCACCTCAGCTTTCTGCCAATACCATGTACCGGAGGGTATCATGGACCTCAAGAACAAGGAATTTCGTAATCTCAAGCAGGGTGGCCAGTCAGTGGCCGACTACTTGAATAAGCCAGACAATCCCGCTTCATGAAGGGATTGAATGTAGGGTTACAAGTGGGACTGATCACCCACATATTTCCCGACTTCTAAGAGCTGGTTAACAAGGCTCTTATTCTGGAGGACAAGCGCCGAGAATTGGATGACAACCGGAAGCGCATAATGGCCCAACAAGGAGGACGTCTGGGCCAGCAGAGGCAGAGGACGGCACCCCAACAGTTTATCCGGTTCCAACCCAGAGGTAGTGACAGGGCACCACTGCCGGCAAATCGTCTAGTGGGCCAGAATGCCCAGACTCCAGCCAGAATTATGGTACAGACTGGAGGAACCTCACAGGCAGTGGGAAGACGTTGTTATCACTGCAGCGAATTGGGGCACTTCGCCAACAATTGCCCGAAGAAGGGAGGTGTCACCCCGATCCGATTTAACTTGGGAAATACGCCTACAAGGACTCCAGCACCAAATGTGAACCTCTGAGCATCAACATCATCAACTCCATCTCAAGGAACAGCACGAGGCCGAGTCAACCACATTACAGCGGATGAAGTCCAGAACGTCGCAGACGTTGTACTGGGTAAGTTCCTAGTAAACTCTGTACCAGCTACTGTTTTATTTGACTCTGGAGCTTCACATTCATTTGTGTCTCAAGATTTTGCTGTTCGCAACAATTTGGATATTGTGGAACTTAAGTGTGTACTTGTAGTCCAATCCCCTGGATTAGAACTCCGATCCAATGTAGGATGTTCTGGGGTGAGACTAATAATTAATGGAATAGAGTTCCTAGCGAACTTAATTATATTGAATACCCAAACCCTAGATGTTATCCTGGGAATGGATTGGTTAACCAAACACAAGGTAGTGCTGGACTGCAGAAAAAGAGTTATATCAATCGAGAGCCCAGAAGGGAGAAGGGTTAAGTTTGAAGCAAAAGCAGTACGAGATGGACAATTAATGGTAAATAGCATGAAGACCGTCAGCTTGGAGGAAGTTTCCATAGTCAATGAATATCCGGATGTTTTCCCGTAGGATCTACCTGGAATGCCACCGGAAAGAGATATCGAGTTCGTGATAGAGCTTGTTCCAGGGACAGCTCCAATAGCTAAGAGACCTTACAAGATGTCCACGGAGGAATTAGTGGAAATGAAGAAGCAAATTGAAGAGCTGCTGGAAAAAGGATTCATAAGACCTAGTTCACCGCCATGGGGAGCGCCTATCTTGTTCGTTAAAAAGAAGGACGGGAGTTTTAGGATGTGTATAGACTATCGTGCGCTCAATGATGTGACGATAAAGAATAAGTATCCGCTACCCTGGATCGACGATCTATTCGATCAGTTGAGAGGAGCAGGAGTCTTCTCCAAGATTGATCTCCGATCGGGATACCATCAACTGAAGATCCTATCAGAGGATATTCCAAAAACTGCATTTTCGTCAAGATCAGGACATTACGAGTTTCTGATGATGTCTTTTGGTTTGACAAATGCACTAAACATATTTCATGAACTTAATGAATAAAGTTTTCATGGTATACTTGGATAAGTTTGTCGTTGTGTTTATAGATGACATCCTTGTCTACTCCAAGACAAAGGAAGAGCACGCCGAACATTTACAGTTAGTCCTTGAGAAGTTGAGGGAACAACAGTTGTATGCTAAATTTAGCAAGTGTGATTTCTGGAAGAATAAGGTGGAATTTCTTGGACATATAATGACTGCGGAAGGAATTACGGTAGATCCAAAGAAAGTGGAGGCAGTATTACATTGGGAACCACCGAAGATGGTAACCCAAATCTGTAACATCCCAAAAATTTGCCAAATATAATTTTATTGCTTAAATGTGCATTTATGATTTTCTGGAATTTATTTGGATTTATTTGAATTAATTTTAAATTAAGAATATTGACCTTTTGTTCAAATCTATTTAAATTTGTGCAAAGATAAAATAAAGTTTACCAAAAATATTTTAATTGAGTCCAGAATGTCTTAAAGTATTTTTGAGATTTTTCTTGGATTTTTCCTATTAGTTTTATCGCTTCAAATAAATAAAATGAATTTCTGGAATTATTTTAATGGAAAATCCTTTTGAAAATCGATGAACAGTGTTGGGCCGAAGCCCAACACTGTGCGCTGGAAGCCCGCGTCGGTGCGGCCCAAACCAGCCCGTGAATCGCAGCGGGGCAAAACCCTAGATCGGTGACCGTTCGCGTGCGATCCAACGGTCTAGGGAAGGCCGCGTGTGCGCTTGCATCTTGGCCGTCGGATCGGGACACGTGTCGTGCTGTCGTTTATCGTCTCTATTCTGGACTCGGAGTCCGCCGCCGTAACGCCGCCGGTTTCTTTCGCCGTGTAGAGCTCGGACGCCGAGGCTATAAATAGTGGGGTAGCACCCCGAGGTTCGCAATCGAGCGCCACATCGTTTGGTCGGAGAGGTTTCACGAGATCAGCCGTAGAACGCAGCCGCGAGTTCACCGGAGTTGAAGCGTGGTACAGCCGCGGGTTTTTGCCGAGAACATCGTCGATTCGCCGTCTCCCGTCGCTTGGGCTGCGGGACCGAGTTCGCCGAACCGTGCCGCGTCGGATCCCCGCTGTCTCGTCGCCAGGAGCCCGCCGGAGCGCTGCGTCGTGGGTCGTCTTCTCCATCTCTGGTGAAAGGCGTGGTCAGATTAGATCGTAGCCGTCCCATCTGTCTTCTGCGGATCAGATCGAGCCGCAGGGTTGGGCCAATTGGGCACAGCCGCGTGTCGGGTGCGAGTGCTGAGGCGTCGTGGACCGAGTTCACTGTAGTCCAGCGCTGCGCCGTGGACTCAGTCCATAAGCCGAGACACGCGTCGGCTTGTGATTGGCTCGAGGTCTCGCTGACGTCATGCTTGCGTCATAATTGCATTTTTCAATTGGAAATTATGTGATGATGACGTCATCATGAGGTCACGCTGACGTCATAAATCTGTTTCCGATTTAAAAATAAATCTGTTAATTCTGATTTTCTGATTTTTGCAATTTCAGTATTTATTTCAAACTTCAAACGGCTATATCTTTTGCATTGTAACTCGGATTTGAGTGATTCAAATTTCTAAAAATTTGTAAAATTGAAATATATTTAATGGTGAATTTTATTTGATTTTTGGAGTTAATTTTATCTCTGTTTTGGTATTTATTTGCTTTTCTCCTTGATGCAGCGTGAGGCGTTGAATTGTGCGGACGCTCGAGGAAGATCCAGCAACTCAAGAGCAAGTTCCAAAACCAGATCAGGACCTATTCCAAGGCAAGTTGTGCTTTGATCATGTTGAACCCATGTTTATAAAATTGCTATATTTGTTTTACCCTATTGCATATGTTTCAAGTATACAATTGTTTCAAATTAGATTGGGTTTAGCTAATATACCAGATTGATCTATACCCTACCTTGTCATTGTATGCCATGATCCATTGTCACCCTAGATTGGTTCAATATAGTTGGTTAGTAATTATAATCAACATTGGAGGGTTAGTTCGTATTAGTTGCTTAGCCATGCCACACCATCACATGTGTCAGAATCATTGATAATTAATCTTGATTAATGGAATATGGAACAATGTTATGAACTTGTGTGTCATGTGGATCACACGATGAGATTGAGTTGTTGTGGCGAGTCATGTCACATAGCGATGTTGAATTGTTGATAGCACGTGGTGCTTGGTAATCAAGCCCAGGTGATAATCATTTAGATTGGGGCAAGTGACAAGGGGCGAGGAGGCCAAGGTGGGCCCGATGGGCAAGAGGGTATGTGGATGTCTTGCCTTGATCACTCTAAGGACTTAACCTTGCAAGCCTTTGACTGAGTCAATCATGCAACCACATGTCCGTATGGGCCGACCTAGCTAAGTAATTTGCAATGTCTTAATTTTGGTACTATCGTGGTCGGTGTGAGTTCGAGTTATGGAGTAATTCACATGGCGCAAGAGGGGGCCTGGATGTGGTAACCAGTCCCACAGTGTTGAAACCTTAGCGGGTCGCAAGGTTAAGCGGCGTATTGTAAAGGCTTTGTTATAATCACTCGCCTTGGTGGTGTTTGGTTGTATCACGTGGGTAAAGTGCATAACCTCTGCAGAGTGTGAAACTATTGGATAGCCGTGCTCGCGGTATTGAGCAATGCTCGGGAATTCTGATTAAGGGTTAGCTTAATTAAATGGACAATTTGGTTGGAATGGCGGAATGGCATGTGGAAGATGGAATTTGACTTAGGATTGGAAACTTGGTTTACTTGAGAAATCTGAATTTATTTATTATTGCTATTTGTTTCTGATCTTTACAATCTATTTATTATACTTGTTCATAAATGCTGCTTATTGCAAAATAGCCATGATAGCCTATCCATTGGAATAAGCCTTGCATATAGATACATAGAATTGCATTCTGTGCACGACTTGTTGAGTGCTTAAGTACTCACCCTTGCCAAACAACAATAATCAACAGTTGAAGAATCTACACCTGTGTTGGAAGAGGAAGTCCAGGAAGACACGAGTCATTAGGGTCCGAGCCTTGTCGGTTGCCTGTGGTGAACTGATGAGCTATCTATGTTTTCTACTTTCCGCTGCTTAATTATTAGCTTATATTTCCAGTCTTGCCCTGCGTGGCTTAATAATGTAAGTCGGTCATAAGATCATACATTTAGCTATATCAATAAATGAACTATTATTCTATTATCGTTGAGTATGATGTGAAATGTACCGATGTTGAGCTGTGTGCACTAGCGTTGATCCTGGGACTAGTGCGGTAAACATAGTGGGTTCGAATCAGTTGATTCGGGTCCTTACAGAGGTGGTATCAGAGCATACTGACTGTAGGTCTTGGCCCTAGATAGTATGGAGGTGTCCTGTGTGAGTCCAAAACCATATTCTAAAGAAAAATTTAAACTTGACTAATAAAACACTCTCGACCTATCTCATTCTTTACTTCTCGCCTTTGCTGAATTTACCCTTTTTACTTGCCGTTTCGGGAGGAGAACTTATTCAAAGTTCTTGTGGAGCAGATGCCGATCGTTCCGACCTTCGAGGAGTCAGCTGGTGGCTATGCCATGAAGTTGTGGAGAGTTCTTCAGACGCTTGGAGGCTTCTATCGTCCGCTTTACCGAGGAGGCAGCTGGTCAGTTAATGGTGTACACCGAGGATTTATTTGCAAGCTGATTATCTACGCCCGGGAGAATGATGGAGCTAGCAGGCCAATCAATATCTCCGCCAGAAGAGTCTCGTACGAGGTTGCAATTCAGGAGGTTGCCCGACTTGCTCTTCGCCGTGTCTGTCGCGACTACGCCGACGAGCTTCACGACTGAGTGTTCCGACTTCACATAGACGTTCAAGCGTGCCGAAGCCGACGGATCGTGGAGGACGAGTGTGCTACTGCAACTCACCTTGCGGAGTTCGCCCTTGCCCAGGAGGAGCATATGAGAGAGACTACTCAGGAGCTGGAGACTATGTACGAGGCACTCAGAGTGGCAGAGCAGGAGCTTGAGGTGACCCGTGCTTCAGCCATCGGGATGATCACTGAGCTGGGAGAGGCCCTAGATGCGGTCGAGGACGAGTTAGATCGTGTGACCCAAGGAGCTCAGGAGCCAGCCGAGGAGGAGTCAGAGGAGGATCCCGAGGAGCGAGAGTGGGAGCCCGAGGAGGATCAGTCTTAGAGTTGTGTTGAGACTCGAGTGTGGAGTCGCGTCTTTAAGTTAGTCTTTTACCTCTTTAGTTGACGTTAAGGTTTCGTGTTTAGTTTGCTTCCTTGTAATGCTGAGTGTGCAGTATGTGTTGCAAAGCTTGTAGGCTTAAATAAGCAGCCATACCAAGAATAAATAAAGAATTATTTCGGTTGGGTATAACCTATCTCCCCGCTTTAGAAATTCTTACTTCTTATCTATGCTACATCTACCTTTCCTAACCCAAGAGGCAATCATCAGATGGTGAATACTCGAGGGCACAACAGTGCTTCAGGAAGTGGACTGTGCCAGAATGACAACCCCAATGATGGAGGCAGCCCTCAATCACCGCCAGTGGACATGCAGAATCTAGGAGCGTTTCTTGCCGCGCAGACTCAACTAATGCAGACTATGATGCAGCAGATGACCAATGTAGCAGCAACCAACAACAACCATGCAGCTCAGAACAACAATGGTGGACCTTGACCTTACTCCAAGCTGTCAGATTTTATGAGGACTCGGCCACCAACTTTTTCAGGAAATGTGAACCCTTTGGAAGCCGATGACTGGCTTAGGACTATTGAGAAGAAGATGCACATCACGCAATGTGAAGGCAATGAGAAGGTGCTCTACGCCTCTCATCAACTGGAAGGAACCGCCGCAGAATGGTGGGAGAAATACTGTGCCGCACATGGAACCCCGCAAGAGATCACAGGATGAGTTTACTCTCGCTTTACGCGATTACCATGTTCGAGAGGAATGATGGATCTTAAGAAGGAAGAGTTCAGGGCTCTAAAACAAGGAGGCCAACCAGTGGCCGAGTATCTGAATAAATTTACCCAGTTAGCTCGCTATGCCCCTGAAGACTAAATTCAGGACTGCAGGTGGGACTAATCACCCACAATTTTCCAGATTTTCAGGAGCTAGTTAATAAGGCTTTGATCCTAGAGGATAAGCGCAAAGAGCTGGGTGAAAACCATAAGCGCTTGATGACTAATCAGGGTGGACGTCTAAACCATCTACGTTTGAGAATGTCACCATAGTAATTTGCTAGATTCCAACCGCCAGCTGTGAATAAGACATCAACCCCTGCACCTCGCCCTGCCAATCAGAATTTTCAGACTCCAGCATAGGGCAACAATGCGCCAGGAGGGAGTCAGTGGTCTACAGTGAAAAGATGATATACATGCAATGAGCCAGGGCATTTTTCTAATAGGTGTCCACAGAAGGGAGGCATCACGCCGGTTCGTTTCAACTTGGGAACAACACCTGCCAAGACACCAGCCTCAGGAGGAAATCGTGCGCCAGGTCAAGCTGGAGCAACACCGCAATCAACAGTGCGCGGGAGGATCAACCACATCACCGCAGATGGAGCTCAGGAAGCTATGGACGTTGTACTGGGTAAGTTTCTGGTTAACTCAGTACCCGCTACAGTTTTGTTTGATTATGGAGCTTCGCATTCGTTTGTTTCTCAAAGTTTTGCAACCAAGAATGGATTTAAAGTGGTGAATCTTAAGTGTGTGCTTTTAGTCCAAGCCCCAGGATCTGAGCTTAGATCTAGCCTTGGGTGTTTGGGAGCTAAGTTGCTTATGGACGGGATAGAATTTCTAGCGAATCTTATCTTGATAGAAGCGCAATCCCTAGACGTCATCCTTTGGAATGGATTGGCTGTATAAGCATAAGGCCGTTTTGGATTGTGGCCGAAGGATCGTAACATTGGAAGGCCCTAGTGGCAAGAAAGTAGAATTTCAAGCAACCGCAGTTCGAGATGGGCAGTTAGTGGTCAACAGCGTGAAAGCCATCAGCATGGAAGATGTGCCAGTAGTCAGAGAATACCCGGACGTGTTTCCAGAAGATTTACCAGGACTGCAGCCAGATCGCGATATCGAGTTCGTTATCGAGTTAGCACCAAGGACATCACCAATATCAAAGAGACCATATCGGATGCCTACCGACGAGCTAGTAGAAATGAAAAAGCAGATTGAGGAACTGCAAGAGAAAGGTTTCATTAGACCAAGTTCATCACCATGGGGAGCACCAGTGTTGTTTGTTCGTAAGAAGGATGGAAGCCTTAGGATGTGCATTGATTATCGTGCACTTAATGAAGTAACGATCAAGAATAAGTATCCGTTGCCCAGGATCGATGACATATTTGATCAGCTAAGAGGAGCTAGAGTTTTCTCCAAGATAGATCTTCGTCCAGGATACCATCAGTTGAAGATCCGAGCGGAGGATGTGCCTAAGACTACGTTTTCTACGCGATATGGACATTATGAGTTCACAGTCATGTCATTTGGATTGACAAATGCCCCGGCATATTTCATGAACATGATGAATAAGGTTTTCATGGAATATTTGGATAAGTTTGTTGTAGTCTTCATAGAAGATATCTTGGTTTACTCGAAAACAGAAGAAGAGCACGCATAACATCTGAGAATGGTTTTAGAGAGGCTGCGAGAGCATCAGCTGTACGCTAAGTTTAGCAAGTGCGAGTTTTGGAAGGAGAAAGTGGAATTTCTTGGTCATGTAATGACTACTAAAGGAGTGGCGATCGACCCAAGCAAAGTGGACTTGATGTTGCATTGGGAGCAACCAAAGTCTGTTACTCAGATCCGTAGTTTTCTGGGTATGGCGGGATATTACCGTCGGTTCATAGAGGGATTCTCGACAATTGCTAAACCCCTTACGCAGTTGTTGAAGAAAGAAAGGAAGTTTGCATGGACGCCAGAGTGCGAGAAAAGTTTTATGGAATTAAAGAAGCGTTTAACGACAGCCCCCGTATTAGTGTTGCCAGATGTGTAGAATGGATTTGATATTTATTGCGATGCTTCAAAAGCAAGGCTTGGGGCAAGACAGTTAAGACCGCATGAAGTGAATTACCCAACGCATGACTTGGAGTTAGCTGCCGTAGTGCATGCTTTGAAGATATGGCGTCATTATCTCATAGGAAATAGATGTGAGATATATCTGAGACCATAAGAGCACAAATACATATTCACTCAAGCAGATCTTAATATGAGACAGCGAAGGTGGCTGGAGCTAATTAAGGATTATAATGTGGGAATTCATTATCATCCCGAAAAAGCCAACGTGGTAGCGGATGCTCTGAGCCGAAAGAGCCGTAGCGCGAATACATTGACAATGGAAGATCAACAAGAGTTATGTAAGGAATTTCAGAAGCTAAGGTTGGAAGTTGTTCCAAGGAATTGTAGCCGACCGAAGTAAAGCCAACCACGGAGGATCGAGTTAGAAGGCGAGAAAGATGACGATAAAATTTCTAAGATCAAGGCTAAAAAGGAGGAGGGCCTAGCCGTGGAATTCACTCTAGACGAGCCAGGAACCATGTTCTTCAAAGGCCGAATTTGTGTGCCGGATAAAAAGGAACTGAAACAGTTGATTCTTGAGGAAGCTCACGATTCTAAGTACTCGATTCATCCAGGAAGTGCTAAGATGTACCAGGACTTGAAAGAGAGATTTTGGTGGCCCAATATGAAGCGTGAAGTAGCGGAGCATGTTGCTTTATACGACGTATGTCAGAGGGTAAAAGCCATGCATCAGAGACCAGCCGGTTTGTTGCAGCCATTGAAAATTCCGGAATGGAAGTGGGAGGAAATCGGAATGGACTTTATCACCGGTTTAACTAAAACTCAGAGAGGTTACGATCCCATTTGGGTTATTGTGGATCGTCTAACCAAGGTCGCCCATTATATCCCAGTGAAGACCACTTACTCGGGAGACCGTTTAGTAGAGTTGTACATGTCAAGGATTGTATGTTTGTATGGAGTGCCCAAGAAGATTGTGTCAGACAGAGGTACCCAATTCACCTCAAGATTTTGGAACAAGTTGCATGAAGCAATGGGGACTCGTCTGAATTTCAGTGCAGCATATCACCCGCAGATAGATGGTCAGACTGAAAGAGTAAATCAAATTTTAGAGGATATGTTGAGAGCTTGTGCTTTAGCCTATGCTACATCCTGGGATAAATGTTTGCCATATGCGGAATTCAATTACAATAATAGTTACCAAGCTAGCTTGCAGATGTCACCATTTCAGGCGTTGTATGGACGTGCTTGTCGTACTCCGTTAAATTGGAATGAAACAGCAGAGCGTTTGGTATTTGGACCAGATATCCTCGAAGAGGCAGAAAGTCAAGTTGCGATGATTAGAGAGAGATTGAAGATAGCGCAGTCAAGGCAGAAGAGCTACGCAGATAACCGACACCGAGATTTGAGTTTTGAACCAGAGGATTATGTGTACCTTAGGGTTACCCCTATTAAGGGTGTTAAAAGGTTTCATGTGAAAGGGAAGCTTGCACCAAGATATATTGGTCCATTCAAGATTCTGAGCCGTCGAGGAGAAGTAGCTTATCAGATAGAGTTGCCTCAGTCTTTGGCAGGAGTGCATGATGTATTCCATGTGTCACAGCTCAGGAAATGTCTCAGAGTGCCAGCAGAACAAACCCCGTTGGAGGCAATAGAGTTGCAAGAAAATTTGACTTACAAAGAGCAACCGGTCAGAATTTTGGATGTTATGGAACGCAAGACCAGAAACAAGTCTATTCGCTTTTGCAGAGTTCAGTGGAGCAATCACTCTGAAAGTGAAGCAACCTGGGAGCGTGAAGAAGATTTGAAGTCAGAATTTCCGAACCTGTTCTCTAGTTAGCCCTGAATCTCGGGGTCGAGATTCTGTTAATGGGGGAGGTTTGTAACATCCCAAAAATTTTCCAAATATTATTTTATTGCTTAAATGTGCATTTATGATTTTCTGGAATTTATTTGGATTTTTTTGGATTTATTTGAATTAATTTTAAATTAAGAATATTGACCTTTTGTTCAAATCTATTTAAATTTGTGCAAAGTTAAAATAAAGTTTTGCCAAAAATATTTTATTTGAGTCCAGAATGTCTTAAAGTATTTTTGAGATTTTTCTTGGATTTTTCCTATTAGTTTTATCGCTTAAAATAAATAAAATGAATTTCTGGAATTATTTTAAATTGAAAATCCTTTTGAAAATCGATGAACAGTGTTGGGCCGAAGCCCAACACTATGCGCTGGAAGCCCGCGTCGGTGCGACCCAAACCAGCCCGCGAATCGCAGTGGGGCAAAACCCTAGATCGGTGACCGTTCGCGTGCGATCCAACGGTCTAGGGAAGGCCGCGTGTGCGCTTGCATCTTGGCCGTCGGATCGGGACACGCGTCGCACTGTCGTTTATCGTCTCCGTTCTGGACTCGGAGTCCGCCGCCGTAACGTCACCGGTTTCTTTCGCCGTGTAGAGCTCGGACGCCGAGGCTATAAATAGGGGTGGTAGCACCCCGAGGTTCGCAATCGAGCGCCGCATCGTTTGGTCGGAGAGGTTTCGCGAGATCAGCCGTAGAACACAGCCGCGAGTTCGCCGGAGCTGAAGCGTGGAACAGCTGCGGGTTTTTGCCGAGAACGTCGTCGATTCGCCGTCTCCCGTCGCTTGGGCTGCGGGACCGAGTTCGCCGAACCGTGCCGCGTCGGATCCCCGCCGTCTCGTCGCCAGGAGCCCGCCGGAGCGCTGCGTTGTGGGTCGTCTTCTCCATCTCTGGTGAAAGGCGCCGCCGCGCCATCGTCGTCTCGTCGCGCTCACGTTCGACCCTCAGATCTTAGGGTAAGCCGTTGGATGAGGGACGCGTGGTCAGATTAGATCGTACCCGTCCGATCTGTCTTCTGCGAATCAGATCGAGCCGCAGGGTTGGGCCAATTGGGCGCAGCCACGTGTCGGGTGCGAGTGCTGAGGCGTCGTGGATCGAGTTCACCGTGGTCCAGCGTTGCGCCATGGACTCAGTCCATACGCCAAGACACGCGTCGGCTTGTGATTGGCTCGAGGTCTCGCTGACGTCATTCTTGCATCATAATTGCATTTTTCAATTGGAAAAATAATCCGATTGGAAATTCTGTGATGATGACATCATCATGAGGTCACGCTGACGTCTTAAATCTGTTTTCGATTTAAAAATAAATCTGTTAATTCTGAATTTTCTGATTTTTGCAATTTCAGTATTTATTTCAAACTTCAAAAGGCTATATCTTTTGCATTGTAACTCGGATTTGAGTGATTCAAATTTCTAAAAATTTGTAAAATTGAGATATATTTAATTGTGAGTTTTATTTGATTTTTGGAGTTCATTTGCACTCTGTGTTTGGTATTTATTTGCTTTTCTCCTTCGGTACGCGTAGACGTTGAATTGTGCGACGCTTCGGAGGAAGATCCAGCAACTCAAGAGCAAGTTCCAGAACCAGATCAGGACCTATTCCAAGGCAAGTTGTGCTTTGATCATGTTGAACCCATGTTTATAAAATTGCTATATTTGTTTTACCCTATTGCATATATTTCAAGTATACAATTGTTTCAAATTAGATTGGGTTTAGCTAATATACCAGATTGATCTATACCCTACCTTGGCATTGTATGCCATGATCCATTGTCACCCTAGATTGGTTCAATATAGTTGGTTAGTAATTATAATCAACATTGGAGGGTTAGTTCGTATTAGTTGCTTAGCCATGCCACGTCATCACATGTGCCAGAATCATTGATAATTAATCTTGATTAATGGAATATGGAACAATGTTATGAACTTGTGTGTCATGTGGATCACACGATGAGATTGAGTTGTTGTGGCGAGTCATGTCACGCAACGATGTTGAATTGTTGATAGCACGTGGTGCTTGGTAATCAACTTGGTGATAATCATTTAGGTTGGGGCAAGTGACAAGGGGCGAGGAGGCCAAGGTGGGCCCGATGGGCAGAGGGTATGTGGATGTCTTGCCTTGATCACTCTAAGGACTTAACCTAGCAAGCCTTTGACCTGAGTCAATCATGCAACCACATGTCTGGTATGGGCCAGCCTAGCTGAGTAATTTGCAATGTCTTAATTTTGGTACTATCGTGGTCGGTGTGAGTTCCCGAATTATGGAGTAATTCACATGGCGCAATAGGGGGGCCCTGGATGTGGTAACCAGTCCCCCGATGTTGAAACCTTAGCGGTCGCATCGGTTAAGCCAGCGCATTGTAAAGGCTTTGTTATAATCACTCGCCTTGGTGGTGTTTGGTTGTATCACGTAGGTAAAGTGCATAACCTCTGCAGAGTGTGAAACTATTCGGATAGCCGTGCTCGCGGTATTGAGCAATGCTCAGGAATTACAGTTATGGGTTAGCTTAATTAAATGGACAATTTGGTTGGAATGGCGGAATGCCATGTGGAAGATGGAATTTGACTTAGGATTGGAAACTTGGTTTACTTGAGAAATACTGAATTTATTTATTATTGCTATTTGTTTTACAGTCTTTACAATCTATTTATTATACTTGTTCATAAATGCTGCATATTGCAAAATAGCCATGATAGCCTATCCATTGGAATAAGCCTTGCATATAGATACATAGAATTGCATTCTGTGCACGACATGTTGAGTGCTTAAGTACTCTCCCTTGCCAAACAACAATAATCAACAGTTGAAGAATCTACACCTGTGTTGGAAGAGGAAGTCCAGGAAGACACGAGTTATTTGGGTCCGAGCCTTGTCGGTTGCCTGTGGTGAACTGATGAGCTATCTACGTTTTCTACTTTTCGCTGCTTAATTATTAGCTTATATTTCCAGTCTTGCCCTGCGTGGCTTAATAATGTAAGTCGGTCATAAGATCATACATTTAGCTATATCAATAAATGAACTATTATTCTATTATCGTTGAGTATGATGTGATATGTACCGATGTTGAGCTGTGTGCACTAGCGTTGATCTTGGGACTAGTGCTGTAAACACAGTGGGTTCGAATCAGTGGATTCAGGTCCTTACAAAATCCGTAGTTTCCTTGGAATGGCGGGATATTACCATCGTTTCATCGAATGATTCTCCACGATTGCAAGACCTCTTACGCAATTGTTGAAAAAGGAAAAAAAATTCTTATGGACACGTGAGTGTGAGAAGAGTTTTTAGGAGTTGAAGAAAAGATTAACATCAGCACCTGTATTAGTTTTACCTGTCGTTCATCAAGGCTTTGACATCTATTGTGATGCATCGCGTCAAGGATTGGGATGTGTATTGATGCAAAACCGAAAGGTAATCGCATATGCATCAAGGCAATTGAGGCCGCTTGTGGATAACTATCCGACTCGTGATTTGGAATTAGCTGCCGTAGTGCATGCCCTAAAAATATGGCGTCACTATCTCCTTGGAAACAGATGTGAAGTGTATACTGATCATAAAAGTCTTAAGTATATCTTCACGCAAGCTGACCTAAATATGAGGTAAAGAAGATGGCTAGAACTAATCAAGGATTACAATGTTGGAATTCATTACCACCCGGGTAAAGCCAATGTTGTGGCCGATGCCTTGAGCCGGAAGAGCCACAGCGTAAATATGTTGTTAGAACCAAGTTAGACCGAGTTGTGTAAGGATTTCCAGAAGCTAGGATTGGAAGTGGTACCAGAAGGATTTTTGGGTACCTTGAAAGTAAAACCTACCCTGGAAGATCAGATCAGGGAAGGGCAGAAAGACGACGACAAAATCAAGAGAATTAAGGACAAGATGGATGCAGGCAAGGCAAAGGATTTCAAACTGTATGAGCAAGGTACTATGTGGTTTAAAGGGCGCATTTTTGTGCCAAATAAAGAGGATCTGAAGCAGCTAATTTTGGAGGAAGCCCATGACTCCAAGTACTCAATTCATCCAGGAAGTACAAAAATGTATCATGATTTAAAAGAAAGATTTTGGTGGCCAAGCATGAAGCGGGAAGTTGCTGAATATGTTGCATTATGTGACATATGCCAAAGAGTCAAAGCTATGCATCAGAGGCCAGCAGGATTATTGCAACCCCTAAAGATACCTGAATGGAAATGGGAAGAGATCGGTATGGATTTCATAACCGGTTTACCCAGGACTCGGAATGGATATGACTCTATATGGGTTATAGTGGATCGTTTGACCAAGGTTGCACATTTTGTACCTGTGAAGACCACTTACTCGGGCGATAAGTTAGCAGAACTCTATATGTCTAGAATTGTTTGCTTGCATAGAGTGCCGAAGAAGATAGTATCGGACAGAGGTACCCAATTTACCTCAAGGTTTTGGGGAAAGCTGCATGAAGCCATGGGAACTCCTCTGAACTTCAGTACAACATACCATCCGCAGACGGATGGACAAACCGAGAGAGTTAACCAGATACTGGAAGATATGCTGAGAGCATGTGCTTTAGCATATTCTACTTCATGGGACAAGTGTTTGCCTTATGCTGAGTCAGCTACAATAATAGTTGTCAAGCGAGTTTACAAATGTCTCCATTTGAAGCTCTGTATGGTCGATCCTGTCGAACACCCTTAAATTGGAATGAGACTGGGGAACGGCATGTTTTTGGACCGGATATTCTTCACCAAGCGGAAGAACAGATCGCTATGATCAGAGAAAGATTAAAGATTGCACAATCAAGGCAGAAGAGTTATGCCGACAATCGTCGCAGAGAATTGAGCTTTGAACCTGAAGATTATGTATACCTTAGAGTTACACCACTCAAGGGAGTCAGGAGGTTTCATGCAAAAGGGAAACTTGCACCCATATATGTCGGGCCATTCAAGATCTTGAGCCGCAGAGGTGAAGTTGCGTACCAGTTGGAGTTGCCACAGTCCTTGGCAGGAGTGCATGATGTATTCCATGTGTCTCAGTTGAAGAAGTGTCTCCGAGTACCAGAAGAACAAACGCCTTTAGAAGCAATCGAGCTGCAAGAAGATTTAACCTATAAAGAGCATCCGTTGAAGATTCTAGATACGATGGACACAAAAATGAGGAACAAAGTCTACACGCTTTTGCAGAGTCCAGTGGAGCAACCACTCGAAAAGTGAAGCAACCTAGGAACGTGAAGAAGATCTAAAGAAGGAGTTCCCTAACATATTTCTGTAGACAGCCCTGAATCTCGGGGATGAGATTATGTTAAGGGGGCAGGTTTGTAACACCCTAAAATTTGCTCTAATTTAAATTTTGGAGTATTTTTTATTTTTCAGAATTTCTGGGAATTTATTAGAATTTAAATTGGATTTATTCATTTTTGACCTTTCTTGAATTTAATTAAATTCATGCAAAGTTTTATGCAAAGTTTTATTGGAAATATTTTATCTGAGTTCTAATGTTCCAAAATATTTTCCAGAATTTTTCTGGATTTTTCCGGGTATTTTTACTATTTATTTTGGCTTTGTTCAATTTTCTGTATTGTTTTAATTAAAAAGGTTTTTCAAACGGAAATGAATAGTATCTTGGGCGGCCCAAAGATCGTGCTCACCCGCCCATGCACTGTAAAACCTAGCCGCCCGCGATTCGACCGTTGGATCGGGATCCAGCTGTTGTCGTCGTGCCACGTCACCCGCGCGCGTGCGCCTCGGATCGTCACGCTTCGACGGACGTGATGGAGCCATGTCGGTTCGGCCGAGCGCCATCGCCGGAGGAAACGCCGTCGAGCGTTTTCGCCATTTCCGCCGCCTATAGCGCACACGTCGAGGTGCTATTTAGTGCACCGTTGTCACCCCCGTGCTCCCGTAGCACTAGCTCACGCCTCCCGAGACGCCTCTGTTTGCCCGCAAAAGCTCGCCGTAGTTGTTTCCATTGCGCCGCCGCTGTTCTTCGCTGTTGGTCCATCTCCGCCGTCGTCGAGGTCACCGGAATACTCGCCGAGTCGAACCGCGTCGAGTGAACCACTTCTTCATGTCGAAAAACCACCGGAGCGCCGTCGATCGCATCGTCTTCCTCAGCTCCGGCCACTTCTATCCGCTACACTGTCGCCGACCTTCGCAAGCTTCATCAGCCATCCGATCTTCATCCAACCGCTGCGGTAAGTCCACGTCGTCGCTTTCCTGTTCTAGCCTCGTTTACATCGTAACCGTAGATCTTTCTTTGGACGGCTTGGATTAGATCAAGTGTCTGTGCTAAGATTAGAACTGGACCCTTGGATCATCTTTGGACGCATAGGATAGCACCGCGTCGCTTGGTTGCTTAGTAAACCGCTCGAATAACGTGCACCGTCGGATCGGATCTGTGCTGTAGAGATCTAAGCGTTGTCGCGTAGTTTAGCCGTAGCCGTTCGATCGTAGATGCTCAGCTGTGATGCGTACAAGCGTCGGCCGTTGGCTGCGTTGCCGATTGAATCGGCACCGTTCATTCCTGAACGTGCGGCTGAGATTGCGCCGAGCCCTCGCCGAATCACGTGCGGACGGGAGCCCACACTGACTGAGGCAATGACCAGATCTTAGCCGTTGATTCCAAACGGACCGTTGCGATCCCGCCGCTTGTCTGCGCGGAGATCGATGCGTCGCCAGTGCGCGTGGATGCGATCGTTGGATCTGTGAGAACCGATGGATGGCTGACGCGTGGCGCTAGATCTCCGAGGCGTCGTCGAGCCGTGCGGGAGTGAGATGTGACCGTTGGTTGAGCGAACGGTCTGGATGTTGCCTCGTGTCGCGTCGGGATTGGTTGTGCATCATCGTTGACGCCACGGCTTGCGTCAGCTGGTGTACGGGCACAGTGCCGCCAATCCACGGTGAACCAAAGCCTGGTCGTGGAACCAGTCCATGGACTGAGGCGACGTGGCAGCCCCAGAGCATGCCACGTGTCAAATGACATCATGCTGACGTCATTTCTCCAGGAAAATAATTTAGTCGAAATTCATTTTTGTGCTTACGTCATCATGATGCAATGCTGATGTAATAAATGCGATTTTTTCAGTATAAAAGTAATTCGGAAAAATTGGATTTTCTAAATTCTGTATTTTCAGATTTTATTCAAACTTCGAACGACTATAACTTTTGCATTCTAACTCGGATTTGGGTGATTCAAATTTCTAAAAATTCATAAAATTGTGATCTCTTTAATGGTGAAATTTATTTGAATTTTTGAGGTCATTATTCTTCTGTATTAGTTATTTATTGTATATATTGTTTGTACGCGTAGACGCAAATTTGCCGGAAGGTTTCGACGAAGAGTTCGTCGCTCAAGACCAAGCTTCGGAACACAACCAGCAACTCTTTGAAGGCAAGTGATGCTTTGACCATTTTGATCCTTATTTCTAAATGTACTTTGCTTCGAAATTATGCATGCTAAATTAAGTAAAAATGGATTTAAACTACTTTGGGATAATGTAGGTAACCAACCCATTTTGTTACGCCACCTTGAAATTATTGATTGAATGCCCTAAATCATTGTTCCCCTAAGTTTGATTGTATTATATGGATGTGAATATTGTGCCAACACGGGAGGCTAGACCGTGAGTATATGCTTAGCCTTGCAACGAATCATGAATGATCTTTCGGGAAAATGCTACAACGTTGATTAAAGAAATATTGAATGTATTTTCAAAGTGGTGTGATGATGCCACATGATGAGATTGAGGTACAGAGACCTGTGTGGTTCTGTACCGATGTTGAGTTATTGCTGGCATGTGTTGCACAATAATCAACAGAGTGGGAAATGTTTTAGACTGGAGCAAGTGGTAAGAGGCTGTGTGCCAGGTGGGCCTGTGTGGCAATGGGTTGAAGAGTGATGTGAGTCTGTGTGCCACATTGGGGCTGTGTGGCACTGTTGAGTGATGGAAGTCTTGCCTTGGTCAGTTAAGGACTTCACCTTGCAAGCCTTTGATCTGAGTCACCCGTACAACCAAATGTCTGGTATGGGACGGACCTAGTTGATTAGGTTCTTATATATTTCCTATGATACCTCAGGGTGACAGTACACCGGGGTGTATCTGTACGGGGGAGCGTACCTGTGCCACGGCTTGGTGCCCATCCAACGGTGATTGACCTGTCCTATACCTCGTCTCTGTGTGAGGGAAGTGATAGTGAAGGCAATACCGGAGAGGTTCTTTGGTCAAGGTAGAGGTTCCTGAAAGGCTTTGTTACGGACGATCACCTGTGTGGTGAATGGCTGTATCTTGTGGGTAAAGTGTACAACCTTTACAGAGTGTCAAATCTATTCGAATAGCCGTGTCCGCGGTATTGCACATTGGTCAGGGATTACAGTCAAGGGGTAGATCTTCAAAAACAAAATGTGGAAAGGGTGGTTGTGTGCCAGTGTTAAAAATGAACTGTTAAGGCTGTGTGCCGAGAATCTTCGAATAAAAACCATTTGAAGAAATTAGTATGATTTATAACTGTTTCACTGCTTTAATCTAAATAAGATACTGCTTTAAAAATGCTGTTTGATGCAAAAGAACCAATTAAGCCAATCCTTTGCAATAAGCTTTGCATATAGTAATAGCGCTCCATTCTGTGCATTACTTGTTGAGTGCCTTGTGTACTCACCCCTCCTTGCTTATCAACCCCAACATCAGTGGAGGAGTCTACACCAGCGTGGGAGGAGGAGTACAATGAGGATCCGGACAATTAGGGGGCAAGCCCAGTCGGTTGCTTGTGGCAATATGAAGGCTTCCACGACATTTATTTTTATTCTGTTATTTCATTTACTCTGAATAATGTAAGCCCTGCGTAGCTGATTTTATGTAAGGAGACCATAAGGTCGTACAACTCAGTTTATATAAATGTTTGCACTATTTATTCTTATATCGCTGTGAATGTCTGTGATGTGCAACCCTGTAAAGACTGTGTGTGCTAGCGTGATCCTGGACTAGCATAGAATACACAGAGGGTCCGGATTTGCAGATTCGGGTCCCGACAGCTCGTGATCTTTTAAATTCAGCCTACCGTCACTGACACTGGGACCCGATGGTCAGTGAGACAAAACAAAGGTCCGGCTAGGGCATTACGCCGGCGACGGAGGAACAGCAGAGCCGACTGGTTGGGACCTCAGAGAGCACCAGGGTACCGATGCGCACATTCTGGTGAGGTTTTCAGCCGCCGGTGATGGCCGGAGCTACAACGCCACCGTGGCCGAGCAACAGCGCCATGGTCGAACAGGCGTAAGCCCGTCAGCGGCCACATTTTCACCGGGTAGGCATGGAATAAGCATCAGTGGAGCGCAAGGACTCCATTTTACCTGAAGATGAAGCCAGAAATTAACTGAGTGAGGCTGCCACCACTACAAGAATCAGGGAAAATTCGTGGGCCAAAAACCCACGAATTTAAGCTAAAACCCACGAATTTAACTTAAATTCGTGAGCAAACCGTCGAATTTAGTTCACGAATTTAACTCAACAAAATTAATTAATTAAATTCGTGGGTACCCATGAATTTAAGTTAAATTCGTGGGTTTCTAGTAAGCCCACGAATTTAATTGGGTTTCTGAATTAAATTCGTGGGTTTAATAAACCACAATTTAAGCAGATTAAATTGTGGGTTTAATAAACCTCACGAATTTATCAGATTAAATTCGTGGGCTAAAAACCCACGAATTTAATCGATAAATTCGTGGTTTTTAGACCACAATTTAATTGTTAAATTCGTGGGTTTAATAAACCACAATTTAATCATTTAAATTCGTGGGTTTAATAAACCCACGAATTTAACTGTCATTTTTACAAAAAAAAATGTATATTATCCAAATGTATGTATTTATATATATGTATCGCACTCAATACATATAACAACTAAAGAAGAAAAGAAAAGGCAAAAAGAAAATTGAAACTAAAAATTGCTAAGTTTAAGAATAAATAAGATCGTCTATTTTGTTCAAATCAAGTAAATCAGAACACAAAAGACAAACTCCACAATGAAGTTGAAGCGAACGAATAATTAACAAACGAGACACCAAACCTATTACCAAGATTTAAAATACTGAAACCAACCTATTAACTCTTCAAAACCGACTTAAAACTAAGTCTCCGAATGTACAAAATTTCGGCATGACCTCTCTTGTAAATAGGACATCCACTCGTGAGACAAAAAATATTTGCAGTTATAATATATATCTATCTCTCAAACCGTAGGAGACATTCTAGCAGATCCTTAGATAATCCAATCACACATCCAACGGCAATTTGTAAACTACGCAATGACGTACAACACATTACAACCACAATAGATACAATCCATATCCATTAAAATAAGTCCATCACAATAAGTCGATCACAACGTATCCATCACAACAAGTTATAAAGTACAACAGCTTATACACCAATCGAGCTCACAATGGAATTCATGCCTCGGGGTTGTTGGAGTTGTGGGCGCTACCACCACCGTCGTATTGTTGAGGATGTCTTCTATGATGTCGTCGTTAGAACGTCTTTGGAGGGCGTGACCTAGAAACCCGCAAGTTCAAGATTAACTTAGGTTGTGCTACAAGTAACATTATCTTTGATTCACATGAATGTCAATATGAGAATATCAATAGTACTATTCAACCAAGATACAATATGAGAATATCAATATGACAGGTCAAGCTAAACAAGAATAGATACTATATATAAGAACTACACGTACGAGCTAGTCAAGATATGCTGCAATAATCATATGAACATCAATCTCATATTCAATGAAGTATCAAAGTAATACTCTCTAGTATTAACATAAGGCCAAGATTACAACTGAAATTATTTAATTCAACTTCCAAAGACCCCAATTGCATCACTGATTATTCAAAAGATAACAAACAGTGAAAATAGTTCAAAGAAGCAATAAGAGTTTTGGTAGTCATTTTAAGAGTTCAGTATACAAAGTACAAATATAAAGCATTCTACAAGGATAAACAATCAGATTGTACATGGGCAAACAACATTTTACAAGGGTGCCATATAAAGCATTTAAAACATAAGTTCACAATTGAACAAGTTGTCTTAAGATAACTTTTCAATTCCAAGAAGTCAGCACAATATAAGGTTCGAAATCAAAAAGTTATTGACAGAAAGAAAAAATCAAATAGCACGTAATGGGTTCATAATTTGGTAAACCATCACTTATCTACAGGAGCACAGCAATGAACTTTCATAAGCACACAAGTTAACCTTTTCAAGTATGAACATTGAGATGATTTGTGCAAGGTTTAAGAAAGAGTTGCCTAAATATCCTAAAATCAACTCAGTTGTGCATTTCAACAAAAATTATCACTTTTGCAAAGATTACTAAGATTGATATATACTAAAAGAATGAACTAGATTTCCTACGGAAGTATATGTCCATCCGCTGCACACGTAATCTCATATTCAATGAAGCATATGTAATCTCATATTCAAAGAATGAACTAAAGTTCCTACGGAAGCATATGTTCCTAAATTTGAGCAAGAGAAAGGAAGGGATGGGGCAGGTAGCTCACCAAGTCATCAAACTCCACAACAAAGTTCAAGCTAACAAAAAATTAACAAACGAGACACCAAACCTACTACCTCTACTAAAAGACCGAAACCAACCTTTCAACTCTTTCAAACCGGCTTAAAACTAAGTCATTGAAATGTACAAAATTTCGGCATGACCTCTCTAGTAAATAGGACATCTACTCAGCAGACAAAGAATCATTTGCAGTTATAATATATATACCAATCTCTCAAACCAGAAGGAGACATTCTAGCAGATCCTTAGATAATCAATCACACATCCAAAATGGCAATTTGTACAAGAATTGACAAACTTAGCTCGTGTCGCAAACTTATAATATTTTCGACATCCATACATGTGGTGTCGTCTCGAGGTGGCCGCAGGCCCACGGGTTGAAGTACATAGGCATTCCTTGGCTTGGCATAGGTGGTGGGTACATGTAGAACGGGTTTGGAGGTCGGGGAGCCTGTAAGGCATAGACAGTACATCATGCCACATATAAATCATTCATTCAAATTTTAAATAACGAATTGAACCGATCCGTCTTTACCTGTGGTGCCTCTCCGTAGAAGGTGGTGATCTGTGGATTGAACATGTAGAAAGGAGGAGGAGGTGGGAGCTCTGTGGATCATAGTTTGTGATATGAAGTACACATAATAGAGTTTTTGAAAATAAAGAATGCATGAGAATATCATATAACCCGAGGTGCATCTCCTAGGGTGGTGCCTGCATCCCAGTAGGGTTTATGAAGGACGCCGGGGGAGGCTGAGCACCCTATGATGCTTCTCCTTGTGGTGGTGGCTGCATGTGCGGAGAAAACATGTAGAAGGGAGGTGGCTGGGAGCCCTGTGACATAATAGTCCAGTTTGTGAATTCGTGATTTTACGAGCTAAGTGAATTAAAGAGTAATGAACTCAAGTATCTTTACCTGCGGAACAAGAGGGCGAAACACTGGCACGTTAGGTCCAAGAGATTGTGACAGTTGCTGCATATAGATTGTTTGTTAGATTTTAATCACAAATGTAAACTTGAGCGTTTTGTTCAAAGTTGAGATTGTACCTGCAGATACATTTTCATGTATTCGAGTCTTCTAAACCTTCGAGCTTCCTCTCGTGCTTGACGAGACTCTTCTCGCGCTTGACGAGCCTCCTCTCGCGCTTCACGAGCCTCCTCGTGCGCTTGTGCTTCCCGTGCGGACCTCGACGAGCGAGCACTCCCCTGTGAGGAAACCGAGCCTCGTGGAGGACGATCGCATTCCACAACTCCATCCCCCATGGCCCACCTACAAACGATATATCTTGAAATGTGACCATGCAATTTTTTCCCTTAGTAGAGTGAAAACAAATAAAATCAGTTTTATTAACGAACCTCCCATGCTTTAGGCCCCCTCCAGCGTGGTACAACGCTTCCACATCGACCGGTGCGGCCCTCCAATCAACCTCCGGCCCATGACGTTGTGTCATTTGTTCTGCATATGACGCCTACAAAACAGCATTTTGGTGCTCCTGGATGTAAATTTGCACAAAACATATTGTGTCATTTATACTTACCATCCTCTCACTAGCCCCGTCGTCGCACAACACATCCGGGTTCTGTGGATCCTCGCCTTGGTGCCCCCGGATGTAAACTTCCACAAAAGTGGGAGTACTCCCACTTTCAGCCTCCTACGATGCAAAGTTATAAACATAGTGACAAATTCACTAACAATTATAATACCGATACTTACCATGCGTTGCTCTAGGCCAATGTGTCCGTCTCATACTGCACTTGTGCTTCCCCAATCTACTTCTTCATTCCCTCGATTTCTATTTGATTTTTCTTGAAAATCCTCTAACCCCAGTACCGGCACATCCACCTCCAAGCCTCCATGTCCTTCATTATCCAATCGACCGAGCTCTGGAGATACTCTTGTTCTGTCAGGTGTATCCTCCTCACCTCTGGTCCTCTTCTCATGTTCACCTTCTTCACCCTCTTTTAAAAATTGATGATAGCTTGAATGCGTGCATTGCTGAATGAATCTCCGACAACCTTTTGTGCTGCCCTGTTGAAGACGCTTTTGGCCTTCTTCAAAGCGTTGTAATCGTCTTCGTTCTCAAGGCGGAACCTCTCCTGCATACAATCACACACTGTCAAATTGTACTTACATTGAAAGCAAAACTCAAATAGAGTAAATACATAACGCAAACTCACCCGAAGCTTGCCCTGCTGCATACCGACATGTTTGGTTGTCTTCGCCTCCTTCCACGTTCTCCTTCAACGCCCAGTGCTTCGGTTGTGGGCGCGAATCTTTCCCGTCGACTCAACCATGCCAGGTAGTAGTACCGCCAAGGGCTCCCAAGACGGCGTTAACCTTTGTAATGTGGCCCGTCCCAGTCCAACCCGGCTCTTTCCAAAGGCCTACAACAAAATACAAGACAAAGATGCATCAAAACAATAAGTTGTCACCTAGCTAATGCTAAAAGAGAAGATATAATCATACTGCTCCGTGTACCGCTATCAACCTCCTATTGGCGGGTTGCATCTCTGACGAATCGAGACGGTTTTACTAAACTGAAATGCAAATAATTAGTTCATAGACATTACAATGTAAATATGGAGATTAAATGATAATCCAATACTACACATATACTGATGGTACCAAGAAGACCCGCCCTCTTCAATCGGCTCTAAGGTCGCCTCCAACTCTGATCTGCCGCCTCGGCCTCGGCGTCTGCATCAGTGTCTGTCGCCCCACCGCCACCACCCCAACGACCTCCTCGTCGTCCACCTCGCCATGTCGTCATGCTCACATCCCAATGCGCCTCCTCTCGCAACCCCTACTTGCCCTCGTCCTCCCGTGGCTGCTCCGCGCTGTTCTCGTGCTCGCCATGAAGCACCTCTCGAGCTGCTCGTGCCGTTGTCTAATCTGCGCCTCTCCGGCAAATATGGCGCTGCTGGCCGCCGAGTCGACCATCGTAACCCTTGCTCCTCGACCTTACGGAGGACGACCACGAACTTGCCTTTAAGCTTGTCAACTGATGCTGAACATACTCATCTGCTCAAATTTGACAAGAGTTAGTATCTGAGTTTACAAATAATTTTCAATAACTTGCAAAAAAGAATGAGACAACTATAACATGTAAAAAATGAAGGAGACAACAATGACTTGTAGAAATGAACGAGGCAACAATAATCTTACAAAATATACATATCAAAAGTCGTCGGCGTCGGAAGCTGCTTCTGCGACTCGTATTTCATTGAGACGTTCTTGAAGACGTGCAATCCTTACTGACTTCTGAGGGCGTTTCCGTGACGGGCCGGGTTCATCTGTTATTACATCTGTGGCATCGGTAGGTAATTGATCGAGTCCTGCCCCATCGGAGACAAGGAAAGAATCCCCTATAGCTTCTTCTTGATATACATCACCCACATCATCCTCTACGTTACTTGCCACATACGAAACATCCCCAGGAGGGTATACTTCAGGGTTAACTTTAAATACAACCCACCAAGCCTTCAAGCTACGGTGAGGATAGCTCAGGTAGTACACTTGCTCAACCTGATGTGCAAGCACGATGTTATTGATATGGCCCTGAAGCCGCGAACTGTGCTTCACCTCCACCATCCCAAAGTCATCGACACGTGTGCCGTTGTGTGGATCGAACCAATGGCAATCAAAAAACACGACCTTCAGATCTTTGCCACCCCCAAAGGTATACTCAATTATGTTTTGTACAACACTGTAGTAGTCTAATATATTGCCGGTGGAATCGGATGACGTTCTGACTACTCCACTGTTTGAAGTGGCCGCAAGTGGACGGCTAGCTTCTAATTTCACTGTTCAAAACGGAACCCGCTCACATCACAATGACTATAGCTCCTTGCCGTCACATCACCATGTGAGAGCTGTCGGAGATCCTCATGGACGGAGGCGTCACGCATACACTATATAGCAACATTCATCACTGTTAGTCTAATATTAAGTTACTACAACAATTCATTTTAGAAAAATGAATAAATAGTCAAATTACATCTTGTGGAACCATTGCACGAAGCTTGGGCCGCCTTTCAACCCATCACGACGTAGGTTATCCAATTGCGTAGTTGTGGGTTGTCGAGTTGACTTCCAATTTTCTTTGTCAAATACTCTGCGTCATTTATTCTCGGGTTAAAAAGGACACTACACTGAAATGTTGAAAACATAATTCAGAAAGTCACTTACTCAAAATATTTTTCAACTTCTATCATGTTAGTGAACATGTAAAGCATGGCCATGTTCCACTCCTCATACTCAACATGGTGTGCAGTGTATGACCCAACAGGTTGACCCTTGCATTGAAAAAGCTTAAGTTCGCTCAACGGTTTTTCTTCCGCGGCACGGTACCGATTCGTAGGGGCATTCACGTTGTGCTTGCGTGCGAAATACTTTGTTGAGAAGTTTGTGATCTCTTTACTTGCATAAGCCTCTGCGATACACCCCTCTACCCTTTCCTTGTTGCGCACTGTAGCTCTAAGCTTTTTCAACTCCCTTTCCGATTGTACATCCATCCGAATCTGCAGGGACCTCCAACCTTCGCTTCCCAAGGTAGATGCACCAGCAAGTGTTGCATCACATTCATAAAACCAGGTGGGAAAGTTTTTTCCAACTTGCATACAAGCAATGGAATTCCCTTCTCTAACTTCTGCATCAACGTCTTAGAAATTTCCTTACCGTATATCTGCCTATAGAAGTAACTGAGCTCGGCCAACATCCTCCACAACTCATTATCAAAATAGCCACGAAACATTACCGGAATAAGTCTTTCCATGATAATATGGTAATCATGACTCTTTAGCCCGCTTAGCTTACGGTCTTGACATTCACGACCGCTTTATGTTAGATGCATAGCGGTCAGGAAACTTTAGAGTTTTCAACCACCTCAAAATCTGTTTACGGTCTTCTGGCTTCACACAATATGGAGCTCGTGGCCGGCTCTCATTCCCATTTAAACCAACTTTAACCTCGAGCCACGGCCTAGCACAATGATCACCCATGTCTTTCCTAGCACTCACGTTATCCTTTGTTTTATCGGTTACATCAAACACCATGCTTATGATGCTTTCTGCCACATTGCGCTCTTGGTGCATCAAATCTATGTTATGCGGTAGAATTAAAGCTTTCGCGTAAGGCAGCTCCCAAAGAAAAGAAATATGAGTCCAGTTGTGCTCCTTTCCATAGCCAGTGAAACCCACTTCCGTAGATCGTACAAGCCGACTATACCACTCAGCTATCTCCTCTCCTGTGAGTCGCTTCGGTGGCCCTTTTTTAACTTTCTGTCCTTTTCGAAATGCTTTGGCGTCGTTCCTAAAAGGGTGCCTCGCCGGAAGCCATCGTCGATGGCAATCGAAGAATGTGATCTTTTTACCATGCGTGAGCCTGAATGCATCAGAGTCAGCCATACAAATTGGACAACACAGGAGACCATGAACACACCAGCCGGCCCAAATGCCATATGCCAACAAATCATGGACCGACCACGGTATGCGGCTCGTAAGGTAAACTCTCGCCACCAATCTTTGTCGTATGCCTTTTCCCCTCGCCACAACTTCTTCAGCTCATCAATTAAGGGCCGCATGAACACATTGAGATCCTTCCCTGGATGCTTAGGGCCTGGAATGACAAGAGCAAGGAATATGAACCCCTCTTTCAAGCAAATCTCAGGTGGAAGATTGTGTGGCATGATGAAGACCGGCCAACAAGAATAGGGGCTAGCGCTTGTGCTGAAAGGTGTGAAACCGTCCGTGGACAAACCAAGACGGACACTCCTAGGGTCGCTTGCAAATGCAGGATCGAATCGGTCCAATGCCTGCCATGCCTCGCCATCAGACGGATGGACCATCATATCCGGGTCTTGGTCCTCACGTTTACCTTCTTTGTGCCACCGCATATGTTTCGTGTTTCTTTTGACATGTACCGGCCGTTTAAGCCTATCCGTGATCGGCATGTACCGAAGCTGTTTAGTCGCGACCTTTGTAGTCACTGATACCCCTTCCTCATCTACCACCTCAACGAATCTGCACTTACCGCAATGCATACAATGGGTATCGTTGTCATGATCCTTCCAGAACAGCATGCAATTATTCTCGCACACATCAATTTCTGGTAATTCATCCCGAGGCCGGCCATCAACTTTTTCGATTGGTACAAATCCTTTGGCATCTTGTGGTTAGGCGGAAGGACATCATTCATTAGTTCAAGCAAAGCGTTGAAGCATTTGTTCGAAAAGTTGAACTTCGACTTCATCGACATAAGCCGTGTAACCGCCTGCAGGACGGTCACATTGGTCAAGTCATGCAGGTTCTCGTCCGAGGCGTCAAGTAGCCTATAGAATTCCTTAACCTCCTCCGGCTGTGACCCCTCCCCGGAGTTAAATTCAGTCCCTCTGCCAAGATCATCCAGCATGTCTTCCATCCGGTCGTGATCCTCCACATGGTCCAGCATCTCTTCTGTCTCGATAGCCTGCCCTGCGGCCTCTCCATGACGGTGCCACACCAAATAGTTAGGCATGAACTGTTTTTGCAAATGTGATATGCACTATATCCTTGCTGTAGTAGCCGTTATTCTCGCAGAGGGTACACGGCAATACACATATTCAGCTCCTCCAATAATGCTTGCTTCAAGAAAGCATCCGTGATCGCGCCCCATTCCCTTGAGTGCCCCCATCACTCCTCCATCCGTCATACATCGCCTTCGATCGTCACCCATTATCAAAGCTAAACAAATGAAACAATGTCAACGTACGACCGTGGCTTAGGTGACAAAGACAACCCTATTAGGAAAGATTTGGCCTAAACCCACCCAAGAAAGGAGGCTATTGCATGCGACTGTGACGTGCGCTCTGAATCGAACGAAATTTCGCAAAGATAACCCCATTGTTCTCCAAACGCGCGCGATGCTTTGGTGCGTCGGAGAACAACAGGTTATGTGGCGAAATCACGCTCGGATCGCCGCACGCCACAGGCCCTATGCAACAACCAACATTCTCTGACCGTCCAAAATACATTTGGACAATTAGGAACCACGCACCTCACAAGCAAATGTGAGATACGTCGTTCCCGAACGGGTGACGCCTATGCTCTCTACGGTTCGACACAAACCCTAAACTCTAACGTTATATACAACGGCAGCGAGAAAATAAAAATATATATATCATATGCAGCGAATATAAAATGAGATGAAATAACTTTAAACGAATATAAAAAGAGACGAAATATACCTTCTCCAACGCGGTGGGGAGTCGCGAGGGTCCGGGGGGCGGGTGGCGCCCGACGGCGAGGCGGCACCGGCGGGCGGCGCTGGCGATGGCTTGCGATGGCGCGGCGAAGCGACAATGGGCGGTGGGGTAGCGCCGGCCGTCGGGCGAAGGGGGCGTCTCGGCGACCGAGCGGGCGGTGGCATGGGCGAGGGCAGCGGCGGCGGCGAGCGCGAAGTGGGCAGCGGCGGCGGCGCGGTGGCGGCCGGGAGGGCGGCAGCAAGGCTATGGCGGCGGCAGCGAGAGGCGCAGGCGCAGGCGATCGCGGCGCGGCATCATGGTCGAAGCGGCAGCAGCGGCGGCGGCCGGGCGAGTCGCCGGGCGGGGCGCTGCAACAAAGCGGCCGGCCGGGCGGCGTCCATGGGTGAGAAGCAGGCATGGCAGGCGGCTGCAAGGTCGCGGCGGGGCAGCAAGGCAGGCGATGGCCGGCGGGCGGCGGGCGGCTGTGGCGGCATGCGGCGGCGGCCGGCCGGGCGGAGGCGCAAGGGAGGGAGGCTGGCGGGCGGCAGGGTGTGGCCCAGGCGGTGTGGCCGATCAAGGGTACGCGGACGGCGGCCGGCGGAAATGCGGGTGGGCGGGCGGCCGGCTGGCGGGTCTCGGCGGCCGAGCGGCAGCAGCCGGCGGAGGCGGCTGGGGCGGTGGCTCGGGGCCGAGTGGGGCGCGCGTAGGCGGGTGGGCGCGCAGTTGGCGCGGCGGGTGGGTGGGACGCGGGCGGGGCGAGCGGGAGGCGGCGGGCGTGGGCGGGGGGGCACGGCGCGCAGGCGGGCGGGCGTGCGCGGGCATGCGGCGGCGTGCATGGGCTATCGGGTTTGGCAAAGCGGTAGGGTTTTTTCCCAGTTAAATTCGTGGGTATGCGGGGCCCACAATTTAAAATTTTAAATTGTGAGTTTTTTTGGCCCACAATTTAAATGTTTAAATTGTGGGTAATTTTGGCCCATTTAATTTAAATGTTTAAATTGTGGGTTTCATTTTGGCCCACGAATTTATTTAAAAACGTGCGTTTTATTCAAACCGACGAATTTAAATAAATAAATTCGTGAGTTTTTTTTGGGCCCACGAATTTAAAAAATCCACGAATTTTTCCCTGATTCTTGTAGTGCACTGGTGATTAGCTGTGGAGAAGAAGGTAAGTGCTACTGTGGCGCTTCACGTGGTAAAAGATGAAAATGAAGTGTGATCAGTACTTAGGGGATCCTAAAGAAGCTTTAGATTGAATCAATTTGAAAGATTATTACTGGGTGTGCTCTAATCACCGATTCCCCTCTTTTCGGTTTTCACTGGCTCAGAGGAAGAAGGGCAATGCGCACAGCGATGATTGGGTTTGTTTTGGTTCAGTGAATGACCAGGGGAGTGAGGGGGTCTCAGTGCGACGTTGAAGTGATATTTATAGCCGATCGAGTCGGTCTCGCAAGGGTCTGAGCACGGGAAGGAAATGGCCGGCGGTTCTATGCGCAATGGCGAGGTGGCGCAAGGAAGGGCTGCCATGGAAGCAGAATTGATGAGATAAGATGGTCACGACAATGTTTTGGTAGATGGGAGGTGAATCTGACATGCTCTGCATTGCCTGAAGCTTGTCATGGCAACATTTCATTGGACGTTCTGTTGTCACGGCAGCGGTTAGGCAGGCGCGAGGAAGTTTCGGGGAAAGAGGGAGTAGAGGAGAGATGAGGCTATCACGCAGGACCGGTATGGTCAGTTCAACGAGAATCCCGGAGGGAGCTACGGCGTGGCTGGTGCACTGAACCGAGCTGAGAAGCGCGAGGCAGAGAGGATGAATCAGAAGAGAGCTCAGAGGGATGATGCGGCTTTTCTCGGTTCACACACGAGGAGGAAAAGGGCGTGAGGGGGTGATGGTCTGACAAGTGCAGACCGGGCCCAAGCATCAGAGACAAAGAGATGGGCAGGGTCGGTGGCCTCCTGGCAGAAGGGGTCCGCACAGGAAGTGGGGTCCACAGGTAAGTGGAGAGGGAAAGAGATAATTTCGAGACAGATCAGTACTAGCATTAAAATGGCTATCAAATCGCAATAAATATCTTTGAAACTTTTTATCTCAGGTCCTGGGATATGGATTGACAAACAGTAAAAATATTAGGTTAAAATACTGTGGGCACCCGAAAATACGAATCGATCCTCACCCGTGCGTTGGACTCAGAGGTGACACCCATACTCCACTTAAGTGTATGATCACTGTCACCCAAAAGTCCCGTGCATGGAGTATTAACCAGATGGCCCTCACCCAAGCAAATATGAGCCACCTAGTTGCATCGTACACACTTACGCAACCAAGGGAGTTTTGATTCCATTCCGAACAACCATATCAGGATTGAAAGCAACTCATCCAAGCATAGTACTCTTCGTTCGTCTCAGAACCTTGGTATCGCCCACACTCACCAAGGGGAGCGCGAGCAAGTGTCAAAGAACGACGACCGCTCGAGTTTATGCATCAGATGGTTGAGAACAATTCCAGGTACCTGGATATGTGTCTAGTGCTAGTTCCCGAGATCAACGCCTAGCACCCACATATCCGCATTCGAGATGTATCGCAACACATACACATGAAACTAAGCAGTTGTTATAGCATAAACATAAACTAGAACTAGTACAACTACTTACTATTACAAGTAGTGGCCGACCGGCCAAATATTACAAGTCCATAAGTAAAGTGCAGCGGAAATAACACATATAACAAAAGCGGGACAGCGGTATGCCCATCCCTACCCAAAGGCAACCGACTTGGGAAAAACCCTAGTTCATCCGTCAATATGATCGGCGGTACCCGGAGTATAATAAGCATCATCGGGGCATTCTTCCATTTCGTCTTCTATATTATATTGATTAAGCAACTGTGAGTACACGTATGTGCTGGCAAGACTTTAGTGTATGGAAATATTGTAAATGCAACCTAGAACAAGGATTACAAGTTTCTATACTAGTCTCATTTCAGCATAAAGCAGATTTTGTTTAGCAAGTGAATGTTGCATAAAACGGTAACGGAATTGTAAAGAGCATTTAATAAGAAGCTAATAACAGAAAGTACAATTCGTATCCACAATTCCACAGCCCTCCTTGGCTGCGAATAGCAAATAAAAACAGTCATCCTTGGCTCCCAAAGTTTTCCATACCAACCCAACACCGTTATCAAACGTTTTGGCAAAAACAAAGACTATACTTGATATTATTCTCCCAAGTTGCTCATGACCACAAGCACGGCTAATTAATTAGATTTTAATCTCTGCAGAGAGTGTACACTTTACCCACATGACACATTCAAGCAATCATGTCAACCATGCCACGCAGTACTCCCCGTACCCGTTTTGCTAGACTGTAACTAAACCGTTCAAATAACTAAAGCTTAGCCTTTCACCAGCGACACTGATGTTAAACCCTTGCCATAGTTCCAAAGATCATGAACCGATGGTGCCCCATTGCGAACTCTCCCCATGGCAAGGCATGAACCGTTGTATTGGAATGCTTGGGCCCCAACACCTCGGTGAAGGGAGCACCTAGAACGACTCCAGTCCATCGGATCGTCCATACTACTTCGGCCTACCAAAATGCAAGGCTAAACTCTAACTAATCTAGTGAGTTTAGGCTATCCCATACTAGCACATGCGGTTGCACCAAAACACTTAGGTGATAGCATCAAGTTCGGTCCTTAACTGACCCAGGCGAGAATCTCCCCCTTACTACGCGTGAGGTCCTTTTCACGCCTCAAGTTAAGTAATAACTCGCCCGTGTCTAAATCATAATTTTGAGTTGGATTTTTATCAAATTAAGTGCAAACCATACCGTGGTTCCATCCATTTAAACAAAGTTTGCTCAAAGTAGTTGAAATGTGTCCCATCATTTAAAAGTGATTCTAGTGAGCAAGTCTAAGCAAGTACATAAGTTATTTCGCAAGTATTACCCAAGTGACATTAAGTAATGTCTACACCAATACTAGGTTACAATGGAAAGTAATCAATTGACAAGGTGAAGGAAATGCATACAATTGGGATTAGCTACCATCACCCACAACATAGCAAGTTTAAAACATACACGCATGCATATAGTTTGATAAAACAACATAAATTTACAAATATGGGATCAATATGATCAAAGGAGGGTGCTTGCCTGGTTGCTCTTCCTATGGATTATAGTCCGGGTCGTAGTCGACGTCGTTAATAACTAAATCTGAATTATCGTCGTCTATGCGTCAAGTAATAAGAACCGAGACAAAAGCAAATAGCACCGTATCAAATGGGGAAAAAAGAAATCAGATGTAAATACCAAATAAAAACTTACCAAGAAGAATATGGTGATTGTGAGTTCTTGATTTATCACTTTCATAATGATTTCATTAGCACTTTGTTTATGTAAGACCTTTTCTTGAATGTGTTACTTTCATCCTCTATTATAAGAAGCTAAAGTTATAATCATAACTAAGGCTATTTATGAATTCAAGAGGCTAAAATTATGTAACTTTGCATGTATAACTTCGAATTATAGATGCTAAAATTAATTGGATTAATAAAAGTAACATTTGTTAAAAGGGTTTTGCTTGATTGGTACTTAGCTTTAAGTGTTCAAGCATGGGAATGATTCCTACATGATGGATCATAAATTTTTAGGTTATTTGCTGATACTACTTGGTTATGCGACGATTTCATTCATCCATACAAGTGACTTTAACAACGTTATCATTTATGGTTTTTGCTCTAGCAAGTTTTATATGATAAGTAAGTTGAAATTAAAAGTTTTCCATATTTTCGTTGTCCATATACTGGTTTACGATTCTGGGTCGATCCCCACAAAATTTAGGTTTAGCCGAGTTGTTTTTCAAGCTGCTGAAAGTGCTTAAGTGTTATAGTCTTAGTGCTGTTTGTAGTTTTTGAAGGGTATTTCTTAAGTAGGATTCAGATGCAAAGCAAGTTATAATTAAGATATTTTTGCATAATATGGTCATATACTAAACTCTAATTCTGAACTATTTTCCTTTAATTTTGCAATTGGACGAGATACTTTATGGATTGCCGAAAAGGCTTAAGCATTATAGTTTTGCTGCAGTTTGTGGTCATTTAAGGTGTTTGCGGCGACAAGTTTTATATGCTACACAGGTTATAAGTAAAATATTTTCCCATATTATGGCATCATAAACATTATAGGATGCTACTGAGTTATTATCTCATTATTTTCCATTTATACAAGATATTTTATGGTTTGTCGAAAAGCTTATATGATCATTAGGGCTTAATATGGCCTAACTCAAAATTATTCAAAATGATGTTATTTTTGAGTATAAAGCTAGTACATGTTATTTTAAGGTTATATCATTTGATTTGGTCAAATTTGAGGTTCGTTTGTGGGAGTTATGAACATTTGATCATTTTGTCAATTGAAAGTTTGAGCAACTAACTAATAGATCAAACTGAAGCAAAGTTTAAATATTTTTGACTATTCATAATCTATGCAATCCCAGGAACGCATGTAAACTGGTTTCATAAGTTTTTGAGTTCATTTGGTCAATGTTTTAGCCATTTGAAACTTGTATGCTAGTAAGAGTTTAAACTAAAAATCTCTCATTCAGAATACATTCAAATTTAAATATTTTTGCAGAAATGGAGTGCGTAGGGTTTCAGTGACTTATTTTATTTATTTCATGATTTATGGATCAATAGAATATATACTTCCTTAATAACACCTATTTAGGGCCTAGCATTCAAACTCTAATAAAAAAAATTTCTGCAAGAAACATATAACTTTTAATTTCAGATTCTGATTCATCATTTCAACACTTAAATTTAGAAACTGATATAACTTCATTTGGACAACCCTAGAAAAAGATATGATCAGTTGAATGCAAAGGGCAAAAAAATAAAAATTTTGGTTTGAGGGGGACTCAAACAGGGGTCACTCGGCTGAACTCAAAGCACAAGAACAACCGAGCTGCGATGTTGCTTGTGAATAAAGGGAGTGGAATAATACTTGAAGCTTACCTCTTCCTCTAACCCTTTTGGCAGTTGAGAATATTAAAGTTCCAATTCGGGTATAGTAGTTGGCAAGCTGATTGAGAGTGCTAAGTTGATGCAAAAAATTTCAAACTTTTTGTGTTGGTAGAACAGGGAGTATACTTTCTATTTTGTTTGGTTTCAGTTGATTACCTCTTGTAGTTTAAGAACAGTAATTCTTCAAATTTGACTGATTTAAAACTGTTTTTTAATTTTTAAGCTCTATAGATAATTAGAAAAAATTCTGGAAAAATTATATTTATACATCTCATGTGCTCTAGTATTTTAAAAAATTATTTTCTATAGTTTAAATATTCCATGAGTTTCTTTGATGTGTTTGATTTAGGCATTTAATAGTCATTTAGTTCCAAAACTGAAATATTGAATCAAATGAATAAATCCAAAGATAAATTTAAATGAACATTCAAATGTGCAACATGATTCATGAAATGTGACTTTATTTATTTTCTTGAATTTGGGATGTCACAAATACTTTACCGAAAATTAATAATAATTCTGACAATCTGATCTAGTCAACTTCAATAATTCTGAATTTATTTTATTTGAGGATGAAAATGATTTCAAATATTTTTGAAACTTTTTTAGATAGTTGTTTTTGGTCTAAGACTCATTATTTAAAATTCTAGATTAAAATATTGCATATTTAATTTCTATTAATGCTGACATTGCAAATTTCAGATTTTCAGGGTTTCTGTTTTTGAATTTTAAAAGGCCATAAATGATATTATTAATTTTTATTTTTACCAGAGGTAATAATTTTTTAGGAACATCATGGTAAATGTTTCAGATGGAGATAATGTTCGAATATTTTTAATAAATTCAGACCATGCACTATTTGAAGGTCAAAAGGTGTCTTTTAAATAATCATTTCATTAAAATTCATTTGTCAGATGAAATGATTCACCTGAGTGTTCCAGATATTTAATATCAATTTTTAAATATTTTACTTTTACCTTTTTATTTTTTACCATTATCCATTCATTAATTCTATTAATTTGATTTTTCACACAAGACATAAATCAAAGGGAATTTAAATAAAAATCAACAATGCTAAGAAAATTCATGGATAATCATACCCAAATTCGAAATTTTCATTTTCATATTATTGTATTTTTTTGGGATGTTACATTTTCGGTATAGCTTTAGTAGCTCGTAAGTAACAAAAGCCCTTTGTCATTTCCAGGAATCATCAACCCGAGCCCCACCGCCGCTGTATCCTTTTCTTCCCTAGAACCGGCGATCGGTGATAGAACAAACCAACTTGTTTCTGAAGCTAGCGTCATGTAAAATGGGTTGCTTAGGTTCCCTAGATGCTAGAGTTGTAACCGATTCCGTTAGAGATGCTCTCTATCGCCAGTGCGGCCATCCGCTGTATCCGCCGCCACTCGGGCACGGTGGTGACCTATCTCTGGTCATCTCTGGAGGTCTATGAGCTATTCCCTAGATGCACAAGGACTTGAGGAAGCTAGCCGTGCTACTGGTTCAGCTCCTCCGACCGTAGATTGCCGTCGGCAAGCTCGCGTTCACTGGGCTCTGCTCTGTGACTCTACGTCGCAGGACCGACATGTCGGTGACTGCATCCGAGTCCTTTGCGCGAGCACCGAGTCACTGCCGGGTGGACTCAAGATGTCAGCATCTGGTTCAGTTTGAATGAAGGTTGTTGGCGCGAAGCAAAAGACACTTTCGATACTCTGAAAACGTATTTTGCTATTTCTTTTAATTTCCAAAACCGAATCACTTCAAATGGCTATAACTTCTAAAGTATAAATCCAAATAAGATGAAACCAATTTCTAAATTCATCTAAAATCATGTGCTCTCAGTATATGGAAAAACATTTTAAAAATCTTCTTTAGAAAAATTTGAAATTCAAATTTGTAGAAAATGCATCAAAATAGTCTATATGTAGAAATTTTGCAAATGAACTTAGATTTTGATAGAACCAATTTTGTTGTGACCCTTATTCTGCCAGAAACAAAAATATCTAAAAATATTTGAGAATCTAATTTGTTTTAGATCTTTTCTATTAAAGTCTAACATCACTAGATTAAATATTCAATAAGGAATAACTAATACAAAAGAATTTCAGAAAGTTATTGAACAGCATGATGGCAGTAGGTGTTGAGCATGTAAAAATAATTAGAAAGTAATAACTTGAATATGTTTCATGCATATAAGCCATATTCTAGTGCAAGGATCAGATGTATGTGTACTTGTTCACATAGGTATGTGCATAAATCAAAAAGCAAGTATGTAAGGACTCATTCGATAAATCGAAATGCTAAATATTCATGATGCATGCTAATAAATGTAGTTCTAAAATCTATAAATATATTGCTTTGCGTCTGAATCCTATTAACAACATAGTGCTTTATGCTATCACTATGAAACAAATCTTTCTACCCTTAACAATTTTAGCATCTAGAGTTCGTTAAAATAAAATGAATGATTCATATGAAGCAAGGAACACTTGATACAATTTAGTCCAAAAGTAATAATGGTAAACACGAATAAAAAGACAGTGTAACCACATAAACACAAATCATAATCTTGCTAATGAACACTTCTGTTTCTATAAGCAAACTTTTATTTGGATTTTCTATCTGTCTTCTTTTTGCCCTTATTTTTGGTTTGTTGTTTATTGTATGTTTTCCTGTTGATCAATGAATAGACGCCGACGAGCCTGAGTTTGTAGACGATGACCTCGCAGACGATCCAGACTTCATACCATAAGACGATCAGCAAGGCAAGCACCCCCTTGATCATTTTGATCCTATTATTTCAAATAATTACTTTTCAATGCTTTGCAAAACTAATATGCATGCGTGTACTTATCATTAAACTACTATACTGGAATGTTGGTAGATATATCTAATATTTCATGGAACTTCCTTGATAAGTATGGACATGTGAACCTTGATAACCATAGAAAAGAGGTAGACAATACATAATGTCAACTTGGGTATATACGATTATTAATCATGCTTAGCCATGCTTATTTAGCAACGAAGTAGATGATCAAATCAAAACTGCTTCTTGGGAATTTAAAAATGATGGTTATACGTGATGTTAGCTGTTGGTATTTTTACTAAAAACCCCAAAATAAATCTATGGTTTAGACGTGGATAATTATTGGCAATAGCTGGTTGTGCAAGGGTTGGACTTGTACGTAGTGTAGGGAGAAGTATTGCACGTGTCGGATTAAGGACTGAGCTATGGGTTGCTTACAAATCAAGAAATCCGTACATCCATGAGTGCTGGTATGGGACAGCCTTAATCTATTAAGTTGCTTAGGTCTGGCTTTGCACATTGGAAGGCGGGAGATAGTGGGAGCATCCTGGTTAAGTTTGCTTGTCAGGGGCTTTCACACCTTGGTGTGGGTAAATGCATGTCGGTACAACGGTGTACGCCTTGTTATGAGAAGAAACCCTTATTGCAGGGATTTACTACTCATGTTACCACTTTAATGACAGGGATTTACTGCCATGTTTCTTCTCCATAGCAAGGGATTAACGTCATCGGGCTGGTGCAAAGTTGGGTCTAGGTAATTTTACGGTTATGTTATGATCTTCGTGCCGACACACCAAAGGAAGTGTGTCAACTCGCCTGGCAAAAATGGTAGACCATTTCTTGTGGGTAAAGCTGTACACCTCTGCAGAGCGTAAATCTAATTATTAGCCACGCTTACGATCAAAGGCACTTGGTAACGTCATCACATGGCTAGAGTTATAATATTTCGAAAATGATTTGGTGGGAAATGGTGTTTTGGAATATACTTCATGTCCGAGGATGACATGGGAATAGATTGAACCATTCGGGTAGGCTGCGTTGTGATGTTTAATATTCTGTCAATACTTTGTTATTACCATGATTGCTCTTTTACAAACTTCGATTGCAATCTTTCATATGACTATGTTTTAATTTGCCAATGCAAAATAACTATAGAAACCTCATCATTGTTATAACCTGCATTTTAATTATACATGCATTTGTGATACACTACAAGTCTAGCTGAATACGCAATGTACTCAATCTTGCTATCGTTGTTGCTTTTAGGTGACAATACCATGTACCCCAATGATATCTATGATCATGCAGAATATGGGAATTATGATGATGATCTTTTCTAGGGATTTTACATTGTCTGTTGCCTGCGGGTGGGATAAGGCATACTACAAGATAAATAATGTTTTCTGCTGCAAGTTTCGAGTTTTGACTTGTAATAATATTATGTAAACGCTTTAGCGTATGTAATAATATTGTGTATGGATGTGATTTCAATTTGTAAATTGTGCGTACTAGCCACTGATCAAGGGACTAGTACTATGGGCACAGGGAACCCATTATTGATTTTTATTATCAAAAATGGGGGCCTTACATTGGAAGACCAAGGTCTGATACCTAATAGCGCAATGCTGCGATGGGACCCTAGCGGGTAGGATACAAAGCCGGTGCCGCAAGAGGAGCGCCTTGTGCTATTCGCCACTCTGGTGAGGTTAGGGTGCCACCTCCCAGAAAGTGAGTTTTTGGCCGATGTGCTTGATCATTATGAGATTGAGCAGCATCATCTTCCTCCAAACTCTATTCTCATTTTAAGTGTTTTCTCGCATCTTTGCGAAGCTTTTTTGTGAATCCCTCCTCCAGTTCACCTTTTTTGCTTCTTTTATCAATATACTAAAAATAGTAAGAGTCAAGATCTCTTCGGGAGCGCTTATTTTAAGCTCCAAGACAAAATGGCCTCCCAGTATCCTCCTCTCCCGACCAAAGACACATGGTGTAATTACCGAAAGGAGTTGTTCTACTAGGAAATTCCCGATGGGAGCTGTCTCTGATTTACCTGGAAAGCGACCCCCGAGTTGGATCAAAATTGGGATGAAGAGGGAAAAGGACTCGCTAGTCCTTACTGAGGAGGAGAAGGATATTGTAAAAATTATCAGAAAATTGGTGAATAGATGTCTAACGGGGTAGAAGATCATCTTCAATTTCCTGCTCCATAGGATAAGTCCACTGAAGAGGCGGTGCCGTTTCACCTGGAGAATAGACGGCAACCAGGATTCGACTAAGGATGAACCTGGAGGTAAAAATTCTTTCCATTACCAACCTCTTTTGATTGATCAAAGGAATGTATTGAAATACATTTTTTTATTTCTCCTATCAGTACTTACCGCCGAGGAATCCTGATCGAGAGTTGCGTCTATGCTACGTATCTCTGCTGATGGGTCTGACCTGTCTGCTTTGAATAAACAGCCATCCAGTCTGATTGGGGTAGACTGATGAGTTCATAAATGAACACATCATGGTAAGTACCAAAAAAATTTTAAATTGCCTTTTGCAATTGACAATCAAATTTTCTTAGATGAATGGTCGGAAGAGACCTACCGAGCAACCTAAGGTCTCAGCCTCAGCCCCTCTGGTCAAGAAAATGAAGACCAGGGGTGCTCTGAAGGCGGTGGATTCTGCCACCGTCGAGACTAGTGCTGATCTGACCAGCACTAGTCAAGCTTTGGTGTCGGTTAGTACTGTACACTCTGAGCATGCACATGACCCAGTGCAAGGTAGGAGGGTTTCGTTCGCTGCGGGGATGCAGACGAGGACCTCATCCCAGGAGTGCCTCAAAAAATGGTTGAACCTCAATTGGGATCATCCATTTCAACATCTCCCGAACTTCCCATTTGTTCATAGTGAGAGTGAAGACTTAGAGGACAATGTTCCTCTGATCATAAGGAGAAAAGAAAGACTTTCGATCTGGATGTTGAAGCGTCTTGGCTTATACTGTCCTGGGAAATAGACTCTGGTCTTCAATGCAGGTATGTAATTTTAGACCTTTATTCCGAGAATTTGTCTTCAGAAATTTTTTTAATCTTGGGTTATTTGCTCTTAGTCCCCAGGCAACTGCTCCTGGTCCATCTGACGATCATGGTTTGGCTACATAGGTCGGTACTAAGGCTAACCCACTGAAGACCAGTGAGGAACATGCCATGGTTCCAACCGAAGAGGCTGCTCCGACCAGTGGGCAAGTAAACCTACCTAACACTGAGGGTGAAAACCTTCCAGCTGTTCGTGATGAACCGCTGGTCGATCAAAATCCCCCGACCACAAAGGAGGTTGAGCCTCCTTCGGTGACGACAACCGAGGTGATCAAGATAAGCACCATTGCTGGGGAGTCCTCTACTACCAGGGAGATTGAATACATCCCTGCTACAAAGGAGACATTGGTCGTTCGGACCAGTGAGGTGGTAGCGCCTGAAAAGGCGACAACTTTTCATATAATCCTGCTAGTGGTCTTACCATTGGCTTCTTCCTCTGATCAACCTAACCGGAGGGGTTTCAAGCAAGTTTATGATGAATTGCAACTGAAGGTATTTATTTCTTGTTCTTCTTTTTTGAGGAAAATAACCCTTAACTCATTAGACATTTCGCTATTTTTCCAGCATTCACAAGAAATTTTTGACCTGCTAAGCCAGCAGGCAAGGATCTTGGCAAAAGCCGAAATAGAAAAAACAAAAAAGTAACTTTAAGCTTTACTATTATTTTTTCTTCTTTTCTCTTATCCTTTCTGTTCTAACATAGTTATTCTGACATAGACAAAAAGAACAAATAAAAGAATTAGAGAAACAACACTTGGTGGCTCAAAATACCACCAAGGGATATAAATTTGATCTTCTTTCTACAAAAAAATATTACGAGCACAAAACTACTAAGCTCCATGAAGCCTTCAAAAGAAATGAGGACAAGGTCCAAAGGCTTTCTAAGGAGTATAAAAGTACTCTTTAGGCAAAGGAGTTTGAGATAGCAGGTAAGAATAAGATTTTGACCTACTTATTTTGAACTCAATATTGTTTGGAAAACTGAAAACAAAAGGCAATTTTTGTAGACTTAAAGAATATAATAAAGGCCAAAGAATCTCAACTTTTCGAATGGGAAGGGAAAGCTAAGGAGCAAAGGTCGGTCATGAAGAATGAAATCGACAGACTAACCGATAATCTAAGGATTTTTACAAAAGATTTGGCCACAGTTCAGAGAGGTAGGGAATTTACTCTGAACTTTATTCTTGAACAGCTTGAAAGGTTTGCCACAGATTTAAAAGGAAAAAACATAGAACTTTCAAATCCGTCGGTTGATGAATTGGTCGAGGGGGTAAACGATCAGCTGAAGATCATTGAAAAGCATATCCCCATCATGGTGCAAACCATCAAAGTAGCGCTCCGAGCTTCAATTGCTTCCCAAGTAGATACCCTCTTCGTAAAGTTGAGGCACTTCTACAAGGACATGGTTGAACTGGTGAAACTTGCGCCCGACCTAAAGCTTAGCAGTGAAGAAGAGATCAATAGAAAACGTGCAAAAGTAGCTTATGTTGTTGATACATTCATGAGCAATGTAAAGATTACATATAAATAGAATGTATGATCTTACTGAACTGAATGAAAAAGAATCTCTTTTTGCGTCATATTCTTCCTTGTGTTTATTCTGTGCATATTTTTCCGAGTATATCACTTGCCCCCAACTGTTTGTGTACTGAACAGCTAGGTGTTCGGAATACAAATAGTTTTATGAGTGATGACCAGCCCTTTCATGTAGTACTTGGTATTAACTGGTAGAAAATCAAAGATAAGGTCATGCTAACGAGTTTCAATGCAGTAAGAACTGGTTTACAAGGAAAGTCCATTAGATGTTATCTCACAATCCGATCAGCAACCTTATATGTTGTGTTTAGAGAAGTCAGTCAAATAATGACTTTTGTGAAATCCCAAAGGATTATCATAATAGACACAATGCGGAAAAATAACAACTAAAGAGATAACATATGTAAATGAAAAAAACTTATTTACATAAAACCTGCGAAGATGCTAGATATTCCAAGTGTTGGACAAAAATTTTCCATCTTCCATAGCAAGTCGAACAGAACCTGATCGTGCAATTGATATTTACCGTAAAAGTACCTTCCCATTTGGGAGATAACTTACTAAAGTTAGACTGATTCTGGATATGCCTTAGGACCAAGTCTACCACGTTTAGTGTTCGTGATTGTACACTTTTATTGTAATATTTTCTTCGGCCTTGCAGATAGGCCGCTGACATGATCAATGCTCAGTCTCGCTTTCCTTCTAAAAGATTGATGTCATCTTCGCATTGGCCTTCTTGATTACCTGCTTATAGAGGAGGTCAGTGTAGATCCTAAATGAACTTTATTTGGCAACACAGCTTCTGCTCTGTAGACTAGATGGAAAGGAGTTTCTCCTGTTGCTCTACTAGTTGTCATTCTGATGGCCCAGAGCACAGAGTACAGGTCTTCCCAAGCACCCAAGCGTTTAGTAAGACGATCAAACAATATTTTCTTTATGTTTTGCATAATCGAGCCATTAGCTCTTTCAACTACTCCGTTACTCTGAGGATGAGCTATTGAAGTGTAACAAAACTTTGTGCCTAATTTATCATAGTAATCTTGAAACAAACCACTAATGAATTGTGATCCATTATCAGTAATTAGTCTACTAGGTACACCAAATCTATTGACTATATTTTTCACAAAGAATTTCATCATGGCTTGGGCCATAATAGAAACTGCAGGCTCAGCTTCGATCCATTTTGTGAATTTACCAATTGCAAAAACTAGGAATTTGAATCCGTTAATTGCTCTTGGTAAAGGTCCTACTATATCAATTCCCCATGTCAAAAATGGCCATGACAAAGGTATGACTTGCAGTTGATTAGCATGTAAATGTACTTGTCGAGCATGAAATTGATATTGCTCACAAGTTTTCACAAGATGCATGGCATCCTGTAAAGCAATTGGCCAATAAAATCCTTGTTGGAAAGTTTTACAGAATAGTGTTCTATATGAAGCATGTGCTCCACACAAGCCTCCATGTATCTCATTAAGCATTGTTTTTCCATTTTCCTGGGATATACATCGCATGAGAATACCATGTGTGCCTTTCCTATATAGGGTATTGTTGAGAATTTTGTACATTCACGCCTTTTGAATTAATCTGTCTTTTTCGTGGATATCCTCAACCACTGTCCCATTTTCTAGCTAAGCTTTAAATGGTTTTGCTCAATCTGAATCCTGTTCAAGGACTCTGACCTCTTCAATTGTCGGGGATTGCTCTATAAATGTCTCTATATAAGGTTTAGACAGATATTCAAGAAACACACATGTTGGAATAGTTGATCATGAGGAACCCAGTTTTGATAACTGGTCCGCTAGGATATTGTCTTTTCGTGGTATATTTTGGACTTAGAAATGACTAAATTATTTTTTCAACTTCCTCACTTCATCCAGGTAGTGAGCCATTACCTCATCGGACGTCCTGTATTCCTTGCTAACCTGGTTTATGACTAGTTGCGAATCGCCCACCGCAAGAAGCCGACAGACTCCAACGGATTTTGCTACTCGAAGCCTGGTTAGAAGTCTTTCATACTCTGCTACATTGTTTGTAGCAGAGAAGTGTATCTGGATTACATATTTTAATTGGTCGCCTTGAGGCATAACGAATACTATGCCAGCCCCCAAGCCTTTTATTTCTTGAGAACCATCAAAGTACAGTTTTCCAGTGGTCAGTATTAGTCTTATCCACTTGTATAGAGGGTTCACTATTTGTCCATTCAGCGATGAAATCTGTCCAAATTTGATATTTAATTGCTATTCGGGCTACGAAATGGATATCAAATGACCCAAGTTCATCTGCCTACTTAGCAATTTGACCAGTTGCGTCTTGGTTATGTAATATACTTTCCAAGGCAAAAGATGATGGTATTGTAATCCGATGTGATTGGAAATAATGTCTCAATTTTCTAGAAGCCATTAATATAGATGAAGGACCATGTGCAGGTCCATCCATGTTTGTGATGAGTATTTGAATTTATTTGAGCAAAGTGTGCTCAGGTTTGAGTTTGATTTAAATTGGAATTTGAAGCAATTTGAGTCTTCTCCTGTTTTTGCGGTAGTACCGGCCAGGATGAACAAAAATGAATTTTAATTTGTGGAGTATGATGAATCTATTGCATATCATTGTGGGCATTGCTATGTGAGGTATTTCCTTGTTTTTGATGGTTGCAGGACGACGGTGCTAGGTCATGGTGAGGCGAAGGATGGCCGGGACTAGGCGAGGAGCGTCGGAGGTCCAGACGGTCAGGGATTGCCAGAAGATGACCGGAGACGCAGTCCGTGCAAGCCATGAAGACAAGGAATGGATGTGATGCTAGCTAGATGCTGCTCGGATTAATGAGGGCCGTCGGATTGCGGTCTAGTTGATAGGATAGCGGGTCTAGTTAATATGCTTTGAAAACCGTGCAAGAAAACCCTTTGTGTGTGTGGGTTTTGGGTGAGCCCTTACATGACTGTGTGAGTGGGTTAATCCTAGCCCTTGATGAGTGCTCTAGGGTTGAGGGACTCATCCAAGGGTGGTAGGTGGCCCATGAGTAGTATAAATAGGGGAAAGGGGTGGCCTTCTTCCTTTGAAGGTTTGAGTTGATCCTTTGAGCTTTGCCCACATCAAGTGAGGCTTTGTAAACCTTCAATCCGGAAAATACTAAAATTTTCTTTACCTTATTGTGAATTTAAATTGCGCATTTACATTATGTCTTTACTTTACGCAATTTAAATTCAGCATTTAATTTCCCGCATTTACATTCTCGCAATTTGGATTTGCCTCCCCTCCTTCTAAATGATGTTGTTCTAAGATGTCTTGAGTGTGTTTATATGGTTTTACACTTCTCTTGCACCCTAAGATAGACTAAAGATCAAGTTTTCTATCAAGTTGTTATTCTGTCGAGAATTTGTTCTTCGCGCAGCAGTAAGTCTTTGATTTTTAGAAAACTCTAGCAAAATCATTTTTGAGTGATTCTTATTGGAGAATGCGCGTGACTCATATATCCATCTCTAGAAACATTTTTGCATCCACTTGTTGCACCGTTTGAGCGCTATGAAGTGAAAATCGAGCCTCAAACTTTCTGGTCGAAGTTCCTGATTGTCTGTAATACTTGATTTTTCATGTCTATTATACAAACCTTTTTAACATAATTTTTGGTGGACTGTTTAACGACTCAACTGCTCAAAGGGAAAAAAATTCCCAAAAATTTTAGAGAAACAGAAACTCACGAACCAACTGCTCCAATTGAGGACAATTCCTAGAAAATCTGTTTTTACTTTTCTAAAAAGAGACTTTGTTGTTTTTAGCTTTATCTCTTTTAGAAAAGAGGTTTTTAAATTGATTCCTTTTTATTTGGACACTTTACAACCAGGATTGTAATTAAAACATCCCTAACATGATTCATGGTTCTCAACCATGTAAGCTAGGGGTACACATATTTGTCTAGTTGTTCGGGTTTTGGAGGGTGTGCGAATATGAGAACCACCAGTTTGAACGAAAATTTTTGGGTGTTTCAGATTTTTATTGCAAGATTGTTTGGAGTACTTTGAGTCGGGAAAAATTTTATTTGGGATCATTCACCCCCCCCCCCTTCTGATCGTCATTTCGTTCCTTCAATTGGTATCAGAGCCGGTTTTGCTCTTTCATAGATCTCGACCGGTCTCAAGAGCCATGGCGATGGATAAGTATTCCACCAAGCCTCCTATTTTTTCTGGAGTTGATTTTCCTTTCTGGAAATCGCGGATGGAGTCATACATCACTGCCCAGGGCTTCCTGATATGGCAGAAGGTGAAACTCCCGTATGAGGTTCCTGCCGATGAAAACGTCATGGTCGGCAATATGGCTAACATTGAGGCAAACGTTAAGGCAAGGAACATTCTCATACAGGGACTAAGCCGCAGTGAGTATGATCACCTCCGTTCCGCTCACGAGATTTAGGAGACCCTCAATGCTTACCATGAGGGCACTACTCAAATCAAAACCGTGAGGCAGGATCAGTACAAGCGTGAGTACAACAGGTTTGAACAACACGCTGGTGAGAGTCTTGATGAGTGTTTCGGTCGTTTTACCAAGATCTTGAGCGATCTTCGAGCTGTTGGTTGCATATACCCTAACTCGGATAATGCTCGACATTTCTTGACCACACTCGATTTGCGTGTTTGGGAGATGAAGGTGACCACCATCAAGGACACCACCAACTTGTCGACCCTGACTCTTGACGGGCTTTATTCATGCCTCAAAACTCATGAGATCGATGTCGTCTCACGGAAAATGAAATCTCAGTCAATGGCCTTGGTCACCGATCCCATTAGATCTCCCTCTTCTGATTCTTCTTTTGGTTTCTCTCTTTCCGCCCTTTGTGAGCTAAGCAATGACCAACTAGAAAAATTTCTAGAAAATGAGCTTACTCTTCTTGCTCTCAAGTTTTCTCATGCATACAAGAGGGTGAGAGAGAGAAAGAGAGGTGACATGATCACATGCTTCGAGTGTGGTGGCCCCAACCACATTCAGACTAATTGCCCCAAACTGGAGAAGGCTAAGAACGATGCCGGTGGTTCGGCAAAGAACGACTACATCGATAAAAACCACAACAAGAAGCCTCCAGTTCGTGAGCCGGCAAGTGAGAAGAAGTACCGCAACTTCTCCAAGAACAAGAAGCTCTTCGACCGCGTCCTCGCCGCACTTGATGACATCAACCTCTCCGACACAGAGACATGGAGCGACGAGGGCGAGGATGAACTGCAAGAGAAGAAGAGCAGTGACGACTTCTCCGGCATGTGCTTCATGGCCGACGCCAACGGCATCAGCGACTCCAAGCTCTACAGCGACTCGGACGATGTACCCTCCTATGACCAGCTTAATGATGCTTTCTGTAAATTAGGAAAATTTCATGCTAGAGCTAGAGCTAGGTGTATGGAGTTAGAGAAGGAAGTAGGTACCTTGACTCGGTAGTTAGCTTCTCTTAGATCTTCTCCCTCTGGAGTCACTAATGACTGTTCTTTATGTGATGCACTTCTTGTGGAGTTGGAGAACCTAAGGACTATGAATGATAGTGTGTTATCTGAACTAAATAGTCTTAGGTTGAAGAATGTGAAGAGGAACGCGGTATGCTACACTAGCACAAAAAAAAATTCTTCCGCGAAACCAGAAAGCTACTCACAAGAAGGGGATCATAGATAAGATTACCACTAGACGCGCAGTTGCGGAATCCTTCGCGCGTCGATGTAGTGGATCGCTCGCGCGCGATCGTTGCGCCGATGTAGTGGATCGTCCTCGCCTTGCCGTGGATCGTCCTCCCACGCCGATCGCGAGCAACGCCACCGCATGAGTCCACACGCCCGAGATGGAACGCCGTGCGTCGTGTGCAAGCACCAGTCGCTCGGCGAGGGCAGCGAAAGGAGTAGGCTAGGGTTTCGAGTGAATCACTCCTAAACCGTGGGAAAGCACACCTGCATCCTCCCTCCTCCCTCCTTATATAGCCACGAGATGAAACCTAAACTAGGGCCCATCGGCGTGATAAGCCCACGAGGTTCATTAATTACGGATCCAATCCAAATTAATGCGTCCCACCATTAAGTGTGTGACCTGCAGGTTCACATACGTTTGGACATGGATTCGAAAACTCCTTTTCAATCCAATAGTTGGTAGTGGCTTCTTGCAAAGTATGCCAACTCCCAAACATACTATGATCAAATCGGATGAACCTATCAAAAGTACTCATGTAATAATCCCTTTGCCAAGTATATGAAGATTGATCTCAAGGCGAGAAGCATGTCATCCTTTGATGATTCAATCCATCTCTCGTATCCGTGATATATTAATAAGTTGTGATTGACTCCTCAATCACGGCATGGCCATGCACTTCCTTAATCATATCACACGAGTGGCCTTGTCATATATCTCCGTTTCATTGGAGTGGCAAATTCCATCTTGATTGCACACTTCCTCTCGCACGTTTCATAGTAAACATGAAAGCTACCTTTATAACTATCCGGTTAGGAAGTAGTGTTTGATAGCCCCAAGGAAAACTATTACACATGTAGGGAATATGACAATCTCAGGTCTAAGGATCATACATCTACTAGGTATGAGATACATCGATGACACATAAGAATGAAACATTCTCGCGATGTCCCATTGCAGGTCTATCTAACCCATGTTCTTCAACATGCGTCCACAATGTATAGATGATATCTCCATATCCCATGATCTATGAAGCATGATCATCGATCACTACATGTGCTGATCTATTCATCGTTGTCCTATACGATGATATCCGATCAGAGATATTTATCGAATTACATCATTAAGTAAAGAGCTTCATAAGCAAATCACATACTTGTTGATCAATACAATGATATACATTCATTGGACCAATAATCATATTATTATTCATAAACATAGTCTTGTTACAATCATCTAAATGATTGCCACAAGGGCATAACACTAACAATCTCCCACTTGCACTTGAGTCAATCAATTAAGTATCTAATACCAATAGACCTTGTGTGCGCCTCATGCTTAGGCTGTGGCAGTGGCTTTGTCAACGGATCGGCCACATTGGCTTCCGTATGTACTTTGCATATTCTCACGTCACCTCTATCCACAATCTCGCGAATAAGGTGAAAGCAACGGAGTATGTGTTTAGACTTCTGATGTGATCTAGGCTCTTTAGCTTGTGCAATGGCACCACTATTATCACAATAGATGTCCCTTGGACTAGAGGCACTAGCGACCACACCAAGCTCGTGATAAACTTCTTAATCCACACGGCTTCCTTTGCGACCTCGAAGCCGCAATGTACTCCGCTTCGTCGAGAGTCGGCCACCGTGTTTTGCTTGGAACTCTTCCACCATCGCTCCTCCATTAAGTGTAAACACAAACCCGGATTGCGATCGGAAATCATCTTTGTCAGTTTGGAAGCTTGCATCGGTGTAACCCGTTGCAACCAGATCTTCCTTACCTCCAAAAACAAGGAACATACCCTTAGTTCTTCTCAAGTACTTCAGGATATTTTTTACGGCTATCCAATGACCATCACCAGGATCCGCTTGGTATCTGCTCGTGACACTTAGAGCATATGAGACATCTGGGCGTGTACAGATCATGGCATACATAATAGACCCAATAGCTGAAGCATATAGAATCTTGCTCATCTTGTCTCGCTCATCAGATGTCGAAGGACACTGATTCTTGCAGAGACTGATGCCATGTGACATTGGCATGAAACCTCTCTTGGATTCATGCATATTGAACCTTTTCAATATCTTGTCAATGTACGTTTCCTGACTTAATCCAATTAACCTTTTTGATCTATCTCTATAGATTTTTATGCCCAAGATATAGCATGCTTCTCCCAAGTCCTTCATTGAGAAACTCCTTTTCAATGAAGTCTTAACATCTTCAAGCATAGGAATGTCATTCCCGATCAATAATATGTCATCCACATACAAAATCAGAAATACAAGTGCTCTCCCACTAGCCTTCTTGTAAACACAAGGCTCTTCTTCATTTTGATAAAGTCAAAACCTTTGACTACTTCATCAAAACGAATGTTCCAACTCCGAGATGCTTGCTTTAACCCATAAATGGATCTTTGAAGCTTGCATACCCTTTTAGCATATTTAGGATCAACAAAACCTTGAGTTGTATCATGTATACATCCTCGGAAAGATTCCCATTAAGGAATCTTTGTTTTGACATCCATCGCCATATTTCATAATCAAAATATGCAGCAATAGCTAAAATGATCCGGACAGACTTGAGCATGGCTACCGGTGAGAAAGTTTCATCATAGTCAACTCCTTGAACTTGTTTGAAACCCTTTGCCACCAACCGTGCCTTATAGATCTGAACATTTCCATCTCGTCTATCTTTTCTTGAAAATCCATTTGCACTCAATGGTTTTACACCATCGAGAGTTGACCAAGTTCCAAACTTGATTGTCATGCATGGATTGAATTTGGATCTCATGGCTTCAAGCCATTTTTCGGAGTTTGGGTCCATCATTGCTTCTTCATAAGTCGTGGGCTCATCATTGTCCAACAATAATATGTCACTCCCATATCTTATAGGTACATGACGTGGCCTCCCCGACCTACGTGGTGGAGTCTCTTCCACAAAGTTGTACAACACTTTGTACATCTTGTGAAGGTTCGATGGTAGCTTGAACATATTCATGTGATTCTCGAACTTCATCAAGATACACATCACTCCTCTGATTTCTTTTGAAAGAAACTCTTTCTCCAAAAGACACCATTTCGAGCAACAAAACTTTGTTCTCGTTTCTTTTGTAAAAGTAATATCCTTTTGTTTCTTTAGGATACCCCACAAAAAGCATTTTTCCGATTTAGGTGCGAGTTTATCGATTGTAAACGTTTTACATAAGCCTCACATCCCCATATCTTGAGAAATGACAACATGGGTCTTCTCCGGTCCATATCTCATATGGCGTCTTCTCAACGGATTTTGATGGGACCCTATTCAAAGTGAACGCAATTGTCTCTAGAGCGAAACCCCGAAGGATAATGGCGGATCTGTTTGGTGATCATTGACCGAACCATATCTAATAAAGTTCGATTCGTCGTTCGGACACGCCATTCCATTGAGGCGTTCTGGCGGAGTAAGTTGCGAACGATTCCACATTGCTTTAGATGATCACCAAACTCTTGGCTCAAGTATTCGCCACCACGATCGGATCGTAAGTGTTTTATTGTTTTGCCAAGTTGATTTTGTACTTCGTTCGAAACTCTTTGAACCTTTCAAAAGTTTCAGATTTATGCCTCATTAAATAGATATATCCATATCTCTCAAGTCATCGATAAAATTTACAAAATCTGAAACCCACCCCTAGCAATCGAGCTCATTGGTCCACATACATCCAGTATGTACTAGGGCCAATAATTCACTTGCTCTCTCACTAAAACACGTGAAAGGGGCTTTTGTCATCTTGCCAAGTAAACAAGATTCACATGTTTCAAATGATTCAAAATCAAATGAGGTTAGAAGTCCATCACCATGGAGCTTCTTCATGCGCTTCTCATTTATATGACCTAGCGACAATGCCACAAAAGGTAGGGTTCAAATCATTAGGCCGATGCCTTTTACATTAATATTATAGACAGGTTTTTCTTGAGTTCAAGGACGTACAACCCATCCACCATGGGGCAACGACCATAATACATATCATTCAAAAATATCGAACAAACAAAGTTCTTTATTCTGAAATCATAACCTTCATGTTCCAAACAAGAAGATGAAATAATGTTTCTACTCAAAAATGGAACAAAATAACAATTATTAAGTTCTAAAACTAATCCGAAGGCAAATGCAATGGGTATGTGCCAACAGCAAGACCAAGAACTCTTGCTTTATTCCCACGCGAAGATCCACTTCTCCTTTTGCCAAGTCTCTACTCTTTATCAGCCCCTGCAACGAATTGCAAATGTGAGCAACCGAACCGGTATCATATACCCATGAGCTGAGTGAAGAAGTAGCAAGATTAATTTCTATAACATTAATACCAAGTGGAAACCACATTTCCATTCTTCTTATCGCTGTACTTTTTAGATTCGTTTCCATTGCCCCGATTTCTTGCAATAGAAGCATTGGGTGTCGAGGTTGAGGGCCAACTTTAAGCTTCTGAAGCTTAGTTTTGAGGCTTGTTATCTCATCTTGAGCCTTGCCCTTGCCCTTGCCCTTGCTCTTTCCCATTCCCCCAGCCTTAGCCTTCCTCTTTTTGAAAGCAGTTGTTTTCTGAACCATCATCACATGATTGGGTTTTTCTTAATGCTTTCTCGACCTTGAGCATCCCATGTAGCTCGGTTAGGCTCTTCTCCATGCTATTCATATGAAAATTCATAATGAATGGCTCAAAGCTCTGAGGCGAGACCGGAGAATAACATCGTGGCCAAACCGAGGCTAAGGGAAACTCAAGTTTTCCAATCTCCCAATGTAACCAATCATCTTGATCACATGAGGATCGACCGGACTGCCTTCACCGACTTACAAGCAAATAAAAGCTTTGAGATACCATACCTCTCAGCTCTTGCTTGATTCCCAAACATGCCCTTCAAGCCTACAATCATATTGTAAGCATCCGGTCCTCATATTGCTTTTGGAGCTCGAGTCCATGGTGACTAGCATGAGACAGTGACTCTCTGAACATTAACATGCTTTTCATATTCAACCTTCAAATTGCGAGCAGCATTTTCTATTTGGTTCATCAGAATTGGATTCTCTAGAACATAGTCCTTCTTTTCATGCTTGAGAACAATTCTCAGGTTGCGATACCAATCAACAAAATTAGTTCCATTCAGTTTTTACCTTTCCAAAACTGATCTCAAAGCAAAACCAGGTGTAGCAGGAGTAGGAGAAGGTGCCATTGAACTACAACAAAAACATGCAAAGATTCTAAGCACTATGTTTATGTAAAACTTTTATTAAACTTTTTAATTAAAGACACTTCTATTTTATGTCCCTTTATAGACACATAGTGAGTATTCAAGATCCATATTCATCAAACACTAGTGAGCTTTGGCATCACTACTAGAAATTTAATGACATAGGTAAGCAACACCTTTGCTAATTACATCATATGTAGCTCTTGTTTGTTGAGTATGAAAACAAGTAATGAATGCCTCCATCAACTTGACTCATGGCCAGTCAACTCGCCCCAAGGGCTCACATGAGGAGGGAGCACTTCCGTATCTGGTGCCAATTAAGAAACCCGCCTCATGTGTGTTTTCCTAGACACCACTTGTCTTGTATAGGTTCCTTCATTATCTGAAATCAAATCCCAACCACTTATGTCCTCAAGCCCAAAACCGTTTTGATAGCTTGATTAAATCTACCATTGTTATGCGTGATGTGTCCAACACATCCCTATCATCTATTGAGATAGCCATTGATATACTACTTTGGCAGTCATATCAATAACGATCTAAATTCTTGATAGGTGCAACAATTGGATGGACAATTTGATTTAAAATTTTTAACTATAAGGATGAACAAAGATTACTATGAACATGGCATCACATGCAATGAGCATAAAGAAAATAGCAAGGATTAAACACACATCCACAGAAAATCAAAATAAGCTGTGAAATAGCATGGCCCTTAGCATTAAGATCTCCATAAAATCAAAATAAGCTGTGAAATAGCATGGCCCTTAGCATTAAGATCTCCATCATCATGCTTGTTTGTTCACCTAGCCACCTTGCTTGATTTGTTCACCTAGCCATCTTGCTTGATACCATCGTCTTCATCATTATGGATGCAACTCCTTACAACTTTTGATAATGAATTTTACATGAGGGTTTGAAGCATCACAAGTAGACACGCAGGTCGTTATACAATTTAAATAGCCTTATGGCTTGACACGGCACGCAGTCCATGTGGAAATTACATGCATCACATACACATAGGCCATACCATTTCACATAATTCCCTGCAAAAACGAGTTAAACAAAAGCAACCCTACGACTCCGGGGTCCGAGGGGCGCACCGCAGGCGGTCCCATTGGCCGGTCGTGGCGGGTCCGAGGGGCGCCCACGCCTCAAAATTTCCACGGATCAACCAGATTGACCCAATCCGATCTAATATGATTGGCTTGGTCCCATATGGATACGTTTGAAACCACGATGGCGGTAACCCGACCGGTAAGGGTAATGTCGTACCATGAACGGACTCACCCAAATCAATATTGAATCTGTTTGTGCTTACCATGGATCAACCAGATTGACCCAATCCAACTCAATCTGATTGGCTTGGTCCCATATGGATACGTTTCAGAAACCCTGATGGCGGTAACCCGACCGGTAAGAGTAACGTCGTACCATGAACGGACTCACCCAAATCAAGAATGAGTCGGTTTGCACTTTCCTCAAACCCTAAACCGATCGATCTCATCGATGGTAAAATCACCAATTCATCACATGAACTGGCTGAACATGTAATAGATCCAATCTACTAACCTTACACATCATATGTGCAACATCCAGATCACAAAACTATACGAGATGGCTCTGATACCACTGAAGAGGAACGCGGTATGCTACGCTAGCACAAAAAAAATTCTACCGCGAAACCAGAAAGTTACTCCGAGCTCTACAGCGACTCGGACGATGTACCCTCCTATGACCAGCTTAATGAAGCTTTTCTGTAAATTAGGAAAATTTCATGCTAGAGCTAGAGCTAGGTGTATGGAGTTAGAGAAGGAAGTAGGTACCTTGACTCGGTAGTTAGCTTCTCTTAGATCTTCTCCCTCTCGAGTCACTGATGACTGTTCTTTATGTGATGCACTTCTTGTGGAGTTGGAGAAGCTAAGGACTATGAATGATAGTGTGTTATCTGAACTAAATAGTCTTAGGTTGAAGAATGTGAAGAGGAACGCGGTATGCTACGCTAGCACAAAAAAAAAATTCTACCGTGAAACCAGAAAGCTACTCGCAAGAAGGGGATCATAGATAAGATTACCACTAGACGCGCGATTGCGGAATCCTTCGCGTCGATGTAGTGGATCGTTCGCGCGCATGATCGTTGCGTCGATGTAGTGGATCGTCCTCGCCTTGCCGTGGATCGTCCTCCCACGCCGCAGATGGCAGCGGCGTCACCATGATGAGTCCACACGCCCAGAGATGGAGCGCCGTGCGTCGGTGTGCAAGCACACGGTCGCTCGGCGAGGGCAGCGAGAGGAGTAGGCTAGGGTTTCGAGTGAATCACTCCTAAACCGTGGGAAAGCACACCCTGCATCCTCCCTCCTCCCCTCCTTATATAGCCACGAGATGAAACCCTAAACTAGGGCCCATCAGCGTGCTAGGCCCACGAGGTTCAATAATTACGGATCCAATCCAAATTAACGCGTCCCAGCCCATTAAGTGTGTGACCCTGCAGGTTCACATACGTTTGGACATGGATTCGGAAAACTCCTTTTCAATCCAATAGTTGGTAGTGGCTTCTTGCAAAGTATGCCAACTCCCAAACATACTATGATCAAGTTGGACAGAACCTATCAAAAGTACTCATGTAATAATCCCTTTGCCAAGTATATGAAGATTGATCTCAAGGCGAGAAGCATGTCATCCTTTGATGATTCAATCCATCTCTCGTATCCGTGATATATTAATAAGTTGTGATTGACTCCTCAATCACGGCATGGCCATGCACTTCTTTAATCATATCACACGAGTGGCCTTGTCATATATCTCCATTTCATTGGAGTGGCAAATTCCATCTTGACTGCTTACTTCCCTCTGCACGTTTCATAGTAAACATGAAAGCTACCTTTATAACTATCCGGTTAGGAAGTAGTGTTTGATAGCCCCAAGGAAAACTATTACACATGTAGGGAATATGACAATCTCAGGTCTAAGGATCATACATCTACTAGGTATGAGATACATTGATGACACATAAGAATGAAACATTCTCGCAGTGTCCCATTGCGGGTCTATCTAACCCATGTTCTTCAACATGCGTCCACAATGTATAAATGATATCTCCATATCCCATGATCTATGAAGCATGATCATCGATCACTACATGTGCTGATTTATTCATCATTGTCCTATACGATGATATCCGATCAGAGATATTTATCGAATTACATCATTAAGTAAAGAGCTTCATAAGCAAGTCACATACTTGTTGATCAATACAATGATTTACATTCATTGGACCAATAATCATATTATTATTCATAAACATAGTCATGTTACAATCATCTAAATGATTGCCTCAAGGGCATAACACTAACAGAATGCTAGCGATGATTCTGTTGATGCTTTTCCACTAGATCCTAGTTTTCTTCATGCTCACTCTACTCCATCATGCTCTAATTGCCCTAAATTGCTTGCTGAAACTAATGCCATGAGCGAACACCTTAGGAAGCTTTCTACTAGAAATGATGAACTTGAAATGCTTGCTTCTAATAACCTAGTCAGCTCATGTGAGGGCTGTAGGCAACTAAAACTTGACAATGAATCTCTAAATGTCAAGTGTGGTAATCTTGCTAAGGACTTACTAGCTAAGTCACAAGAAAGTTGCTTGCGATGTAATGTGATTGAGGGGGACTTGGATAAAATCCATGTCAAACATAGGAAGAAACTAGAAAACCAAGCCCATAGGATTAGAAATGCATCTTGCATTTTTTGTGAGGCCCTCAAGATTGAGGCAACCATGCTGAGGGAGAAAAATGCACGTGCTGAGAGAGCTCATTTTTCCGGTTCTTCTTCTTCCTCTCTTCCTTGTTCTTCATGTGCCTCTTTCTTCCGAGATTGTATCTCATGAGCACTCTCGAGAAATTTGTAGGAGGCAAGAAGAAGCTCAATCTTATTATAGACCAATCCAAGATTAGCATATTTAATCAAGGTCTAGGATTTGACCCTTTGAAGCATGCTCGGGCGCATCCTCCCACCATTGTGCGTGACTCCAAGAGTGGTGAGATCGTGGTAGCTCCCAGAGTGAGTGTCACTGTGTTTAGGTCTGCTGGGGTTGTCGATAGGACTTCTGACCAAAAGGGTGTTACTCCTGTAGCTTCTGCCTCTAGCAAGGCGAAGTACACATGCACCTTCTGTAAGAAGGATGGTCACCAAGTAGATTTCTGCTTCAGGCGCACCAAGATCACTTGGCGTGAGCGTTTTGCTGCTCTTAGGGGTATTCAGGGTAATACCCAGGCTCTAAGTTCTCCTAAGGCACATACTGCTGTTAGACAGGTTAGATAATCGCCTATTTTTGGGCAATGTCCACGACTCGGTTTTCATGTTGTTTCGTCTAGTTTTAGTCCTAGAGCTGTTCGTGGTCAATCTTTCTGCCGTCCTCTTGATATTCCTCGTTTTTCCCATCGACGTCGATATCAGCGACGTGAGGTGTTTTCGGGTAGGAGATTTAGGCAGCCTCACTGGGGTGGTCCAGCCTTTGCACCACGGTGGGCCAAACCAGTTTCAGCTCCTAGATCTTCTACTAATGTTGTTTCTGTTCGTGTGAGAGACACTAGAGTCTAGTCTTCTGCTTCTGTGGTTGGTACCTTGAGGCGTCGTGTGGTTCAGTATTGGGCTCCCAGATCTTCACTCTATCCCAGTACTGAGTCATCTTTCTCTCTTGTGTCTTGATCAGGTTCGTCGGTTGGGGAAGGGAGATATTTGGATTGTCGACTCCGGTTGTTCTCGTCATATGACCGGAGACTCTTGTTGGTTCTCTTCCCTAGTCCGAGCCCCCGGTGATGAGTTGATCACTTTCGGGGAAAGAGGACTGGTTTTATCCAGATCTATGGATTTCGGCAGAAGATGCTTCTTCAGGTAGAGTCATTGCTAACAGTACCATCTGCATTAATGACAATTTCATTTCTTAAAGATGTTGCCTTAATGAGTAAGCTGCAATACAATTTGCTTTCTGTTTCTCAGCTTATCGATGACTCTTTCGAGGTGAGTTTCCAGAGTAGCACCTGTAGAATCCTCGATTCTTCAGGAGGGTTAGTTTGTGGGATTTCTAGATTTGGAAGAGTCTTTCGTGCTGATTTTTCTGCTTCTTCTCGAGACTCTCTCTGCTGTTTGATTGCTTCAGAGTCCCGTGATCTCTCCTTCTGGTATAGGAGACTTGGTCACATTGAATTTGATCATTTGACCCTAGTTAGCTGCCACGACCTCATTCGTGGTTTGCCCAAACTCAAATTGGTCAAAGACTTAGTTTGCTCTCCCTGCCGACATGGCAAGATGGTTGCTGCTTCTCATCCCGCAGTCACTGTTGTGATAACTGATGCACTAGGACAGCTTTTACAAGTGGACACTGTTGGTCCAGCTAGAGTGCAATCAGTGGGTGGGAAGTGGTATGTTCTTGTCATTGTTGATGATTTTTCGAAGTACACTTGGGTGTTTTTCATGTCCTCGAAGGATGAGACTTTTACCCATTTTAGGGGTTTGGTTCATAGGTTGTCTTTTGAGCTCCCTGCTGCCCTACGAGCTATACGCAGTGATAATGGCACGGAGTTCAAAAACTCCTATTTTGAGAGTTTCTGTGTGGAGTCTGGTTTAGAGCATTAGTTCTCCTCTCCCTACGTCCCTCAGCAAAATGGCGGTCGAAAGGAAGAATAGGACCCTGATAGAGATAGCCAGGACGATGCTAGACAAGTACAGCACTCCAAAGAAGTTTTGGGCTGAGGATATAGCTACTACTTGCCATGTTTCTAATCGTGTATTCTTGATAGCACATTTGCACCGCACTTCTTACGAGTTGAGGTATGGGCGAAAGACCAGTGTTTCTCATTTTCGTGTGTTTGGTTGCAAGTGTTTTATTTTGAAGTCTAGTAACCTGGATAAGTTTGAGTCTCGCTCTTCTGATGGTATCTTTCTGGGTAATTCGACTTCTTCTCGTAGCTATAGGGTCTGGAGTTGCGATGCACATAGGATCATAGAGACCTGTGAAGTGACCTTTGATGAGGCTAGCCCAGGAGCTAGACCTGACATTTCAGGCTCTTCTTCTTCCTCCGAGACCATCTTTGTAGAGGATTAGGATGATGGAGATTATGGTGTGACACTTGATCCAGTCCCCTCAACACCTAAGATGCCACCTGTTTCCATTTCTACACCTCAGGAAGGCCAGCCCTTGCCTTCTAACTCTAATGCAGCTAGTGGCTCTTCTCCTGCCTCTTCTGTGCATGAGGTAGAGGCCACTTCTTCTTCTGGACCTCCTCGTCATATTCAGCGTTCTCATCCACCCGAACAGATCATCGACGATCTGTTTGAGCGGGTCACTCGCTCAAAATCAGGTTTGTCTAGTTTCTGCCTTCACTCTGCCTTTGTTGCCTTTGTTTGAGCGGGTCACTCGCTCAAATTCAGCAACTTACATTCAAGCATTTAAATTCCTCACTTCATTCGTGCAATCTCCTTATACGCAATTTGGATTTGCCTCCCCTCCTACTTGCTATTGCCTCTTATTTCGAAGGATTGATGCATTTTTGTTGCAAGAAACCGATCTTGTGTTCTTGAGTGATTCATTCTTATAGATCGTGTTTGCGGAGATTTTGACTTGAGTTCTTGCTTGCTGTGACAAGTGGGAGGTTATCCAAGATCATTTTGGTTATTAAAACCCCACGAGCAAGTCCAAGATCAAGTTCTTGTGTTTTGCTTGATCTTGGTGTGTTTTTCCTTCCAGGGAAAAAAGGTTGGATCTTTGACATCAATCCTTGCTATTGAAGGTTGGAATAAGTTCTTGACATCCTTAAGATTAGATCTACAAAGTTTCATAAGTTTTCGTTCAGCCGATCAAAAGATTCATCAAATTAGCTTTTGTGTTCGTGCTATTCTTGGCTCTATTCTTCCTACTGTTCTTGAGCTTGGTCATACCGGACTTGCAAGAAAACTTTCACCATCTGATTTTCTCCTTTTGCTTAAAGTATATGTGGGCTTGTTTGGATTATTTTGAGTAGGGATATTTTATTTGGGATCATTCACCCCCTCTGATCGCCATTTCGGTCCTCCAATTGGTATCAGAGCTCGGTTTTTGCTCTTCCATAGATCTTGACCAGTCTCAAGAGCCATGGCGAGAGATAAATATTTCACCAAGCATCCTATCTTTTCTGGAGTTGATTTTCCCTTCTTGAAGTCAAGAATGGAGTCGTACATCACAGCCCAGGGCTTCCTGATATAGCAGAAGGTGAAATCCCGTATGACGTTCCACCGATGGAAACATCATGGACGGCAATATGACTGATGTTGAGGCAAACGCTAAGGAAAGAAACGTCCTCATACAGGGTCTAAGCCGTAGTGAGTACGATAGGATTTCTCACCTTTGTCCTGCTCATCAGATTTGGGTGAACCTCGATGCTTACCATGAGGGTACCACCCAAATCAAGATGGTGAGACAGAACCAATTCAAGCGTGATTACAACAAGTTTGATCAACACACTGGTGAGAGTCTTGATGAGTGTTTTGGTCGATTTACCAAGATATTGAGAGACCTCCGAGCAGTCGGTTTTATATACCCTGACTCGGATAATGCTCGACAATTCTTGACCGCACTCAATCTTCGAGTCTGGGAGATGAAGGTGACCACCATCAAGGACACTGCTGACTTATCGACTCTGACTCTTGAGGGGTTTTATTTCTGACTCAAGACTCATAAGACCAATGTCGTCTCCCGTAAGACGAAATCTCAGTCGATGGCGTTGTTCACCGATCCCACTGGATCTACTTCGAATTCTTTTACTGGTTCTTCCCTCTCCACCCTTTGCGAGCTAAGCGGTGACCAACTGGAAAAATTTCTAGAAAATGAGCTTGCCCTTTTAGCTCGCAAATTTTCTCATGCATACAAGAGGGTGAGGGAGAGGAAGAGAGGTGGCATGATCACTGCTTCGAGTGTGGTGGCCCCAACCACATTCGAGCGAACTGCCCCAAGCTGGAGAAGGCCAATATGGACTCTGGCGGTTCATCAAAGATTGACTACATCGACAAAAACCGCAATAAGAAGCATCCAGCTCGTGACCCAGAGTGTGAGAAGAAGTACCGCAACTTCTCGAAGAACAAGAAGCTCTTCCATTGCGTCCTCACCGCACTCGATGATATCAACCTCTCTGACACGAAGACCTGGAGCGACGAGGGTGAGGATGATCCGCAACAGAAGAAAGGCAGTGACGACTTCACCGGGATGTGCTTCATGGCGGACACCAACAGCATCAGCGACTTCGAGCTTTACACTGACTTGGACGAGGTACCCTCCTATGACCAGCTCAATGAAGCTTTCTGCAAGTTAGGAATATTTCATGCTGGAGCTAAAGCTAGGTTTATGGAGCTAGAGAAGGAAGTAGGTATCTTGACTCGGGAGTTAGCTTCTCTTAGATGTTCTCCCTCCCGAGTCACTGATGATTGTATTCTTTGCGATGCTTTGCTTGTGGACCTTGAGAACTTAAGGACTATGTATGATAGTGTGGTTTCTGAGATTGAGAGTCTTAGGTCGAAGAATGCTACCACTAGTTCTGTTGGTGCTATTCCTGTCGATGCTAGTTTCTTCATGCTCACATTGGTGCATCATGTGAAAGTTGCTATAAATTGCTTACTGAAATTAATACCATGAGCGATCACCTTAGGAAGCTTTCTTCTAGAAACGATGAACTTGAAATGCAAGCTTCAAAGGACTCAATCAGCTTATGTGAGGGCTGTAGGCAACTAAAACTTGACAATGAATCTTTAAATGTCAAGTGTGCTAATCTTGCTAAGGACTTACTAGCTAAGTCACAAGAAAGTTGCTTGCGATGTGCTGAGATTGAGGAGGACTTGGATAAAATCCAAGTCAAACATAGGAAGAAGTTTGAGGCCCAGACCTTTAGGGCCCTTGCATTTCTTGTGAGGCCCTCAAGATTGAGGCAGCTGTGTTGAGGGAGAAAATTGCACGTGCTGGTAGTTCTTCTCTATCTGGTTCTTCTTCCACTTCTCTTCCCTGTTCTTCATGTGCCTCTTTCTTCCAGGCGTGTTAGTATCTCATGAGCACTCTCAATAAGTTGCAAGAAGAAGCTCAATCTCATTCTAGACCAATCCAAGATTAGTCAATTCAAGAGTGGTGAGATCGTGGTAGCTCTCAGGGTGAGTACCACTATGTTTAGGTCTGCTGGGGTTGCCCATGGGATCTCTGACAAGAAGGTTGCTTCTCCTGCTGCTTCTGCATCTAGCAAGGCGAAGTATACATGCACCTTCTGTCAGAAGGATGGACACATAGTAGACTTCTATTTTAGGCAGGCCAAGATCACAAGGTGTGAGCGTGTGGGTGCTCTGAGGGGTATTCAGGGTCATCCCTAGACTCTGAGTGCCCCTAAAGAACACACTGCTTCTAGACAGGTTAGAGAGTCGTCTGTTTTTGGGCAGCGTCTAGGACTCGGTTTTCAAGCTGTTCAATCGAGTTTTAGTCCTAGAGCTATTCGTGGTTAGTCTTTCCGCCGTCCTCTTGATATTCCTCATTTTTCCTATCGAAGTAGGTATCAGCAGCGTGAGGTATTTTTTGGTAGGAGATTCAGGTAGCCTCATTGGGGTTGTCCGGCCTTTGCACCACAGTGGGCCAATCCAGTTTCGGTTCCTAGATCTTCTGCTATGGTTGCTACTGATCTTGAGAGAGTTGAGTGTAAGAGAGATGCTACAATCCAGTCTTCTTCCATGGCTAGCACCTTGAGGCGTCATATGGTTCAGTATTGGGTTCCTAGGTCTTCACTTTATCCCAGTACTGAGTCATTTCTCTCTTCTATGACTTGATCAGGTTCATCGGATGGGGAAGGAAGATTTTTGGATTGTCGACTCCGATTGTTCTTGTCATATAACTAGAGACTCAAGATGGTTCTCTTCCCTAATCTGAGCCCCCGGTGATGAGTTGATCACCTTTGGGGATGCTTCTTCAGGTAGAGTCATTGCTAAAGGTACCACTGCATTAATGACAATTTTATTCCTAAGGATGCTGGCTTAGTAAGTAAGCTGCGATACAATCTGCTCACTGTTTCTCAGATTATCGATGACTCTTTCGAGGTAAGCTTCAAGAGTAGTGCATGTAGGATCCTCAATTCATCAAGAGAGCTAGTTTACGAGAATTGTAGATTTGGAAGAGTCTTTCGTGCTAATTTTTTTGCTTCGACTGGAGACTCTCTTCGCTGTTTGATTGCTTTGGAATCCCGTGATCTCTCTTTCTGGCATAGGAGATTAGGTCACATTGGCTTTGACCATTTGACTCGAGTTAGCAATCATGATCTCATTCGTGGTCTGCCTAAACTCAAGATGGTCAAAGACTTAGTTTGCTCTACTTGCCGACATGGCAAGATGGTTTCTCCTTCTCATCCTCCAATCACTGTTGTGATGTCCGATGCACCAGTACAACTTTTACACATTGACACTATTGGTCTAGCTTGAATGCAGTCATCGGGTGGGAAGTGGTATGTCCTTGTCATTGTCGATGATTTTTTGAGGTATTCTTAGGTGTTTTTCATGGCCTCGAAGGATGAGTCTTTTACTCATTTCAGGAGTTTGGTTCATAGGTTGTCTCTTGAGCTCCCTGGTGCCCTACGAGCTATAAGTAGTGACAATGGCACGAAGTTCGAGAACTCCTATTTTGAGAGTTTATGTGTGGAGTCTGGTTTAGAGCATCAGTTCTCCTCTCCCTACGTCCCTCAGCAAAATGGCGTAGTGGAAAGGAAGAGTAGGACCCTGGTAGAGATGGCCAGGACGATGCTAGACGAGTACAGCACTCCTAGGAAGTTTTGGGCTGAGGCTATAGCTACTGCTTGGCATGTTTCAAATCGTGTATTCTTGAGAGCATATTTGCACCGCACTTCTTATGAGTTGAGGTAGGGCGAAAGCCTAGTGTTTCTCATTTTCGTGTGTTTGGTTGCAAGTGTTTCACTTTGTAGTCTGGTAACCTGGATAAGTTTGAGTCTCGTTCTTCGTATGGTATGTTTTTTGGGTTATTCGACTTCTTCTCATAGCTATGGGTCTGGAGTTGCGATGCGCATAGGAACATATAGACCTGTGAGGTGACATTTGATGAGGCTAGCCCTAGAGCTAGACCTAACATTTCAGGTTCTTCTTCCACCTCTGAGACCATCTTTGTAGAGGATGAGGATGATGGAGATGATGGTGTTCCACCTGATCCAGTCCCCTCTACACCTGATGTGCCTCCTGTTTTCATTTCTGCACCTCAGGGAGACCAGCCCTTACCTTCTGACTCTCATGCAGCTAGTGGCTCTGATCCTATCTCTTCTGTGCATAAGGTTGAGGTCTGCGCCCAGGCAATAAAGATTATTTAAGTTGGGTTTAACCTGTTTCCCCGCCTTAGAAATTCTTGCATCTTATCTATGCTACATCTACCTTTCCTAACCCAAGAAGCAATCAAGCAGATGGTGAACACCCGCAGCAACAACGGAGCTTCAGGAAGTGGTCTACGCCCAGGCAACAATCCCAACGAAGGAGCACCACCGCAACAAGCACCGCCAGTGGATATGCAGAACTTGGGAGCTTTTCTCGCTGCGCAGACTCAGTTGATGCAGACAATGATGCAGCAGATGACCAATATGGCTGCAGTCAACAACCCCATCGCCAGTTAATAACGGCGGACCTCGTCCTTATTCCAAATTGTCGGACTTTATGAGGACCCGACCGCCAACATTCTCGCAACGCGTCAACCCCTTGGAAGCGGATGATTGGTGAGAACCATTGAGAGGAAGTTGTACATCACGCAATGTGAAGGGCATGAGAAGGTTCTTTATGCATCCCATCGCCTTGAGGGAGCAGTGCGAGAATGGTGGGAGAACTCTTGTGCTACTCATGAGGCACCCATGGAAATCACGTGGGAAGAATTCGAACGGCCTTTCGCCAGATACGCGTGCGGAAGGAATGATGGACACGAAAAAGGAAGAATTCAGGCGCTTAAGCAAGGAGGCCAACCGGTGGTGATTACTTGAACAAATTCACGCGATTAGCTCGCTATGCTCTCGAAGATGTAGCGACGGACAAGGCTAGGCGATCCGATTCATGAAGGATTAAACTCGGGGCGCAAGTGGGTGATTACCCACACTTTTCCGATTTTCAAGAATTGGTAAACAAGGCTTTGATTACGGAAGATAAGCGCAGGAGCTTGGGGAAAATCGCAAGCGCTTGATGACTAACCACCGTGGGCGCCTAACCACGCAAATGAGGATGACCCGCAGTTTGCTAAGTTCCAACCGCAAGTCGTTAACAAACCAACAACACCGCACCGCGACCACCGTGACGAGTTATCGACACCGGCCCAAGGTAACAATGCTCAAGGAGGAGGCGATCGGCCGCCGAAGGTGCTACGATTGCAATGAGTGGGCATTATGCCAACAGATGTCCCAGAAAGGAGGTATCACGCCAAAGGCGCTTCAACCTTGGGACGACACCTACTAAGGCGCCGATGACGGGAGCAAATCGAGGAGCTGGACAGGCAGGAGCAACGCCTCAAGCTACTATTCGAGGCAGAGTCAACCACATCACCGCCGATGGAGCCCAGGAAGCATCAGACGTCGTACTGGGTAAGTTTTTGGTAAACTCAGTACCTGCAACAGTATTATTTGATTCAGGAGCTTCGCATTCATTTGTCTCTCGAGCTTTTGCATCTGAAAATGGTTTGAGCATGAAAAATCTTAAGTGTGTGATGCTAGTCCAAGCCCCAGGATCTGAGTTAAGATCTAACCTTGGATATTTGGGGGTAAAGCTAAAAATTAATGGGGTAGAGTTCCTAGCGAACTTGATTATTCTAGATGCCCAAGTTTTAGATGTTATCCTCGGTATGGATTGGTTAACCAAGCATAAGACAGTATTGGATTGCGGTCAAAGGATTGTATCCATTGAGAGCCCTAGAGGAGAAAAGGTGGAATTCCGAGCGACATCAGTTCGTAAGGGTCAATTAATTGTTAATAGCGTGAAAGCCGTCAGCATAGATGACGTGCCGGTGGTCAGGGAATATCCGGATGTATTTCGGAGGATCTACCGAATCTTTGCGGATCGTGACATCGAGTTTGTCATTGAGTTAGTACCTGGTACAGCACCAATAGCAAAAAGACCTTATCGGATGCCTACCGATGAGTTGGTGGAAATGAAGAAGCAGATCGACGAGTTATTAGAGAAGGGTTTTATAAGACCAAGTTCATCGCCATGGGGAGCGCCAGTTTTGTTTGTCAGCAAAAAGGATGGAAGCCTTAGAATGTGTATTGATTACCGTGCACTTAATGAAGTGATGATTAAGAATAAGTATCCGTTGCCAAGGATTGATGATCTATTCGACCAGTTGAGAGGAGTGAGTTTTCTCCAAGATAGACCTTCGTTAGGATATCATCAACTAAAGATTCGGGCGGAAGATGTTCCAAAGACCGCATTTTCTTCAAGATACGGACATTATGAGTTCACGGTCATGTCTTTTGGATTGACCAATGCGCCAGCATATTTCATGAACTTGATGAATAAGATTTTCATGGAATACTTGGACAAGTTTGTTGTTGTGTTCATAGATGATATTTTGGTATATTCAAAGACCGAAGCAGAGCACGCAAATTATCTGAGGCTAGTGTTGGAAAAGCTGCGTGAGCAACAGCTGTATGCTAAATTCAGTAAATGCGACTTTTGGAAGGAAAAGGTGGAATTTCTCGGTCATGTCATGACTGTAGAAGGAGTTGCTGTCGACCCAAACAAAGTGGAGGCAGTGTTGCATTGAGAGCAACCAAAGTCTGTCACTCAAGTCCGTAGTTTTCTGGGAATGGCAGGATATTATCGCCGGTTCATAGAAGGATTTTCGACGATTACGAGACCTCTTACTCAGTTGTTGAAAAAGGAAAAGAAATTTTCATGGATGCCAGATTGTGATAAGAGTTTTAAGGAATTAAAGAAACGTTTGACAACAGCCCCGGTGTTGGTTTTGCCTAATGTTCAGAACAGCTTTGATATATACTGCGATGCGTCAAGACAGGGTCTTGGATGTGAAGGGAAACGCGGTATGCTACGCTAGCACAAAAAAAACTACCGCGCAACCAGAAAGCTACTCGCAAGAAGGGGATCATAGATAAGATTACCACTAGACGCGCAGTTGCGGAATCCTTCGCGCGTCGATGTAGTGGTTCGTCCTCGCCGCAGTCGTTGCGTCGATGTAGTGGATCGTCCTCGCCTCGCCGTGGATCGTCCTCCCACGCCGCAGATCGCAGCGGCGTCACCGCAGAGTCCACACGTCCGAGAGATGGAACGCGTGCGCCGTGTGCAAGCACCTAGTCGCTCGGCGAGGGGCGAGAGGAGGAGGCTAGGGTTTCAAGTGAATCAAACCTAAACCGTGGAAAGCACACTCTGCGCCCTCCTCCTCCCTCCTTATATAGCCACGAGATGAAACCTAAACCGGGGCCCACCCGGCATGCTAAGCCCACGAGGTTCATTAATTACGGATCCAATCCAAATTAATGCGTCCCACCATTAAGTGTGTGACCTGCGAGGTTCACATACGTTTGGACATGGATTCGGAAAACACTTTTCAATCCAATAGTTGGTAGCGGCTTCTTGCAAAGTATGCCAACTCCCAAACATCTTGTGATCAAATCGAGCAGAACCTATCAAAAGAACTCATGTAATAATCCCTTTGCCAAGTATATGAAGATTGATCTCAAGGCAGAAGCATGTCATCCTTTGATGATTCAATCCATCTCTCGTATCCGTGATATATTAATAAGTTGTGATTGACTCCTCAATCACGGCATGGCCATGCACTTTCTTAATCATATCACACGAGTGGCCTTGTCATATATCTCCGTTTCATTGGAGTGGCAAATTCCATCTTGATTGCTCACTTCCTCCGCACGTTTCATAGTATACATGAAAGCTACCTTTATAACTATACGGTTAGGAAGTAGTGTTTGATAGCCCTAAGGAAAACTATTACACATGTAGGGAATATGACAATCTCAGTCTAAGGATCATACATCTTCTAGGTATGAGATACAGCGATGACACATAAGAATGAAACATTCTCGCAGTGTCCCATAGCGGGTCTATCTAACCCATGTTCTTCAACATGGTCCACAATGTAGAGATGATATCTCCATATCCCATGATCTATGAAGCATGATCATCGATCACTACATGTGCTGATCTATTCATCGTAGTCCTATACGATGATATCCGATCAGAGATATTTATCGAATTACATCATTAAGTAAAGAGCTTCATAATCAAGTCACATACTTGTTGATCAATACAATGATATACATTCATTGGACCAATAATCATATTATTATTCATAAACATAGTCATGTTACAATCATCTAAATGATTGCCTCAAGGGCATAACACTAACAGGATGCGTATTGATGCAAGAGGGTAAAGTGGTCGCATATGCGTCAAGGCAGCTAAGACCACATGAAGGGAATTATCCTACGCATGACTTGGAATTGGCTGCCGTGGTGCATGCCTTCAAATTGTGGCATCATTATCTCATGGGAAATACATGTGAGATATATACGGACCACAAGAGTTTGAAATATATCTTCACCCAGTCAGATCTTAACATGAGGCAAAGGAGATAGTTGGAACTGATCAAGGATTATAATATGGGAATCCACTACCATCCAGGAAAGGCTAATGTAGTGGCTGATGCCTTGAGTCGTAAAAACCATGTTGCAAATATGATGGTACAGGAAGATCAATCGGAGTTGTGTAAGGAGTTTCAGAAGTTAAAATTGGAAATGGTTCCAGAAGGATTTATAGCTGCTTTGGAAGTAAGGCCGACGCTTGAAGATCAGATTTGGGAAGGGCAAAAGGATGATGAGAAAATGAACCGAATCAAAGCTAAAAAGGATGAAGGATTAGCGGTAGATTTTACTATGGATGGCCAGGGTACCATGTGGTTCAAGGGTCGTATTTGTGTGCCAAACAGACCAGAGCTTAAGCAGTTGATTTTGGAAGACGCTCACGATTCCAAGTATTCAATCCATCCAGAAGCGCCAAGATGTACGGGACTTAAGGAGAGGTTTTGGTGGCCGAATATGAGCGTGAAGTCATTGAGCATGTTGCCTTATGTGATATATGCGAGAGAGTTAAGGCAATACACCTGAGACCTGCAGGATTACTACAACCGTTAAAAGTTCCAGAATGGAAATGGGAAGAAATCGGTATGGATTTCATCACCGGGTTGCCAAGAACTCAAAGTGGGTATGATTCTATATGGGTTATCGTGGATCGACTGACCAAAGTTGCTCACTTCATTCCAGTCAAGACAACTTACTCAGGAGACCGGTTAGCAGAACTATACATAGCCAGAATTGTGTGTTTGCATGGGGTACCAAAGAAAATAGTGTCAGACAGAGGTACCCAGTTCACCTCGAGATTTTGGGATAAATTGCATGAAGCCATGGGAACGCGTTTGAACTTCAGCACGGCATATCACCCGCAGACTGATGGTCAAACAGAAAGGGTAAATCAAATTCTGGAGGATATGTTAAGGGCTTGTGCATTAGCCTATACTACATCATGGGATAAATGTTTGCCATATGCAGAGTTCAGTTATAACAACAGTTACCAGGCTAGTTTGCAGATGTCGCCATTCGAAGCTTTATATGGTCGTGCCTGTCGTACCCCACTGAATTGGAATGAGACAGGGGAGCGTATGATATTTGGCCCTAATATTCTTAAGGAAGCTGAAGAGCAAGTTGCCATGATAAGAGACAGGTTGAAAATCGCGCAGTCAAGACAAAAAAGTTATGCAGATAATCGACGCCGTGATTTGAGTTTCGAACCCGATGATTTCGTGTATCTTAGGGTTACCCCTCTAAAAGGAGTTAAAAGGTTCCACGCTAAAGGAAAGCTTGCCCCAAGATATGTTGGACCGTTCAAAATTTTGAGCCGTCGAGGGGAGGTTGCTTATCAGTTGGAATTGCCGCAGTCACTAGCAGGCGTGCATGATGTGTTCCATGTGTCTCAGCTCAAGAAGTGTCTTGGTGCCGAGAGAGACGCCTTCGAGAGATTGAATTGCGAAAGATCGACCTACAAGGAGCAACCAATCGAATCTGGATGTTATGGACCGCAAGACCGGGACCAAGTCGGTTCGCTTTGCGGGGTTCGATGGAGCAACCATTCCGAGAATGAGGCAACTTTGGGAGCGTGAAGAGGATCTGAAGTCGAATTTCCAAACCTATTCCTAGTCGACCTTGAATCTAGGGTCGAGATTCTGTTAATGGGAGGTTTGTAACATCCCAAAAATTTGACCTATAATTTCGCTCACGTGCATTTTTGTGATTTTCGAATTTATTGGATTTTCCGAAATTATTTGAATTTATTTTAATTAAGTATATTGAACCTTTGGTGAAAACTAAATATATATAGATAAAGTTAATATAAAGTTTTACCAAAAATATTTTATTTGAGCTCGTAATGTCTCAAAGTATTTATGAGAATTTTAAGGATTTTCACGATATTTTAATTACTTAAAATAGATTAATCTAATTTCGGAATTATTTTAAATCAAAAGCTTTTGAAAAATCTTGGAGCGATCTTGGGCCAAGCCCGACCTTGATCGCGTCTTGTGCCCATCGCGGTGCGGCCCGTCGGCCAGCCGCCGCCGCGCGTGTGTGACCGTTGGATGAAGATCGGGCGGTCGCTTCATCGCGTAACCCTAGTCTTTGCGAGCCATTGGATCGAGATCAAGTGGTCGGATCGCCGCGTTGTTTTGGTAAGTTTAGATCTCGCGTTGGATTTGGAAGGAGCGGATCGGATCGTATCGCCGGATCTAATCGTGGCGCTCATCTTGATCGATCGGACGGTACCGATCGTCCCCGATCCGATTTCCGTTCGCCGCCGCGCGCGTCTCGCCGGGATTGTCTAGGGTTGCCGTTTTAGTGCGCATGTCGAGGCTATAAAAGGCGTGGGCTGCACCCCGAGGTTCCTCATCGCCTTGCGCTTCCAGTCGCTCTAGTCTTCGCCGTCGAGTCGCCGTCGCCCATGCGAGAGCTCATTGTAGTTCTTAAATAACGCCACGGTCGTTTTCTTTAGTTTGCATCTCCGTCTGCCGCGTTCGCCGAATCGGTTCGGATCCGGGCTCGTCGCGTCAAGCCGCATCGGGGTAGCCACTTCATCCTGCCGGAGTCACGCCGTAACGCCGTTCGGGTGGTCGTCGTCCTCCGCTCCGGTGCCAGACCGCCGCCGTGCTGCCATCTTCGTCGGGAAGCTTCATCAGCCGTTGGATCTTCGTTGGACCGCTACGATCGCGCCACGTCTCGGTAAGAGCAGTAAACGGCTCGGGTAAGCGTCGGCCGTTGGATCAGGTTTGTTTGGTTGAGATCGCGCCGCGTGTGCGTTAGAGCGTTAGCCATTGGATCGTCGCTCGGATGTGCGCCGCGTGTCGAGCATCGGCACGGGTGGCGTTGCAGCCAGTCGATGTGCGCCGCGTGTCGGGCGCGTGGCGCGAGGCGCCGTGGGCCACGTCCACGGTGGACCAGAGGCGGTCCCGTGGACCGAGTCCATGGACCAGGCGACGTGTCAGCGCCTGATTGGTCCGAGTCAGGGCTGACGTCAGCGTTGCGCAATAAAGAACTTTTCCAATAGAAAAATAATTTAGAAAAATCAGAAATTCTAGTTGGTTAATATTGATAATCAACATGGGCTAGTTAGACCGTCATAGATTGCTTAGCCATGCCACATCATCACATGTGTCCGAATGTTGATACTTAATCTTGACTAATGGAATATGGAACAATGTTTATGAATTGGTGTGTCATGTGTCGTCACACAGTGATATCAAGTTGTCGTGGCGAGGAGGTCACACATCTAGATTGAAATGTTGATGGCATGTGGTGCTTGGTAATCAACTGGGGTGGTAATGATTTTAGATTGGGGCAAGTGGCAAGGCGGTGTGCCAAGGTGGGCGAGGTTGGCGGGGTATGTGGATGTCTTGCCTTAATCACCTTAAGGACTTAACCTTGCAAGCCTTTGACTGAGTCCTTCTTGCAACCACATATGCGGAATGGGACAGCCTAGTGAATAATTTGTGAAACCTAGATTTGATGCTGTCGTGGTGAATAGTGAGTCCCGGTTACGGTTTAACTCACATGGCGCAAGAGGGGGCCTGTTGTGGTGGTTTAACCCTTGATGTTGAAACCTTAGCGAGCGATCTTGGGTCTAGGTGTAGCATTGTAAAGGCTTTATTACGATCACTCGCCTTGGTGGTGTTTGGTTGTATCGTGTGGGTAAAGTGCATAACCTCTGTAGAGTGTACAATCTATTCGAATAGCCGTGCTCACAGATTGGGCAATGCTCGAGAATTACTGATTAAGGGTTAGACTTTTGTTAAACAAAAACGATTGGGATGGCAAGGTGCCATGGAAGGTGGAAATTGATTTAGGATTAGGAACTTGGTGTATTTGAAATCTTGAATTTATTAATTCTTGTATTTGTTTTCTTGCTTTCCAATCTATTTATTGTATTCTTGTTAAATGTCTTTATTGCAAAATACCCTTATTAGCCATTCCTTTGGATTAAGCCAAGCATATAGAATATTAGACTTGCATTATTGTGCACAACTTGTTGAGTGCTTTATGTACTCACCCCAACAACAACAACTTCAGAAGAAGAGGAATCTACGCCATTCATGGAGGAGGATTATTTGGATGCGAATGCTTAGGGTCTGAGCCTCGTTAGTTGTTTGTGGCGAACTGGAACGCCACTGTGTTTATTCTATTTCCGCTACTTTTCATTGATACTTTTTATTTAAGCCCTGTGAGGCATTATTCATGTAAGACAACAGTTATTATTAATCATTGAAGTTTATGCTATATTTCGCTGTGTATGACTATGATAGCATCTATGTTGAGCCTGTGTGCACTAGCGTGATCCTGGACTAGTGCGGTACACACAGAGGGTCCGGATTTGCAAATTCGAGTCCCGACAAGAGGCCACATCTGCTTCTGGACCTCGCTATCATATTCAGTGTTCCCATTCACCTGATCAGATCATTGGCGATCTGTTTGAGCGGGTCACTCGCTCAAAATCGGGTTTGTCCAGTTTTTCCATCCATTCAGCCTTTGTTGCCTCCTTTGAGCCAAAGGATGTTTCTCATGCATTATCCGATGAATCATGGATTGCAGCTATGCATGAGAAACTCAAAAACTTCGAGAGGAACAAGGTATGGCATCTTGACGAGCACATTGATATTAGAAACAAGTGGGTGTTCAAGAACAAGCAGATTGAGGATGGGGTTGTCATTAGAAACAAGCCTAGGCTAGTTGCACAGGGCTTTTCTCAAGTCGAGGGTCTTGACTTCGAGGAAACCTTTGCCCTTGTAGCTAGACTAGATGCTATTAGGATCCTGCTTGCATTTTCTGCATCCAAGGGTTTCAAGCTTTATCAAATGGATGTCAAGAGTGCATTCCTCAATAGGTATATTGAGGAAGAGGTGTATGTTAGGCAGCCTTCAGGATTCGAGAATCCCAAATACCCAAACCATGTCTTCAAGCTTTCTAAAGCTTTGTTTGGACTTAAGCAGGCCCCTAGAGCTTGGTATGAAAAGCTTAAGTTCTATCTTCTCTGCCATGGTTTCAAAATGGGTATAGTAGACAAGACTCTTTTCATCAGACACCAAGATTCTCATTTCCTCATCATCCAGATTTATGTGGACGATATTATCTTTGGTAGCTCTTCGCATTCTCTTGTGTCTTAGTTTTCATAACTGATGAGCACAGAGTTTGAAATGAGTATGATAGGGGAGTTGAGCTACTTCCTCGGCTTTCAAATCAAGCAGACTAGGGAGGGCACCTTCTTGCATCAAGTCAAGTACACTAAAGATCTCCTGAGGTGCTTCGACCTGTCTAACGGGAAGCCCATGATGACTCCTATGGCCACCACTACTGTCCTCGAGCCTGATGAGGATGGTGAGCCAGTTGATCAGAAGGAGTTTTGGAGCATGATCGGCTCCAACCTATACATCACTGCTTCGAGGTCAGACATACATTTTGCTGTGTGTCTGTGTGCTCAATTTTAGTCTTCTCCTCGCGCCTCTCACCGCCAGGTGGTGAAGCGCATCTTCAGGTACCTTCGAGCTACTATTGACTATGGTATTTCGTACTCTTCTTCTTCTTGTCTGTCCCTTCGAGCCTTTTTCGATGCAAACTTTGCTGGCTGTAGGATAGATAGGAAAAGCACTTCTGGCACTTGCCAATTCATTGGCACTTCCCTTATTTCTTGGTCTTCTAGGAAGCAGTCCGGAGTTGCACAATCCACTGCTGAGGCCGAATATGTTACTGCAGCGAGTTGCTGTAGTCAGATTCTCCCGATGAGATTGACCTTACGAGACATTGGGTTAGAAATAGAGAGTGTGCCACTTTTCTGTGATGACACTTCTGCTATTTCCATTGCGAAAAACCTAGTGCAACACTGCAGGACCAAGCACATTGATATTAGATATTACTTCCTTAGAGACCATATAGAGAAAGGTGATATAGTGCTTCAGTTTGTGGAGAGTGACCACCAGATTGTTGATATCTTTACCAAACCTTTGGATAGCTGTAGGTTTGTTGCCCAGAGAAGTGAGGTTGGAGTCGTGTGCCCTTACGACTTATTGTGAGGGAGAGTTGGTTTGTATATTATGTATTATATATTTTCTTCCAGCCTTTCTTTTTCTTTGCATCTCCTGGATGTTTCTAAGCCGAAGTGTTATCTACTATCTTCTCTATGCTCTATAGCCACCCAGTTTGGAGCTTCTCGACTTCTTCTCCTCATTCTATGTTTCTGGTTTCCGTTGAGTTCAGTTGAACCTTTCTTGAGCTTAATTTTACTAATAACTCAATTTGAACCAGATTTGTGCTTAAAATTGATTCACTTGTTGAGGGAGAATTTGGAAATCTGTTCATGCATTGCATATAGACTTTATTTTATGATTAATGAGCTTTGTCTATTATGCAAATGAGCTATTATTCATGCTATACACTATCCTACATCATATGAAGGAAATCACTAGCTTAGATATGTCCAAGTTCATTTATCTTGCTAAGCTTGCTAAAAATTGCAAGTAAGCTTTAAAAGAAAAACTGGATGAAACATGTTGCTTTTACTTGCTAAGCCTCTTCTCTAGGTGTATTTGCCATGATTTGTGAAATTTTAGATTTCTCTAGTCCCTATAGCAACTTGGGTGAAGCTTGCTTGATCCATACTTGAGTCCTTCACTTGCTCATAAATCAATGTGCTAAAGTGAACATTAACCAAAAATGACTCTATTTGTGCACATTCGACTCAACACCTTGCATTCACAACACCGCTTCCCATTGCACGTGGGATGAACTTGGAATGTATAGTGTATGACCAAGACCATCATCTTAAGAGTTCATCTTGAGATGGTCGCATATGGCTTGAGTCAATTGCTTGAAAAATAAAAATGCAAATAAATAAACATAAGTGGGTAAAGAATGCAAATAATGTCAAACATTTGCACCCCACTATGTCTTTTAAAGTTCTTAAAGCAAAATTTGCATTAATTCATAAATGAGCCCGAAGAACCTTGTATGCACTTCTAGATTCCCCAAATGTTGAGTAGGTTGAACTCTAGGTTTTCAGTTGATCCTTTGAGTGGCTTTGCATCTAGTTTTGAAACTAATGTTAAGTGTTGCACTTGTTAAATCATGCAAAAATGACATCGTATTCTTTGTGCTTGCTAGCAAAATTGATATTTGCACTTGGACATGTCTTTGTTTAGCAAAATCTGAACCTGAGTAGCTTGGTGTCATTATTTGTCTATATGGTCACTTGGATAATCTTCAAAGCTCTTTTAGGATGCATTTCATGCATACATGTGTAAAGGGGGAGAAAATGTATTCCTCGTGCCTATATTGCCAAAACGGGGAGAAATTGTAGAAAAGGCATCATTAAAAAGATAAAGATGTGATTGCATTCTGTCTCTTATGATTTTTGTAAAGTCTTGCAAAAAAATTTTAGGATCATACGTATATTTGAGCTTTTCTTGGAATTTTTAGAGCTTTTATGGAAAACTTGTTCTTTCTATTGGCTTGCCCTAAATTCCTTCTCGCCAACTTGGTCAGGTACTTGTCTTCTTTCTTTCTAGATCAAGTTCGGCTTTTCATCCTAATTGATTCATTCTCTTCTTTTCTCAAACTCAAAATTTTATGCCTTTTGGGTGTTTGTCAATATACTCATCAAGGGAGAGATTGAAAGACCATGTGGAGGTCTGTGTGTGATGAGTAATTGACTGTATTCGAGGTTTTGGTGCTCAAGGTTGAGTTTGATTTGAGTTTGTCCTGGTCGAAGACCAGTGGTCGGACCTCGAGTGGTATAGACTTTGGCTGGTCGAAAACCAGTGGTCGGACCTCGAGTGGTCTAGACTTTGGCTGGTCGAAGACCAGTGGTCGAGTGACTCGAGTAGAGTGAGAATCGAGTAATGCCCCGTTGGCTTGTGGTCGAGTGACTCGAGTAGAGTGAGAATTGATAAGTATCGAGTAGGGTTACTTGATGCTCGATATCGACTCATCGACTCGATTTTGAGCAAATTGGACGACAGTGCTAGATCATGGTGAGGCGAAGGATGACCGGGACTAGGCGAGGTGCGTCGAAGGTCTAGACGGTCGAGGATCGCCGGAAGATGATCAGAGACGGAGTCGCTGCGAACCCAGAAGAAAAGGAATGGATGAGATGCTAGCTAGGAGCTACTCGGATCAAGGAGGACCATCGGATTGCGGTCTAGGTGATAGAGTAGCGGGTCTAGGTAGCATGCCTTGAAAGGCTGTATGTGGGAGTCATCCTAACTCTTGATGGTGTTCCTTAGGGCAGAAGGATCTCATCCAAGGGTGGAGGGTGACTCGAGAGTAGTATAAATAGAGGGGGAATGGTGGCCTTCCTCCACTTGAAGGTTTTAGAGGTTTTAGCTCATTTGAGCTTTTTGCCCAATTTGTTGTGAGGTTTTGTAAACCTTTTTTCCAGAAATACGAAACACTTTCTATCATGCATGAATTTACATTACGCATTAAATTCATGAACTTACTTTCAATCATTTAAATCTCGCACTTCATTCTTGCAATCTACTTATACGCAATTTGGATTTGCCTCCCCTCCTTCTACATGCTATTGCCTCTTATTTCGAAGGATTGTTGCGTTTTTGTTGCAAGAAACCGATCTTGTGTTCTTGAGTGATTCATTCTTATAGATCGTGTTTGCGGAGATTTTGAATTGAGTTCTTGCTTCCTGTCACAAGTGGGAGGTTATCCAAGATCATCTTGATTATCAAAATCCCACGAGCAAGTCCAAGATCAGGTTCTTGTGTTTTGCTTGAACTTGGTGTGTTTTTCCTTCCTGGGCAAAAAGGTCAGAACTTTGACTTCAATCCTTGCGTTTGAAGGTTGGACTAAGTTCCTGACATCCGTAAGATCACATCTACCAAATTTCATGAGTTTTTGTTCAGCCGATCAAAAGATTCCTCGAATTAGCTTTTGTGTTCGTGTTGTTCTTGGCTCTGTTCTTCCTGCTGTTCTTGAGCCTGGTCATACCGTCCTTCGTACGGTCATACCGGACATGCAAGAAAATTTCCACCATTTGATTTGCTCCTTTTGATTAAAATATCTGTGGGCTTGTTTGGATTATTTTGAGTAGGGAAATTTTATTTGGGATCATTCACCCCCCTCTGATCGCTATTTCGGTCCTCCAACTACTGACCTATGCAGCCTCTCCCTCATCCTCAGAAGGACCAGAGCAGTTGCCTGGGGGCTAAGAGCAAATAACCCAAAAAGTTTAAAAAAAAATCTGAAGATAGATGCTTAGTATAAATGGTATACAATTACATACCTGCATTGGAGTCCTGAGTCTATCTTCCAGGATAATATGAGAGTAGACACTCCTCCTCCGTGTCCTTATGATCAGAGGAACATTGTCCTCCGAATCCTCACTCTCAACTTGGACAAAGGGGAATGTTGGAAGATGTTGAAATCGACAGTCCCAATTGTGGTTGAACCATTTTTTGGGGCACATCTGGGAAGAAGTCCTCATCTGCGTTCCCACAGTGAATGATATCTTCTTGCCTGGCGCCTAGTCATCTGCACGCTTAGAGCGTATAGTTCTGATCGAAACCAAAGCTTGACTAGTGCTGGTCGGGTCAGTGTAAGATCGAGGATGCCGACAAGAGGGGGGTGAATATGCGGTTTTAAAATTCTTCTCACTAAACACACGCTCTATTGATCTCTATGTCAAAACCTAAACAAAAATCAATGCGGAATCGATAAACTAAGGTTTTGACAAATAATAGCCTAAATCAACTAGGCTTACTAAGTGCACTAGCTAATTATGTCTCTACACAAGAATATACAGTCCTAAAGACAATCAAGCAATTTAGTTCTGGGAATGTAAATGGCAACAATGTAGATTTAGAGTGCAAGCAAACACAAGATGACACACCGATGTTTTACCGTGGTGTTCTAAGACTTGCCGGTCTCCCCTAGTCCACGTTGAGGTTAGCCCAACCAAATTGGACCGGCTCCACGAATTGAGCACCCACCTCGAGTCCACTAGTGGTTGCTCTTTCCCCCTCCGGGTAGGCGAGCACCAACCTTCACAACTTGCCAGGGCTTCTCACAACCTTCGTCGAGAAGCTCACTGCGCACGACGTCTCCACACGCCGTCTAGGTGTCGGCAAACACCAAGAGTAACAAGTCAAGCCCTCTAGCTTGAGCTTCACCAAGTACAACACATGTACAATGGTAATCACCGAGTGCAACACATGCACAAGGCTTCCCTCAAGTGCAACACATGCACAAGAAGCTCTCAATCCTCTCCTAATCGCAACACATGCAATTAGAGCTCACTCTTAGGTCAAGAACCAAATTTGGGAATGCAACACATGCACAAGACCACACAAATGCTCAACAAGGCCAACCACAACCAAATGCTAGCCCCCAAGGCTCCTTATATAGCCTCCACAGGAAAAACTAGCCGTTGGGGGCAAAATGGGCAAAAATGCCCAAGAGGCCCGGTCATACCACCCTAGGGCCGGTATGACCGGCCTCTGATCCAACGGCTAGTAAAAACTAGCCGTTACTCAGAAAACCCGGTCATACCGGAGGGGGTTCGGTATGACCGGACCCCAAAAGTTGTCCTTAGGCCAAAATACCTCTCCTATGGAATTTTCAGGCCGAAATGCTCCCAGTCATACCGGCAGGCGGTATGACCGGAGGGGGTCCGGTCATACCGCCCCCTCTGCCACCAAAAACCTCATAACTTTTTACTCCGAACTCCGATTTAGGTGATTTTTGATTCTATGCGAAGCTTATCATGAGGGCTACAATCTCCACTCATTTTCAAGATTTAAGCAACCATATATATTTTTAAATATCACCAAAACAAAAATCTAATGTAGTCATTCAAGTCTAAAATCTTATTTTTCGAAATCCCTCACATAGACTTGATCAAATAGCATGACTACAAGCTAGCAAGAGTAAATAAGATCAAATATTGAGCCATGTGATGATCAAATCATGATCAAGGCAATTTTGCAAAATACATTTGCAAAATCTAATCACATGCTCCAAAGTCAAACACATGAGCACCAATATTTTGCAAAACACATTTGTAAATATAAATCTTGCAAACAAGAGCAATCAATATTATATCTTTGAGCCATGTGATGATCAACACATGTTCAAAATAATTTGCAAAACACATGTGCAAATAAACCGAGAACCCATGAGATCAATCCTCTAGCCATGTAAGAATCAACACATGATCCCGACACTTTGCAAAACACATTTGCAAATGCCAACACATGCTCTAGGATCAAAACCATAACCTCTAGATTATTTGCAAAACACATTTGCAAATAGAAGAATCATAAACTTTACTTAGCCTTGTGATGATCAACACATGATCAAATCACAAGCTAAAACACTGATGCATGAGCTCTAATCTTTTGCAACACATGCAAAACTTAACTCCATGCAAAAACCAAATCGATTTAAGATTTAATAAGAAGCGAGCATGAGCTCTCTTATTTGCAACACATGCAAATACTTAGCTCATGCAAGAACCAAACAGAGAGTGAGCTAGAGTGAACCGGATTGAGTTCATCAACACATGACGAAGCTCAGACTAAAATACTTAACCCATCTTAATAGTACGGCACCTAACTAGCAACCCGGTCTCCCATCCAAACACCGAGACCGGTAAAAGACTAGGAACACATCCTTAGCCCTAGCTAGTTATACCTTTGCCTCTATCACTTCCACTAGGAACTTTTATAATTTCCATCTTCTTCTCTCCAAGTCGAGACCTTCGTCTTGTTCATCAACACATGATGGCGTACTTGTCCCATTTATCCATCTCAACCTTGGACTTAACCTATTTCAAACTCATTGAAAATGTTAGTCCAAAATACATAGTTGTCTCAATCATCATTACACTCCATTAACACATAATGGATGCTCCCAAGATCATTTGATCTTTTCCTTTGATGATTGACCACAACCCAAAGACAAATGATTGAAAGATTAATTGTGTCGTGAGTATACTAATGCAACTAATGCTTCGTATACTCAAGAACTTTCGATTGCCTTAGGATCAACAATGTGAACCATCAACACATGACTAGTTCTTTGTTGTTAAATGGCAACCGAACACAATTTAAATTGTATTTAAATTGTTATGAGTGTATATTAACTACTCAAGTTTCATATACTCAATACGATGGAATCTAAAAGTAATGATCCAGTTTATATGGAGTGGTGGAAAGGGATCAATACTCTTAAGATCATTAATTATAGACTAAACTCCGTTAGATGTGTGCATGCAAATAATTTGAACTTGAATCAATATGCACATATTCAATTTTTGATTGTTTTGGAGTTTATCCTATATTGCCACGAGTATACTACAACTACACAAGTTAAATATAATCAAGGGGTTGTTTCAATGTAATGATCCTTGATATAGAAAGATGAATTAGATCAATACTTTGAAACTTCAAGATTTAAGCATGGACTCCCCCTAAATGTGTGCATTCATGTATATATGGAGTTGAAACATTCATGCACATCTTCAGGTCTAAATAACGGTAGAGTTCATCATTTAACTTGAATCCAAAATATGCATTAAGATATCTAAAATGAATACGAGTGCATACCTTGGGTTTTCCATTTTTCAATGAGATGAGACTAATCAAAGATATACTCAATAAAAGAGTTAGTCTCACATTTGAATTTATCAATATGATTATGAATATTATATCCAAAGAATGCAACGAGATATGATAATATGAACTCGAATGCATACCTTTGATATTTCCATCTTTTTATCCAAAGGAGACTAATGAGGGTTAAGCTCAACAAAAGAGTTAATCTTATAAAAGATTTGTCATTAATTAACAATTGTGACTAATCAATATTATGATTATCAAAAGAGTTAGTCTCAATATTAGATTTGTCATTAACACCAAAACCAACTTAATGGAGCTTGAACTTTCAGTTAGCACTAGTATCGGTAGTGGTAGGATCCACTATCTTCAGTGCACCCATGGTCTTCATTTTCATGATCAGAGGGGCTGAGGCTGAAACCTCAAGTTGCTCAGCATGTCTCTTCCGACCATGCATCTAAAAATAAAATTCAATTGTCAAATCATAAAAGGCAATTAGACTAAAAATAAAAATTGGTACCTACCATGAAGCATTCATTTATGAACTCATATGTTTGCCAGATTAGACAAGATGGCTGCTTATTCAAAGTAGCTAGGTCGGACCTGTTAGCAAAGATGCGCAGACGCAACTCTCGACTAGGCCTCCTTGGCGATCAGTACTGATAGGAGAAATAAATACAAAGTATAAATAAATTTCAATGAATTTCTTTGATCAATTAAAAGAGGTTGGTAAAGAGAGTATCCTCACCTCCAAGCTCGTCCTTAGTCGAATCCTGATCGCCTTCTAGCCTCTAGGCAAATCGGTACCACCTCTTGAGAGGACTTATCTTATGGAGCAGGAAATCGTACACGATCTTCTACCCCGTCAGACCTCTGTTCACCAGTTTCCCAATGATCTTCACAATGTCCTTATCCTCCTCGGTAAGGACTAGTGAGTCCTTTTTCCTCTTCATATCGGTTTTGGTCCAGCTCGAGGCCGCTTTCCCGGGAATTTTCAAGTAGAACCACTCCTTCTAATAATCCCGCCATGTATCTTTTGTCGGGAGAGGAGGATATTGGGAAGTCATTTTATCTTGGAGCTTAAAATATGCGCTCCCAAAAATAACTTGGCTTTTGCTATTTTTAGTATATTGATAAAATAAACAAAAAATACGAACTAGAGGGGGATCCCCAAGAAAGCCTTGCAGACAAGTGAGAAAATATTCAAAATGAGGATAGAGTTGAGAGGAAGATGATGCAACTCGATCTCATAGTGATCAAGCACATCGGCTAAGAACTCACTCTCTGGAAGGCAAAACCCTAACCTCACCAGAGCGGCAAAAAGCATGAGGTACCCTTCTTGGGGCACCAGCTTCATGTCCTCCCCGCTAGGGTCCCATCGCTGCATTGCACGAGGAGTCAGACCCTGGTCTTCTAATTCCTTGATCCTCCCCTCAGTTAAGATGGATTTATCCATGGCCATTGAGTTCGGGAAGAAGAAGAAGATGAAGGCTAGGAGATGCGGAAGGGCTTAAGGAAATTTTACGCTTGAAAGCAGTAAGGGCATAAGAAATCCAAACGGATTTACCCCCCCCTATACAGCCTAATGAGTGACAATTTCGGACACCATTTCAGTTTCCAAGAAAAAGTAACCTACCTTTCCCATAAACGGCAACTAACACCCGATTGATATTCTCGAAAATGTTTCCCTCAAAGAAATCAAAAAGTCTTATTTCTCAAAACTTCTGAGATGTTTAAGTTTTTCACCATCCATCTTTAAAATTTCCCATCATATCTAATGGAAAAAGCAAAAAGAGTGGATGATGAAAAACTTAAAATAGCTAAAAAAGATTTGAATGAAATCTACGCTCCGGAAGTCTGAAAGTGTGAAGGAATAAAACATTATTCTTAAAACTCCTTCAGATATTTCAACTTCGCATCATCTCATCTTAACATCATACCGTCATCATATCTGATGAGTCGGTTCAGCTACCAAAAGATTCTTAAGGATCTCCTATTTATCAGCACTCAAGACGGTCAAATAATTGGCACATAATCCCATAAAGTCATAGAAGACGAAAAGTCTTAAGTAATAAAGTTTTATTTCTCAAAACTTAGGGGCTAGCTGACGATGATTAAAACTCTATTTTTAATTAGGCCCTTTTTTAATAATTCGTGACTACATGCTGATAATGGGCCTGTAAAATATAAGGCCCATAATACATTGAAATAAAGCACATCCCTATCCAAACAGTTAAGTCTCCGATCAGTTCAGTCAAAGAGGGTCAAAATCTAACTTCACACTGGTCGTCTTCGACTAGTGAAATGGCCACCCTGACTAGCAAACTGGTTGATGACAGCGGGTTTTCCTGCACATGTCTTCGTGCACACAATTATCTGACAGGAACACATAACCACCCGTAAGTTGTTATCGAAAAAGGCAACCTTTGGCGAAAAGATACCATTTGGCGAGAAGGCATCTCCCGGTTACACGACACCTCTTCTGGAAGTCAACTGCCACCTCTTCCTCAAGAATAAATAGGGGGCCATTCCACGCTATTAAGGACATCTGATCTTGAACTAATCTGCTCTCGTAATCACAATTAGAATTTATTAATCAATGATTAGGCATTCTTTAATCACCCAAATCATCCTATAATTTGTGTATTCTGTCACAGCCGCTTGGCTAATAAAGAAGTATACCCCATTGTCTCCATTTTGATATCCAGGGGCCCACATGTTTATATTTTTGTAAGTTCGATTAAGGGACCCAAGGTCTTGAACATCGACAGTATCCACTTCCTAGTATTGATGACTTGTTTGATCAATTGAGCGGTGCTCAGGTCTTTTCAAAAATGGATATAAGACATGGGTTCTATCAATTGAAAATCAAGCCCGGAGATATTCCAAAAACTGCTTTCACCATTCATTACAGATTATATGAATATACCGTACTGTCTTTCGGACTTACAAATGCTCCAGCCAGTTTCATGTGCCTTATGAACAAGGTCTTTATGTAGTATTTAGATAAGTTCGTAGTGGTTTTCATTGATGACATTCTCATCTATTCCAAAACCGAAGAAGATCAACATTTGCGTATGGTACTTGAAAAACTCCGAGAACATAAACTCTATGCCAAATTAAAGAAATGTGAATTCTGGCTAGAAGAAGTCGCATTTCTTGGGCATATCCTTTCTAAATGTGGAATTGCAGTTGACCCAAGTAATGACCAAGCTATCTTAGAATGGGAGCCGCCTCAATCTGTTCCTAAAGTCCGAAGTTTGCTCGGTTTAGCGGGATACTATCCCCGCTTCATCGAGAACTTCTACAAAATTGCCAGACCAATGACTTATCTTTTAAAGAAAGAAAAGAAGTTCGAGTGCACTCCTGAATGCGAAGCGAACTTTCAGGAATTAAAGAAAAGGTTAACCACAGCCCACAGCCCCATGCTAGTGTTACCGGATGTCTACAAAAGCTTCGATGTCTATTATGATGCATCACACCACGGTCTCGGTTGTGTGTTTATGCAAGAAAGAAAAGTCGTAGCTTTTGCCTCCCATCAACTACGACCTCATGAACTAAACTATCCTACCCTTTATCTGGAGTTAGCAGCTGTAGTTCATCCTCTAAAATCTGGCATCATTACCTCATCGGCAATCGATGCAACATCTACACAAATCATAAAAGTCTAAAATAATCCTTTACTCAACCAGATCTAAACTTGATACAAAGAAGGTGGTTAGAGCTGATAAAAGATTATGACCTTAGCATTCGTTACCACACTGGTAAAGCTAATGTCGTAACAGACGCTCTAAGCCGTAAGCTTCATTACCTCTTCGTCTAGTCAATCAGAGCTATTGAAAGAATTCAAAAATCTTGTCGCACTTGCGGTAAAACCAACCTTAATATCCCAAATAAAAGCTGCTCAACAAAGATGAGACCATCATCAAAATTCAAGAAGAGTTGAAGGAATTGAATATGAATTTGTTGAAGACCAAAATGAAGTGCTTATGCATAAGAATCAAATTTATGTTCCTAATGATCATGAAGTAAAAGATCTGATCCTAAAAGAAGATCATGAATCATCACTTTCAATCCACCCCGGGAGTACAAAAATGTATCAATATCTCCGACAGGAATATTTGTGGCCGGTGTGAAAAAGGATATTGCTGCATATGTTGTGAATTATGATATATGACAATGAGTCAAAGTCGTGCATCAATGTCCTGCTAGACTCCTTCAGCCTCTGCAAATTCCTGATTGGAAATGGGATGACATCAGTATGGATTTCATTACTGGTCTACCTAGGACCAAGAAAGGACATGATTCCATATGGGTCACTTTATACCGGTCAAAACCACTCATCCTGGAGATAAGCTCGCTGAGCTATATCTGGAAAATATTTTTCGTCTACATGGTGCTCCAAAAACCATTGTCTCCGGTCGAGGCACCTAGTTTACATCACGTTTCTGGGAAAGTTTGCATGGTCTTCTAGGGACTAAGCTAAACTTTAGTACGGCTTATCACTCTCAGACAGACGGACAAACTGAAAGAACAAATCAAATCCTGGAAGACATGTTGAGAGCCTATGTGCTATCATATGGCACTCATTTGGAGAAGAGTCTACAATTCGTTGAATTCTCCTATAACAACAGTTCTCAAGCCAGCCTCCAAATGTCACCTTTTGAATCACTTTATGGGAGAAAGTGCAGAACTCCTCTCTTTTGGTCTGAAGTTGGAGAAAGAAAATATTTTGGTCCAGACCTCATCCAAGAAGCCTAACAGCAAGTTGATATGATCAGGACTGATTAAAAGAAGCCCAATCTCGTCAATACAGTTACGCCAACAATCATTGATGTGAACTCAGCTTTGAAGTGGTGATTATGTCTATTTAAAAGTCTCGCCACTCTATGGAGTTCGTCGCTTCCAAATCCCAATGAAGCTAGCTCCTCGATACATTGGACCATATCGAATTCTTGAAAAGATGGGTGAGATGGCATATAAGCAGGAATTGCCTCCTCAACTATCCGACGTCCACAATGTTTTTCATGTATCTCAACTCAAAAAGTGCCTCTGTGTTCCTACTAAGCTCAGCAATCTGGAAAATATCGACCTACAGCCTGATATATCCTATCAAGAGCATCCAATCTGCATTCTCGAAGAAGCAGAATGTCACACTTGGAACAAATCTTACAAGATGCTAAAAGTTCAATGGAGCAACCACACAGAAGATGAAGTCACATGGGAACGTGAAGATCATCTTAGAAAAGAATTCCGAGACTTTTTCTAAACCTCGCCAAATCTCGAGGACGAGTTTTTTGTAATGGGAGTAGATTGGTAACAACCCAATAATTCAAAAAATATGAAATTGGAAATACTAAATTGTTAATGAATATAATTCTGCATTTTCTGGATTTCTTGCATTTTTCCTATTCCTTTTTGGATTTTTGCTCTAAAAGAAAAGTCATTTTTATTGAAATGGTACAAAAGTGAAAGTAAAAAATGTAAAAGCAAAATATCAGAAAAATTCTAAAACAATTATATGAAAATAATAAAAATCTCCATAATTATTTTTAATCAGTCAAAGGTAATATGAACACATTAATTGATGAAAATAAATGAAAATTTTTGAAGTTTTGACTGAAAACAGCTTGTCGAAATGTTGTTAAAATGTACAGAATTTATCTCCAGTTGAAATTTTTATCATGTCTTATTCAGAGAAATTTTAATCTCTATTAAAAATTTGAAAAATTAATATTCACATTAGTGCCTTTTAAAATTATAAAACCAAAAATTAGAAAATATGAAAAATTCAATGTAAGATTTATTAGAAAATAAATATGCAAGATATAAATCTGAAATTTTTACAGAAGATATCTTAGATCAAAAGTATCTTCAAAAAAATTGAAAAAAATTCCTGACTTCATTTCTATCTTTAAAAAACAGAAAAGATTGAATTGGACAGAACAGATTGTCAGAATTACTAGAATTTTTACACAAAGTATTTTAACCTGAATTTTTTTTGGATAGCAAAAATTATCTATTCGCCTCATACTAAAATTTTGAAAATTCTTTGACACGATTTGGGAGCCCTAATTAATGACCTAAGACCGTGATGTCCAGAAGGTTGAAGTGAAGTTGCCCTTTCTATCTCTTACATGTGGGCCTGGCTAGTCATTGGGTTCCACCGGAAAGGGGGAGTAAACACCTCTCTCTCTCTCTCTTGCCAACTACCAAGTGGCCCTGTCGACCCCACGCGTCAGAGCTTTCTCCTTCCTTCTTCGTTCTTCCTCTCTTCTCCGTCTCTGCCGACTCACTATCGCGGCAAGGAATCGACCAACTTTTTGTTGCCACGGCTCGCCTCGGGCAATGCAGTGTGGCGCCGACCAGCCTCCCCTCTGACACAACACTTCCACGGCAGTCTTTTCCCGCGAACTGCGCTACCACGGCAGAGTCTCGTGCTCCGCCTCACTAGCTGCCGCTTGCTCTCTGCGTTCAAACACTGTCGCAACCCATATTGGCCTATTTAAAGAGCCGCAATGCTTCATTAGGCACCTGCTGTGGGATCAATCGGTGTTCCAGCATCATCTTTTGATAGGTATAGCTTAGGTTCCATGGGGTAGCGGGTAGGATTGCAATCAAACATCCCTGCCTGTTGCAGTACCTTCTTTGCATAACTGGCTTGGTTTAAAATGATGCAATCTTTCTGTTGCTGTACTTCAATACCAAGATAGTATGAAAGTAAGCCTAGATCACTCATTTCAAACTCCTTTTTCATCTGATCTTTGAACATCTCAATTTCACTTAGGCTATTGCCTGTCACTATTAGGTCATCAACATAAACTCCAACTACAAGTAAGTCGATGCACTGTACTCCTCAGGTATCTTGCTTGTTCTTGTGAGCATCTCTGAAAATTCAGTTCCTTGAGTTGCATCAAGCCTTGTATTCCATGCCCGTGGTGCTTGTCGCAGCAGTAGAGTGCCTTGTGTAGCCTGTACACCAAGTGCTCTTTCCTTTGACACAGAAGCCCTCTGGTTGGCTTACAAATACTTCCTCCTTGAGATGTCCATGCAAAATGCAGACTTCACATCAAGATGATGCACTGCCACTTTCCCTTGCGGCTAGTGCAAGCAATAATCTCACATTTCTAACCTTGCTCTTTGGAGCAAATACTTCCTCAAAGTCAATCCTTTTCATTTGCACGTACCCCTTCGCGACCAACCTTGCTTTGTACTTCTGAATTTGGCCATTAGCATTTTTCTTTAGTTTGTAAACCCATTTGAGACCAATGGGCTTTTGTCCTGATGGAAGCTCAGTTAATTCCCAAGTGTTGTTCTTCTCTATTGACTCAACCTCCTGTTCCATGGCTTCTACCCATTTATCTTCCTTTGCTGCTTCATGAAAGGTACTCGGCTCTTCCATTGCAGTCAAGAATAATTCTTCTGCAGGAACTTCAATCTCCTCAGTTTCCCCATATATTTCGGCCAGTGATCTGAACTTTGGTTGAGCTTCCTCATCAGTATCAGAATTTGGCGATTGCCAGACAAGTGGACTGGGTGGTGCATTTGGTGTCACTTCGGAGACTTGTCCTGGTGCTCCAGGAGTAGTTGGTGATGAAGATGACTGCTGCCAATTCTCTGCTGTTGGTGGTGTTTGTATGAAATGATCTTCAGAATCTAGATGTGTAGATTCTTGCTGCTCCTGCACTGACTGATCTTCAGAAGTAGAGTATGTCGGTTCTGCCACAGTGAATTCTGCAACCTCTGAGTCACTGCTAGCTTCCAATCTATCCCACTTCCAGCCTCGATTTTCTTCAAACACCACATCCCTGCTGACATGAAGTTTGTTGAGAATTGGATCAAACAAACGATGTGCCTTACTTCCAGGCTCCACCCCAAGGTACACAAGAGGTTTGCTTCTGTCATCTAATTTCTTTAGATGAACTGCAGGCACTCTTATGTGCGCCACACAACCAAACACTCTTAGATGCTCAAGACTTGGTTTTCTCCCAGTCCAGACTTCATAAGGTGTAGCATCCTTCAGTGTTTTGGTTGGCAAACGATTTAGCAAATAAACTGCATGCCGAACAGCCTCTCCCCACAATCTTCCGGGTACACATAATGCCTTCAGTAAGCTTCTTGTCATGGCTAGCACAGTACGATTCCGGCGTTCCACCACGCCATTTTGCTGCGGCGAGTAAGGAGCTGTGAGATGGCGCTGCACTCCGCTTTCTTCGCACATCTCAGCAAATTGCCGTGAGAGGAACTCCCCTCCACGGTCTGTACGCAGCATCTTAATTCTCTGAGTCTTCTCATTTTCTACAGTGGCCTTGAATTTTTTTGAAAGCACACAATGCTTCATCCTTAGACTTAATCATATACACCCACATCATTCTACTGAAATCATCAACCAACAATAGAAAATACTTGTTACCGGCTAGTGTGTGAGGTGTAATGGGACCACAAAGATCTGCATGCACCAAACTGAGTGGCTCATCAGCTCGATATAAGGACAGAGATGGAAACGGCAATCTGCTTTGCTTGGCTACCAGGCAAGCTTCACACAATTGCGTGGGGTGCTCGATTCTTGGCACGCCTCGCACCATCTGTCTGTCCACCATGTGTTTTAGTGCCCCGAAGTTGAGATGCCCCAGCCTTGCATGCCAGAGCCACCCCATCTCTTCGATGCTATGTAAGAGAGACACTGGTGAGCCAATCTTCAACATGATCTTGTAAAGACGATTAGTTGAGCGATTGATCTTCATCAAGCGTCCGCCGTTCAAATAACCATAGGTAGCTGCCATCAATAACAATTCTGCTACCTTCCTCTGCTAACTGTCCAATACTCAGTATATTATTGCGAAGGTTCGAAATAAAATATACCTCAGTCAGTAGTCGATGGTCTCCATTCTTGCATTCAAACAAGATTGATCCTTTACCCTTTATCTGCATTGTTGATCCATCACCAAATCTCACTTGCCCAACGATCCCTTCATCAAGTTCTGTGAAGAAAGATCTCTCCCCGGTCATGTGGTTGCTTGCTCCGTTATCCAAACACCACAGTCCTGAAGTCAACTGCTTCTTATGTGTACCAAGATCATCTTCTGCCTCCATCAATTCAGGTATAATATTGCCTTCATTTAGCAGCACAGTCTCTCGTGGCTCCTCCTTGCACAGAGCCATCATCAAAGCCGGCTGATCTTCTTGACCAAGGGTCAAGTTCGCCTCCTCATCTCGACGCTTGCTACGACATTCAGAAGCGTAGTGCCCCAGCTTGTCACAATTAAAGCACTTAATATGACTCTTGTCTCTACCAGTGCTAGCGCCGTCTTGACGGGAATTTATCTCTTGACGCTGTGACATGGAGTTACTGTGTCCTCCTCTACCTCGGCCCCGCCAGCGACCACGCCCTCTGCTCTAGGCATGTCCTTCTAGGTTGCCGGTACCGGACCTGTTTTTGCTTGATGACGAGTCCCATCGCCACTTTTCTCGTCGAGCTTGCCACTCGGCATGGGTGAGCAAGAGCCGCCATCGATCGCTGTTGACATTGGGCCTTCGGGCGTATCGCTCTCGTATGCCTTCAAGCGTCCAATTGCTTCTTCATACGGCATCGTCTCCAGATTGGAATATTGTTCGATCGAGGCGACAAGCTGGAAAAATTTGTCAGGTACCGAGTCGAGAAGCTTCCTTACCAATGCTGGATCCTCCAAGGTTTCTCCCAAAGCACTGTATTTGCTTGCCATGCCGCTCAGCTTGCCAGCAAATTCATCCACAGTCTCACCTTCTTTCATCCGAAGAGCTTCAAACTCGCTCTTCAATGTCTGTAGTCGTGCCTTCTTCACCCGATCGGCACCGAGGTACCAAGTTTTGAGTGCATCCCAAAGCTCCTTAGCGATTACGCTTGGCAACTGCAGAGTACATCTTGGTATGGCACGATAGATGAATGCACGGGCTGCCTTGTTCTTCTATACATCTCGGCCACTCGGCCGCGGTTCGACCGCTTCCCGGACATACGAGCATCCATGATCGCCTCCATCTTGATCGCCCACGTTGTGTAGTTGGGCGGAAGTCGACGCCGGACAACTGGGCGGCCGCGCGCGCTCTCCTTCGCCGCTGGGAGTTGAGCGCCATGGGCATGAACCGCTCACGATACCAAGTGTTGGGAGCGGCCTTGACAGAGCCCTCTGCTCCTACCTTGTATCGAACAAAGGAACACGAGTAACCTCTGCGGAGTTGAATGAAACGAAATTTCTGAAGCAGAAACACAAGTAAGTTTGGCGGCACCAAAATTCCTTGTGTTTCCTGCTTCGTAAATTTCGTTTTCATTCTGAACTCCAGAGAGGTTACTCTGGTGTTCCTTTGTTCGATACAAGGTAGGGAGCAGAGGGCCTGTTGTCAAGGCTGCTCCCAACACCTACGACTACCACCACACCCTCTCTGCTCACCTCACTTCCCAGCGCCACCTAAAACGCCGTCGTTTCCCCGCCATTGCCAGAAACTCGCCAGAACGGGAAAGAATCGGGTTGAGCCAATTCGGTAAGTTGCTTACCAATTCATTGAGCTCGGAGCACCTTTCTGTATCGCTAATCTCGATGCACGCTTCATTTTCAACCCAGATCACCCAGAACGCCACCCCCTCAAACCTCTTCTTCTCCGAGTCCGGCGTGCGGTGGCAGTGTGTTGCGGCTGAGCTCCGACGCCATTAACCGGTAAAACGGAACTCCTCCACCTGCCTCATGCTCGCACCACACTTAGCCTAGCCCGAGAGCCACCCAATCGCCATGACGGCTTGCTGCCAGCGGTTCCGCCGCCCCTCACAGTCGCAAATGGTGTTCCGGCCAACACCGGTTGTGCTTGAGCCCTCCCTTGGGTGCGCATAGACCGCCTCGTGCTAATGTCGTGCTCGGCCCAGCAATTTCCGCGAAGGTTCGTTGCCGGCAGCCGTGAGACCGAACCTCGCCTACTCTGTCTCACTGGCAAGTGGGACCAACTGGTCGGCCGCTCATACACGCGCGCACTCGCTGTCGCTCGGCCCCCACATGTCAGCCACTAAAAGACACACACACATTCTTAAGTCCCTGGCCTCGGGCCCCGGGTGTCAATGACTGCAGGCCGGATTCAAACGTGTGCGTGCCAAAATGCAGAAAGGCACTTTCAATAAGTGAAAACGGATTTTCCGATTTTGGTTCATTTTGTAAACCGACTGAAATTCAAATTAGCATAAATTTTAAAATATAGCTCCAAATTAAATGAATTTTTTTTTAAAAAATTCATATAAAATCATTTAGTTTCTAAATATGCAAAAACATATTAAAAATGAGCAACGTGTAAAATTTAAATTCAAATTTCAAGAGAAGGTTCAAAATATGCTATACACATTTTTTGCTAGAATTCTTAGGTCATAAGAAACTCAGATATGGAAAAATATTTAAGTTTCAACTTAGTTTTATATCTTTTCTATCTTAGGTTAGTTTCAAAATATTAGAAGTTCATATGTGTATAACTTGTGCAAATAGGATTCAAATCACATGTAATCAGTTCCTATGTGTTTTTAAGACAGTAAATTACCATGATATTAAAAAATACTTAGGGTGAACAACTGTATATTCATGACATACCATCTGATAGCTAAATGACTTATTATTAATCCAAATAATGTTAGCCTCTTGAATTCGAAATTATACATATAAGTATACATAATTTTAGCCTCTTGAATTCGTAAAATAAGGAAAAGTAATTTATAGAAAACAAGAAACTTTATCATCGCTTAACCTTAAACTGCTAGTAATATATAAAAATAAAGATAGACTAAAATACGGTACATAAAATCATAAAATCCTAACCATAAAACCACACCTGTTTTCTATAGCAAGTCATTATTTGGTTTTCTATCTGTATTCTTTTTGCCTTTATTGAAGTTTATTATTTGCTGTGTTACCATCGAACGACGTGTAGAACACGATGTACCAGATTCAATCGTCGACGACTGTGATTTTGACTTCGACGACAATAAGCAAGGCAAGCACCCCCTTTGACCATGTAGATCCTAGCTTTTCAAAAAATGTTTTGTCAAATCTTTTATGCATGCGCTATGTTTAATAAACATTGCTATATTGTGGGTACTAGTAGATATAACATTTATTGATGGTTTTCCTTAATCCTAACCATAGGTCGAAGGTGCGTGAAAAGAGCGGCAAAAAGAAAAGGTAATGACTTGTGGGTAAATTTGTACACCTCTGCAGAGTGTAAATCTTTTCGAAAATGCGCGCCCGCGATCAAGGGCATTTGGTAAAGTCATCACATAGTTAGATGTTTTATTTTCATAAAAGTCTGATTTATGCCATGTGTTGGTAGGAAATAGTTCATTGTGTTGATCATGTCATGGAGGTCCGTAAATAGCTTTATTTATGCTTACATATTTGTTAATTTATTTACCCGTCAAATTGCTTTTACAGAAATTCCGTTTGCAATCTATTATTTAGTATTTATAATTCAAATTGGCTTTATGCAAAATAATTGTAGTAGTATTTCTCTATATTCAAGACTGCATATATTTTAGGATTTGCAAAAGTCTTGCGAGTACGTAAAGTACTTAACCTGCTATTGTTGTTGTTTTTAAGTGAAGAATCAGATGACCCCGACGAAACTTACTTTGACTCAAGAAACGGGGATTTTAACGATGAGCTTTTCTAAATTTTACCTTTTTCAGTTGCCTGTGTTAATAATGAGTTAAAGGCAAACTACAAGATATAGCTATTTCCACTGCAGGGTTTATTTTGGTTTGTAAGAATTATGTAAGAATTGCTTCCGCTATCGTATGTAATTATTTGTGTATGGATGTGTTATCAATTTGTAAATATGCGTACAAGCCACTGACCATGGGACTAGTATTGTATGCACATGGAACCCATTATTAATATTTAATATGAAAAATGTAGGCCTCACACACAACCAACATGTGATGCATGACGTAGAAGCCACACGAGTTGTCGCTCCCCTCTTGATTGTAACATCCCGGAAATTTCAAAAGTGGGTAAAAAAAGAATTTAAAATTTTAAAGTAGAATCAATTAAATTTTTTAATTGAAATCAAGATTTTAAATTAAATATCATCCTTTTTCCTCTTTATCTTGAATTTTGATCCTAGGAAAAAAAAACAAGTTGCTATAATAAAACTTTTTATTCTAAAATGAACAAGATAGGAAAAAAATGAGTTGAAATGTAATCTTATTTTGAATTCCCATCTTTTCTGAAATTTTCTCGATTTCTTGGCTTTTCTTGGATTTTAGCCTTTAAAGAAAAATCACTTAATGGAATTAGAGAAAAATCACTTAATGGAATTAGTAAAAAGATAAAAGTGAAAAGGTGAAAAGATAAAAGTAAATGCCAGTAAAATATCTAAAAAATAATATTAAAATTTTGAAGTCTCCAACAAGCCTTTTCAACTGTCAAAAGGTTTTTAATGTATTAGGTAATGAATTGACCTGTGAAATTACTCAATTTGAGTGCAAAACAGTGGAGTTTCAGAATTTTATAAAACTTTTCAAAACTTATCTCTGGCTACATATTTTATCATGTATTCTTCATAATAATATTAACCACTGGTGAAAATATAAAAAATTAATGAGTAACTTTATTGCCTTTAAAAATTCAAAAATAGAAATCATGAAAATCTGAAATCTGCAATGTCAGAATTAATAGAAAATAAATATAAAATATTTTGATCTGAGAATATTACATACGAAATATTACCTCATATCAAACTCTCTCAAAAAGTTTCAAAATTTCCTGAATCCATTCTCATCTTCAAATAAAATAAAAACAGAAAATAGCAGAATGTTCAGTTAGCCTTGTCGGAATTTCTATAATTTTTCTATAAAATATTTTAATCTTAAAGTTTTAAAGTACGGTACTATCTGCGTATGACTCAAAAAAATGTTGGAAAATTTTATGACTTGACTGATAGCTCATTCAATGTGCTTGATCTTATACTGTCCAGAGCTGGCCAAAATCGATTCTTCTTTAGGGCCTGTTTGTTTTAGCTTTTGATTCTGGATTCTGGTCCCAAAAGCAGAATCAGAAACAAATAGTCTGATTCTAGAATCCGATTCTCACAATCCAGTCCACCCATATACACTAGAATCCACAATCCACTTCATATGTGCTTTTGGATTCCAGCTTTTGGAGAATCAGCTTCTCTAAAACCACAATCCAGAATCAGCTTTTAGAGAATCCAAAGCTGAAACAAACAGGCCCTTAGTCACACTGCCAGTGGGCCTTGACATGATCAACCAGCCAAAGCCCAAACCCCTTTCCATCTTCCTTTCCTCCAGTTTTTCTCCTCTGCACCGAAGCCAAGCCAGCCGATGCTTGCCATTTTCTGTCATGGCCAGTGGCGGAGCCAGAATTTGGGTAAGCCTCGGGTCAAAAATAAGCGACTATTACTAATGTCAAAGACTACGGACATTGAGGTATAACAAAAGTACAACATAAATACATAATTAAAAATAAATTTGAATTATATGCTTAACATTTCAACAAAATAGATAAAATATGTCAAAATAATATAGCGGAGTGGATTGGTTCGAAACAATATGCTCGAATCTAGCAATTAATGATAACTACAAATGAAACCAATCATTTACATAGTTAATGACTGATGCATTTAACAAAAAATAAGTATAACCAATTATTACCGTTAACAATTCACAAAGCACAAGTGCATAACCAAAGCTACCATTAACCAATTAAAATTATCAAATGATCAATCATCACCTAGTCTGTCCAGTGTCCATACTCCACAATCTTCAGTTCATTACAATTCACAAAGCATAAGCGGATAACCAAAGCTACCACTAATGGATTAACCAATCAAAATTATCAAATAATCAATCATCACCTAGTTTATCCATACTCCACATTGCACAAAGAAAAAAAAGAAAGGAACAAAATTCATCACCTAGTCTGTCCACTTGCAGACTTGCTGCGCTCTAGTCGGAGGCACCTTGCTCACGGGTTACGACCGGTAGGCGAGGCTGGGGGCGACTGCAGTGGCTAGCGGGCACTGGGTTGGAGTGGACCGAGCGACAACTGTGGGTGCTTGTGGGATCTGCAGGGCGGGATCTGCCTCCAGCCCTCAAAACTTCTAGCCTTCCAGGCAGTGACCAGTGGGCAGGACCGGTGGCGGCGGCCGGCAGGCGGGGCCAAGGGTGGAGACGATGGTTGGTGGGTGGGCGGGAGCAGCGGCCATGGCCCATGGGTACTTGAAGCGGCAGCCGGCGGGTGAGGCCGGGGGCCGGGGCAGGGGTGGTGGCTGTCGGGCGGGCGCGGCGATCGTGGGTATTTGAAGCGATGGAGCGGAAGCGGCGGCGCGATCGCGCGAGGTCGATCTGGCTCGGGCGTGCTCGGGCGATGGCTCGGGCGTCCTCCTGCCTCTAACCGGGTAAGTGTTGGTGCTGGACGCTAAGCTAGACTGGGTCGTGATTTGCCAAGCCTTGGCCCTAATTCTTGCAAGCTATTTGCTCTACTGTTATTTTGGCTAGGCCTCAGGCCAAGGCCCCATCGGCCTAAGGCCCAGCTCCGCCCGGGTCACGGCAAAGCATTAACGTCGATTTCGCTGCCCCTGTCACGCGGCTACCGCAAGCCCAACTTCGCGAGCTCCGTCGCCAGCGCCATGCCCTGCCCCTTGTCACTACCGAATCACATCGATTGACAGCCTTCGACTCACAAAGCTTGTGCGCTTGCGCAACCGAGCCGATCACAACCCAAAAAGGCCTCATTGCCATCCACTTCCCGAAGCCGTAGTTGAGAACACAGCATTGAAATCACCTCCTTGCTATCGCCAAAACAACTCTGCACCTACCTCATCTTCTTCACCATTGAGCTAAGCTCCAAATTGGGGCTGCCACTGCCTTTCTTGTTCAGCGCCAGCTACATTCTCAGCAATGGCCGCACTGCAGGCCAACTCTTCCGTCAAAGCTTCATCTTCCAATTACTTTCGCAGGAAGCAACATCATCCATCCCTAAACACTGATCACTACTCAATTTAGTGTTTCTATGCTGGAAAGCCATCATCTCTGCCCACTTTCTTCACCCCAGCCGGCCGTCGGTGGCAAGCCCACACAGCCACAATACTTCTTCATTAATAAGAAAAATGGGCTCCCTTTCACCCACTGATGCTCGAATCACGCTTTCTTAAACCTAATTTAACTCCATTTGCTGGTTTTCAGTTCGACCGAGCCCCTTGCCGCACGTCGCCGGTGGCAAGCCACCCCCCCCGCCGCTCCGCTGCCACCAATTGGCCCCCGGCCAGACCAGCGCCACCCTCCCCTCACTGGCAGCAAGCCAAGCAAATTCCTCCTCTGCTCCTCTGTCACTGCCTTGCGGGACTGGTAGGTCAGCCACACAGAACAAGAAGGGGTGGCTTAAAACAAAGGAATACACTTTCAAAAATAGAAAACGTATTTTACTGCTTTGCTTCAATCCCAACCTGAGCCCAATTCAAATATTTATATCTTTCGCATTTTAAGTCCAAATCCAGTGAGAAATTTTTTTAAATTCATGTTAATTAATTTATTTTCCAAATATACAAAAAAAATCAATTTTTCACTTCAATTTAAATCAATTGAATTTAAGTTAACAGGAAACCCTAATATGGTATCCTTTCAAAAATGTAAAACCCTAGATTATAAAATCATGAAATTATTTTCATATGCTCCTGAGATCAAAATAAACTCATTGGTGCCAAAATATTTAATTTTTGATCAAATTGTGAATTTTTTGAAAATAAAATTTAGGTCTACCCTAATATAGTTACTATTACAAATATACAAACCATAACTCTTTAAATCATGCAATAAATTTTAAGATTTTCCTGATGTCATGAGTGTTCCATTTATCAGAAAACATTTAGATTTGAATTCACTTTTATATCAAATTTGAATATAGAATGCTTTTCATGCATAGAAAGTCAAATAGTTAAAACTTGGATGAAATGATCTCAAATTCTGGTAAAACCACATATTGCATATTCTTGAGGTCACAAGAATCCCAAATATGTAAAAATATTTAAGTTTTGCCATGGTAAGCATCATATGTTTAATAGTCGAAGTTTCAATACATGAGAAATCCGAATAGTGATAATTTTCGGATATTAACTTCAAATTTGACGAAACCAAATCTTAGGACCTTGAAAAATAATACTATTTATGGTTATAAAAAAAATATATCATGTTTGTGCAAATTTGAATTAAGTCCATATTAGGCCTTAATGTTCACTTATATGAAAACTACCTTAGATAAAAGTGAAATGTCACGGAATCAACTCTAAAACACTCTTAGGTACATCCCCTACTAGTGTCAAAATAATTATTAAATAATCTTATCAGGTGCAGTCACAAACTTAAAACGAAAACTAAACCCTTATCGCGTGAACTTTAGTATCACTTATGCCTTTTCAGCAAAATATAAAATATCTCGTCCAAATTTAATTATTAAGAAGATTAGCCTAGAAATTCTCTTTAAGATAAGGAATACCATATTCTAGAAAAAATAATCTTATTACAACTTGCTTTGCATCTGAATCCTGCTAAGGATATAACCCTAAGTGTTATGATCGCTAGAACTCATAATATCAATAATTGAGCTTAAGAAATCATTAATCAAAATAATTGTATCACCAGAATCATCGTGTAGCCATGATTGTACAGCCAGTTGCTAAAATTTAACATGTACAAACCACTTTTATGCAAATAATTTTTGCCTCTTGAATTCAAAGTTATAAATATGAAGATACATAATTTTAGCCTGTTGAATTCGTAAATAACCTTATGCATGATTATAACTTTAACTTCTTGAATTTGAATAATGAATGTAGCATATTCATGAAAAGGCATCACATAAGCAAAATACTAATGAAACCATTAAGCGAGTGATAACTCTAGAACCCTAAACCACCCCGTTCTTCTTTGGTAAACTTCATTTGGTATTTACATATGATTTCTTTTTTCCCTTATTGATATGTTGTCATTTACTTTTGTCGCGGTTCTTGATTTATAACGCGTAGACGCCGATGTCTCGGAATCAGTCGATGACGATCCCACTTACGACCCTGATTATGTCCCTGACGACGAGCAACAAGGCAAGCACCCTCCTTTGATCATGTTGATCCCATATTTTACAATGTTTATGTTGTTTTGTCAAACTATATGCGTGCATGTATGTTATAAACTTGCTATGTTGTGCCCGTCGGTAGTTATTTCCCAATTGTATGCATTACCTTTACCTTGACGTTTGATTATTTGCTATTGTAACCTAGCTATGGTGTAGACATTACTTAGTATCACTTGGGTAATAATTGCGAAATACCTCATGTACATGCTTAGACATGCTTATTAGAACATCTTTCAAATTTTGGGATACATTTCATCCAAACCTGTGCAATTTCTAAAGGTACGGAGCCGAGTTATGGTTTTTGTGTATTTTGGTAAAAATCCAACCCAAAACTTATGGTTTAGACGAGGGCGATTAATTGTTAAACTTCAGGCGTGAGGAGGGACCTCGCGTGTAGTTAGGGGGAGATTCTCACCTGGGTCAGTTAAGGACCGAACTTGATGCTATCACCTAAGTGATTTGGTGCAACCACATGTATTAGTATGAAATAGCCTTAGCTTAGTAGATTAGCTGGGATTTAGCCTTGCATTTTGGTAGGCCAGAGTAGTAAGGGCACATTGAGGAACGGTGTTGCTCATAGGTGCTCCCATCATCGAGATGTTGGGGCCAAAGAATTCCAATACAACGGAGTATGCCTTGCCATGGGGAGAGGACCCGATGGGCGTACACCATCATTATCATAGTACGTGTTGGTCCGGATGTCTGGACTATGACAAGGGTTTAACATCACTAGAGTTGGTGCAAGGCTAGGCTTTAGCTAGTTGAACGGTTTCGTCACAGTCTAGAAAATCGGGTACGATACATATCGCGAGGCATGGTTAACATGATTGCTAGAATGTGTCATGTGGGTAAAGTGTACACTCTTTGCAGAGATTTAAATATAATTAATTAGCCGTGCTCGCGGTCATGAGCAACTTGAGAAAATATTGTCAAGTATAGTCTTGTTTTTGCGAAAACTTTTGGAAACGGTGTTGGGACGGGTTGGTAAACTTGTGAGTCAAGTGTGGCTGTGTTTACTCGTTGTTCGCAGCCAAGGAGGGCTGTGAAATGATGTATATGAACTTTACTCATTGTTATTTAGCTTCCTATCAAATGCTCTTTACAATTCCGTTATGGTTTGATGAAACATTCACTTGCAAATAAAATCTGCTTTATGCTGAAAATGAGACTTAGTGTAGTGACATGTTATCCTTGTTCTAGCCATGCATTTACTATATTTCCATACACTAAAGTCTTGCGAGTACATATGTGTACTCACCGTTGCTTAATCTAAATAATATAGACGAAGGTGTGGAAGAGTACCCCGACGACTCGTATTTTGTACCGGGGTCCGACGACTATTTTGATGGATGAACTAGGGCTCTTCCTAGTCAGTTGCCTATGGGTTTATGGATGGGCATACCGCTCGCTATCCTACTTTTACTTTATGTTTATTCTCCGCTGCAATTTACTCTTGTGTAATATTTGTCCAGTCGGCCGCATACTTGTAATATTAAGTAGTTGTAATAGCTTTTAGTTTATGTTTATGCTATGCTAACTACTTAGACATGTGTGTATGTGATATGATACATATCGAATGCGGGATATGTGGGTGCTAGGCATTGATCTTGGGAACTAGCACTAGACAAATATCCGGGTACCTGGAATTGCTCTCAACCGTCTAATGCATAAACTCGAGCGGTTGTCATTCCTTGTCTATTGCGACACACCTCCCTCGGTGGGTGATACCAAGGTTCTGAGACAACGGTGAGTAATTTGCATGGATGGGTTGGTTTCAATCCCGGTATGGTTGTTCGGAATGGAATCGAAACTCCATTGGTTGCGTAATTGTGTACGGTGCAACTAGGTGGCTCATATTTGCTTGAGTGATGTTCATTTGGTTAATACTCTTTGTATGGGATTTTTGGGTGATAGTGATCATACACTTAAGTGGAGTATAGGTATCACCTTTGAGTCCAACGCACGAGCGTGGATCGATTCGTATTTTCGGGTGCCCAAATGATAACATTGTGAACAAAGAAAATTTGATTAAGAGACGAAGAATAGATGTGAGAAAAAAATTAATTCTATGCTAGGCACTTGTACCTTAAAGCGCTTCCACTCCAGCCGGTCATCTCGTTTGTCATCGTGTCACCCTCCTTCTGCAACATAATACAACAAACCCCTACATACATTGGAGAGATGGCATTGAGGCAAAAGTACGAATATAGTTAAACAGAAAGTGTTAGGTTAGAGGAATGTATTTACTTCTATAAATTAGGCTTGATCGCGTAGGCCATTGGTCTCTTCTCAAGTGAGTTCAAAGTGTATACCTTGTTTTCACTCAAAGCGAGCACGAGTAGAACCCAATGGTTGCTTATTACATGATATGCAGTGGAAGAAAATAAATTCATATATGGTTTAAGTGTGTACAAGTAATCGAAGGGTAAAGTAGTACTTACTCATCATGTTACGGGAATAGAATGAAGTCTTTTTTCGTCTTAGCCTGGAATGCCTGCTTTATGTAGTTGGCAAGGAACTCCGATTGAAGCCTAGCCATGGTCGCGGACACTATCTCGAGGTCGACGAACCCAACTCGGTGTTGACCCGTCACAGCTCGCTGCCTCATTATCCAACAACTTGTGTCAAATGTTAAAAAACATAATACAAAATCTTATAACAGTCATAGGTTCATGCTGTATGGTACGATACTCACAGCGTCCAGGATCGTACAGTAGAAATATCAATGGCTTCCAGACTATAGAAACAGAAGTGATCCTCAAAACAGACTGGGAATGTCTGCCAGGATCCGAATATTCAAATCCGAACCCCCTGTGTATTCTGTGCCAGTCCAGGATCACGCTAGCACACACAGTCATTACAGGGTTAAACATCACAGACTTTCACAGCGATACAATAATAAGTAGTGCAACAATTATATAAACTGAGTTGTACGACCTTATGGTCTCCTTACATTAGATCAGCTACGCAGGGCTTACATTATCAGAGTAATAAAGATAACAACGGAAAACAAAGAGATGTCGTAGAACCCATCAACTTTCCACAGGCAACTGACTGGGCTTGCTCCCTAATTGTCCAGCTCTTCATTGTACTCCTCCTCCCATGCTGGCGTAGACTCCTCCACTGATGTTAGGTTGGTAGGCAAGGGGGTGAGTACTCAAGGCACTCAACAAGTAAAATGCACACAATGCAGCGCTATTACTATATGCAAGGCTTATTCCAAAGAATTGGTTTAATTGGTTCTTTGGCATCAAACAACATTTTTAAACTAATATTTTACTTAGATTAAAAGTAGTGGAACAATTATAATTAGTACTAAGTTCTGCAAATGGTTTTTCTCCATAAAAACTCACCACACAGCCTTAATCAATTCATTTCCAACACTGGAACACAGCCACCCTTTCCACATTTTATTTTTGAAGATCTAACCCTTCATTGTAATCCTCGAGCATTTCTCAATACCGCGAGCATGGCTATTCAAATAGATTTTACACTCTGCAGAGGTTGTACACTTTCCCACAACATACAGTCGCTCACCACACAGGTGATTGCCCACAACAAAGCCTTTCAGGGACCTCTACCTTAACCAATGAACCTCTCTGGTATTGACATTACTATCACACCCTCACATAGAGCTGGAGTATAGTACAGGCCAACACCGTTGGATAGGCACCAAGCCGTAGCACATGTATGCTCCCCCACACAGATACTCCCTGTGTACTGACACCCCGAGGCATCAAAGGAAAGATATCAGAACCCTAATCAACTAGGTCTGTCCCATTCCAGACATGTGGTTGTACGATTAACTCAGATCAAAGACTTGCAAGGTGAAGTCCTTAGCTGACCAAGGCAAGACTTCCTTATCTCAACAGTGGCACACAGCCCAATATGACACACAGACTCACACACTCAACAACCCATAGCCACATAGGCCCACCTTGCACAAAGCCTCTTGCCACTTGCCCCAGTCTAAATCATTTTCCACCCAGTTGATTATTGTGCAACACATGCTAACAATAACTCAACATCGCTACAGAACCACACTAGTCTCCGTACTTCAATATCATCACGTAGCATTATCACATCGTTTTCAAATACATTCCATATTTCATCAATCAACATTAATATGTTTTCGAAAAATTCATTCATGACCCGTGGCAGGGCTAAGCATCTAATCACGGTCTAGCCTTCCCTGTGTTGGCATCATATTAACATCCAACCAAAACAAGCAATCCTAGGGTGACAATGATTTTAGGGCACACAAATAATAATTTCAAGGTGGCAATAACAATATGGGTTGATTAACTACATTACCCAAATTAATTTAAATTCATTTTAAATTAATTTAGCATGCATAATTTCAAAGCAAAATACATTTAAAAACTGGGATCAAAATGGTCAAAACATCACTTGCCTTCAAAGAGTTGCTGGTCGGGTTCCGAAGCTTGATCTTGAGCGATGAACTCTTCCTCGAAACTTTCTGGCAAATTTGCGTCTACACGTAAAAATCATATATGCAATAAATAACCAAAACAGTGGACTAGGTAACCTATAAAATTCAAATAAAATTCACCATTAAAAAGATCACAATTTTACAAATTTTTAGAAACTGGAATCACCTCAATCGGAGTTAAACGCAAAAGTTATAACCATTCAAAGTTTGCAATTATATTTAAAAAGAATAAACCGAATTAATATAATTATTTTTCAAAAGAAACTCGATTTATTGCGTCAGCCGACATGTGGCGTTTCCTGGTGCTGCCACGTCGCCTCGGTCCATGGACTAGGTCCACGGTCCGGCTCTGGTCCAGGGTGGACTCGATCCACAAAATAGTGCACCTGGCCCCACCAGCTGACGTCAGCACTGACGTCACTGCTAACGTCCCCCGTCTTGCCTCGGGATTCGTGCATGACACGTGTCAGCATCTTGGCTGTCCTCAACCAACGGTTGGATTTCAACACGTGGCGAAATCGTGGCCGTCAAAAGATCAACGATCAGATCTCACGCGTTGCACTGAGATGCGTCGGAATCCGCGTGACACGCGTCGGCCATCGAGCGAGGCGTTCGGATCCAACGGTCAACACCCGCGAGAACTCGGCGACGCTTCGCTCCCCACGCCCCCATGCGTCACGCATCCGACAGTGCTCACAAATCCAATGGCCAGCACACGCACCGACTCGGCGACGCCTCGGCTCACACGAAGACACGCGGCAGCCTGCTACTCGCTCAGCGAACCGCGCAATCTCCACCGCTCATTCCAAATGAACGACGCAGATCCACCTGGAAACATCAGATCTAACCTCCATTGTTCAGATCTGATCCTACGGTGCACGATACCCTAGCGGTTTACTATGCAACAGAGCGACGCGGCACTATCTCACGCGTTCATAAACGATCCAACGGCCCAGATCTAATCTCAAGCACAAACACCAGATCTAATCTAAACCGTTCATCTAAACATCTACGGCCATAGTTAACACTAGGATTTAAACAGAAGAGGAAAGACATGGACGAATCGAGATCGTGCGATGCAGATCGAACAGACGGCGAAGCTCGGCGAAGACGACGGCGGCACTAAAGAAGTAGATTGCCGGAGCTAGGGAAGACGAAGGCGTCGGTGGCATTGCGGGGTGTCTCCGGCGACGTGAACTGGCGCATTCGACGCGTCTCGGCGAGGGCGATACTCCGGTGACCTTGGCGACGGCGGAGATGAACCGTTGGCGGCGGAATGAGGCAAAAACAGCGATGGATTGGTGCGGCTACTACGACGAGCTTTTGCGGGAAAACGGCGGTGGCTCGGGAGGCGTGCACTAGGGCTACAGATGCGTTTCGGTGTGCGCAACACGGGGGTGGCAGTGGTGCACTAAATAGGGCCTCCACGTGCGCGCTACAGGCGGCGAAACCGGCGGTAACGGTCGGCGACATCTTCTCCGGTGAAAGCGCGGACAAGCGAGGTGGCTCCATCCCAACCATCCACGCGGACTCGATCGGATGGCCAACAACGCATGGAGAAGCGGCGCACTCACAACCGTGCGATCACGATCGAACGGTGCGTGGCTAGGGTTTTGGTGAGGCGGCTGCACGGCCCGACGACACGATGGTTTGGGCTGCGCAGGGTTTCGGCCCAACACTGTTCATTTCATTTTTAAAACATTTTCGATTTAAAATAAATCAGATAAATAAACAAAGCCGAAATAAATAGCAAAATACCCGGGAAAATTCCAGAAAAATTCTGGAAAATATTTTGAGACATTATGAACTCAAATAAAGTTTTTCCAATAAAACGTTGCATAAACTTTTATATTATTTTAATTGACTTCAAGAATGACCATATTTGAATAAATCCAAATAAATTCCAATAAATTTTCAAAAATTCTCAAAAATCAAAATAACTCCAAAATTTAAAATATGGCAAATTTTAGGGTGTTACAATGTCCCATGCTCTTCGCGGTGGAAATGTCCCCCTCAATACCTCACATTGAAATCGACGTGGCACTTGGCCTCATTCGCCTTGTCAATGTACCATCCATGGAGCAAGCAAGTGCACAAGCCTTGAGCATTCAATTCGTTCCTAGGCACAAGGGACTTTTTATGTACGTAAACCTTGTAATCTCTAGGAGGCTCTGTGGCCTCTGTCAACTTTGTTTTCTCGACAGAAGGAGTCTCTAAGGTTGGGACAAGGGGCTTTTCACGTATTTTAGGGGGCATTGTAGCCTCTACCAACATTTCCTTCTTCACAAAAGGAGTCTCCGAGGTCTCCTATGGTTCTTTGGCTGTCGTGCTAGTCTTTTTGCGCACCAGCTCTACACTCTGCACAGGAGTCAACTTGGACGGGGGACTCATCATGGTGGTGGTTGCAGGAGTAGGTGTAGGTACGATAGGAACCTAGAAAGCACATGCATATGTAACGTGTTGCAGTACTGGAATGATCGATAAGATGTGGAGGATTTTTTACCTTGAGTAGTATGACACCCGTCGTGCGCCACTTGATGAACATCATCTTTGCTTGCCCGAGAGTGGTGATATCTTTGTTTGGGGGAACTCTAGCACTTGAGATAGGAAGTCTTCACGAACATAGACCACCTGCACCCTCATTTAGCCCTTCCCCAAAGGGTTACCATACACCATGTCAGTCTCCTTGCATGGAAATGCAACCCCACGTCTAGCCTTAACGTGAAATCCGTCTTCCGTCACGACGAGCTAGCACTTGGCAGGCCCTTGCAAGGAGTGCGCAACTTGATCTAAAACTTGTTTAGCTTATTCTCATACCTTTAAGTTTGAAACAATTATTACCTTCAGCTAGGGACTGGCCTGATCAATTTTGGAAGCGTAGCTGCTAGGGCGGTGCACAGGCCTTTCTACGAGTGGTGAGGCCATATGACTCTGACTCTAGAATATTGTAACACCCCGTCACCCCACGTGCCCTGAATGTTACACTTTCAAGCGACAACAACACAAAGACATAAAAGAAACAACCATTCAACCGTGTGAGACCCTGTTTTTGCAAACAGGAACCTTCATGTGATTACTGTACTAGTCCCATGATCTGTGGCTAGCACTGACATGTTTACAACATTCATATCACATCCACAAGATATTAAACTGATAAGCATATATTACTGGCAGAAATAATTATACAGAGTTAAATTTTTACAACAGCGGAAAATAGGGAATTTAAAAACTCCAGAAGCCACGTGGTTTGCCCGCTAACCCATAGGCAACTGACTTGGCAAACCAAGGGGAAACCATCGTCAAATATCCCGTGCCCTGCGTGAAAGTAAGAGTCGTCCGGCACTTCGCAGGTTTCGTCCTCTGAGACAGCAGATGCAAGATTGAGTACATTGGTACTCACAAGACTTATAGTGTTTGACAAATGCAATTAAGTAGTTATGCAGGCTAATCAAGGCAAGTTAATGTTTATTTTGCAGTTGCATAAACATTTAAAGATATGACATAATAGATTAAAACATCGCATTTTCAAATAGGCAATTGAAATGTAAAGTGATAAGCAAATATTCAAGTCCTTCAATCCAGTCTACCCGACTGCAAGGATGCCCGGTGTCTGTCCTTTGACTCAAAAGCTAGTTGCAAAACGGTTTCCTTTTCAAACCCATTTTCCAGAAAAATACCAAAACATTCTAACATTGGAATGACTTCACCAAGTGTCCATAACCGTGGACACGGCTAATTGATTAGATCTACACTCTGTAGAGGTGTACACTTTACCCACAAGGAATGATCAACCTCTTTTGCCAAGCCAGTTTACACACTTCCTTTGGTGTGTCGGCAAGGAGATCATACAGAGCTGTTACATTATCTAGACGTGGCTTTGAACTAGCTCGGAACGTTTGACCCTCGCCATGGAAACAGAAACACTCACCCAAGCCGTGGATCCCTTTTCATCACACCCAACACCATATTTCTGTTCATGGCAAGGCGTACACCGTTGCATTGGTATGTAGAAACCCCATATAAGCAAACCAAACCGGAATGCCTGTGCAATCTCCAGCCTTCCTTAGATGCAAAGCCACATCTAAATAACTTAATAGGCTAAGACCCGTCCATACAAGCCCTCGTGGTTGTACGAAATTCTTGGATCTATAGCGTCCCATTGCTCGGTCTTTAATCCGACACGGGCGATTCTCCACCCTACACTACGTGCAACTCCCTTTGCTCTACCGGCTATTGCCAATAAACGCCCGCATCAACCCATAGTTTTAGTTTTGAGTTTTTAGCCAAAGTACTAGCAACATTTTTCCCAAATGAGGATCATACATTCGTTGAAAAGAATGAAAACACGACCAACAGCTTAAGCAGGTATAATATGCTAGCGGTTATACCCAAAATGACATTAAGCAAGTCTAGTTCAAACTAAGGTTTACAAGGTTCACATCTTCATATATATTGAGGCAAACCATAATTTACAGGACTAATTACAGTTCTAACCCAAATTAGCATTTTTAGGGAGAACTATCCGGATACATCGTACATAAGCAAAAACAACATAATGTAGGTAAATTATTAGGATCGTCATGTTCAAGGGGGTGCTTGCCTTGCAACTCGCTGTATAACTCCGGATCTGGATCAGCGACGGCGTCGTCTTCCTCTTCGAGGACGTCGGACTCTACACGACAATCAAGCGGAAATATAGTAAAATCCAAATTCGTAAAGGGCGAAAAGAAGATGACAAGAAGTCAAATAAAGAATAAGCTATGTAAACAGGGTATCTTTTGAGGTTGGATTATAAACTTTTAAGATTTCACAAAGTAAATAATTATGCATTCAAAGCGTTAATACTTTCTATGATGAACAACTTGGGTTTTTCTTATAGATTACTTATTCTTAAATTACGAATTCAAGAGGCTAAAAAAAATTGAGAATTCTAATATTTATAACTTCGAATTATAGATGCTAAAATTATCTAAACTAATAAAATCTAAAACATAAGATAAAGGGGTTGATTGCACTCAATCTTACTAAGCTATGATACTAGGTTTGATCATGGTTTATAACCATTTAATCTATATCCTAACTATTTTATTTTCCTATGCACATATATATGCATATATATGTGTGAGTGCATTTGGCACAATGATTACTGCATAACTTAAAGTTAATTCAAACCAAAACTACTACTTAATCAAATTTAACCATGCTACTGCCATCCTATTATTCATGAATAAAATTTTTGTTTCTTGTATATTCCTTTAATACTATTATACATATTTGAGTTCTTAATGTATTGAAAACAAAACTTAATTAGAAAGAAATTGAAACATACCTGGAAACTAAATATTATTATATATCTAGGTTCCTGGAAACATAAGGATCCTAGAAAAATTAGTTTCATTAACTTCTAAGCTTATTTACAGAAATTTTGTATAAAGCATATCTCTAGCCCTTTTATTCAAATTTGAATTTCAAAATTTCTCAGAGATGGTCATCAAAATATTTTTGCATATTCTTAATCTACTGAATTTTTCATGAATTTAGAAATTTGTTTCACTATTTTTGGCCAGATGGTTCGAAAGTTATTAGCATTTGATTAAATCGGTTTTTCTGAAAATCTTCAAAAATCTGAAATGCGTTTTTGCCATTTGGAAGCGGGCTTTCACCTCGCGCGCGTGGCGCATTTGAATCGGTTCGCCCATCGACACGCGGCGCCCACGGTCACCGCACGCATCGCAGCAAGAATCGCAAGCGGGCCCTTTGTCGGTGATCGCGCGACACTCGCAATCGCAAACACCCACAGAGACTGACAGGGGTGTCCTAGCTGTCAGTGACTCAAAACAGAGCACTCGGTTTAAGGCTCATCGCCGGCGAACTAAGTTCGGCACGGCAGAATGAGTAGCACCACGAGAATCAGTGCTCAAAGGCGCATCTAAGGGTGGTGTCCATTCACCGAGGTGGCGGAGATGGGTCACCCGCGTGGTGCGGCAAAGACCACGGCTGAGCAAGCAACATTTCGCGCCACGCCATCTTTCCACCGGAAAAGGGCTCCTAGAGTATCAGTGGAACCTAGGGATTCTATTTCACCTGCTAGAAGCCGAAGAGATGGGTTCGGTGAGCTCGTCACCGATCGCCTGAGCCGAGGAAGAAGGACAGCTATGGAGGCGGCGCTATGGTTGACGAACCCTGAAAAAACATGAGGGGTTTTGATCCTGGTAAGGCACTGAAGCACTCACATGAAAGAATTTGAAAATGATTTGGAGTACCGTTTGAATTCGAGCCCTATCCGAATTGGAGTTCTTCGGGTGTAGGGGAGGGAAGAAGAAATTGACTGTGGTTTAGTGTTTGGATGTGGAAGAAAGGAGAGGGCAAGTGAAGAGCAGTCTTCAGCGATCGCAGAGGGGGTTTTATAGGCAGCGAAACGCTGCGAGGCTCGCTACAGGGTTTGAAAACTCCGAAGTTTTACGGCTCGGCGCTGTGCCGCGCGGTGAAGTGGTGTGAGCGTCTCACCGGCAAGGAGGCGACGTGGGGCGATCAAAGCATGGTGCGGGAATGCCGAGGTTGGACGTGGCGTCACTCGACGGGGTGGGCAGCTCGAGCTGTCGGGCGCACGGCGCAAGGACTCGGCGTGCGCGAGCTCTGTCTCGGCGGAGCGGAGAAGAAGAGAGGGGAGCAGGGAGGTCGGTGGCTGACAGCTGGGCCCAGGGTCCACCGGTCAGTGAGCGCCGCGGCATTACCGCCTTGCGCCAGGAAACGGGCCCGTACACCATGGGGCCCATCTGTCAGCGAGTGACTCAACTCCCCCGAGATAAACTCGCCACCAGACAGCTCAAGATGGGCATTAAACTGCTATCAAATCATGATAAATTTTTCTGAAACTTTTTGACCATCATCCTATGGAAGTTTTTATCTCCTGGCAAAATTTTTAGACTAAAATACCTGACAAAGAATTAATTAAAATTCTGACACTCTGGACTTGTACATGATTTGTATTTCGGTATTTTATTTATTTAGGGGTGTAAATCACATTAATTATTTTTACACATTTTTATAGGAGTTTATTTTGGCTTATGGATATCTCTGTAAAAATATCAAGTCTAAATCTCAAGTCAATAGTTTATAAAAATTCTGACATGAGGATTTCTAGTTTTTAATTGTTTCTGTTTTTGAATTTGTAGAAGGCTTTTCTGACACGATCAATTCCTGAGATTTTTACCAGATGTAAAAAATGATCTGAGGGTGCTATGGTAATTTTTGTGGCTCCATATAAGTTATGATTATTTTTAATTAATTCTGACATCACTGTTTTAGTCAAAAAGAGATGACTAAGATATTTTATTTATTCCATTTCAGCACCAAGGATTTTTACTATATATTTTTACTGGATTACCAGCATGAATATGGTCAAATGGTAATTTTCTCATTTTTATTTTTACCTCTTTACCTTCTTACCATTTGTCATTTGATAATTCTATTTGTTGGACTTTTCATACAAAGCATAAATCCAAGAAAATCAAATAAAAACCAGTAACACCAAGCAAACCCAGAAATAATTATATTCAAATCCAAAATATTCATTTCCATTTTATTATATATTGTTTTTTCTTTTTGGGTTGTTACAAATCTACCACCCTTACAGAAATCTCGCCCCGAGATTTGGTGGGTCGAAGGTAGAATAGGGTCTAAAAGAAGTCAGGAAATTCTTCCTTAAGTTAATTTCTTGTTCCTATGTTGCTTCTTCTTCCGTATGATTACTCCATTAAACTTTTATCATTTTATGAGTTTTATTCCGAGTACGCCTTTCTGCTTCTTCAAGGATTTTAATTGGGTGCTCACGATAAGTTAAATCAGGCTGGAGTTCAATTTCTTCCAATTGAGTAAGCTCAGCAGGGACGCGAAGACACTTCTTAAGCTGCGATACATGGAAGACATTATGTACACTGGATAATTGGGATGGCAACTCCAACTTGTATGCTTTTTCTCCCATCTTCTCCAGTATACGTATATCGAGGAGCTAACTTGCCTCGAACATGGAATCGACGGATTCCGCGAAGAGGTGAAACCTTAAGATAGACATAGTTATCAATCTCAAAGCTCAAGTCACGTCGACGAGTGTCGGCATAACTTTTCTGGCGAGATTGGGCTTCCCTCAATCGGCTTCGTATTAACTCCACATGTTCTTGGGCTTCATTTATTAAATCTGGACCAAAGAACTGTCTTTCTCCCACTTTGGACCAGAAAAGTGGAGTTCGACATTTCCTTCCATAAAGGGCTTCAAACGGCGACATTTGCAGACTAGCTTGAAAACCATTATTGTACGAGAACTCCGCAAATGCTAAGCATTTCTCCCAATTAGTGCTATAGGTTAGCACACAAGCCCTCAACATATCCTCCAGAATTTGATTCGTCCTTTCAGTCTGACCATCGCTCTGAGGATGGTAAGCAGTACTGAAATTTAATTTAGTTCCCAAGAGACTATGCAATTTTCCCAAAAACGGGATGTGAATTGCGATCTCCGATCTGAGACAATTGTTTTTGGGACCCCGTGCAAACGCACGATGTTGCTAATGTAAAGTTCTGCCAACTTGTCTCCAGAATAGGTGGTCCTAACAGGGATGAAATGGGCTACTTTGGTTAGTCGATCAACAACAACCCAAATAGAGTCATTCCCTTTTTGAGTTCGGGGAAGGCCAGTAATGAAGTCCATACCAACATCATCCCATTTCCATTCCGGAATTTGCAATGGTCGGAGAAGCCCAGCTGGACATTGATGTTCAGCTTTGACCCGCTGGCATACATCGCATTTTGCGATATATTCAGCGATATCCTTCTTCATACCAGGCCACCAATATTCTCTCTTAAGGTCTTGATACATTTTGGTACTACCAGGATGAATAGATAATGGTGACTCATGGGCTTTAGATAGAATCAATTTCTTGATATCAGAATCATTGGGCACATAAATACGAGTTCCCTTCATGATTATCCCATCCGGACTTTCGGTGAACTCAGAATTTATGCTTCCAATTGAATGATTGTGGATCTCTATAATGGCTTCATCCTTGAGTTGTGCAACTTTAATCTGACTTTTGAGAGTTGGCTGCAACTGGAGGGCAGCCACATAACCATTTTCCACTAAATTCAAATTGAGCTTCTAGAAGTCATTGATCAGGTCAGATTGACTGGGATCCAACATGCAATATAGCTTCCGACTAAGAGCGTCAGCTACGACATTGGCCTTACCAGAGTGGTAATGAAGACCAAGGTCATAGTCTTTAATCAGCTCTAGCCATCTTCTTTGCCTCAAATTCAATTCTGGTTGTGTGAAAAAGTACTTAAGACTTTTATGATCAGTATAGATTTCTATCCTATTTCCAATAAGATAGTGCCGCCAGGTTTTAAGGGCATGAACAACAGCGGCTAGTTCAATGTAACATCCCAAAAATTTGAGTTTTGGAATGTTTGATTTCAAAATTTAACCAATTGTATTTTACTTGAATTAATTCTAGCTTAATTTGAATTTCTAAATAATGAAAGGATTTAATTTGACTAAACCATTCATCAAACTAAAGAATTTCTGTTTTAGTTGGGTTCCTTGTGCTCCATGGAATTTTTCTGTATTTTTGGGGACTTTTATGAATTTATTTGATATTTATTTGAATTTATTTGGTTTTATTCGGATTTCTGGAATTATATAAAATCGGAAAATGATTTTAATTTCCAAAACGCTGTCGGGCCGAATCCTTTCCAGCCGTCGCACGGCCCACCTTTCTTCCGCCATGCCTCGACCAGTAGAATCCCTCGGCTGCCGCTCGCCTCGGCCCGACTCCGCGGCCGCCTCGCTCTCTTATGCGCTCTCTAAGACGTCGCCGCCTCGACTGACTCCTCGCCCGCCCACCCGCGTCGGCCGTCCGATGCGCGCCACGCGTCTCGGCCAGATCGCTCGCGTCGCTGCGTTTGCGCCGCCGCCAGCTGAACCCTAGCCGCCGCTGTTCTTGGAGTACGAGTCGGACACGGCCTCCGAGACCCCTATTTAAAGTGCCACGCGCCTCCCGAGGATCGCCTCTCCGCGTCGCTTCCTTTGCCCCTTCACCCGTCGTCCGAGCAGCCTCCGTTGCTCCGTGCGACCTCGCCGAAGTCCTCACCGTGCCCGAGACCTTCCGCCGCCTCTTTCTTTGCCGCCGGTGCATTCCCGCCGCCGCCATTGATCTCTTCACCTTGCCCGCGTCGTGCTCTTCCCGACCCGCACCCGCGCACGTCCGATCCGTCGCGTCTTCACCGGGCGCCGCGTCTTCTTCCCCGAGTCCGGTGAGTCGTGCGCTGCGGCTCGCTGTCGGTCCCCGTCGATGCTATTGACCGTCCGATCCACGATGGATGCCCCGGATTTCGCCGCGTCACCGTCGCCCGTGCCTTGGCTCCTCTACCGTCGGATCTCGCGTCACCGTTGGATGCACGCCGCGTGGCTTGCCACGTCAGCGCTGGCGTGGCCGCTTGCGTCAGCCGTCGCGTCAGCCGATCTGCCCGCGTTAGCGATGACGTCAGCCGTGCGCCGAGCGCACGGTGAACCGAGGCCGCGCCGTGGATCGACTCCACCGAGAGCCGGCTGACGTCAGCGTTGCGCAATAAATCCTTTTTCCATATAAAAATAAATCCAGAAATTTTGATTTTCTGATTTTCTGTATTTTCTCTGAATTTAATCTTTCGGAGGCCCGTTCTCGCTCATACGAACTCCGATTGAGGCGATTCAAGTTTCTAAATATTTCTAAAATCAAGATCTATCTTCCAGAGCCATTTATTTTCAGTTTTGAGCTTGTTTGAGTCTCTGTTTTGTATTTATTTGGTTTCGTTGCTTTCTTTTCCGGTAGACGCTAATTCCGAGGGAGCAAACGAAGACTTCGAAGACCAAGATTCAGCACTAGATCAGCAAGGCAAGTCATAACCTTTGATCATATCGATCCTGTGTTTGCAAAGTAATTTGTTTTATACACTTGCATGCTATTTACGTATCAATGTTTATTTAATGGGAGTAGATGTATACCTAGTTGACATTATGCCACCTTAATTAGTTGTATGCCATGTATCCAATGTTAAACCTAGGTTGGGACATTACTGTAACACCCCGGCACCTACAGTGCCCTGAGTGTCACCAAAACAGGAAATAAAACTAGATAAGGAAGATCAACTCTAATTGTACTCCGAAATCCCCTAAAAATTTCGACAGCACCTTCCCTAAAACATGGACATACACTCTGCAGACAAAAGACAATAATCATTCAGATACCATCTACAACATGACATGGAATCAATCAACCATCATGACCAACTAAGCACACAACTAAACATAATATCATCAATCATCAATTAAACTTTACTACAACACGATTACATAATAAATTCAACTAGTTTTCAGAGTGAACTGATTAACCCAACTAATCTTTTAACATGCCATGAGCATGAGTGGAGGTGCAGCTAAGTCCCATCCCGGCAAGTCGCTCTCAGGGTACCTAAAAAAAACATTAAACAAACAAGCATGAGTTCAAGACTCAGCAAAGTGCATCACAAACCAATTTACAAAATTAAATCAATAGTAAGAGCATACTTCTTATCCAAATCCATGAATTTATAAACAATAATATCAACAAGATTTACCTCTTTTCACTTCATTACTTACTTCCTACACGCCTCTTTAAATCTCTTTGGATGAGTCCACGACTGATCCCAACTCTACACATTTCTATTGAACTCAAAATCATCGTTAGGATGCAATGCGACATGCATGCTTATGAATGCTCTTTTCTTTGCATGTACAGATGCTGCCGAGTGCACACCCGTCGGTGTGCACCCTCACGCCCCTTCCATCCCGTGGAAGGTGCCTACTCATCTTGCCTCGCTCCCATTCACTTCGATAAATGGGACCACGAGGTAGGACTTTCGTGTTCACTACGTGAACACAGAGGCCCGCATCGAATGGGTCATCTCTTCCATTATGAATGCACGTATGCAATGAAATGAACAATTCTCAAATTGCAAATAATCATATTCATGAGCATTAACATTTTCTCACATCCATAAATTTAACATTCACAACACAAAAATTATTCTCTTGCAAGGCATATCAAGTGCTTAAGGCAATCGAGTAGCAGTTCATCATGCAATGCACAAACCACCTCGATGATGCACTTGCCTCTTTACCCACGAGGAAGGGAGTGACATGAGGTTGAGGCTACTCCGAGATAACACTTCTGTAATAAACATTTAACTGTATTCATATCAAAACAATGCAATCACGGTTCAAGCGACAAAATAAATAAATATCATCTTTGCTCCTTCCTTAACCCCACTTTTAAACTTTCTCAAAAAGACCTATTAACCTTTCACACCTAATACTGAAACCAAATCTGTTACCACCAGGACGTCAAACACTAAAACAACTATAACTTTTAAATGGATGATCCAAAAATTCAGTTCTTGAGCTCTAATTAACCACAAGAGGATAATCTTCAACTTCTTCTACAGCCAGACATTCAGGAAATGGTTCAATATTTCTCAGAACAGCAAGGAACAGATATTACATGCAACTACACTAGTTCTGGACAGCAGTTACTAAAACAAGCATATCTTTTGATTGGTTTAACCAAAGTGAGTATTCTTGTGCTCTAATTGACCATAAAAGGATAACCTACCATTTCCCCATATCCATTCATTCAGAAGATGTGCCAAAAATTCTCAGATTACAGATGAACAGAGACTGTACATTTTCAACCTAACTCAGGACAGTCTATACTAAAATGGGCATAACTTTTAATTGGCTAAGTTAAAAATTGAGTTCTTAGATTCCAAATGACCACAAGAGGATAGCCTACAATTAACCCCTATCCATTTATTCAGAAACTGAGCCTAAAGTCCTCAACTTGCATTTTTAGTTTCAGTTCAGATTCTGAATTTTTCAGCAGATTGCAGTTTTAGGGTAGCAAGTTCAAAATAGCAAAAATTTTTATTTCTGAGCTCAAATCAAGCAAACAAGGACATTTTCGTGATCTACAGGAAAAGTTCTAACTTTCTCCAGGCAACCAAAGATTCTAATTCGACATGAAAATAGCCCTAAACAGCAGTTCAAAATCTCAGATACCAACATGAACTAAATCAGAGCAGCCCGCACTAAAAAGGTCATAACATGTAATTGGCTGAATGGAATCTTGCGTTCTTGAACTCTACTGAAACCTCAGAACACGATCTACAACTTTGTCTACAGCCAACTTCTCAGGAAATAATTCGTTCTTGCCCAAAACACAGTCGCAACATTGGTCTGTGCACAACTCGAAATCTGAACAGAGTTCCCTCCAACCCTAGATCCATTTTCCCTCCAAAATCCCCAAATCCAAGAACCCTAGAACCATACCCACCTGCTAGGACCTCCTTTAGCACAGCAAGGAATAAAAAAAAAGTTGAATCCACTCACCCCAAAGGGAGAAAGAAAGGTGGAAAACTGCTGCTTGAGCTTGCTGCCCTTGCTGCTGCTGCCCTTGCCGACCAAGAGGGAGGGGAGGTGCCACTAGGAGGAGGAGGACCAGGAGAAGAGGCGCTGGTGGGAGAGCCATGGAAGAGGCGCTGGAAGGAGAGTCGGGGAAGAGGAAAAGAAAAGGAGAGGGAGAAGGAAAGGGGTAGGTGGTGGAAAGAAAGGAGGAAAAAAATCGGGATTCGCACACGCCTGCATTTTTTCCATCTTTTCAGATCACATGTGAGTCCACCAACACCCCGAATCAAGAATTCCGACTTAAGATATTACACTTAATTAGTTAACAAAATGAAAATTTCCCAAATAAACCAAGGACATCAAAATAAATGTTTAATTGCAGAACTGTATTACATTCTCTCCCCTTAATGGAATTCGACCCAATTCAAGAACATCAACTATAACAAAACAAAGTTCACAAGGGCTTGCAACTCAAAGCAACCACGCAAGAATTCAAATGAGTCCAAACGACAAATCAAATTTCCAAGTCCAACTATTAACGAAAGTGAGTGGACTCACCTCAGACCAAGCTTTCTCTTCTCAAGACTATATATTCACTCCAATTTCTACTTAAATTTGCAAGGGACAAAACTCCCTAGCATTTTAGATTCCAACGAACTTCCTGAACAAGGAATCTCACCAGAATTATCTCAATCTTCATCCTCAAATTCACCCACTAAGGATTCGATCAAATTAATTGATATGCCAAATCCCCATATCGAACATAACATACCACTATCGTGAAATACTCTGATGTACTCAGAAAACTTTCCTTGGTACTACATCACATTATACCCTTTTAAGCGATGATCCTTCTCAAAAGGATAGCGTACTAACCTCTAACTCAACTCCAATTTTCATTTCAGCGTAAATCATAAAACTTAAATCTCCTTTCTCACCCTCTTTGCCCCGATTCATCTTATTCATGACAGCTAGAACGATACGAGGCTTTTCATTCTGACACGCCTCTAAACCAAATATCAACTAATCACTCTTACATTCATTTAAATCTTTCGGGTTCCAACCTCAACCCCAAAGAGTCAAATACACATAGTCCCATCTCTTCCAACAAAAGGGCCATACCAACCAAGGCCATCGAAGGAAATAACCACCTTGGCATAAATTTCCCTTCAGTTGTAAACCACGATATAAAATTCTTTTATTCTAACCTCTCCCAAGCATATACCACACCTAGTAACAAATAGTTAAAACAAATGTTCAAACAGAACATTTCACTTCAATTTGACGTTACCTTAACAACCAACGCTACTTCCGAAAGATTTCGAACCGATATCACAAACCTCCATCATACTCCACCAATAAACCACTAATGGTCAACGTCTAGCTCATGTTAGGACCAGAGGTCATTACCAAACCACAAATGGTTCCTTTCCTAAGAGGGTCTCGCCCTCACATTCTTTCACTCAAAAACCAAGTCCAAAAGTATAATCCTTTAATATACTCAACTCTAGACCATAAACACTCATATTCTTAACTCCACCTAGAAAGCAAAAGAATTACAATTCTCTTGAACCAAGTGAACCGCATACATCACCTTGAGCCCAACACACTAAAATTCATCTTGGAGAGAACTCGACAAAACCCAAAGATCTCTCATTTTCTTTTCCCAAGTCAAAACGCAAAGGAAAAAAATTCAATTCTTTACATCACATAAACCACTTTTATCATCTTCAATCAATGTGATAAAATTCACACTAGGAGAAACTCAAAGTAAAAGAGAGACTCCACACAAATCTTCGATGAAGCCCTCATAAAAAACCAAGAACAAATCAGTTCACTTTCACCAAAGCGTAACCTCTCACGCTTAAATAAAATCAACATTTTGGAAGAGGAAACCGATTCTCAAACCGGACATCTAAGCACCCAACCTGCACATTTTTCTTTCAAGAGGATGGGAAACTTATTCCCAATGTAAACCACTTCATCGCCAGAAATCACTTGACCACGTAAACCCATAAAAGAAGATCCAACTCGAATCCCACCATTTCTAGTATTCCAATACTTTAGCCATTAAAGATTTCATATTCACAAAATCCGAAAAGTCCAATGTGTTTGAACAAAAGTTACAAAACCCAATCTTCTTTTAATTTCCTTCTCCTATTCATATAACCACCACCGGTCATATTATCATCAAACCCTAACCAAGTCTATCTCATGACAATCAACAAGGAGAACCACTTCCTTATTTCTTCAACACCAATAACTTACAGTTAATTCAACATAACACATGCGTCATCATTTTCTTTTGATCTACTAACCATGACGAACTATCATTCATACAATGGTTTATTCCAAGCTTAATACATATCTTTTTTCAACATTTATTTCGGCGTACACAACAATTACCTTTCGTACAATCCCCAATTCACATACTCAATATCCCTAGTTCATTCCACCAATAATTAATCCTAACCACACTATACGATCTCCACTAGCCATATTTCATAAATACAGATCCCAGACAGACATTTGTCAAGGACAAGCTCAACCTTTCATACAATCATTCCATATATCCCTATTCTTTGATTACACATCGATTAAGTCATTTTGTTGACCCAAAATACTAATCGACTCATGAGAAACATGGACCAACAACCCTCATGTCTTTACACCATTATACTATGGTACTTTACATCAACACCTTGCTATAATAAATTCACCTACAAAGGATTCTAGACCTTCTCAGTCGGGATCAATACTAGCATTATCAGGACACAATCCGTGCATTTCCAATTAATTTCCAGGACTCGCAACACTTCGCATAAAACACTAATCAACACTCACTTTACATCAATTGCCATCTCAATTAATCTTTCTCTACCACACAATAAATTATGTTGTTTTTTTTAAACAACCTACAAATTCACTTTAATATAATCACCACCCACATCATCTCAAAGTTCTAACTATTAATTATACACTTAACGCCTTGAACATCCTCGTGGGTCACATACCCAACCTTTAAGGAAAACACAGCTCTTAAGAATGAATGAACATCGATAAAGTTTCTTCTTTCGGAAAAAACCCAAACAGAAATTGCAAGAGAGCGCAACTCTCAAATACCCAACTCTGGCATGCAAAAGATCTTCATCAAATCTCAAAGTTACAACTTCCACAAGGAAAGATAAATGCAAGGGGGGAAACCAAACGATCAACCACATCATTTCTGATAAAACCTTAACACCAAGAATCCACAAGACTTAAGTTTTACATCAAGAATTCAATAATTTCTTTTAAACTCGGAGAATAACAACACAAGAATAAATCGATAACTTTCACCGTAAAGCAATCCAACAAAACCGGCGCCAAAGCTGGAATGGCAACCAAAAGAGGCGCCACACTAAACTCTTCTTCTTTGTCCTCAACCAAAGAAGGCAAAACCAAAACCATCGAAAGATCAATCGTGAATACTCATTACCAAACACCTTTCCTTTGTTTCCAACCAGTAAAGACCAAAATAAATCAACCAAACCGATCGACAGAACGGTAGAAGAAATCCTAAAGGATCCACCACCAAACATTCTATTGGACTCCAACCAATGAAGCTAAAAGGAACCAACAAACTCCATCCACTCTCTAAACCTTGTCGCAAAAGACGATGACTCTTACCTACAAGAGGTTCCAAACTTCCGATTTTGGCTTTACCGAGCCACAACCACCACCACGGCCACCATCATGGCCACTCCACAACAGAAGAAGGTGACCGAAACCCTTCGGCAGCACAACTCACTTAATCTCAATAACAAGAACAACTCAATTCATTCCTTTCATAAACATGCAACATACATTATCAAATGTAGCACTCAACATCAAAGCATAAATACAACATTTAAGCGTAAAGCAACGATACCCATACCTTTTCCTACTATGCATCAGAGTGTGTCAAGTTTTAAATTAATTAACCATTCTACTTTAAATTTTAAAGTTGTTGCCCTAAGGCCAAATTTTTAACAAGAGTGGAAACCTATGCCATGTTTCTAATTTCACGCAGCAAAATTTTTAGTTTACTCTAGAGTAATTTCCTAAATTCACATGCCACGGACCTAAAGCCCGCTCGATACTAATCAGAACACCCGGCACCTACAAAGGTTCTCGAGTGTCACCAAAACAGGAAATAAAACTAGATAAGGAAGATCAACTCTAATTGTACTCCGAAATCCCCTATAAATTTCGACAGCACCTTCCCTAAAACTTGGACATACACTCTGCAGACAAAAGACAATAATCATTCAGATACCATCTACAACATGACATTGAATCAATCAACCATCATGACCAACTAAGCACACAACTAAACATAATATCATCAATCATCAATTAAACTTAACTACAACACGATTACATAATAAATTCAACTAGTTTTTGAGTGGTGATTAACCTAACTAATCTTTTAACATGCCATGAGCATGAGTGGAGGTGCACTAAGTCCCATCCGGCAAGTCGCTCTCAGTGTACCTAAAAAAAACATTAAACAAACAAGCATGAGTTCAAGACTCAGCAAAGTGCATCACAAACCAATTTACAAAATTAAATCAATAGTAAGAGCATACTTCTTATCCAAATCCATGAATTTATAAACAATAATATCAACAAGATTTACCTCTTTTCACTTCATTACTTACTTCCTACACGCACCTCTTTAAATCTCTTTGGATGAGTCCACGACTCGATCCCAACTCTACACATTTCTATTGAACTCAAAATCATCGTTAGGATGCAATGCGACATGCATGCTTATGAATGCTCTTTTCTTTGCATGTGCAGATCGCGAGTGCACACCGTCGGTGTGCACCCTCACGCCCCTTCCATCCCGTGGAAGGTGCCTACTTATCGCCTCGCTCCCATTCACTTCGATAAATGGGACCACGAGGTAGGACTTTCGTGTTCACTACGTGTGAACACAGAGGCCCGCATCAGAATGGGTCACCTCTTCCATTATGAATGCACGTATGCAATGAAATGAACAATTCTCAAATTGCAAATAATCATATTCATGAGCATTAACATTTTCTCACATCCATAAATTTAACATTCACAACACAAAAATTATTCTCTTGCAAGGCATATCAAGTGCTTGAGGCAAGCGAGTAGCATTCATCATGCAATGCACAAACCACCACGATGATGCACTTGCCTCTTTACCCAAGAGGAAGGGAGTGACATGAGGTTGAGGCTACTGCCGAGATAACACTTCTGTAATAAACATTTAACCGTATTCATATCAAAACAATGCAATCACGGTTCAAGCGACAAAATAAATAAATATCATCTTTGCTCCTTCCTTAACCCCACTTTTAAACTTTCTCAAAAGACCTATTAACCTTTCACACCTAATACTGAAACCAAATCTGTTACCACCAGGACGGCAAACACTAAAACAACTATAACTTTTAAATGGATGATCCAAAAATTCAGTTCTTGAGCTCTAATTAACCACAAGAGGATAATCTTCAACTTCTTCTACAGCCAGACATTCAGGAAATGTTTCAATATTTCTCAGAACAGCAAGGAACAGATATTACATGCAACTACACTAGTTCTGGACAGCAGTTACTAAAACAAGCATATCTTTTGATTGGTTTAACCAAAGTGAGTATTCTTGTGCTCTAATTGACTATAAAAGGATAACCTACCATTTCCCCATATCCATTCATTCAGAAGATGTGCCAAAAATTCCCAGATTACAGATGAACAGAGACTGTACATTTTAAACCTAACTCAGGACAGTCTATACTAAAATGGGCATAACTTTTAATTGGCTAAGTTATAAATTGAGTTCTTAGATTCCAAATGACCACAAGAGGATAGCCTACAATTAACCCCTATCCATTTATTCAGAAACTGAGCCTAAAGTCCTCAACTTGCATTTTTAGTTTCAGTTCAGATTCTGAATTTTTCAGCAGATTGCTGTTTTAGGGTAGCAACTTCAAAATAGCATAACTTTTGATTTCTGAACCCAAATCAAGCAAACAAGGACATTTTCGTGATCTAAAGGAAAAGTTCTAACTTTCTCCAGGCAACCAAAGATTCTAATTCGACATGAAAATAGCCCTAAACAGCAGATCAAAATCTCAGATACCAACATGAACTAAATCAGAGCAGCCCGCACTAAAAAGGTCATAACTTGTAATTGGCTGAATGGAATCTTGCGTTCTTGAACTCTACTGAAACCTAAGAACACGATCTACAACTTTGTCTACAGCCAACGTCTCAGGAAATAATTCGTTCTTGCCCAAAACACAGTCGCAACATTGGTCTGTGCACAACTCGAAATCTGAACAGAGTTCCCTCCAACCCTAGATCCATTTTCCTCCAAAATCCCCAAATCCAAGAACCCTAGAACCATACCCACCTGCTAGGACCTCCTTTAGCACAGCAAGGAATAAAAAAGTTGAATCCACTCACCCCAAAGGAGAAAGAAAGGGGAAAACTGCTGCTTGAGCTTGCTGCCCTTGCTGCTGCTGCCCTTGCTGACCAAGAGGGAGGGGAGGCGCCACTAGGAGGAGGAGGACCAGGAGAAGAGGCGCTGGTGGGAGAGCCATGGAAGAGGCGCTGGAAGGAGAGCCAGGAAGAGGAAAAGAAAAGGAGAGGGGAGAAGGAAAGGGGTAGGTGGTGGGAAAGAAAGGAGGAAAAAAATCGGGATTCGCACACGCCTGCATTTTTTCCATCTTTTCAGATCACAGGTGAGTCCACCAACACCCCGAATCAAGAATTCCGACTTAAGATATTACACTTAATTAGTTAACAAAATGAAAATTTCCCAAATAAACCAAGGACATCAAAATAAATGTTTAATTGCAGAACTGGTATTACAATTACTAGTTGGACATAATCATTATACCAACATTGGGTTAGCGTAGCTATGCTTAGACATGCCTAGATATACGTTGGAATTCATATCACATGTTGAATAATGTTAATCTTGACTTAATGAGATATTGAATCGTGGCCGGTAGCCACTGTTGTAAAATTTGTTGTACCATTTCGGGGTTTGCCATTGGTCTTGGTTGAACGAATTGTTTTCCCTCGGGCAAGTGATCGTGAAGTAAAGGGGGTGCTTTCTAGCACATTGGGATGTGGATGTCTTGCCTGAGACAGCTTAAGGACTTAATCTTGTGCGCCATTGAACTGGGCCTAACCGTACTACCAAAAGTCTGGTATGGGACAGACCTAGCTGATTAATTTGCAATGTCTAGCCTTGAGTACTGCCAGTTGGTGGTGTGGGTTCCGGGATGGACGGGTAGATTCGCAAGACGCAAGAGGGGGACCTAAGGGGCGAAACCTTAGTGGGCAGTACCGAGTTTAGACAGTGCATTGTAAAGGCTTTGTCATGACATCTCTGCGACACACCAAAGGAAGTGTGTTAAGATCGATTGCACAAAGAGGTGGTCATGTCTTGTGGGTAAAGTTGTACAACCTCTGCAGAGTGTACAACTATTCGAATAGCCGCGTCCGCGGTCATGGACAAAGCCCGGGAATTTCACACGGGGTATAGAGTGTTTCATAAAATGTGGAATGTGGAATTGTTGGGATGTGAACGGGGAGTTCACTGTTGTTTTGTTGTCTATCATTGATCTATCAGTTATTTATTTATGTTTTCATAAATATGCTTTCAATCTATTTATTGTATTTCAATTCAAGTTGTTGCTTTCTGCAAATGAACTATATAGCCATCCTTGTCAAGCCGTGCATGAATATATTGCATCAATTCCCTACGGCTTGCTGAGTACTTTTGTACTCACGGCTTTATGGCCTTGTTGATCAGTTGCTGAAGGAGATAATGAATTTCATGAGGAGGAATTCTATGAAGACTACATGGATTAGGAAGGCGTTCCCCAGACGATTGCCTGTGGCATGTCGAATGGCTCAAGTTATCTTTTCCGCTGCAATAATTATTTGTTTCTTAAGCCCTTAAGGCATAATGGTGTAAACATTGACCATAAGGTCGTTTGCTTTATTTAATAATAATTTGCTTCTTCTTAGTTAATTCGTTGTATGGAATGGTATTTCATCAATGTTTCCACTGTGTGCACTAGCGTGATCCTAGACTAGTGCAGTATACACAGAGGGTATTGGATTTGCAAATCCGGGTCCCGACATTCAAGGTCATGAGTAGGATGATTCTGCTCATGAGGGCAAAGTTGTCGAGAGGCATAAGCGACAACCCTGCCTTCTTGCATCAACACACAACCCAACCCTTGAAGCGATGAATCACAATATACTTCAAAATTCTTGCGAATATCTGGCAATATAAGCACTGGTGCAGAAGTTAACTTTTCTTTTAGTTTTTGGAAACTCTGTTCACAATCAGAAGTCCATTCAAATTTCCTTTCTTTCTTTAAAAGTTGTGTAAGTGGCCTGGCAACTTTACAGAAGTTTTCAATAAACCGGCGATAATAACCGGCAAAGCCTAGAAAACTTCGAATCTTTGGAACTGACTGTGGCCTTTCCCAAGCTAACACTGCTTGCACTTTACTTGAGTCAACAGCAACTCCTCCTCCAGACAAAACATGCCCGAGGAATGCCACTTCCTTCAACCAAAACTCGCATTTCTCGAACTTGGCATATAACTCATTTTCTCGAAGTTTGCTGAGAACCATACGCAAATGCTGCTTATGTTCTTCTTCATTTTTGGAATAAACCAGGATATCATCAATAAAGACCACTACAAACTTGTCCAAATACTCCATGAAAACTTTATTCATTAAATTCATAAAGCTTGCCGGAGCATTAGTAAGCCCGAAGAACATTACGGTATATTCATATAAACCGTAACGTGTGGTAAAAGCAGTCTTTGGGATATCTGACGGCCTGACCTTCAACTGAAAATATCCCAGCTTCAAGTCTATCTTGGAAAAGACTTGTGCCCCATTCAGCTGATCAAATAGATCATCAATCCGGGGAAGCAGATATTTATTTTCGATGGTTACTTCATTTAAAGCACGGTAGTCTACGCACATGCGCAGGCTATTATCCTTTTTCTTGACAAAAAGAACAGGGCTCCCCTAGGGTGATGTACTGGGACGAATGAATCCTTTATACAGTTGTTCCTTAAGTTGTTTCTTCAATTCCACTAACTCATTTGGGGGCATCCTATACGGACGTTTTGATATCGGTGCGATTCCCGGCACCAAATCAATAATAAACTCCATATCTCGATCCGGAGGTACTCCTGGCAATTCAGCAGGAAAAATCTCTGGAAACTCATTAACAATTGGCACATTTTCTAATTCAACAGTGGATGCTAAACACCAGACTGACTGAGATGCCAACTCATTGGTACTTGAGGCAAATGCCATAGGTGTTCCATCTTGATTCACCAGAGATATAGATCGATCGTCACAGTTTATGCAACCTTTATGTTTGGCCAACCAATCCATGCCTAAGATCACATCTAGCCCAGATGTCTCTATTAAGATGACATCAACATAAAATATAACTCCATTGATTTCTATGCTAACTCCAGAACAGAAACTAGCAGTCCTAATGGTGGCCCCAGGCGATTGCACAATCATGTGCGTAGGTAACAGAGAAACCTCTAACTTGTTTTGTTCAGAAAACTTCTTGGATATAAAGGAATGGGAAGCTCCTGAATCAAATAAAACCAACGTAGGAACAGATTGCACAAGGAACATACCAAGAACAACATCTGATGCTTCTTGCGCCTCTTCAGTTGTCATATGATCAAGGCGCCCAATATTTCCGCCTTGCGCGGGTGGTGGAGTCGATCCTTGAGTCTGCCCCCTTGCGGCCTCCTGAGTTCGGCCTTGAGCTTGTGGACGGGGTTGTCCAATCTTCTTCTTGGGACAGGAACTGGCATAATGTCCACGCTCATTGCAATATAAACACGTGACATTAGGCGCCTGCTTCTGGACAACAGCAGCCGTCCTAGGCTGTTGCACTTGGCGAACAGACTGATGCGGCTGTCGCTGTATAAAGCGAGGAGCCTGACCCTGAGATCTCTGAGTCTGGGAAGTTGGTCGCTGGGCTCTTGGTGCTGGTGGTGGTGGTGGTCGACGAAAGTTGGTCGACTGCCACCCTTGTGTCCTAGATGACCCAGCACGCGCAAGCCACTTGTGCTTGCGACTCTCCATCACACTGCGACTGCCGTGTTCCACCCTTACGGCTTTGTCCACTAGAGTCTGGAAGTCGTCAATATCTTGGGCTATTAAAGCCCACTTGATCTCCTCATTCAGGTTCTTGAACTCCGGCCAAAGCACTTCTCGCCCTTCTGGCAAGACCGCTTGATAATTCTCCCACCAAACAGCTGCAGTCCCTTGGGGCTGGTAAGAGGCGTAAAGGACCTTCTCCCGATCATCACATTGAGCAATACTCAGTTTGCTTTCCATAGCGCGCAGCCAATCATCCGCATCAAGGGGCTCGACTGAAGCGGAGAAGACCGGTGGCTGAGTCCTCAAGAACTCACTCAGCCTAGACACTTGTGGCGGTCCACCATTTCCTCCACGAGCAACACCATGAGTTGCGGTGTTTTGAGCTATTTGCTGCAGCAACAGAGTATTTGCCTGCCTTCCCTGCTCAATAAGGGCCAATACTTGAGCCATAGTGGGCGGTGGAGGCCACTGCTCATCAGGAACATTATCCCCAACATGAGATGGAATAGGGGCATCTTGACGAGCCGCTCGAGATGTCGAAGCTCTCGTCGCCGGATGCTGTGGATTTGGCCGTGCTGGCGTCGAGATGCTTGCCCGAGGGTCGCGAACATTCTGAGTTGTATCAGTTTCCAGGATCTGACTGAGTGACCTGGTTGGCCTCATCCTACAATCACTACTACTTTAGCATGCGACAAAGACTAGGGTAAGACTTCAAATTTTACTCATCACATAATCGCTCTACATGTCTGGTTTCTATCATCACATTTAACGATATTTTATTTATTTATCATTTTTTTAACTGTATAGGATTATCTCATCGAAAATCTTCACTCCACAGTTACAATTTGCGAGTGAAAATCCATTGTTATTATTCACGCAAAAGAGATACAACTCGAAAACTTTCAATACCAAAAGTATTTCACACAAACATTTAAGATACATACACATACCAACTATCTTACAGATTTATTACTACAACACAAGATTACTAGGGGAAAACCTATCCACTAATAATCCCCGGATGCGGCGATGGCGATCCAACATCACAACTACTCCCCGAACTAGAGGGCTCGGGAAGCGGCTCCTGAATTCCCGCCGGGCGAAACTGGCGTAGATATTCCTGTCTGTTCCCAGTTCTGCGCCTCCTAGGTTCTAACTCGGCCTCTTGGCCACCTACACGCGCTTCATACGAGCGCACATACGCACTCATATCCACACGATGTACTTGACAAATCTTTCTCATCAGTTTATGACTTGTCTCCTGAATAGCTTGGACTCTGTTTGAACTATGATGCTTAACTTGATGGTGCATGCGACGCTCTCTTTTCATATTAATGGCGTGCGCATACACTTTAAACCCATCAACCGTCTGCCTAATAGTAAGCATAGGGCGATGTTTTTCTTGCCCATAACTTTCCGATAATTCCCTAACTATAGCCGTCCAACTGGAGGGATTTGTCATCTGAAATTTTAAAGCAAAATGAATTAGCATTAATATAATGCCAGTAGCAATATAGGATTAGCAACTGTACCACTTCTTGTATAGACCGGAATCATCTCACAATTTTATACCTTTAGCCCTTATAGCTTACATGAACTAAGTTATTTCTATGTTAATCTTTATCATAGAGTTCACAACATAAAATTAACTAATACCACATTAATTCACAGCAAAAGACTCCACTTTATTTATTCCATACTACTCATATTTACAACAGTTGTTACATCCCTTCCACGCACTCCTATCTACTCTACCTCATCTAAGGTCCTAGCGGTGTAGGCTCTACGCCTATATACCCGAGGGACTTCGGGTTGAAACTCACAAGTACTACGGGGGTTTATGCCCTTATCGTTTATAAGACGCGGGCGACTGCCTATACAAGACATTCTGGCCCCTCTTGGCACACCAGGTGTAGGCACATAAGAGGCAGGTGGAGAACGCCGCGTGGATGGGATTTGAGAAGTCCCCTCACTTAGCACCGTGCGTGGTATAGTGCCTCTTGCTACGCACATGGCCAAAGTACTAGCAACATTTTTCCCAAATGAGGATCATACATTCGTTGAAAAGAATGAAAACACGACCAACAACTTAAGCAGGTATAATATGCTAGCGGTTATACCCAAAATGACATTAAGCAAGTCTAGTTCAAACTAAGGTTTACAAGGTTCACATGTTCATACAGATTGAGGCAAACCATAATTTACAGGACTAATTACAGTTCTAACCCAAATTTGCATTATTAGGGAGAACTATCCGGATGCATCGTACATAAGCAAAAACAACATAATGTAGGTAAATTATTAGGCTCGACATGTTCAAGGGGGTGCTTGCCTTGCAACTCGCTGTCTAACTCCGGATCTGGATCAGCGACGGTGTCGTCTTCCTCTTCGAGGACGTCGAACTCTACACGACAATCAAACGGAAATATAGTAAAAATCCAAATTCAGAAAGGGCGAAAAGAAGACAGACAGTAAGTCAAATAAAGAATAACTGCATAAACAGGGGTATCTTTTGAGGGTTGGATTATAAACTTTTAAGATTTCACAAAGTAAATAATTATGCATTCAAAGCGTTAATACTTTCTATGATGAACAACATGGGTTTTTTCTTATAGATTACTTATTCTTAAATTACGAATTCAAGAGGCTAAAAAAAATTGTGAATTCTAATATTTATAACTTCGAATTATAGATGCTAAAATTATCTAAACTAATAAAATCTAAAACATAAGATAAAGGGGTGGATTGTACTCAATCTTATTAAGCTATGATACTAAACTTGCTCATGGTTTATAACCATTTAATCTATATCCTAAGTATTTTATTTTCCTATGCACATATATATGCATATATATGTGTGAGTGCATTTGGCACAATGATTACTGAATAACCTAAAGTTAATTTAAACCAAAACTACTACTTAATCAAATTTAACCATGCTACTGCCATACTATTATTCATGAATAAAATTTTTGTTTCTTTTATATTCCTTTAATACTATTATACATATTTGAGTTCTTAATGTATTGAAAACAAAACTAAATTAGAAAGAAATTCAAACATACCTGGAAACTAAATATTCTTATATATCTAGATTCCTGGAAACATAAGGATCCTAGAAAAATTAGTTTCATTAACTTCTAAGCTTATTTACAGAAATTTTGTATAAAGCATATCTCTAGCCCTTTTATTCAAATTTGAATTTCAAAATTTCCCAGATATGGTCTTCAAAATATTTTTGCATATTCTGAATCTACGGAATTTCTCATGAATTTAGAAATTTGTTTCACTATTTTTGGCTAGATGGTTCGAAAGTTATTAGCATTTGATTAAATCGGTTTTTCTGAAAATCTTCAAAAATCTGAAATGCGTTTTCCCCATTTGGAAGCGGGCTTTCGCCTCGCGCGCGTGGCGCATTTGAATCGGCCCGGCCCACTAACACCCGTGGCCCACCGGTTAGCCGCACGCACTACGCGCGCAACTGGCAAGCGGGGCCGGCCTGTTGGTGACTGCGCGCACTCGCAATAGCAAACACCCACAGAGACTGACAGGGGTGGCCTAGCTGTCAGTGACTTAAAACAGAGTGCTCGGTTTAAGGCTCACCGCCGGTGAACTAAGTCCGGCACGGCGGAATGAGTAGCACCACGAGAATCAGTGCTCAAAGGCGCATCTAAGGGTGGTGTCCATTCGGCCGGAGGTGGCCGGGAGATGGGTCACCACCGCGGGGGTGCGGTGGCGGCACGGTCGAGCAAGCAACAGCTCGCCGCTGGCCATCTTTCCACCGGAAAAGGGCTCCTAGAGTATCAGTGGAACCTAGGGATTCTATTTCATCTTCTAGAAGCCGAACAGATGGGTTCGGTGAGCTCGTCACCGATCGCCTGAGCCGAGGAAGAAGGGCAGCTATGGAGGCGGCGCTACGTTTGACGAACCCTGAAAAAACTTGAGGGGTTTTGATCCTGGTAAGGAACTGAAGCACTCACACGAAAGAATTTGAAAATGATTTGGAGTACCGTTTGAATTCGAGCCCTATCCGAATTGGAGTTCTTCGGGTGTAGGGGAAGGAAGAAGAAATTGACTGTGGTTTAGTGTTCGGATGTGGAAGAAAGGAGAGGGCAAGTGAAGAGCAGTCTTCAGCGATCGCAGAGGGGGTTTTATAGGCGGCGAAACGCTGCGAGGCTCGCTACAGGGTTTGAAAACACCGAAGTTTTACGCCTCGATGCTGTGCCGCGCAGTGAAGTGGTGTGAGCGTCTCACCGGCAAGGAGGCGACGTGGGGCGGTCAAAGCATGGTGCGGGAATGCCGAGGTTGGACGTGGCATCACTCGACGGGATGGGCAGCTCAAGCTGTCGGGCGCAAGGCGCAAGGACTCGGCGTGCGCGAGCTCTGTCTCGGCGGAGCGGAGAAGAAGAGAGGGGAGCAAGGAGGTCGGTGGCTGACAGCTGGGCCTGGGGTCCACCGATCAGTGAGCGTCGCGGCATTACCGTCTTGCACCAGGAAACGGGCCCGTACACCATGGGGCCCATCTGTCATCGAGTGACTCAACTCCCCCGAGATAAACTCGCCACCAGACAGCTCAAGATGGGCATTTAACTGCTATCAAATCGTGATAAATTTTTCTGACACTTTTTGACCATCATCCTCTGGAAGTTTTTATCTCCCGGTAAAATTTTCAGACTAAAATACCTGAGAAAGTATTAATTAAAATTCTAACACTGTGGACTTGTACAGGATTTGTATTTCGGTATTTTATTTATTTAGGAGTGTAAATCATATTAGTTATTTTTCAAACTTTTTATAAGAGTTAATTTTGGCTTATGTATAGCTCCATAAAAATCTAACGTCTAAATCTCAAGTGAATATTTTATAAAAATTCTGACATGAGGATTTCTAGTTTTTAATTGTTTTTGTTTTTGGATTTTTAGAAGGCTTTTCCTACACGATAAATTCCTGATATTTTACAAGATTTAAACACTGCTCTGAGGGTGCTATGGTAATTTTTGTCGCTCCAGATAAGTTACTATTATTTTTAATTAATTCTGACTTCACTGTTTTTAGTCAAAAAGAGATGACTAAGATATTTTATTTACTCCATTTCAGCACCAAGGATTTTTACTAGATATTTTTACTGGATTACCAGCATGAATATGGTCAACTGGTAATTTTTCTCATTTTTACTTTTACCTCTTTACCTTCTTACCATTTTTCATTTGATAATTCTATTTGTTGGACTTTTCATACAAAGCATAAATCCAAGAAAATCAAATAAAAACCAATAACACCAAGAAAACCCAGAAATAATTATATTCAAATCCAAAATATTCATTTCCATTTTATTATATATTGTTTTTTCTTTTCGGGATGTTACACCTAAACATGCTAGTAGGTTGCTGAATTAATTAAAAATTTCGGCAGCACCTTCCCTAAAACTTGGACATCCACTCAGCAGACAAAAGACAATAATCATTCTGATATCATCTACAACATGTCATGGAATCAATCAACCATCATGACCAACTAAGCACACAACTAAACATAATATCTTCAATCATCAATTAAACTTAACTACAACACGATTACATAATGAATTTAACTAGTTTTTAGAGTGAACTGATTAACCCAACTAATCTTTTAACATGTCATGAGCGTGACTGGTGGTGCAGCTAAGTCCCATCCCGGCAAGTCACTCCCAGGGTACCTAAAAACATTAAACAAATAAGCATGAGTTCAAGACTCAGCAAAGTGCATCACAAACCAATTTACACAATTAAATCAACAGTAAGAGCATACTTCTTATCCAAATCCATGAATTTATAAAATAATAATATCAACAACATTTACCTCTTTTCACTTCATTACTTACTTCCTACACGTACCTCTTTAAATCTCTTTAGATGAGTCCACGACTCGATTCCCAACTCTACACATTTCTATTGAACTCAAAATCATCATTAGGATGCAATGCGATATGCATGCTCATGAATGCTCTTTTCTTTGCACGTACCGGTACTGCCGAGTGCACACCCGTCGGTGTGCACCCTCACGTCCCTTCCATCCCGTGGAAGGAGCCTACTCTTACTGTCTCGCTCCCATTCACTTCGATAAATGGGACCACGAGGTTAGGACTTTCGTGTTCACTACGTGTGAACATAGAGGCCCGCATCAGAATAGGTCGCCTCTTCCATTATGAATGCACGTATGCAATTAACATGAATACATGTGCAACTTCATTCATTTTCACCACATCCATAGTCATGCCCAATTTCACAAACATCAGTCAATTCATCCATCCATGAATTACCGTTCTTACTAGTCTAAGCAAATTCAAGAAATATGCATGGTAGCACATCATATCATATTCATATGCACAAGCAACCAATCAACATTATAATATCCTTCTAGTTGATACACTAGCCTTCTACCGAGAGGAATGGAGTGGCGGGAAGAAGAAGCCACTCCCGAAGCTACTCCACCTGGAAATACAAATGCGCACTCAAATTCACATGTTCTAGAGTCAACAAACAGCACTTTCACTCCCTAAATCAAAGTTGCCCCAAAACTTCATACAAAACTAGTTTAGATAGCCCACTTCACCATAGCATGACTACTGCTAAATAACTTTAAATTGAGCAAATGAAGACATTTTAAGCATCTACATAAAATTTTCCATCTATCTCTAGGCAATTGCAAATTCCAACTCGGCCTCTAACTGGTCCTAAATAACAGAACAAAATTGAATCTGCTACTAGTCACAATTTGGACAGCAAAAGGTAAAAGTTGCATAACTTTTTAATGGTTGAACAAAATTGAGTGAAATCAGTTTATAATTAATCACAAGAGGATAATCTACAACTATATTATAGCCATTTATTCAGAAGATGCATTACTAGTTCCCAGATTAGAGATGAACAGAGGTTATATACATTAACAGTAGTTCTGAACAGCAGGTGCTAAAATGAACTTAACTTTTAATTGGCTAGGTACAAAATTTGCATTCGTAGGCTCCAAATGACCACAAGACGATAACCTGTAGTTACCCCATAGCCATTTTCTCAACACCTGAAAGTAAAGTCCTCAAACTTCCCTCTGAACTTCAGACCAACTCTGAACTTTCAGCAGAAATCTCAGTTCTGGAGAGCAACTTCAACAGGCCAAAACTTTTGATTCCTTACTCCAAATCATGGATACAAATACACTTTCTAAATCTACAGGAAATTTCCTACATTTCTCTAGGCAATCAAAAATCCTAATTCGGCCAGTTGCTATATCAAATCTTTAGTTGAACATTTCGGGCGCAATCCACAACCTAATCTGGACAGTCAACACCAAAAATGGCATAACTTTCAAACGGCTGAACAAAACTTAGTGATTTCGGTATTCATTGAAAGATAATTCGATTATCTACAACTTTTGCAACAGCCAGTCCCCCAGAAAACAAATCTAGAATTTTCTAATTTGCGCCCTAACAAGGTGACCTAATCTGCCCGAGACAGAACGCAGCTCAGATCTAGTTTTCCTCAAATCCATCTAGTTGCAGCACATGATTAGAAGCTTTTAGCACGAATTTTTCCCCATCTGGAGAGCACCTAATCCCCCCACAAAAACTTACAATGAACATACCTCTCCTCCCAACCACGATCTCCCTCCAAACAGCAAGAATTCGCCGGAGTTCTTGGATCGGATGGTTCCCCAAATGAGAGAGCAAGGAGAGGGGAGGTAGGGGAAGGAGAGGGGGCGGCTTGGAGGGGGGAACAGGAGTGGCGTGCAGCCAAAGGGGGTGGGGAGAGGTGGCTGCTAGAGGGGCGCATGGGTGGGAGGAGGCAGGGGGGGGGGGCAGGAGGGGAGCAACACGAGTGGGAAAAGAACGAGAGAGGAGGGGATTAGGTGGGAGGAGAAAAAGAGGAGTGGTAAAATTGCCAATTTTTCTCCCGCACCAATTTCTAACCTCAGAGCTGTCAAAAGGCCCACCACACTCTCGACTGGAAATTCTAAAAAACTGGAGAAAGATCTAGAATATTACATTCTCCTCCCCTTAAAGGAATTCGACCCCGAATTCAAAGAACGCCAGATGCAAAAACAAAGTCCACAAGGGACTTTACTTCTTTGTAACTCAAGGCACCCACACAAAACTCAAACGGCTGCAAACGATAAACCAAATTCTCAATTTAACGATCGGCGAGAAGTGGTTTGACTTAGTTCAACTTTGTGCAACATCCCACTATTCCCCATTCACTCAAATTTCTACTAAAGTTTGCAAGAGACAAAATTCCCTAGCAAATTGGATTCCAAATTATTTTCCGAAGCAGACATCTCATAAGAATTTTTCTGAATCGTAATCCTCAATCTCACCCACTAAAAGGCTCAATCATGAAATTGTTATGCCATATTTCCATATCCAACATATCGTACCACTATCTTAAGACTTAGTCTGACATACTCAGACTAGTTTTTCCTTTAGCACTGAAACGCACTATACCTTTTACTCGATTATTCTTCTCTACAGAAGAGGGCATTAATTTCTATTCTTAACAGAGCTGTAACTTCCTCTTTCTATCGCTTTAGCATGATTCATCAAACTCAAGATGAAACAATCATCGCGAGACACATCCCCTTAACAAGTATTTAACCATTAGTATTCGAACGGTCAGCTGGGGTTCCAAACTTGAACACCTACAAATCAATTACACGAAACCCCATCTTTTCCAATTGTTCGACCTTTTTCACCAGGACTCAAAATCAACCAATTCTCTCGAAGGAATTAGCCCACTTGTGACATAATTTTCCTTCCCAATCACAAACCACGATATGTTTTTCTTCCATCTTCTCCCAGGCACATCTCACACCCGTGGACAACTAACTAAATTACATGCTCACAATCAAACACTTTATATCGAATCACTATCACCTTCTTTACAACCAATGATATTCTCAACAAATATTGAACCAAGACATCAACAACCTCCATCATACTCCACTCTTAACCGCTAATGGTCAACGTCTAGCCCATGCTACGACCAGAGATCATTACCAAACAACAATCGGTTCTTTCCCTACGAGGGTCTCGCCCTCACAATCTTTCACTCAACCAACCAAGCTCAGAAGCAAAGTTCTTTAGTACACTCAACAATATACCATGAACATTTATATTCTCAACCCAGGTTAGAATACAAAAGAAGTACAATTCTTTTGAATCAAAAGCACCGCTTGCATCAACTTGAACCCAATGCTCTACAATTCTATTTGGAAAGAATTCTATAACATCTAGAGATCACTCTTTTTCTTTCCTAAGTCAAGTCACAAAGGAAAACTCAAATCTCAAATCAATGCGATACAATTCGCATCGGGAAGCACTCAATTAAAAGAGAGAAACTCCACTCAAATCTTTGATAGAAGTTTTCAATAAGCAAAACAATCCAACTTGCTTTCACTGAAGCAAAACCTCTCAAAGGGAAAGGGAAACACAATTCCCTCACATAGCATAGCCAAATTACCAGAAATTATTCCATCTTGCTTTTCATGCTAGAGAGCAAAGGAAATCTCGATTCCATTTAACCACTCAATCCAAGACCAACACATTAAAACCAAGGCACCAAGCTTTACCTCGGGGAAAACTCTATTGGAAAAGAAACACCGCGCGAAACTTTATGGAGGCGACTCATTTTCACAAAAGCAAACATCAAGCCTTTACCAAAGCAAAACACCTATCAGATATCCACTGATTACTTATGAAACGATCATAAGTTTCATCTTTTGAAACACTCGCAAACCCATACACACTTTTCAATTGAATCCAACTCTAGTCACAATAGGGTTACAAATTAAGTGTTTAACTCAAGAGGTTCCAGCACAACCCATTATGTCTATTTGCTTCCTTTAAATGTTGATTCCAAAGATAGTTTAGTTTGCACGCGAAAGAGCGCGATCCCTTCATATACTCTTGAGTGCAAAACCCCTATTCATAACATAAGCTAACCAGCTTAGCCAAAACCAAAGATTGGTATAGATCAATAAAATAAAATACCCCAAAAACCATCAAACGATTACTTCACAATTACTCTTTCATCCTCATTTTTTACCATCAAAACCAATTCCGCAACTTGACAAAATGCAAACGAATTGGGGGAGTTCTACTGCCCACTAATTTGGACGCCATAACCCCAAAAGGCAGGCACTCCCAGAAAATTATACACTCAATTGAGTCCAGGAACCATTAAGAGAAGGTTCGACTCGAATTCTACCATTTCGCGTATTCCCACTCTTAGCCATTAAGTATTTCATATTCATCAAATCCTGAAAAGCCCAACACTCTTAAGCATAAGACGCGTGCCAACACCTTCTTTTGGTCTACTAACCAAGACAAACCATTCTTGATACAACCTGTTTATTCCAAGCTTAAAACACATGTCATCAGCACTTATCTCGGCGAAATCAACACATCCCTTTCGCACAATCCCTAAGTTACATATTTAATATCTTCAGTTCATTCAACCAATAAATAATTCTAACCACTCAATACGATCTCCCCTAGGCATCTTTCATAAATACGAAGCCCAGACAGACATTTGTCAAGGACAAATTTAACCTTTCATACACTCATTCCATATCCCTCTACTTTGATTACACATCGATCAAGTCACTCTGTCAATCCACAATTTAATTGACCCGAGCAACATAAACCAACAACCCTCATGTCTTTACACCACAACCTTGCTATACCAATTTGTCGCTCAGAAGATTCTAGACCTTCTCAATCGTGATCAATACTAGATTTTCAGGAACACAAATCTCGGAATTCCTGTTAATTCCATAACTCACAACACCTTGCATAATTCTAATCAACTTTCACTTTAGATCATATACCGTCTCGATTAATCAAATATACCACACAATAAATTAGGTTGTCTTTAAACAACTAACAAATCCACTTTAACAGAATCAGTAACCCACATCAACTAGAAGCGCTAACTACTCATCATACTCTTAACGTCTTAAACATCCTCGTGGGTCACATACCCAACCTTTAAGGAAAATACATCTCTTAAGCATGAATGAACACTGATAAACAGTTTCTTCTTTCCAGAAAAACCCAAACAGAAATTGCAAAAGAGTGCAACTCTCAAATACCCAAACTCTGGCATGCAAAAGATCTCAAAGTTACAACTTCCACAAGGGAAGATAAATGCAAGGGGGAAAACCAAACGATCAACCACATCCTTTCTGATAAAACCTTAACACCAAGAATCCACAAGACTTAAGTTTTACATCAAGACTTCAATAAATTCTTTTAAACTCGGAGAATAACAACACAAGAATAAATCGATAATTTCTCCGTAAAACAATCCAACAAAAACGGGCGTCAAAGCTGGAATGGCAACAAAAAGAGGCGTCACACTAAACTCTTCTTCTTTGTCTTCAACCAAAGAAGGCAAAACCAAAAACCGTCGAAAGAACAATCAGCGAATACTCGTTACTAAACACCTTTCCTTTGTTTCCAACCAGTAAAGACCAAAATAAATCAACCAAACCGATCGGCAGAACGGTAGAAGAAATCCTAAAGGATCCACCACCAAACTTTCTATTGGACTCCAACCAATGAAGCTAAAAGGAACCAACAAACTCCATCCACTCTCTAAAGTTTGTCGCAAAAGACGATGACTCTTACCTGCGAGAGGCTCCAAACTTCCGGTTGTGGCTTTACACAGCCACAACCACCACCATGGCCACTACCATGCCACTCCATAACAGAAGAAGGTGACCGAAACCCTTCGGCAGCACAACTCACTTAATCTCAATAACAAGAACAACTCAATTCATTCCTTTCATAAACATAGCAACATACATTATCAAATGTAGCACTAAACATCAAAGCTTAAATACAACATTTAAGCGTCAAGCAACGATACCCATACCTTTTCCTACTGTGCATCAGAGTGTGTCAAGTTTTAAATTAATTAACCACTATACTTCAGATTTTAAGGTTGTTGCCCTAAGGCCAAATTTTTAACAAGAGTGGAAATCTATGCCATGTTTCTAAATTCACGCAGCAAAATTTTAGTTTACTCTAGAGTAATTTGCTAAATTCACATGCCACAGACCTAAAGCCCGCTCTGATACCAACTGTAACACACCGTCACCCCACGTGCCCTGAATGATACACTTTCAAGCGACAACAACACAAAGACATAAGAGAAACAACCATTCAACCTAAACATGCTAGTATGTTGCCGAATTAATTAAAAATTTCGGCAACACCTTCCCTAAAACTTGGACATCCACTCAGCAGACAAAAGACAATAATCATTCTGATATCGTCTACAACATGTCATGGAATCAATCAACCATCATGACCAACTAAGCACACAACTAAACATAATATCATCAATCATCAATTAAACTTAACTACAACACGATTACATAATGAATTCAACTAGTTTTCAGAGTGAACTGATTAACCCAACTAATCTTTTAACATGTCATGAGCGTGAGTGGAGGTGCAGCTAAGTCCCATCCCGGCAAGTCGCTCTCAGGGTACCTAAAAACATTAAACAAACAAGCATGAGTTCAAGACCCAGCAAAGTGCATCACAAACCAATTTACATAATTAAATCAACAGTAGGAGCATACTTCTTATCCAAATCCATGAATTTATAAAACAATAATATCAACAACATTTACCTCTTTTCAGTTCATTACTTAATTCCTACACGTACCTCTTTAAATCTCTTCGGATGAGTCCACGACTCGATTCCCAACTCTACACATTTCTATTGAACTCAAAATCATCGTTAGGATGCAATGCGACATGCATGCTCATGAATGCTCTTTTCTTTGCACGTACCGGTACTGCCGAGTGCACACCCGTCGATGTGCACCCTCACGTCCCTTCCATCTCGTGGAAGGTGCCTACTCTTACTGTCTCGCTCCCATTCACTTCGATAAATGGGACCACGAGGTAGGACTTACGTGTTCACTACGTGTGAACACAGAGGCCCGCATCAGAATGGGTCGCCTCTTCCATTATGAATGCACGTATGCAATTAACATGAATACATGTGCAACTTCATTCATTTTCACCACTTCCATAGTCATGCCCAATTTCATAAACATCAGTCAATTCATCCATCCATGAATCACCGTTCTTACTAGTCTAAGCAAATTCAAGAAATATGCATGGTAGCACATCATATCATATTCATATGCACAAGCAACCAATCAACATTATAATATCCTTCTAGTTGTTACACTTGCCTTCTACCGAGAGGAATGGAGTGGCGGCAAGAAGAAGCCACTTCCGAAGCTACTCCACCTGGAAATACAGTTGTGCACTCAAATTCACATGTTCTAGAGTCAACAAACAGCACTTTCACCACCTAAATCAAAGTTGCCCCAAAACTCTGAATTCATGCAAAACTTGTTTAGATAGCCCACTTCACCACAGCATAACTACTGCTAAATAACTTTAAATTGAGCAAACGAAGACATTTTAAACATCTACATAAAATTTTCCATCTATCTCTAGGCAATTGCAAATTCCAACTCGGCCTCTAAATTGTCCTAAATCACAGAACAAAATTGAATCTGCTACAAGTCACAATTTGGACAGCAAAAGGTAAAAGTTGCATAACTTTTTAATGGTTGAACCAAATTGAGTGAACTCAGTTTATAATTAATCACAAGAGGATAATCTACAACTATATTATAGCCATTTATTCAGAAGATGCATTACTAGTTCCCAGAATAGAGATGAACAGAGGTTATATACATTAACAGTAGTTCTGAACAGCAGGTGCTAAAATGAACATGACTTTTAATTGGCTATGTAACAATTTGCATTCTTAGGCTCCAAATGACCACAAGACGATAACCTGTAGTTACCCCATAGCCATTTTCTCAACACCTGAAAGTAAAGTACTCAAACTTCCCTCTGAACTTCAGACCAACTCTGAACTTTCAGCAGAAATCTCAGTTCTGGAGAGCAACTTCAACAGGCCAAAACTTTTGATTCCTAACTCCAAATCATGGAAAGAAATACACTTTCTAAATCTACAGGAAATTTCCTACATTTCTATAGGCAATCAAAAATCCCAATTCGGCTTGTTGCTATATCAAATCTTCAGTTGAACATTTCGGACGCAATCCACAACCTAATCTGGACAGTCAACACCAAAAGTGGCATAACTTTCAAACGGCTGAACAAAACTTAGTGATTTCGGTCTTTGTTATAATATAATTCGATTATCTACAACTTTTGCAACAACCGGTCCCCCAGAAAACGAATCCAGAATTTTCTAATTTGCGCCCTAACACGGTGACCTAATATGCCCGAGACAGAACGCAGCTCAGATCTAGTTTTACTCAAATCCATCTAGTTGTAGCACATGATTAGAAGCTATTAGCACGAATTTTTTCCCACCTGGACAGCACCTAGTCCCCCCACAAAAACTTACAATGAACATACCTCTCCTCCCAACCACGATCTCCCTCCAAACAGCAGGAATTCGCCGGAGTTCTTGGATCGGATGGTTCCCCAAATGAGAGAGCAAGGAGGGGGGAGGTAGGGGAAGGAGAGGGGGCGGCTTGGTGGGGGGAACAGGAGTGGCATGCAGCCAAAGGGGTTGGGGAGAGGTGGCTGCATGAGGCGCATGGGTGGGAGGAGGCAGGGAGGGGGTCGGCAGGGGAGGGGAGCAACACGAGTGGGAAAAGAAAGAGAGAGGAGGGGATTTGGTTGGAGGAGAAAAAGAGGAGTGGTAAAATTGCCAATTTTCTCCCCTCAGCCAATTTCTAATCTTGTAGCTGTCAAAAAGGCCCACCACACTCCCGACTGGAAATTCTAAGAAACTGGAGAAAGATCTAGAATATTACAAATATCATCACCATCATCTCGGCCTTTAGGCGCTCCTCATGTGACTTCATTTCCTCCCTCATCTCCTCCTTCAGCTCCTCCGTTAGCTCCTCCCTCACCGTATCCTTGAGGTTCTCTGCACGTGTCTCTCATGATCTTGATCTGTCACTAGTAGCATCCTGTTGGAAGATGGACCTCTTCATATGCCCCGTACATGCGGCAAGCACCCGACCCTTATGGTCGGTCTTCCTGATGGCCGAAGATAGGATGTCCTTCAAGCATTGGCTCTGAAAGGTCCACTGCTCTTTCTGTTAGCTTACCTCTTCCTACAAGAAGCGAGTATAAATTAGTTCTAAAATACAACAGGAAGGGTAAACAGGCAAGGATATTTTCACAAAAGGAAAAACCAAGTGATCAAGTAATCCTTTCTTGGAAAAAGTCACAAAACTTAATCCACACAACTTAAGTCGTGCACCAAAAACTTCAATAATTTCTTTCAAACGGAGAGAATGACAAAAACATTAAAAAGGTGAAATTCTCTACAAAGCAACCGATGATAGCCATCAAAACCAATACCAGAACTGCAGAAATAGCAACCCACAAAGACTCATCTGTAATCTCTATCTGTTTGTCTCCAACCATAAAAGACAAAAAGAAAGCAACCTTCTCCACACACTCTCTGAACTACAACATAATAGAAAACAACTCTTCCCTACGAGGGGTTCCAAAACATCAGGTGGTGGCTCTACCTAACCACACCTACAACCACAGCCACATAGACAACGATCGAAACCTTTCGGCACATCGATTTCACATAATCACATTCTTTTGATACACTCAGCTATAATCATAGCAGTGTGCATTATCATAACATCATCATAGTCCAAACGTTGAGCATATTACCCAAATTTTACGACAATCGAAAACGATTTGATGAACATCAGCAAAGCTTTCCTTTGGCACTACAACGTCCGATCCCTTTAACCAATTATGCTATTTAGGAGAACATGGTGCCAACATCTATCACTAACTCCCATTCCTTCTTCAACCCAATTGCGTGATTCTACTTTCCACTCTTAACTTCTCCACCACGATTCGTCGTACTCAAGATGACAAGAATAACATGAGACATTTCACTTGAACATGCCTCTAACTCATTTCGTATCAGAACATTGTTACCATCTGTTTGAACATCCAAAGTTTCAAACTTGAACCCCAGAAACCAAAACACAGATTCCCCTCTCTCTCAATTGGTTGACTTTTTAATAAAAGGACTAATACTATCAAAAGGAAATAGCCCACTATGGCACAATATCATTTTCCACCACACTTCTGCGAACAATATAAATTTTTAATCTATGTTCTACTAGGACCTACTTTGCATCTAGGGATAACTAGCCAGAATAATCGTTCATAGCACAACAATCCATTTAGGATTGTCAAAACATTAATTACATCCAACACAAACAAATGTTTAAACACACCACAACAAGATAATTTAATTATCGACAACACTCTAGTGGACAACTTTTAAAGATTGATCATGTACTACTCAGGAGCATAACTACTAATTGATCCTTCCTGGTAGATTTGGACTGAGACAAACAAAAGCCCCAACTACACTCCATTCTGAACCATATACAATCAATAGCTAGCAAAGACTAGGATCTTAGATCATTTCCACCGACACGTGGCTTTTCTTTCTATAAAGGTTTTACCCACACAGTCTTCCACTGAAAGAACCAAGTCAAAGAGTACAACCCCTTTTATACTCAAGAGAGTACCAACGATCATTCATTTCCTTTTCCCCTAATAGAACTCAAAGGAAACAGCAATACTCTTTAACAAAATAAAACACTATCATCACCACCTCAAAACCAATGTGCTAAAATTCACATTGGGGAGAAACTCAATTTAAAAGATGAACACCAGATAAATCATTTATAGATGCATCTAGCTTTGACCAAAGCAAATCATTTCAGAAAGAAGAAACCAATCATAGAGTCAAACATTTTCCACATCACAACCATCTTTTTCTTAAGAGAAGTGGAAACTCATTTCCCAGCAGAAAACCGCTTCACCAGCAAAAATCACTTATGAAGCAATCATAAGAACCAACTTTAAGAAACATTTTCAAACACTGCACACTTGTTAATGAAATCTATCTCTAGTTGAAATAGAGATACAAATATTTCAAATCAAGAGCTTCCAAAATATTACATTGGGTTTGGCCATTTCCACTCATTTGTATGATAAAAAAAATCAATCCAAACATACAACCTTTGAGGGTATATTCCACAATCATAACTTAAGCTAGATATCTTGGCAAAGACAATTGAATGGCATTGTTCATTGAAATAAAACAATCAAAATCCATCAACATATTACTTCATGATTATTCATTCTTTCATCCATATTTTCAAGCCTCAAAGTTAATCCCAATCCTGGAAACATTCACACTTAATTAGGGAAGCTCTAATATACATAATAGAGAATGCATTAGCCAAAAAGGCATTCATCCAAATGATCATACAAACAAACCAATCTACATTTAAACATAGATTCACCAAAAATCTCACCATCTCTAGTATTCAAATACGCTTACCATTAAAGGTTTCAATATTCACTATTTTGCACCTTGAGAAACCCCATTAGAATTTAACATAATTTACATACCCAATTCTTCATTTAATTACCTTCTCCAATAATTATTACCACCCTTGGCATTGTTATCATCAAAGATTTAAACCAAGTCTATCACATGATAATCAACAAGGAGAAACATGTCATAATTTTAAGCACACTCAATCTAATAGTTAATTCAATATAAGATGGTGCATTAATACTTTATTTTCATCTACTAACCATAACGAGCCATCAATCATAGAACCTCCTATTCCAATATTAAGACGTATATTTTCAACGAAACTTTCAGCATGTTCAACATATAAATTTCGTACAACCCATAAGTCAACATTTCAGTATCCAAAGTTCGTTCAACCAATAATCCAACAACTAAGTATCATCTCCACGAGACATATTTCATAAATATAGCTCTAAGATAGTCATTTGTTAAGAACAAAACCATACCACAAGACAATTATTCCATGTTTTCTCATTCTTTGGTTACAACATTAATTAAGTCATTTCGTTGATACACAATATTAAATTGTCTATATGCAACATAGTCCAACAAACTTCAGTAGTTTACACCATTACATTGTCCTAATAACTTCATCAAATAGAAAATTCTATACCTTCTCAATTGCAATCTGTACTAGCATTAAGGAGACATGATTTTATTCTCTAATTTATCTCAATATTTTGCAACAACATACATGATGACTGTATTCAACATTCACGATAGGGTCACCTACCATTACAATTAAATTGCTCTACCAACACTTTATATTACAATGTCTTTGAACAAGCAACCGAAGTATTTTAACAGAATTAGCAATTTACACCGATTCAAAGTTCTAATTACACATCAAGGTTTATAGTCTTAAACATTTTTATTGATCACCTACCCTTGAAATAAAAGAGTACACTCCAATAATTTTGTTGATGGAATGATTTCCAAACATAAACGATAACACATTTAAGTATTACTAACAATAGAATACCCTACACCAATAGAAAGTTATTCAATCTTAACACAAGGGCAACAATTACCTTTAATTGATTCAATTCCGATGGTACTATAGAAATAGCTTATTCTATATCACAAAACTACATGCGTAGAAACATGATAAATAATACCTCTAACTACTGACAATTTATTTTATTCAAATGATTACATTATTTATTTATATTTTTTTCTTTCGTGAAAGACCCAACCCTAATATAAAAAAGTTCTCCAAAACAAATTTCAAAATTTTAAAACTCCCATGAAGGAAGATAGTGGCAAGGATATTTTCACAAAAGGAAAAACCAAGTGATCAAGTAATCCTTTCTTGGAAAAAGTCACAAAACATAATCCACACAACTTAAGTCGTGAACCAAAAACTTCAATAATTTCTTTCAAACGGAGAGAATGACAAAAACTTTAAAAAGTTAAAATTCTCTACAAATCAACCGATGATAGCCATCAAAACCAATACCAGAACTGCAGAAATAGCAACCCACAAAAACTCATTTGTAATTTCTATATGTTTGTCTCCAACCATAAAAGACAAAAAGAAAGCAACCTTCTCCACACACTCTCTGATCTACAACGTAATAGAAAACAATTCTTCCCTACGAGGGGTCCCAAAACATCAGGTGGTGTTTCTACCTAACCACACCTACAACCACGACCACACAGACAACGATCGAAACCTTTCGACACATCGATTTCAAATAATCACATTCTTTTGATACACTCAGTTATAATCATAGTAGCGTGCATCATCATAGTCAACATACAACATCAAATCTCAAATAAGATATTAAAACATAATGCAATGATCACCCATACCCCTTCTACTGTGCAAGAGAGTGTGTCATGTTTTAAGTTAATTAACAATCCAAAATCAGATTTTTAAGGTTATTGTCCTATGGCAAAATTTTATAGAATAAATACCAAAGCCATCTTTCTAAGTTTCACAAATCACAATTTTCGTTTACTCAAGAGTTATTAACTACATTCATGCACCACGGACCTAAAGTCCGCTCTGATACCAACTATAACACCCCGGCACCTCGTGTGCCCAAAGTGTCACTACATCACGCACAACTAATCAATAAACATCAACTTTAAGATTAAATTCACCAAGAACACTATCCATTCTAAATAACTTTTCAGCAACAAAAACAATCTCTCTAAATAATCACTACGCAGCAACTACAACTTACTAATGCAAGGAAGGGTAAAGGAAGATATCAATAACATCTCTACACCGATGTTCAACTCGATCTCAAGCCAAGAACATAAGCCACACATAATACTTAACCAGACATGACCATAATGACAACCATAAATTCCATACATTACTTATCTAGACCAAAACCAAGGTATAACCAAAGTCTCATTCCACTAATTGGAATCTGTTACAAAAAACTTAAGAACACGGTTGTCTAAATTAGTGATAACAAGTGGAGTGATGGTGCTACAACCCCTTCCCAGATGCCGATCTCAAGGTATCTAAAAACATTTAAATAAACAAGCATGAGTCCAAAACTCAGCAAAGTGCATCATACCAGAAAATAATACTTAAGAATAAAACATGGCACCGTCAATTCATTAGTGATAAACATACATGGAAATGAACACATTAATTTAAAATGCGCTTGTCACCATCCATGCAATGCATCATGCATGCTCATATGCTCATTACCATCTCATAGCTCATACCGGTATAGCTAAGTGCACACCCGTCGGTGTCCACCCTCTCATTCCCTTCCATCCCGTGGAGGGGCCTACCGAGGTAGGTCTTTCATGCTCACTACAAGTGAGACATAGAGGCCCACACGGGTCACCTCTTCCATCATGAATGCACATATGCAAATGACATGAGTACTTCGCAAGTCGCATTTATTTTTCCACATTCTCATAACCATAAACATGACATAAACATATCCATTGACATAAAGATAGCAAGATATGTATAAATCAGTGGTAATGTAGGACCTAATCGTTTAGGACAGCAAATAAACATTCTTCGTTCCAAAACATCAAACCAGCTCTATCAATTATCATATACGATGCACTTGCCTTAACCACGAGAAGCGGAGTGGCGCAAGGTTGAGGCCACTCCTGAAGTCACACCACCTGAAAATAAATTGCATACATCTCAACACAATGCAATCACAGCACATGCAATAAATTTAGCGACATCAAACCTACACCCTACTCAAATTTTATTACTTTCTCGCTCGGCGAACAAAACCGCCCCTTTGCTGTCCCGATGATCTAAAGGTTATAAGTTCCTCCCCTATAACCCAAACCCTAGGGATCAAGAACTTTATGAAACTAATGAAATTTACCCGCACATTTCCAGTTAACCAACTTTCTCAAATAAAACATTTAGCCTTCCATATGTAGCCCTGAAACCAGATCTGCTACCACACTGGACAGCAGACTTCAAAATAGTATAACTAAATCTATACAACTCCAAATTTATCAAATGAGGACATTTTTAGAATCTACATGAAATTTTCCAACTTTTTCTAGGTATTGAGAAAATTTGATTCGGCCTCTAATTGGCCCTAAAACGTAAAATACCACAGTAACTGCCAAAGGAAATAAATTCTGGATAGCAGGCAATAAAACAACCATAACTTTTAAACGGCTATAAACCAAAATTTGTGTTCTTGATCTCTACTTAAACTTAAGAGAACGATCTATGATTTTCAAAACATCCAAACCCTCTGGAAATGACCATAGGTGCCCTGAAACTTGAACTGAACTTCGGATCCAGACAGCCCGAATTTTGAACAACAGAAAATGTTACAATGAGCAGCAGGTACTAAAACAAGCATAACTTTTAATTTTCTGAACCAAAATTCATGATTTTGTTCTCTAATTAACCGTGAGACAACTATCTACAACTTTCTCAACATCCAACCTCTCTGAAAAAGAACATAACTATTTTGAAACTCAAATCTAATGCTGCGACCAGCACTGCATGAGATCAGAACGATCCCAGGTCTAAACTTCCTCCAATAAAAATTAATATCAACATTAAAACAGTAAACCTTAGAGGGGGTAAACTATATTACACCCACCAAAACCCAAACCACCTAGAGAAACAATTTTACCTTCCCGAAGACCCACGAGATCAACGCCGAGAAAGATTTCTTCCATCGGTTCACACGATCAACTCACACCCTTGCAACCAATCACCAAGGCAGCAAGGGAGTGGCAAGGACAAGGTCCAAGAAGGGAAAACCATTCGCGCCAGGAGGGAGAAGGCTCAAAGCCAAAGAGAAATCGCAAGGAGGAAGGAGGATTCACAGCCAAGGATTGCTAGGAGGAAGAGAAATCACCAGGGGGAACAAGGGGTGCAAGAATGTGCTGCCAAAACAGATATGGGGCGGCTGGGGAGAGGTGGGAGGAAAAACTTGTGGTTAAGGCAGGGTCTCCCCCCCTTATGGGCCAAAAAAACAGGACCCGACGGCCCAAAAACAGCCCACTAGGACAACATAGCCTACAAAAACCCAATATTAGCCTAAAATAGAAAAAACTATTTAGGATATTACACTTTTTTTACAATCATTTGAAACACATAGCATTATTTACATTGGCATAGTCCCTTTATTTACAATACAACCCTTCTTGATGATCTACACGCATGTAGTTTGTTCCATGTGTGTCACCGTCACCGCTAAGACATGCCCCATCTACAAACGGAGGTATTTCAACGAATTGGTTGTACTTTTCATCATCTATGACATTTTCAACTCCAATGATCCGCCTCTTCCCATGAAGGATGACGTGCAACCTCGGATTTGCCGGATCACGCACGTAGAAGATTTTATTTGCTTGCTTCACAAGGGCGAACAGTTCATCTTTATAGGCGAGTCTATTGAGATCCATAAGAGTAAAACCTCTCTTGTCAACCTTCACTCCATGTGGAAGTCCCACCCACTCACATTGGAACAATGGAACTTGGAATATTCCGTAATCGAGCTCCCAAATTTCTTCGATCATCTCATAGTACGAGTTCATTGTGGTTAAGAATCCTCTTTTCGAGTGATCATCTTACAAAGCATCTATACTCACACCACTATTTTGAACAGTACTCTTTGCATCTTGACTTTTAGTGTAAAAGGTGTAGCCATTAATATCGTACCCTTGCCATGTCTGTACATTAAATATTAGTACGTCAGCCAACCATTTGACATCCTCACTGACGAAAACCTTCGCCTTTTGTTTGAACAATGTGAGGAATCAATCGTTGTGTTCTCGCGTGATAGAAAGCTCATCCATATGTAGATTCTCTTCCCATAATATCAACTTATGCTGCTCCATGTATGGACGAACTTCTGCTCTGTGCTACAAGATTGTCAAATGCACTTTGTAATACATATCAAAGTGCGGACTCATTAGTTTGGACCCAATGGTTCCTTTGCTAGCAATTCTACCCTGATGATGAGATACAGGAACACTAATTGCTTGTCTTTTACCCAGATAGTTCATGCAGAACTCAATAACCTCTTCAGTCTTATAACCTTCAACAATACTTGTAACATCCCGAAATTTCTAATAAAGTGAATATATATATATTTTGAATTTGAATATAGTTATTTATGAGTTTTCTTAACATTATTGGTTTTTATTTGGATTTCCTTGGATTTATGCTTTGAATGAAAAATCCAACAAAAAGAATTAATGAATGGGAAATGGTAATAAGATAAAAAGGTAAAAGTAAAATTTTGAAAAATTTACCATGGAACCCTAGCTATGCTGGTAAATCAATAAAGTCAGAAAATAAAAATCTTATGCATAGGAACATGAATAAATAAATAATTTGGCAACTCCTTTTGACTAGAAACAGTAGGGTCAGAATTAATAGAAAATGGTCAAAGCTTATCTGGGGCTAAGAAAATTACTATAATGCCCTGAGTGTATAATCTACTTCTGGAAAAATTCTTATAAATTAATAAAGTGATATAATCCTTCTAAAAATTCAAAAACAGAGACCTTAAAAATCTACAAAATAGAATGTCAAAATTATTATAAAATAAATACATAATATTTTAACTTGAAATTTTTATGGGAGAACCGTTAACCTAATAGAACTCTGACAAAAAGTCTCAAAAATAAATAATATCATTAACAGCCTTAAATAAAATAAAATCTAAAAAGGAATTTCTAGACAGTGTCTAATGTCAAAATTTATATAAATTCTATATAGAATATTTTGACCCAATATTTTTACTGGAAGATAAAAACTACCAGGAGACCTCGGTCAAAAAGTTTCACAATTGTTCAACCTCATTTGATAGCGAAGAAAATGAGAGTACTAACCTATCTCCACCGACCTTATTAGCTTATCTTGTCTCCTCTCACTAACGTTTGGGCCCGGGAACTGTACTAACCCCATTCGCTGGCAAGTAACGGGAGACCACCTTAGCCACTGCCCGGTGGTCCCGATCCCGCTGGTCAGTTGCGTGCCCCGTTTCTTTCTCCTCCTTCTCGCATAGCTCTCTCAGCCTCTCGCGCCTTCCTCACCAACTCTCGGAGTAGCGCAATCACTTGCAGCCACGTTCATCTTTGTGTCTCCCGCGCCATACCTTGTCAAACTCACGTCATTCTGTGCCAGTGAGAGACCTCGTGCCATCTCATCGCTAGGAGCAGAACTGAGCCGCAATTTGGTCTTGCAGTCAAACGCTGTAAGTCATCTCATGACGACTATAAATACAGCCATAGCGTTGCAATGAGCCTCCTTTATTTCTTCTACTCATTATCTGAACCTAATCACTCGATTGAGCTCTCTTCTTCGCTCTCACCGCGGAAAAAGCCGAAAGATGGGAAGAACTGCAATTGAGTGAATTCGATGGTAATCTCTCAAATTCGTTCAATCCAGAGTTTCATTAGACATCTTAGTTTACTGATCAAACTCTATTTTCGCTCCACTTTGCCTGCAGCACCCTTGCATTGCTGTTTTTCTTCCTCGAGGTTGGCGCTCGGTGGCATCACTTTTCGACCGCTCTCCGACTCATCTTCAGGTAAAATGGGATCCTCCCGCTCCATTGATGCTCACCCAAAGCCTTTCCCTTGAAAATGAAGTCGCATGCGAAGCTTGCACCGAACCGACCATGGCACCGCCGCACCCCCACGGTGGCGTCCTACCTTCCGGCCATCTCCGGTCGAGTGAGTACCACCCCTAGATGCACCATGATCCATTGAAGCTTTAGGTGCTAACCATTCCGCCGGCCTGGGGAATATTCGTCGCCGGCGAGCCGAAAACCGAAGGCCCCTGTTTTGTGCCACCGACCGATAGGTCCCTGCTGTTAGTCGCTCGACCGGTTCTTGCGCATGCTAGTGCAGTCGCTGGTGAGTGGGGGCAGCTTGTCAACTAAACTAAGCCGAGTTCAAGGCCCCACGCGCTAGTAGCCCTTCCCCTCTCGTGCGGGCTGATAGGTAGGCCGCCATCGTCAGTAGGTAGTTGCGTCGCGTGGTCGCTGACTCACAGGCCCAGACTGTCAGTATCCGTGGGCCGATTCTGTTGAGCCAGCGCATGCAGTAGCGAAACCGTTTTCCAAAAGTGAATGCGTATTTTCCTAATTTAGTTTATTTTCCATACCGGAGGCAATTGAATTAGCTATAACTTTTGAACCATAGATCCAAATTGAATGAAATAAATTTCTATATTCCTTTAAAATAAATTAATTTCAGAATATGCAATAATATTTTGAAAATGATCACTGGGTGAATTTCAAATTGAAGTTTGAATAAAAGGCCTAAAGATGTGCTACGTATAAAAATGTTGCAAACGAACTTAGAATTGAATGAAACCAATTTTAATGAAATCCTTATACTTCCAAAAAATCAAATATATAAAAATATTTAGATTTCAACTTTTTTTGAATTATTTTCCATTAAAGGTTGTTCTCAATACTAAAAATATTCAAAAATATAGAATTTATGTAAAAGAGATAAAAAATGAGTAGTATTGATTTCCAAATACTAGTATGACAACAGTAGGCTATCTAAATTGGCTAAAATGATTAAGGAACAAACTTGATTTGAATTAACCTTAAAAATAGAGTATGACCTAGGTGTGAATAATGTATATATATGCATTGAAAAAATCAAATAGTTAGAATAGGGATTAAATAAATTCAAATCCTTGTAAAACTATTTTGTTATACTCTTGATTTCTCAAGGATACCAGATATGTAAAATATTTAGGTTTCATTATAGTTAGAATTAAATGTTCAAGAGTTGAAGCATTAATATTTGTGTAATCCGAATAGTTATAACTTTCACAAACAAACTTCAAATTTGACAAAACCAAATTCTGGAACCTTAAAACATAATACCCTTCCTGGTTATACAAAAATACTTCATATTTTTGCAATATTAAAATAAGTTCATGTTAGGCCCTAATGATCACTTCTATGAGAAACATCTCGAATAAGAGCCATACATCGTGGAATCAACTTTAAAACACTCTTAGGGTCATCCCCTAAGAATGCTTGAGAAATGGTTAAATAATCCCATATAGTGCAGTCGCAAACTTAAATTGGAAACTGAACCTTTGTCGCGTAGATTTTAGAAATACTTAATGTAACATCCCAAAATTTGAGATTTGGAATGTTGATTTCAAAAATAAACCATTTGCATTTTCTTGGATTAATCCCAGCTTAATTTGAATTTTACTTAAATGAAAGGATTTAATTTGACTAAACTATTCATCAAACTAAAGAATTTTTCTGTATTTTTGGGGATTTTTCTGAATTTATTTGATATTTATTTGAATTTATTTGTATTTATTCAAATTTTTGGATTTTTATTAAATTGGAAAAGGTTTTTATTTCCAAAAATCCTCTCGGGCTGAATCTTCTCTCCGGCCCAATTCTGTTTCCCTCCGGCCCGCTCTGCGTTGCCTCGGCCCATTCCCTTCCGCGTTGCCTCGGCCCGACCCGCCTCGGCCGCGCTCGCTCGCCCGTGGCCCGGCCGGCCCAATGCGCCGTCACCGCGCCTGCGACCCTAGTCGCCGCCGTTCGAGTTCGTGTCGGCGCCGTCTTGGAGTCCGTGCCCCACACACCTCCCGAGCCCTATTTAAGCGCCGCAAAACCGCCTCCCGAGGTTCTCCTCGCTCCGCCGCCTCGTTTGCCTCTTTTTCCGCTGCCCTAGCCGCCTTCGTCGCTTCGCTTGCGCTCGCCGGAGTTCCTCCCGTGCCGAGCCTTCCGCCGCCTTCTTCTTCGCCGTCGGTGCGTATCCGCCGAAGCCGTTGGTCTTCTCGCGTTCCCCTCGTCATCCTCTTCCCGGTGCGTCTGGTCTCGTGCCCGATCCGTCACGTATCCGCCGTCGACCGTTGCGTCTTCTTCGTCTCCGGTGGGTTGCGCCGCCGCCCCGCCATCGCGTTGCATCGAGAAGCCCCAGCCGTCCGATCTTCTACGGATGTTCCGGATTGCGCCGCGTCACCTCCTCAGCAGCAGCGCGCTGGCAGCGCGATCGGTTGAGTCGCCAGATGCGCGACGCGTGGCCTGCCCGCGTGTGCGCCAGCGTCAGCGCCACCTCTGCCGCCACGTCATCCCTAAAGCCAACGCAAGCGCCGACGTCAGCCGTGCACCAGGTGCTCGGTGAACCGAGTCGCGCCGTGGACCGAGTCCACCGTGAGCCGGCTGACGTCAGCGATTGCGCAATAAATCCTTTTTCCGTATACAAATAAATCCAGAAATTCTGATTTTCTGATTTTCTGTATTTTCTCTGAATTTAATCTTTCGGAGGCCCGTTCTCGCTCATACGAACTCCGATTGAGGCGATTCAAGTTTCTAAATTTTTCTAAAATCAAGATCTATCTTCCAGAGCCATTTATTTTTAGTTTTGAGCTGGTTTGAGTCTCTGTTTTGTATTTATTTGGTTTCGTTGCTTCTTTTCCGGTAGACGCTAATTCCGAGGGAGCGAACGAAGACTTCGAAGACCAAGATTCAGCACTAGATCAGCAAGGCAAGTCGTAACCTTTGATCATATTGATCCCATGTTTGCAAAAGTAATTTACTTTATTACAATTGCATGCTATTTTGTGTATCAATGTTTATTTAATGGGAGTAGATGTATACCTAGTTGATATTATGCCACCTTGATTGGTTGTATGCCATGTATCCATTGTTAAACCTAGGTTGGGACATTACTAGTTGGACATAATCATTATACCAACATTGGGTTTTCGTAGCTATGCTTAGACATGCTTACATATACGTTGGGATTCATGTCACATATTGAATAATGTTAATCTTGACTTAATGAGATATTGAATCGTGGCCGTTAGCCACTATTGTAAAACTTGTTGTACCATGGCGGGGCTTGCCATTGGTCTTGGTTGAACGAATTGTTTTCCCTCGGGCAAGTGATCGTGAAGTAAAGGGGGTGCTTTCTAGCACATTGGGATGTGGATGTCTTGCCTGAGACAATTAAGGACTTAATCTTGTGCGCCATTGAACTGGGCCTAACCGTACTACCACATGTCTGGAATGGGATAGACCTAGCTTATTAATTTGTAATGTCTAGCCTTGATTACTGCCAGTTGGTGGTGTGGGTTCCGGGATGGACGGGTAGATTCGCAAGGCGCAAGAGGGGGCCCTAAAGGGCGAAACCTTAGCGGGCAGTACCGAGTTTAGATAGTGCATTGTAAAGGCTTTGTCATGATATCTCTGCGACACACCAAAGGAAGTGTGTTAAGATCGATTGCACAAAGAGATGTTCATGTCTTGTGGGTAAAGTTGTACAACCTCTGCAGAGTGTAAAACTATTCGAATAGCGCGTCATGGTCATGGACAAAGCCCGGGAATTTCACACGGGGTATAGAGTGTTTCATAAAATGTGGAATGTGGAATTGTTGGGATGTGAACGGGGAGTTCACTGTTGTTTTGTTGTCTATCATTGATCTATCAGTTATTTATTTATGTTTTCATAAATATGCTTTCAATCTATTTATTGTATTTCAATTCAAGTTATTGCTTTCTGCAAATGAAACATATAGCCATCTTTGTCAAGCCGTGCATGAATATATTGCATCAATTCCCTACGGCTTGCTGAGTACCTTTGTACTCACGGCTTTATGCCCTTCTTGATCAGTTGCTGAAGGAGATAATGAATATCATGAGGAGGAATTCTATGAAGACTACGTGGATTAGGAAGGCGTTCCCCAGACGATTGCCTGTGGCATGTCGAATGGTTCAAGTTATTTTTTTTTCCGCTGTAAACATTGACCATAAGATCGTTTGCTTTATTTAATAATAATTTTCTTCTTCTTAGTTAATTCGTTGTATGGAATGGTATTTCATCTATGTTTCCACTGTGTGCACTAGTGTGATCCTCGACTAGTGCAGTATACACAGAGGGTTTCGGATTTGCAAATCCGGGTCCCGACAGAGATGGTATCAGGGCCATATCGACTGTAGGTCGCTATCCTAGTTAGCATGGTCTTCAAAATTATTTTCTAAATCAAACCAACAAAATTGGTACTTAATAGTTTTCGTCTCCTCTCGTCTTATTCTTAGGTTCTTATTCCTCTCCTTTGCTGAAACCTTTATTTGAGTTTTAAATTGATTTTATCTCATGAAACTTCTCAAAGCCTCGAGTTTTCTGCAAGGAATCAAATCGAGGAAGTTGATGATCTAGCTGTCCAGAGTTTGCCGAGAAGACTACCATATAAGATAGTTTTGGGCTCAGTGATGTTTGAGCATGTTTTTCCTCTTTCAGTTTAGTTACATTTAGCCTGCGTATACTAAGATTTTCTTTGCTTGAGTGCCTGGTATGTTGTACACTTGCCCCAAGCACGGTGTTACAACCATACCTTTAATTGAAAAAGCTTTATTTGTCTCTTTAATTTGAAGCCTTTCGGCTGTATCCTTTTGTCCCCGGTATTACCTTCTCCCTAGATGATCTTACCACTGACTCATCGCTTTTCCTCTTACCTATCAACCCTTGTGCTGCATCTCGATGGTTGACACTGCTCGAGCCGGTTGCAGTTCTCCAATGGATGCTGTGCCAGTGCCAACACCAACTCCAATCCCAATGCACCACCGCCACCGCCAGCAGTGACTGATCAGAATATGGGACATTTTCTGGCAGCTCAGACTCAGCTAATGAATACAATGATGCGAACATGAACAACATGATGAATCGCCAGAACTGCATCGCAGCTTGCCCTAGCCAATCTGTTGAACCAAAGAAACCAAGTCGCATCGCACCTCCTCAAGCTCGTCCCCACTCCAAGCTAGCAGAATTTATGAGGACTCGTCCGCCAACTTTCTCCAACTCTTCAGAACCATTGGACGCCGATGATTGGATCCGCTCCATTGAGAAGAAGCTTGAAATTGCCCAAAGGCACCAATCGTGAGAAGGTTCTCTATGCCGCTCACCACCGGAGGGCACCGCCACGAATGGTGGGAGAACTACAAATCTCGCCCATGATGACCCTCGACTATTACTTGGGCGAGTTTTCCACTGCTTTCCGCCACTCTCATATCCCAGATGGCAAAGTTGAAATGAAGAAGAATGAGTTCCGAGAGCTTAAGCAGGAAGGAATGTCAGTGAGTGAATACCTCAATAAGTTCACTCAACTTGCTCGCTACGCACCCGAGGATGTAGCTACAGATGATGCTCGTCAAAAGAAGTTCAAGCGTGGACTCAATCCAGGACTAAAGGTGCAAGTCATTGGCAATGACTATGCAGATTTCCAGCATTTGGTAGATAAAGCAATACTTATTGAGGAATCTCGTCGGGAGTTGGAAGAATCCCGTAAGAGAAAGATGATGTAGCATGGAGCCCATCAGAGTCACCAGCAGAGAGTCAGAACAAATGCTCAACAGCCTGCTCGCTTCACTCCTCCGAATGCATTTAGAACACTTGCACCAGCACCTCGCCCAGCTCCTCCAGGCAATCGCAACCTCAAGACCAACAAAGAATCCACCTCGAGGAACAAGAATCCATTGCAGGAGTCACATGTTTCAACTGTCATGAACTCGGTCATTATGCAAATAATTGCCCAAGAAAGCAAGCCGTGACGCCAGTCCGTTTCAACTTGGGATCTACGCCAGCCAAGACCCCCGCCTGGATCAGGACGTGGAGTGCCCCAGACTCCCAATCAAGCCACCAGACTCCACCGCCTGCTGGAAGAGGCCGTGTGAATCACGCCACCACCGAGGATGCCCGACCGCACTGCACGACGCCATACTAGGTAAGCTCCTAGTCAACTCAAAGATCCGCCATGGTTTTGTTTGATTCGAGCTACGATTCGCTTGTTTCTGAGTTTTGCCGCAAAGCATCAATTAAAGACAATGCCTCTTAAGATCTGTTTTATTAGTGCAATCTCCCGTTCGATTTGAGTACGAACCAAGGCTGCCCCGAAGTTAAGATATTAATTGGAGGAGTAGAATTTCTAGCCAACCTTATTGTCCTAGACACCAAGTCCTTAGATGTGATCCTAGGAATGGATTGGCTTTCCAAGAACCAAGGAGTTTTGGATTGTGGGAATAGAGAGATCACCTTAACCAGTCCAGATGGAGCCAAGTTAAAAGTTCAAGCCGATTCAGATCAATCCGAAGGAATTAAAGTTTGCAGTGCCAAAGGAATAAGTTTGGAAGATGTGCCAGTCGCCAGCGAATTTCCTGATGTGTTTCCAGATGAGTTGCCTGGAATGCCACCGGACCGAGATATAGAGTTCTTGATAGAACTAGTTCCTGGAACGCCACCCATTTCCAAGAGGCCTTATAGGATGCCTACTAATGAGTTAGCTAAAGTAAAAAGACAGATCAAAGAGCTACAAGATCAAGGTTTTGTTCGACCAAGTTCTTCGCCATGGGGAGCACCAGTTCTTCTAGTTGAAAAGAAAGATGGAACTCAGAGAATGTGTGTAGATTACCGCTCACTCAATGAGGTCACCATCAACAACAAGTACCCTCTGCCAAGAATCGATGATTTATTTGACCAACTTCAAGGAGCCGGAGTGTTCTCGAAGATTGATCTCGAGATCGAGTTACCACCGGTGAAGATTCGTCAGGAGGATATACCCAAAACAGCTTTTGTTACTCGGTATGGACAGTATGAGTATACCGTGATGTCTTTTGGATTGACCAATGCCCCTGCCTACTTCATGACCTTGATGAATAAGGTATTCATGGAATATTTGGATAAGTTTGTTGTTGTTTTCATTGATGACATTCTGATCTACTCCAAAAGTGAGGAAGAACATGAGGATCACTTGCGCCAAATTTTAACGAAGCTAAGAGAGAATCAACTTTATGCAAAGTTCAGTAAATGTGAGTTCTGGATGAAAGAAGTTGCTTTTCTAGGACATGTCATATCAGGAGAAGGAGTCGCTGTTGACCCTGGAAAGGTACGAGATGTGTTAAGTTGGGAGTCACCCAAGACGGTACCCCAAATTCGAAGTTTTCTTGGAATGGCGGGATATTATCGCCGTTTCATAGAAGGGTTTTCTAGAAAAGCTAGACCGCTCACTCAACTCTTAAAGAAGGAGAAGAAATTTGTTTGGACATCGGAGTGTGAGCAAAGTTTTCAAGAATTAAAGAAGTGTTTGACAACTGCCCCAGTGCTTATCCTGCCCGATAATAGGAAGGATTTTGAGATATTCTGTGATGCATCCTATCAGGACACGAATATGCAAATCCGGACCCTCTGTGTATTCAGCACTAGTCCAGGATCACGCTAGTGCACATAGTCTCAACATAGATGAAATATCACAATCATACACAGCGGAATAATAAATAAAGACTTCATCTATTAATAACTATTGAACGACCTTAAGGTCAAACTTACACTTGTGAGGCCTTGGTGGCTTCAACTCAAAATAAATAAACAACAGCGGAATGAAGAACGTCGACGAATCCCATCAATATACCACAGGCAACTGACAAGGTTCAACTCCTAGATAATCGCCTCCTCGTGGAACTTCTCCTCCTTCGAAGTTGTGGTCTTCTCCTCAATTGATGATTTTGTGTGTTGCAAGGGGGTGAGTACATAAAGCACTCAACAAGTCGTGCATGTAATGCAATTCTAACATAGCTATATGCAAGGATTATTCCAAAGAAATGGCTAACATGGCTATTTTGCAAAAAGCAAGATTTGTAAATTAATACAAGATATAAATTGGAAAGACAAGAAACAAATAAGCAGATTAGATAGATTCAACATTTCTCAAGTAAAACAAGTTTCCAATCCTAAGTCAAAATCCACTTTCCATGGCATCCCGCCATACCAATAAGTTTTGTTTAACAAAAGTCTAACCCTTGATCAGAATTCCGAGCTTTGCTCAATACCGTGAGCACGGCTATTCGAATAGGTTTACACTGCAGAGGTTATGCACTTTACCCACACGACGTGATATTCTCTTTGTGCTGGCCATCAAGACACTTCCTTTGGTGTACCGCAGAGAATTCACGACAAAGCCTTTCAGAACCTCTACCTTAACCAAAGAACCTCTCGGTGTTGCCTTCGCTATCACTCCTCTCACGCATCCCACCAAGTATAGGATGGCCAACACCGTTGGATGGGTACCAAGCCGCAGCATAGGTACGCTCCCCCGTATAGGTACACTTTCGTGTACTGTCGCCCCGAGGTATCAGAGGAAAGATATCAGAACCCTAATCAACTAGGTCTGTCCCATATCAGACATGTGGTCGCATGATTGACTCAGGTCAAAGGCCTGTAAGGTTAAGTCCTTAAGATGATCGAGGCAAGACTTCCACATACCCCTGCCCATCAGGCCCACCTTGGCATTCTCGCCCCTTGCCACTTGCCCCAATCTAAATCATAACCACCCCAGTTGATTACAAGCACCACGTACATCGGCAATTTAACCTCGTTGCGTGACATCCTCTCGCCACCGCAACTCAATCTCATCGTGTGACCACACATGACACACAAGTTCATAACATCGTTCCATATTCCATTAGTCAAGATTATTTATCAAAGACTAAAGTACATGTGATGGCGTGGCATGACTAAGCAACTAATACGGTCTAACCATCCCATGTTGATTATTATTACTAACCAACTATAATGAACCAATCTAGGGTGACAATATATCATGGTATACAAATGGCAAGGTAGGGTATAGAGCAATTGGGTATAATAGCTAAGTCCCAAATTTAATTGAAGATATTTGTACATGTCAAATAATATGCAATAAAGTAAAATAATATAGCAGTTTTTGTAATCGTAGGTTCAACATGATCAAAGCACAACTTGCCTGGCACTTGCTATAAACTACTCTTTACTCTTTTTAATTGATCTTCGGCTTCATCAACCTTTGGCTCTTCAATCGAATGCTTGACTTCCTCGCCCTTCACTACTTCGGGTAACTTCGAGCGACACGCCTAACGACAAAGAAGCACAAATACAACAAAACTCAAAAGCAATTCAAATAAACTCCAATTTAATATTAGATTGGTACTGAACGGAAGGGATTGAATTTAGGAACTTAGATTTGATCGAAGATCGGATGAAAGAGAACAGGCTTTCAGAAGATTTATTGAGAAGGTTACGACTGATAATTAGGGAAAAACGGAGTATATTCCAGGGGATATCCTTCGAGATTAATTAACTCGACTGGACAAATATTGACATATGGGCTCTTGATCTATAGATCGGGACCATAGAGATATGTTAGTTCATGATGAACTAAACTGATGCTCAATGTTGACTTTTGTTGACTAAACAAATACACAGTCAAACAAAAGAAAGATAGACTAATAGAATAGATATGGCACCAGGATATGACATATGGCTAATGGTCTATCGACCAAGTCCACGAATGAATTCGGGTTAATGGCGATTAGATTTTCGTGGATAAGACAGGACGGATGGAATCGACATTGATGCGATCCGATCCGGGTTCACCATACATCAAAGAAGAGACTTATCGATAATGTATGATGACGATATGTAGTAAGACAAGACAAATATCTTACTACGGTGGACACGGCGTGGAAAACCGCAATACGGCAATAGCAGCTCACGATGAACTCATCCATCGAACCGGTCTTGTTAGGTTTTGGTCCGCTTTGCGATGATAGAAAGATAAAGCCGACTCACAAGAAATGGGGTTAGATCACGATAGGACGATAGAAAGGATAATGACATCGCGCTACGCTCTTGCTGGAATGCGCATATGCGATGATAGCGAAGCGAGAGGAAAGCGTTAACGGCGGAACGTTAACGAGGAAACGTTAGCAGCGGAACGTTAACGATAGAACGTTAACGGCGGGAGGTTAACGACGGAACGTAAACGACGGGACGTTAACGGTGGGACGTTAACGAAGGGACGTTAACGGCGGGACGTTAACGACGAATTGGACCAAGGGTTAAGTCCGGGTTTGAGCGAAACGATTCAAGGATGAATACACTTGGCATAGGGTAGGATGGTAGGGTTGGCTCTGCGATTAAAGGTTTCCAAAGATGACGAACCGAAATGCGCACAAACACGAAGGATTAGGCCAAAAGACGTCGGGTAGATTCTAGAACATGGCTTTGACGGCAACCGGGGATCAATGAACTTCAACGGTGGGCAAAACAGGGGATAATAATTTTCTGGACACAATGACATGGCCATGACAAACAAAAATGGTTGGCGGCACAAGACGACGCGCGGCGGTGGCAAAAAGGCGACGGTAACGAATATTAAAATTTTTGGTGGATGGAACAGCAGAGGGGAAGTGAGCACCACGTAGAACGCGGCGACACGAACTCAACGGTATATCCGGATTTGGAAGCAACCCAACGGACAGATCACAAACTGCCGATGAACGGCTGCTAAAGCTAATAGATCAAACGGTCATAACTATTAAAATAATGGATGAAACCTAACAAAATTTTACAGAGAGCTATCTGGGATCATTTGGCACGATATGACGCAAACGGATCTAAGTTTTACGTTTTGGATCAACGGGGGACACGCGACGAAGTTTTCTACCGTACGTACGCAGTCTGATCGGGGAAGATTGAATTTTCTACAGCAATCCCATGGACAAAACCTTGAGTTAGGGTGAGCACCGTGTGGAGGACATCAAGAGGAGTCTACAGAAAAAATGGCACGGTCAAACTCGCAAAAACGAAGGAGAACGGGTGACGGCAAGATTCGAGATTGGAACGGCCATAACTTTTGATTTCCTGGATGAAACTGCACCAAATTTGGTGGAGAGATAGATCTGACCATATGGCACGAGATGACGCGAGATGATTTCAGAAAAACTCACCGGTATGACGGGGAACGCGATGCCAAGATCGGCCGGCGATGGCGGCGCACCGGAAGAGCTCGTCGACGTTGTAGGAGAAAAAAGGGTCGCCGGCAGAGCTCTGTTTGGAATTTTCCAAAACTGTTTCACAGAGGTGTTGCAATCTTCATGGGGGTGGTCCACAAACAATTTGAGGATGAACGGAGTTCGGGAGCGCCCTGTAGAGCTCGCCGAAGTTCTTACCGGAGTTAGGGAAAAAGGCTTGCCGAGGGATCTCCGTTGCGATTCTGATGCTGATCTTTTAGTATGATGTGGGGAATGAGGAGAGGCGTCTAGGGTTCAATTTTCAGCTACAAAGGAGCAATGGATCAACGGGAAAAGCTCGCCGGAGTTGGGAGAGAAATCGCTGGTCGGAGGTGCTCCGTTAGGCATTTGCAAAATCTGATTTTACTGGATGTAGAGGACAACAAGAGGAAGCTCTGGTAAAAATTTCAGATCAAAATAAGATCGGGAGTGACCAGGAGAGCTCGCTGAAGTAATGCCTGAAAATCTGCCGGAATTACTGTAGCAGTTACTGATTATTTAATCCGAATTATTAAGTATCACCCATAAAATCGAAATAAATATCAAACAACCGTTTAAAAATCAGAGAAAAATCTGGAACGTGACCCACAGCCTTAGTAACACAAATAAAATATTATTACATAAAATAATAATTTTATTCGTGTACAGTAAATACTTTTATATTGTTTTTAATATCTTTTTAATTTGGAAAATACTAAAACAACCCCAAAAATTCTAAGAAAATTCAGGGAGTTTAATTAGGACATTTTGAGATCAAATAAAATATTTTGGTACGACCAAATATCTTATTTTTGTACCCACATATATTTTTATTTTGTTAAAGCTTTCGGAAAGGCTTTAGAAAATATATAATTTGACAAATATAGAAAATTTCACAGAAATTCCCTTAGGTTTATTTATATTAAATAAGATAGTTTTAGCAAAACCAAATCTTTTATTTTGTCTCCAAACTATATTTTAATTTATGAGACTTTTGGAAAGATTTTGAAATGAGGATTTTAACAAATAATGGGGAAATTCAACGAAGTTCCTTGTGATATATTCTTTTAAAACAATTAATTCCAACTTAAATATGGTTTTTTTTAGGAAATAGTTTTAAGTTTTTCTAAAAATAGGCAAAAGTCTTTTTCTTTTGAACTCTAGAGAAATCCAGAAAATAAAGAGGAGACAAATAAACTTGAACAATCGATAAAAATAATAATTTAATTTTTTTTATCCTATTTTTGAAATGAAAATTTGGGATGTTACACATCCCGACAAGGACTCGGTTGTGTGCTAATGCAAGATAAGAAGGTTGTAGCGTATGCTTCGCGACAACTAAGGCCACATGAAGTCAACTATCCTACCCATGATTTGGAATTAGCAAAGTGAGTGCATGCTTTAAAGATTTAGCGTCACTATCTCATTGGTAATCGTTGTGAAGTTTACACTGATCATAAGAGTTTGAAGTATATCTTTACCCAAGCCGACCTCAATATGAGACAAAGAAGATGGTTTGAATTGATCAAGGACTATGACCTTGGGATTCATTATCATCCAGGCAAGGCCAATGTCGAGCCGATGCTTTGAGTAGAAAGAGCTACCGCAATACTCGATGATTAAGGAAAGTCACCACCCTTTATAAGGAATTTGAAGCTTAGATTGGAATTGGTTCAGAAGGGTATTTAGCTACTTTGAAGCACGCCCACGTTGGAAGATCGATTCGAAGCACAAAGTTGATGATACCGATATCAAGGAGATTAAGAGCAATATGAAGAAAGGAAAAGCCCCAAGTTTCATCAAGATGAACAAGGTACTATTTGGTATGAGAAGCGATTTGCGCACGGATCGTAAAGAGCTTAAGGGTTGATTCTCAAGGAAGCGCATGAGACTTTATACTCCATTCATCCTGGAAGTACCAAGATGTATCAAGACCTCAAGGAAAGGTATTGGTGGCCTAGTATGAAGCGTGAGATTGCAGAGTATGTTGCACTTTGTGATGTCTGCCAGAAGGTCAAGGCAGAGCATCAAAGGCCAGCAGGATTGCTGCAACCATTGAAGATTCCAGAATGGAAGTGGGAAGAAATTGGTATGGATTTCATTACCGGATTTCCTAAGACCCAAGCAGGTTATGACTCGATCTGGGTAATAGTGGATCGATTGACTAAGGTAGCTCACTTTATTCCAGTTAAGACTACCTATGCAGGAGATAAATTAGCAGAATTATATATGTCAAGGATCGTCAGTCTTCACGGAGTGCCTAAGAAGATAGTGTCTGATAGAGGAAGCCAATTTACCTCTCGTTTTTGGCAGAGTCTGCATGAAGCCATGGGAACTCATCTCAGATTCAGTACTGCCTATCACCCTCAAACCGATGGACAGACTGAGCGTGTGAATCAGATTCTTGAGGATATGTTAAGGGCTTGTGCCTTAACTTATGGTGCCAAGTGGGACAAGTGTTTGCCCTATGCAGAGTTTTCGTACAACAATAGTTATCAAGCCAGTTTGCAAATGTCGCCTTTTGAAGCCTTATATGGAAGAAAGTGCAGAACCCCTCTCAACTGGAAGGAGTCAGGAGAAAGACAATTGTTTGGTCTCGCCATACTTGCAAGAAGTCAAGAGCAAGTCCAATTAATTCGATACAGATTGAAGATAGCTCAAAGCAGACAGAAGAGTTATGCAGATAATCGTCGAAGAGATTTGAGTTTCGAGCCCAATGATTATGTTTATCTCAAAGTCACCCCTCTCAAAGGAGTTAAGAGATTTCAAGTAAAAGGAAAGCTTGCCCCTAGATATGTGGGACCGTTCAAAATCTTGGAACGAAGAGGCGAGGTTGCCTACAAGTTAGAATTGCCTCAGTCTTTTGCCTAATCCATGATGTGTTCCATGTATCGCAGTTTGAAGAAATGTCTGCGGGTGCCGAGGAGCAGATGCCATTGGAAGCCATTGATCGGCAAGAGATCTTACCTACAAGGAGCAACCAAGTGAAAATTTTGGATATCGCAGAGCGTATCACGAGAAGCAAGATCATCCGTTTTTGCAAGGTCCAGTGGAGCAATCATTCAGAAGAGGAAGCAACATGGGAGCGAGAAGAGGATTTGAAGTCCGAGTTTCCCCACCTATTCTCTAGCCAGCCTGAATCTCGGGGTCGAGATTCCATTTAAGGGGGGGAGGTTTGTAACATCCCAAAATTTGAGATTTGGAATGTTGATTTCAAAAATAAACCATTTGCATTTTCTTGGATTAATCCCAGCTTAATTTGAATTTTCCTTAAATGAAAGGATTTAATTTGACTAAACTATTCATCAAACTAAAGAATTTCAGTTTTAGTTGGGTTCCTTGTGCTCCAAGGATTTTTTCTGTATTTTTGGGGATTTTTTTAAATTTATTTGATATTTATTTGAATTTATTTATATTTATTCAAATTTTTGGATTTTTATTAAATTGGAAAAGGTTTTTATTTCCAAAAACCCTCTCGGGCTGAATCTTCTCTCCGGCCCAATTCTGCTTTCCCTTCGCCCGCTCTGCGTTGCCTCGGCCCGATCGCCTCGGCCGCTTCGCTCGCTGCCAATGCCCAAGCCTTGGCCCGTCGCCGCGCCTGCGAACCCTAGTCGCCGCCGTCCGAGTTCGTGTCGGCGCCGTCTTGGAGTCCGTGCCCCGCACGCCTCCCGAGCCCTATTTAAGCGCCGCAAAACCGCCTCCCGAGGTTCTCCTCGCTTCGCCGCCTCGTTTGCCTCTTTTTCCGCTGCCCTAGACGCCTTCGTCGCTTCGCTTGCGCTCGTCGGAGTTCCTCCCGTGCCGAGCCTTCCGCCGCCTTCTTCTTCGCCGTCGGTGCGTATCCGCCGAAGCCGTTGGTCTTCTCGCGTTCCCCTCGTCATCCTCTTCCCGGTGCGTCTGGTCTCGCGCCCGATCCGTCGCGTATCCGCCGTCGGCCGTTGCGTCTTCTTCGTCTCCGGTGGGTTGTGCCGCCGCCCCGCCGTCGCGTTGCATCGAGAAGCCCCAGCCGTCCGATCTTCTACGGATGTTCCGGATTGCGCCGCATCACCTCCTCCCGCAGCAGCGCCGCTTGGCCGCCCGATCTGGTTGAGTCACCAGATGCGCGACGCGTGGCCTGCCCGCGTGTGCGCCAGCGTCAGCGCCACCTTTGCCGCCACGTCAGCCCTAAAGCCGACGCAAGCGCCGACGTCAGCCGTGCACCAGGTGCACGGTGAACCGAGTCGCACCGTGGACCGAGTCCACCGTGAGCCGGCTGACGTCAGCGATTGCGCAATAAATCCTTTTTCCGTATAAAAATAAATCCAGAAATTCTGATTTTCTGGTTTTTTGTATTTTCTCTGAATTTAATCTTTCGGAGGCCCGTTCTCGCTCATACGAACTCCGATTGAGGCGATTCAAGTTTCTAAATTTTTCTAAAATCGAGATCTATCTTCCAGAGCCATTTATTTTCAGTTTTGAGCTGGTTTGAGTCTCTGTTTTGTATTTATTTGGTTTCGTTGCTTCTTTTCCGGTAGACGCTAATTTCGAGGGAGCGAACGAAGACTTCGAAGACCAAGATTCAGCACTAGATCAGCAAGGCAAGTCGTAACCTTTGATCATATTGATCCCATGTTTGCAAAAGTAATTTACTTTATTACAATTGCATGCTATTTTGTGTATCAATATTTATTTAATGGGAGTAGATGTATACCTAGTTGATATTATGCCACCTTGATTGGTTGTATGCCATGTATCCATTGTTAAACCTAGGTTGGGACATTACTAGTTGGACATAATCATTATACCAACATTGGGTTTTCGTAGCTATGCTTAGACATGCTTACATATACGTTGGGATTCATGTCACATGTTGAATAATGTTAATCTTGACTTAATGAGATATTGAATCGTGGCCGTTAGCCACTGTTGTAAAACTTGTTGTACCATGGCGGGGCTTGCCATTGGTCTTGGTTGAACGAATTGTTTTCCCTCGGGCAAGTGATCGTGAAGTAAAGGGGGTGCTTTCTAGCACTTTGGGATGTGGATGTCTTGCCTGAGACAATTAAGGACTTAATCTTGTGCGCCATTGAACTGGGCCTAACCGTACTACCACATGTCTGGAATGGGACAGACCTAGTGATTAATTTGTAATGTCTAGCCTTGAGTAACGCCAGTTGGTGGTGTGGGTTCCGGATGGACGGGTAGATTCGCAAAGCGCAAGAGGGGCCCTAAAGGGCGAAACCTTAGCGGGCGATCTCGAGTTTAGGCAATTGCATTGTAAAGGCTTTGTCATGATATCTCTGCGACACACCAAAGGAAGTGTGTTAAGATCGATTGCACAAAGAGATGTTCATGTCTTGTGGGTAAAGTTGTACAACCTCTGCAGAGTGTAAAACTATTGAATAGCAGCGTCATGGTCATGGACAAAGCCCGGGAATTTCACACGGGGTATAGAGTGTTTCATAAAATGTGGAATGTGGAATTGTTGGGATGTGAACGGGGAGTTCACTGTTGTTTTGTTGTCTATCATCGATCTATCAGTTATTTATTTATGTTTTCATAAATATGCTTTCAATCTATTTATTGTATTTCAATTCAAGTTATTGCTTTCTGCAAATGAAACATATAGCCATCCTTGTCAAGCCGTGCATGAATATATTGCATCAATTCCCTACGGCTTGCTGAGTACCTTTGTACTCACGGCTTTATGCCATTGTTGATCAGTTGCTGAAGGAGATAATGAATATCATGAGGAGGAATTCTATGAAGACTACGTGGATTAGGAAGGCGTTCCCCAGACGATTGCCTGTGGCATGTCGAATGGTTCAAGTTATTTTTTTCCGCTGCAATAGTATTTGTTTCTTAAGCCCTTAAGGCATAATGGTGTAAACATTGACCATAAGGTCGTTTGCTTTATTTAATAATAATTTGCTTCTTCTTAGTTAATTCGTTGTATGGAATGGTATTTCATCTATGTTTCCACTGTGTGCACTAGCGTGATCCTGGACTAGTGCAGTATACACAGAGGGTTTCGAATTTGCAAATCCGGGTCCCGACACTTAAGCCTTTTCGACAGCCCGTAGAATATCTCGTCTAAATGCAAATAATATGAAGATCAGTTTAGAAATGATGTTTAGGATATGTATTACCATAATATAGAAAAATATTCTTATTACAACTTACTTTTCATCTAAATTCTGCTAGTGCAATAACCCTAAGTGTTAATCGTACACTTCACCTTTCTAATCTGGTTCCTTATAGCGTAACCCTTAATATCAGCAATGAATATATTATCTCGTCTAAACACTAAAATGTATGAAATTAGCTTAAGAATACTCTCCAAAGTAAATACTATCCTATTCTGAAGAAATGATCTTATTTCATCTTGTTTTGCACATAAATCCTATTAGCCAAATAACCTTAAGTATTATGATTTTTGAACTTCATAATATGAATAAGCAAACTTAGTAATAATGAACAAATATGTAATTAAGATATTTGTATCATCCGAACCTTCTTAAGCCATGAGTATAAAATCCAGTAACCTAACTTAACAAATCTAGTATATTTGAAATCACTTATGGTGTAGAATCAATTTAAAAGGTTTAGTGGTATTCATTCATATCATCCAACAAAGTAACTAATATCTGAATTCTATTAATCCAAATAATTTTAACATCTAGAATTCGAAGTTTTAAATACAAGAATACATAATTTTAGCCTCTTGAATTCGTAAGTCAAGAATAGATAATCTATAAAAAAAACCATGCTTTGTTCATTATAAAAGCCGTTAACTATATGAATTCTTAATCATCTCGAAAACAAGAACGTGAAATCATTCAACTTAAACCCAAAAATATTCCTGTTTTCTGGAGTGAATCTTTAATTGGTTTTCTGTCTAATTTCTTTTTGCTCTTATTGAAGTTTGTTATTTGCTATATTTCATTGAACGACGTAGAATCCGACGTCGCTACCTCCGTCAGCCGCGACCTCGACTTCGATGAAAGCCATAAATAATCAAGGCAAGCACCCCCTTTGATCATATTGATCCCAGTATTTAATATTCATTGTGTTTATTAAAATGTTTCATGCATGCGCTTATTTACTATAAACTTGCTATTTTGTGGTACTGGTAGTTATACCTGTTGTCTCATGAAACCTTCTTGATAAGTATGGACATGTGAACCTTGATAACCATAGATTAAGGATAGACATTACTTAATGTTATCATGGGTATATGAGATTACATTTTAACCATGCTTTAGAACAAGTGAGGTAGATGATTAGATCAAAATTGTTTCTTAAGAAATGGAAAATGTTGGATATGACACTGTTGGTTATAGGTATTTTGATTAAAAATCCAAAATAAAACTATGGTTTTGATGTGGGCGATTATTGGCAATAGCCGGATGTGCATATGGACTTGCACGTAGTGTAGGGTGAAGTATCGCCCATGTCGCATTAAGGACCGAACATAGTGTTGTATGATCCAAGATAATCCGTACAACCATAAGTGTTGGGATGGGGCAGCCTAAAACCAATTAAGTTATCTAGTTTAGCTTTGCATTTATGGAAGGAGGGAGTTGCACAGGTATTCCTTTCCAAGTCTGCTTGTAGGGATTTCTACACAACAATGCAACGGTGTACGCCTTGCCATGAACAGAAACGGTGTGTTGGGTGTTATGTGAATAGATCCAGGTCTTGGGTGCGTGTTTTTGTTTCTATGGCGAGGTTTTAACGTCCCGGGCTGGTGCAAAGTAAACCTAGGTAATGTAAAGGTTTTCATCATGAACATTCTGGCCACACGCCAAAGGTGCGTGAAACATGCAGCAAACAGAAAAGGTCATGACTTGTGGGTAAAGTTATACACCTCTGCAGAGTGTAAATCTCATTGATTAGCCATCCCCTCGGTCATGGGAAACTTGGTGAACTTGCACTAGTTAAATGTTTTGATATTTTCTGAAAATGGGTTTTGGTTTGAAACCTGTTTAGCAGCTGTCTTTATGTCAAAGGCCCGACATTGTTGGATTTTATTATCTGGATTATTCGATGCTCGCAAAGGGCTGTGAGTATTACTTATGCTTTAATTATTTCATATCAGTCAAATAAGCTTTTACATATTCCGTTTACAAATAACTTGATTTACAATTTCAATTTTGCTTTATGCAAATTAATCGTAGAAGCCTTTCCTTTGAAATGGCCTGCATATATTATAGGTTTTGCTAAAGTCTTGCGGAGTACGTAAAGTACTCACCCTTGCTTAATATGTTGCTTTTACGTGGAAAAGTTAGCGATGCTTCGAAGTTATCTTTCCGTCGTAGGTTGCGGGAGTTTATCGACGTGATCTTTCTAGGGATTATGCCTTGTCAGTTGCCTGCGGATTGGATGGGCACACTACAAGACTTTGCTTCTTTTGCTGCTATATGCTCTGTGTTGTAAGATTTTCTTTGTATAATAGTTTTTGCTTTAATAATTGTTGTATGGTTGTGATTCCAATTGTTGAACATGTGCGTACTAGCTACTGATCATGGGACTAGTACTGTTTGCAAATTAGATTTCCATTTTTGCATTTATGTAAAAATGGGGATCATTGCAGTTGATATCAAAGCTGTGATGACTATAGGATAAACCCTAGATAGAATAGTCGTTAGTATTAGAAAAACCAAATTCAGAATCTTATTTTCAAAAGTTACTATATTTGCAAAATGTAGTCATTACTATTCTTTCCTGCTCCGTAAGATCCTACTCTTACCCGCACTTTCATTTCGGTTTGTAAACAAATTCTTCTTTCCTTAAAAGTAATTCTCGCCTATAGTTCATCTTCACTATTTGTTTCTGAAGATGTCACAGACATGTTGCTACCATCCTTCATGCTTGCCAATGAAGACTACAATGTCTACGCCAACAATCTCAAGGAAGCAGACAATGCTTTACTAACCTCGACAAAGCAGAAGTAAAACTCGAAGATTCTACTTCACGAAGAGACAACATCACCCGACAGTAAGATACGGAAGATTAGAATATACTAGGATCCATCTTAAGATAAGAACCCTTACGCATAGCATATTATTTCGCTTTAGTTATATAAAGCATTTTTATGTCATGTTTATAACTTGCTATTTGAAAATTGGTTTTTATTTTGTTGGTGAGGACTGATTTATGTGTGAGCTTAACCTCTAGGTTAAAGTTTTACAATAAAATGTCCTTATGTATGAATATGGAAAACTTAACCCATAGGATAAATAGGAAATCATAAAATAGCTTATCTCTTCTTTCTATAAAATTTCTTCCAAACTTATCCTTTCTTCTGTAGAACTTCTTACTTGTGTAACCTTTTTTATCATTAACCTTTCTTAAAATCAAGCCTCATCAAGATTAGTAATATAGTCTCCATTACTACTTTTAGCTTCTTGAGACTGCACCATCCATATATAACCGAGGCCAAGATGCTAGCAACCACCAACTTATCTAAGCCACTTTAGGCTAGTTAGAACCTATTTTTTTCCCAGTAATGATTCTTGACTATGCTTCAAAATCCATCTCATTGCTTTGTCTAGATTATATACCATGAAAATGAGCTAGAACCAGAAAAGTTCTATACTTCTAAATGGAAACTAGAAAAATCGAAAGTCTTATTTTCTAAAAAGAAATATAAAAAGACTAGCATTAGTTGTAAATATACTCTTTTTCCATTTGTAAGATTTAGTTTCCTTATCTGTATACTCTTTCCTCTTATTGGATATCTCATATACTCATTTCCCCTCTGTAGAACTTTCCTTCTTCGCTTCTAGATATTCTTTCTAGAAGCAATTCTCTCCTTATCCTACTAGATAAAAACCACCAACAAGTCTTTTTCAAAACAATTTTGGTAACAAATCAGTAAGCATTGTGATGTCTACATCAACAAACTTTAAGAAGATGGAGATAATGAAGCGTCAAAACCTCTCTGACTTCATGGAAGTTTTGGAATATTGGCATCAGCAAGTGGTGCAAAGGTTAAAAGAAACTCGTCGCCAAGTAGTCTACTATAAAAGACAATATTAGGTGAGTTACACGTTATTCTAACTATATAGTAAACCTCTTGTGCAAAAGTATGTATAGTTAGGCTAGTAGAAGAAAAACCCTAAGTACCCCTCCCGTATACTAAGTTGATTATATATAGCTTTACTGTGCTATTGAAATTCTGTTGTAAATCTTTTGCATCGCTTCCAGGTTACTCTCATAAATGTTAAACCATTAGGTTGAAATTTACGATGTGCCGACCCTTATTTATTAAGAAAATCTAATTAAGAAAATTTTAAGGAACGAAATGTTGCCTTGTGACCTAGTTAACCCCTATCAAACCGACTCTCCCCGATCCCAACATCTAGGTCACAACATTTCCAACCTTGGCGCAATTCTCGTCAAAAGAGGAAATGGTTCAAATCAAAAACCTACTCCTACATCTTACTCGATACCTAAACGATGTTCTTTGAAGTGTTGTCGACCCAACCAATCTGAAGATCGTGCTTGTATTCGCTGTGGAGAAATAGGACATACTAATGATGAGCATGCAATAAATTGCTCCAGCTGTGAATGAAATCATTCTCCTGGAAAATGTCCCATGAGCAATACCACTTGTTACCTTTGTGAAGGTCAAGATCATTGCCCAGCTCAATGCCCCCTTGATCCAATAGTCACCGCCGCAGTTCAGCATTAGCAAGAAAAACTTCGAGCCTTAGTTGCTCATGAATTGGCAAATAGAAGAGAAGCTGCACAAGAGATATCATTAGAAAAATTGGAAAAGCAGCATTTCAACCTTGTCAATCATCATCAAGGAAGCAGTAATTGGCCATCGCCAACAGCGTGCTTCTCTTGTGGTGAAGAAGGTCATTGGGCAAGGAACTGCCCTACGCAGCAACAAGTTAAGATTCAGAAGGAGAACAACATGGAACATCCAATTGTACCCAACAAAAAGTCACGAAAGAAACAAAAATGCTTCATCTGTCGTAAGAAGGACCATTATGCTAATCAGTGTGTCCAAAGAGAACAAACATCTCCTAACACCATAGTCATGCCAGAAGTCACCGCAATCAAGATTATAACTCCAAGAATAGAAGAAATAAAAGTTGAAGAAGTTTGCCCGAAAAAGTAGATAAAGAAGAGGCGTTTGAACAAAGACGCTTGTCCCAAAAATAATTCAGCTCAACTCCATCCGCAATCTCAACCATCACTTGTTCGTCCCTCCAACAACACCAATGAGCAACTGTCTGGTACTCAAAACCGAAAAGCCAATGTTATATGCTTTTGCTGTGGTAAAAGTGGACATTACGCCAACAATTGCCCAAAGAAGAAGCGAAATCCACCTCATTCTCAACCTCCGAAAGCTATACAACAACTGCAAGGTCGACCTCAAGAATTTGAAGGCCAACACGCACCAAGGTCTACATATACACCAACTCAAGACATCAAACATAGCATACCTGACTCAATGCCGGACAACGTCACCTGCATCAACCAAGAAGAGATTGAACACTTTGCTAACATCTGCCCAAGAAAAGTTTTACTTCAACTTGTCAAGAAAGGCATCAGTAATTTCCAAGCTGTCTCAAGGACTTAGGAAATATCAAGTACCCAAAACAACCCCTGCCTCGATGTTAGGTTTTGAATGTAAAGATCTTCCTGATGTAATTGCACCCGACACTTAATGTAGTATTGAGTACGTCCTTGTGTATTCAATCCCTACGATCAATCTTTTTGATTCTGTACATTCATTCCTTCATAATTGCCAAATATAAATAAAATCAAAACCCTCTATCTACCAAGATGACCAAACGAATTAAATCATCAGGATCATTTTATAATCCTCCGACCTCAACCCAATCCTTGAATTATCTCTACCCTGTTTCCAACCTAAAGTCAACCCAGAATGACATTTATTCTCAACCAATCTCCTCAACTATTTTTGAACTATACAGATCAACCGTTGTATTCAAATATTCTTTTTGATGTTAACATTCGGTTCTTCCCAAATGAATCTAATGACAATGCATTATTTCTTTCACCTCAAATATTCTAAACATACCACGTGCCACTCTCTTAATTAGATTATCCTTATTAACGATCCTAGTTATTCGATCAAAAGAGATATGTAGAAAGTACTCGTATCCCTCATCTGCTTACACAAAACCTGAATAGAAATCTTTTGTATCCCTGGATCATCAGCTCGGAATCGCAAGAAAGAGAATTTGCAAAGCGACTACACTGGAAACAAGAAGACAAGGAAACGATAAATCACCTCCGAGGAAGAAATTTTTCTAAACCTATCCAGTCCTTGCAAATCTCGAGGACGAGATTTCTTTAAGGGGGGTAGATCTGTAACATCCTGAAATTTCTAATAAAGTGAATATATATATTTTTTGAATTTGAATATAATTATTTCTGAGTTTTTTAACATTATTGGTTTTTATTTGGATTTCCTTGGATTTATGCTTTGAATGAAAAATCCAACAAAAAGAATAAATGAATGGGAAACGGTAAGAAGATAAAAAGGTAAAAGTAAAATTTTGAACAATTTACCATGGAACCCTAGCTATGCTGGTAAATCAGTAAAGTCAGCAAATAAAAATCTTACGCACAGGAACATGAGTAAATAAATCATTTGGTAACTCCTTTTGACTAGAAACAATAGGGTCAGAATTAATAGAAAATGGTCGAAGCTTATCTGGGGCTAAACAAATTAATATAATTCCTTGAGTGTATAATCTACTTCCGGTAAAATTATCATAAATTAATAAAGTAATATAGGCCTTCTAAAAATTCAAAAATAGAGACCTTAAAAATCTGCAAAATAGAATGTGAGAATTACTATAAAATAAATACATAATATTTTAACTTGAAATTTTTATGGGAGAATCCTTAACCTAATAGAACTCTGAAAAAAAAGTCTCAAAAATAAATAATATCATTAACACCCTTAAATAAAATAAAATCCAAAAAGGAATTTCTGCACAATGTTTAATGTCGTAATTTATATAAATTCTATATAGAATATTTTGACCCAATATTTTTACTGGAAGGTAAAAACTACCAGGCGACCTCGGTCAAAAAGTTTCACAATTGTTCAACCTGATTTGATAGCCAAGTAAATGAGAGTACTAACGTGTCTCCACCGACCTTATTAGCTTATCTCGTTTCCTCTCACTAACGTGTGTGCCCGGGAGCTGCGCTGACCCCGTTTGCTGGCAAGTAACTGGAGACCGCCTTAGCCACTGCCCGATGGTCCCGGTCCCGCTGGTCAGTCGCGTTCCCCATTTCTTTCTCCTCCTTCTCGCTCAGCTCTCTCTGCTCGCCTCTCTCTCTGCCTCTCGTGCCTTCCTCACCAACTCTCTAAGCAGCCACGCCGTCCGCGTAGTCACTTGTAGCCATGTTCATCTTCTTGTCTCCAGCGCCACACCATGTCAACCCCGTGTCATTCTGTGCAAGCGAGATACCTCGCGCCATCTCATCGCCAGGAGCAGGAGCCGCAATTTGGTCTTGCGATCAAACGCTGTAAGTCATCTCATGCTGACTATAAATACCGCCATAGCGTTGCAATGAGCGTCCTTTCTTTCTTCTACTAATTTCCTGAACCGAGTATCTAGATTGAGGTCTCTTATTCACTCTCACCGTGGAAAAAGCCGAAAGAGGGGAAGAACCGCAATTGAGTGAATTCGATAGTAACCTCTCAAATTGGTTTAATCCAGAGTTTCATTAGACATCTTAGTTTTCTGATCAAACTCTATTTTCGCTCCTCTTTGCCTGCAGCACCCTTGCACCGCCGCTTTTCTTCCTCGAGGTCAGCGATTGGTGGCAGCACTTTCCGACCGCTCTCCGACCTCATCTTCAGGTAAAATGGTATCCTCTCGCTCCATTGATGCTCACCCAAAGCCCTTCCCTTGATAATGAAGTCACATGCGAAGCTTCTACCGAACCGACCATGGCACCGACGCACCCCCACAGCGGCGACCTACCTCCCAGCCATCTTCGGTCGAGTGAGTTCCACACCTAGATGCGCTATGATCCATTGAAGCTTTAGGTGCTACCCATTCCGCTGGCCCGGAGGCGATTCATCACCGGCGAGCCGGAAACCGAAGGCCCCTGTTTTGTGCCACCGACCGATGGGTCCCTGCTATTAGTTCCTCGGCTGGTTCTTGCATGCGCTAGTGTAGTCGCTAGTGAGTGGGGGTGGCTTGTCAGACGGACCAAGCCGAGTTCAAAGCCCCACGCGCCAATAGTCCTTTCCCTCTCGCGCGGGCTAACAGGTGGGCCACCATCGTCAGTAGGTAGTTGCGTCGAGCGGTCGCTGACTCACGGGCCCAGACAGTCAGTGTCCGTGGGCCGATTCTGTTGAGCCAGCGCATGGAGTAGCGAAATCCGTTTTCCAAAAGTGAAAGCATATTTTCCTAATTTAGTTTATTTTCCATACCCGAGGCAATTCAATTAGCTATAACTTTTGAACCATAGATCCAAATTGCATAAAATAAATTTATATATTCATATAAATTCAATTAATTTCATAATATTCAATAATATTTTTAAAATGACAAATGGGTGAATTTGAAATTCCAGTTTGAATAAAAGTCCAAAAGATGTGCTAGATATAAAAATGTTGCAAACGAACTTAGAATTGAATGAAACAAATTTTAATGAAATCCTTATGCTTCCAGCAACTAAAATATATAAAAATATTTAGAGTTCAATTTTGTTTGCATCATTTTCCATTAGAGGTTGTTCTCAATACTCTAAATATTCAAAAATATAGAATTTGTATAAAAGAGATCCAAAATGAGTAGAATTGATTTCAAAATACTAGTATGATAGTAGGCTATCAGAATTTGCTAAAATGATTATGGAACAAACTTGATTTGAATTAGACTTAAAAATAGAGTATGACCTAAGTGTGAAAAATGTATATATATGCATAGAAAAAATCAAATAGTTAGAATAGGGATTAAATAAACTCAAATCCTTGTAACACTAGTTTGTTATACTCTTGATATCTCAAGGATACCACATATGTAAAATATTTAGGTTTCATTATAGTTAGCATTAAATGTTCAAGAGTTGAAGCATTAACATTTGTGTAATCCGAATAGTTATAACTTTCACAAACAAACTTCAAATTTGACAAAACGAAATTCTGGAACCCTGAAACATAATACCCTTCCTGGTTATACAAAAATACTTCATATTTATGTAATATTAAAATAAGTTCATGTTAGGCCCTAATGATCACTTCTATGAGAAACATCTCGCATAAAAGCCAAACATCACGGAAACTGAAGAGGAACGCGATATGCTACACTAGCACAAAAAAAATCTACCGCGTAACCAGAAAGCTACTCACAAGAAGGGGATCACAGATAAGATTACCACTAGACGCGCAGTTGCGGAATCCTTCGCGCGTCAATGTAGTGGATCGTCCTCGCCGCAGTCGTTGCGCCGATGGAGCGGATCGTCCTCGCCGCCGTGGATCGCCCTCCCACGCCGCAGCCGCAAAGAACGCCACCGTAGTAGTCCACACGTCCAGGGATGGAACGCCGTGCGTCGGTGTGCAAGCACACGGTCGCTTCGGCAGGGCAACGAGAAGAGGAGGCTAGGGTTTGAGTGAATCACTTCTAAACCGTGGGAAAGCACACCGCGCCCACCCTCCTCCCTCCTTATATAGCCACGAGAAGAAACCTAAACCAAATCCCATCAGCGTGCTAAACCCACGATGTCCATTAATTATGGATCCAATCCAAATTAATGCGCCCCACCATTAAGTGTGTGACCGCAGGTTCACGACGCTTGGACATGGATTCAAAAACTCCTTTTCAATCCAATAGTTGGTAGCGGCTTCTTGCAAAGTATGCCAACTCCCAAACATACTATGATCAAATCGATGAACCTATCAAAAGTACTCATGTAATAATCCCTTTGCCAAGTATATGAAGATTGAACGCAAAGGCAGAAGTATGTCATTCTTTGATGATTCAATCCATCTCTCGTATCCGTGATATATTAATAAGATGTGATTGACTCCTCAATCACGGCATGGCCATGCACTTCCTTAATCATATCACACAAGTGGCCTTGTCGTATATCTCTGTTTCATTGGAGTGGCAAATTCCATCTTGACTGCTCACTTCCCTCTGCACGTTTCATAGTAAACATGAAAGCTACCTTTATAACTATCCGGTTAGGAATTAGTGTTTGATAGCCCCAAGGAAAACTATTACACATGTAGGGAATATTACAATCTCAGGTCTAAGGAACATACATCACTAGGTATGGGATACACTGATGACACATAAGAATGAAACATTCTCGCAGTGTCCAATTGCGGGTCTATCTAACCCATGTTCTTCAACATGCGTCCACAATGTATAGATGATATCTCTATATCCCATGATCTATGAAGCATGATCATCGATCACTACATGTGCTGATCTATTCATCGTTGTCCTATACGATGATATCCGATCAGAGATATTTATCGAATTATATCAATAAGTAAAGAGCTTCATAAGCAAATCACATACTTGTTGATCAATACAATGATATACATTCATTGGACCAATAATCATATTATTATTCATAAACATAGTCATGTTACAATCATCTAAATGATTGCCTCAAGGGCATAGCACTAACAATCTTCCACTTGCACTTGAGTCAATCAATTAAGTATCTAATACCAATAGACCTCGTGTGTGCCTCATGCTTAGGCTGTGGTAGTGGCTTTGTCAACAGATCGGCCACATTGGCTTCCGTATGTACTTTGCATATTCTCACGTCACCTCTATCCACAATCTCGCGAATAAGGTGAAAGCGCCGGAGTATGTGTTTAGACTTCTGATGTGATTTAGGCTCTTTTGCTTGTGCAATGGCACCACTATTATCACAATAGATGTCCATTGGACTAGAGGCACTAGCGACCACACCAAGCTCTGTGATAAACTTCTTAATCCACATAGCTTCTTTTGCGCCGGCCGCAATGTACTCCACTTCGTCAGTAGAGTCGGCCACCGTGTTTTGCTTGGAACTCTTCCACCATCGCTCCTCCATTAAGTGTAAACACAAACCCGGATTGTGATCGAAAATCATCTTTGTCAGTTTGGAAGCTTGCATCGGTGTAACCCTTTACAACCAGATCTTCGTCACCTCCAAAAACAAGGAACATACCCTTAGTTCTTCTCAAGTACTTCAGGATATTTTTTACGGCTATCCAATGACCATCACCAGGATCCGCTTGGTATCTGCTTGTGACACTTAGAGCATATGAGACATCTGGGCGTGTACAGATCATGGCATACATAATAGACCCAATAGCAGAAGCTATGGAATCTTGCTCATCCTGTCTCGCTCATCAGATGTCGAAGGACACTGATTCTTGCAGAGACTAATGCCATGTGACATTGGCATGAAACCTCTCTTGGATTCATGCATATTGAACCTTTTCAATATCTTGTCAATGTACGTTTCCTAACTTAATCCAATTAACCTTTTTGATATATCTCTATAGATTTTTATGCCCAAGATATAGCATGCTTCTCCCAAGTCCTTCATTGAGAAACTCCTTTTCAATGAAGTCTTAACATCTTCAAGCATAGGAATATCATTCCCGATCAATAATATGTCATCCACATACAAAATCAGAAATACAAGTGCGCTCCCACTAGCCTTCTTGTAAACACAAGGCTCTTCTTCATTTTTGATAAAGTCAAACCCTTTGACTACTTCATCAAAACGAATATTCCAACTCCGAGATGCTTGCTTTAACCCATAAATGGATCTTTGAATCTTGCATACCCTTTTAGAATATTTAGGATCAGCAAAACCTTCAGATTGTATCATGTATACATCCTCAGAAAGATTCCCATTAAGGAAGGCTGTTTTGACATCCATCTGCCATATTTCATAATCAAAATATGCAGCAATAGCTAAAATGATCCGGACAGACTTGAGCATGGCTACCGGTGAGAAGGTTTCATCATAGTCAACTCCTTGAACTTGTTTGAAACCCTTTGCCACCAACCATGCCTTATAGATCTGAACATTTCCATCTACGTCTATCTTCTTCTTGAAAATCCATTTGCATTCAATGGTTTTTACACCATCAGGAGAATCGACCAAGTTCCAAACTTGATTGTCATGCATGGATTGAATTTCGGATCTCATGGCTTCAAGCCATTTTTCGGAGTTTGGGTCCATTATTGCTTCTTCATAAGTCGTGGGCTCATCATTGTCCAACAATAATATGTCATTCCCATATCTTATAGGTACATGGCGTGGCCTCCCCGACCTATGTGGGGCTGGAGTCTCTTCCATAGGTTGTACAACACTTTGTACATCTTGTGAAGGTTCAGTGGTAGCTTGAACATATTCATGTGATTCTCGAACTTCATCAAGATACACATCACTCCTACTGAATTCTTTTGAAAGAAACTCTTTCTCCAAAAAGACACCATTTCGAGCAACAAAAACTTTGTTCTCGTTTCTTTTGTAAAAGTAATATCCTTTTGTTTCTTTAGGATACCCCACAAAAAGCATTTTTCCGATTTAGGTGGGAGTTTATCGATTGTAAACGCGTTTTACATAAGCCTCACATCCCCATATCTTGAGAAATGACAACATGGGACTTCTCCCAGTCCATATCTCATATGGCGTCTTCTCAACGGATTTTGATAGGACCCTATTCAAAGTGAACGCAGCTGTCTCTAAAGCGAAACCCCAGAAGGATAATGGCAGATCTGTTTGGCTCATCATTGACCGAACCATATCTAATAAAGTTCAGTTTCGTCGTTCGGACACGCCTTTCCATTGAGGCGTTCCTGCCGAGTAAGTTGCAGAACGATTCCACATTGCTTTAGATGATCACCAAACTCTTGGCTCAAGTATTCGCCACCACGATCTGATCGTAAGTGTTTTATTGATTTGCCAAGTTGATTTTGTACTTCATTTTGAAACTCTTTGAACCTTTCAAAAGTTTCAGATTTATGCCTCATTAAATAGATATATCCATATCTACTAAAGTCAATCAGTAAAAGTTACAAAGCATCAAACCCACCCCTAGCGAATGAGCTCATTGGTCCACATACATCCGTATGTACTAGGGCCAATAACTCACTCGCTCTCTCACTAAAATCAGTGAAAGGGGCTTTTGTCATCTTGCCAAGTAAACAAGATTCACATGTTTCAAATGATTCAAAATCAAATGAGGTTAGAAGTCCATCACCATGGAGCTTCTTCATGTGCTTCTCATTTATATGACCTAGCGACAATGCCATAAAAAGGTAGGGTTCAAATCATTAGGCCGATGCCTTTTACATTAATGTTATAGATGTGTTTCTCTTCGAGTTCAAGGACGCACAACCCATCCACCATGGGGCAACGACCATAATACATATCATTCAAAAATATTGAACAAACAAAGTTCTTTATTATGAAATCATAACCTTCATGTTCCAAACAAGAAGATGAAATAATGTTTCTACTCAAAGATGGAACAAAATAACAATTATTTAGTTCTAAAACTAATCTCAAGGCAAATGCAATGGGTATGTGCCAACAAAGAAGACCAAGAACTCTTGCTTTATTCCCCACGCCAAGATCCACTTCTCCTTTTGCCAAGTCTCTACTTTATCACCGTGATCGAATTGCAAATGTGAGCAACCGAACCAGTATCATATACCCATGAGTGAGTGAAGAAGTAGCAAGATTAATTTCTATAACATTAATACCAAGTGGAAACCACATTTCCATTCTTCTTATCTGCCAGGTACTTTTCGCAGTTCCATTTCCAATGTCCTGATTTCTTGCAATAGAAGCATTGGGTATCAGGTTGAGGGCCAACTTTAAGCTTCTGACGCTTATTTTTGAGGCTTGCGATCTCATCTTGAGCCTTTCCCTTGCCCTTGCCCTTGCTCTTTCCCTGTTCCCCACCTTAGCCTTCCTCTTTTGAATGCGCTTGTTTTTTGAACCATCATCACATGATTGGGTTTTTTCTTAATGCTTTCCTCGGCAGCCTTGAGCATCCCATGTAGCTCGGTTAGGCTCTTCTCCATGCTATTCATATGAAAATTCATAATGAATGGCTCAAAGCTCTGAGGTAGAGACTGGAGAATAACATCTGTGGCCAAACCGAGGCTAAGGGGAAACTCAAGTTTTTCCAATCTCCCAATGTAACCAATCATCTTGATCACATGAGGGTCGATCGGATCGCCTTGACACCAACTTACAAGCAAATAAAAGCTTTGAGATACCATAGCTCTCAGCTCTTGCTTGATTCCCAAACATGCCCTTCAAGCCCACAATCATGTTGTAAGCATCCTGGTCCTCATATTGCTTTTGGAGCTCGAGTCCATGGTGACTAGCATGAGACAGTGACTCTCTGAAGCATTAACATGCTTTTCATATTCAACCTTCAAATTGCGAGGAGCATTTTCGGTCGGTTCATCAGAATTGGATTCTCTAGAACGTAGTCCTTCTTTTCATGCTTGAGAACAATTCTCAAAGTTGCGATACCAATCAACAAAATTAGTTCCATTAAGTTTTTCCTTTCCAAAACTGATCTCAAAGCAAAACCGGTGTAGCAGGAGTAGGAGAAGGTGCCATTGAACTACAACAAAAACATGCAAAGATTCTAAGCACTATGTTTATGTAAAAATTTTATTAAACATTTTAATAAAAGACACTCCTATTTTATGTCCCTTTTATAGACACATAGTGAGTATTCAAGATCCATATTCATCAAACACTAGTGAGCTTTGGCATCACTTCTAGAAATGTAATGACATAGGTAAGCAACACCTTTGCTAATTACATCTTATGTAACTCTTGTTTGTTGAGTATGAAAACAAGTAATGAATGCCTCCGTCAACTTGACTCATGGCCAGGTCAACCTACCCCTAGGGCTCACATGAGGAGGGAGCACTTCCGTATTCGGTGCCAATTAAGAAACCCGCCTCATGTGTGTTTTCCTAGACACCAATTGTCTTGTATAGGTTCCTTCATTATCAAATCAAATCCCAACCACTTATGTCCTCAAGCCCAAAACCGTTTTGATAGCTTGATTAAATCTACCATTGTTATGCGTGATGTGTCCAACACATCCCTATCATCTATTAAGATAGCCATTGATATACTACTTTGGCAGTCATATCAATAACGATCTAAATTCTTGATAGGTGCAACAATTGGATGAACATTTTGATTTAAAATTTTAACTATAGGGATGAACAAAATCTACTAAGAACATGGCATCACATGCAATGAGCATAAAGAAAATAGCAAGGATTAAACACACATCCACAGAAAATCAAAATAAGTTGTGAAATAGCATGGCCCTTAGCATTAAGAGCTCCATCATGATGCTTGTTTGTTCACCTTGCCACCTTGCTTGATTTGTTCACCTAGCCACCTTGCTTGATACCATCGTCTTCATCATTATGGATGCAACACCTTACAACTTTTGATAATGAATTTTACATGAGGGTTTGAAGCATCACAAGTCGACACGCAGGTCGTTATACAATTTAAATAGCCTTATGGCTTGACATGGCACGCAGGCCATGTGGAAATTACATGCATCACATACACATAGGCCATACTATTTCACATAATTCCCTGCAAAAACGAGTTAAACAAAAGCAACACTACGACTCCGGGGTCCGAGGGGCAGCGCCCCTGGTGGCGGTCCTTGGAAAAAAATTTTAGAGGCATGTTTTCTGTTAAAGGAAAACACCTCAAAATTTCCACGGATCAACCAAATTGACCCAATCTGATCTAATCTGATTGGCTTGGTCCCATATGGATACGTTTCAGAAACCCTGATGGCGGTAACCCGACCGGTAAGGGTAACGTCGTACCATGAACGGACTCACCCAAATCAATATTGAATTGGTTTGCGCTTACCATGGATCAACTAGATTGACCCAATCCAACTCAATCTGATTGGCTTGGTCCCATATCGATACGTTTCAGAAACCCTGATGGCGGTAACCCGACCGGTAAGGGTAACGTCGTACCATAAACGGACTCACCCAAATCAATATTGAATTGGTTTGCGCTTACCATGGATCAACTAGATTGACCCAATCCAACTCAATCTGATTGGCTTGGTCCCATATCGATACGTTTCAGAAACCCTGATGGCGGTAACCCGACCGGTAAGGGTAACGTCGTACCATGAACGGACTCACCCAAATCAAGATTGAGTCGGTTTGCACTTTCCTCAAACCCTAAACCGATCGATCTCATCGATGGCTGCCGTCACCAATTCATCACATGAACCGGCTGAACATGTAATAGATCCAATCTACTAACCTCACACATCATATGTGCAACATCCAGATCACAAAACTATACGAGATGGCTCTGATACCACTAAAGAGGAACGCGATATGCTACACTAGCACAAAAAAAATCTACCGCGTAACAAGAAAGCTACTCGCAAGAAGGGGATCACAGGTAAGATTACCACTAGATGTGCAGTTGCGGAATCCTTCGCGCGTTGATGTAGTGGATCGTCCTCGCCGCAGTCATTGCGTCGATGGAGCGGATCGTCCTCGCCTCGCCGTGGATCGTCCTCCCACGCCGCAGTTGCAGCAGCATCACCGCAGTAGTCCACACGTCCAGGGATGGAACGTCGTGCGTCGGTGTGCAAGCACCTGGTCGCTCGGCAGGGGCAACGAGAAGAGGAGGCTAGGGTTTCGAGTGAATCACTTCTAAACCGTGGGAAAGCACACCGCGCCCACCCTCCTCCCTCCTTATATAGCCACGAGATGAAACCCTAAACCAAGGCCCATCGTGCTAAACCCAAGATGTCCATTAATTATGGATCCAATCCAAATTAATGCGCCCCACCATTAAGTGTGTGACCCAGAGGTTCACGACGTTTGGACATGGATTGAAAAACTCCTTTTCAATCCAATAGTTGGTAGCGGCTCCTTGCAAAGTATGCCAACTCCCAAACATACTATGATCAAATCGGACAGAACCTATCATAAGTACTCATGTAATAATCCCTTTGCCAAGTATATGAAGATTGAACTCAAGGCGAGAAGTATGTCATCCTTTGATGATTCAATCCATCTCTCGTATCCGTGATATATTAATAAGATGTGATTGACTCCTCAATCACGGCATGGCCATGCACTTCCTTAATCATATCACACGAGTGGTCTTGTCATATATCTCCGTTTCGTTGGAGTGGCAAATTCCATCTTGACTGCTCACTTCCCTCTGCACGTTTCATAGTAAACATGAAAGCTACCTTTATAACTATCCGGTTAGGAATTAGTGTTTGATAGCCCCAAGGAAAACTATTATACATGTAGGGAATATGACAATCTCAGGTCTAAGGATCATACATCACTAGGTATGAGATACACTGATGACACATAAGAATGAAACATTCTCGCAGTGTCCAATTGCGGGTCTATCTAACCCATGTTCTTCAACATGCGTCCACAATGTATAGATGATATCTCTATATCCCATGATCTATGAAGCATGATCATCGATCACTACATGTGCTGATCTATTCATCGTTGTCCTATATGATGATATCCGATCAGAGATATTTATCGAATTATATCAATAAGTAAAGAGCTTCATAAGCAAGTCACATACTTGTTGATCAATACAATGATATACATTCATTGGACCAATAATCATATTATTATTCATAAACATAGTCATGTTACAATCATCTAAATGATTGCCTCAAGGGTATAGCACTAACAGAAACAACTTTAAAACACTCTTAGAGTCATCCCCTAATAATGCCTGAAAAATGGTTAAATAATCCCATAAGGTGCAGTCACAAACTTAAATCAGAGCCTGAACCTTTGTCGCGTAGATTTTAGAAATACTTAAGCCTTTTCGACAACCCGTAGAATATCTCGTCTAAACTTGCTATTTTGTGGTACTCGTAGTTATACCTGTTGTCTCATGAAACCTCCTTGATAAGTATGGATATGTGAACCTTGATAACCACAGATTAAGGATAGACATTACTTAATGTTATCATTGCTATATGCGATTATATTTTAACCATGCTTAGCCATGCTTTAGAACCAGTGAGGTAGATGATGAGATCAAAATTGTTTCTTGAGAAATGGAAAATGTTGGATATGACATTGTTGGTTATGGGTATTTTGATTAAAAATCCAAAAATAAAACTATGGTTTTGATGTGGGCGATTATTGGCAATAGCCGAATGTGCAGATGGACTTGCACGTAGTGTAGGGTGAAGCCATGTCGGATTAAGGACCGAACATAGTGTTGTATGATCCAAGATAATCCGTACAACCATAAGTGTTGGGATGGGGCAGCCTGAAACCAATTAAGTTATCTAGTTTTACTTTGCATTTATGGAAGGAGGGAGATTGCACAGGTATTCCTTTTCAAGTCTGCTTGTAGGGCTTTCTACACACCAATGCAACGGTGTACGCCTTGCCATGAACAGAAACGGTGTGTTGGGTGTTGTGTGAATGGATCCGGGTCTTGGGTGCGTGTTTCTGTTTCTATGGCGAGGGTTTAACGTCTCGGGCTGGTGCAAAGTTAACCTAGGTAATGTAAAGGTTTTCATCATGAACATTCTGGCCACACGCCAAAGGTGCGTGAAACATGCGGCAAAAAGAAAAGTTCATGACTTGTGGGTAAAGTTGTACACCTCTGTAGAGTGTAAATCTCATTGATTAGCCGTCCCCTCGATCATGGGAAACTTGGTGAACTTGCACTAGTTAAATGTTTTGATATTTTCTGAAAATGGGTTTTGGTTTGAAACCTGTTTAGCAGCTGTCTTTATGTCAAAGGCCCAACATTGTTGGATTTCATTATCTGGATTATTCGATGCTCGCGAAGGGCTGTGAGTATTACTTATGCTTTAATTATTTCATATCAGTCAAATATGCTTTTACATATTCCGTTTACAAATAACATGATTTACAATTTCAATTTTGCTTTATGCAAATTAATCGTAGAAGCCTTTTCTTTGAAATGTCCTGCATATATTACAGGTTTTCCTAAAGTCTTGCGGAGTACGTAAAGTACTCACCCTTGCTTAATATGTTGCTTTTACGTGGAAAAGTTAGCGATGCTTCGAAGTTATCTTTCCGTCGTAGGTTGCGGGAGTTTATCGACGTGATCTTTCTAGGGATTATGCCTTGTCAGTTGCCTGCGGATTGGATGGGCACACTACAAGACTTTGCTTCTTTTGCTGCTATTTGCTCTGTGTTGTAAGATTTTCTTTGTATAATAGTTTTTGCTTTAATAATTGTTGTATGGTTGTGATTCCAATTGTTGAACATGTGCGTACTAGCTACTGATCATGGGACTAGTACTGTTTGCACATTAGATTTCCATTTTTTCATTTATGTAAAAATGGGGGTCGTTGCAATACTACCTTTAGGCTTCGACCGATTCCTCACGTGTGACTTTAATTTACCCATGTACCTCTCGAACGGATACATGTAACATAGAAATGTGGGTCCACATATATTAATCTCTCTAACAAGGTGAACAACAAGGTGAACCATAACGTCGAAGAACGACGTGGGAAATGCATCTCAAGCTGACATAAGGTCTGCACCAGCTCACCATGTATGTTTTCTAGTACATCGAGATCAATAATCTTGCAACAAATTGCATTGAAGAAATAACATAGCTTCGTAATTGCCAACATAACATCCTCTGTAAGAATATTTCTGATTGCTAGAGAGCATTTGGGTCATCAAGACATGATAGTCGTGGGACTTCATACGAAGCAACTTCAAATCATCCATGGACACAAGCTTCTTAATGTTTGCTGAGTATTCCGATAGAACTTTAATACCTTGGAGACACTTGCAAAGGTCTTCTTTCTCCTTCTTGAACAAGGTGTAGCATGCGATGGGGATGTATGGATCTTTTCCATCCTCCTCTATCATAGCTAGCTTTGGCCTGATTCCCATGTAGGCCATGGCACGGCGAGCATTCATACAGCGAGCATTCATAACATCCTTGGTCTTCCCAGGTATGTTTATCAGGATACTAACCAAATTGTCCTAGACATTCTTCTCAACTTGAATGACATCAATACAATCCGGACATCTAACTTCTTCCACTATGTTAAGTCCCAAAATATCGATATATTCATCCAAATGGTCCTAGGATGAACAAATTTATGGATCTTTCCATATTGAACATCGATATCCTGCACACGTGAATATACTTGCATTTCACTCATAGGCTACGGGGCCAAACGAACTTCCCTCTTTCAATCAAATTTGTCATCCATCTTACGGTTTCGATTTCTTCGAGGTAAAAACCTACGGTGAACTATGTACATAGTTTTCTTGGAATTCGACAGCTACAACCTCTTAGTCCCCTCTTCACAAATAGGACACGCTTCGGTTCCCTTTGTGCTGCTGTATCCCGCCAAATTACTAAGGGCAAGAAAATCATTTATGGTGCAAAATATCATTGCCCTTAGAGTAAGGTTCTCTCTTTTGTATTTATCCCACACCTCGACCCCCTGGTTCCACAATTTTACCAAATCCTCAATCAACGGTGCTAGGTACACATCAATATCATTTCCCGGTTGTTTGGATCCTATGATTAGCAACAACATCATAATATACTTCCGCTTCATGCAAAACCAGGGAGGGAGATTGTAGGTACACAATAGAACTAGCCAAGTGTTGTGGTGACTGCTCATATTACCAAACGGATTCATTCCATCGGTACTTAATCCAAATCTTATGTTCCTCATCTTGGCACCAAACTCCATATGTTTCCAATCAATGTTTCTCCATTGAACCAATCTTAACTTGCCACCTTCCTTTTGAGATTCATAATGTCAACGCAACAATTTTGCATCTTTGGGATTTGCACACAACCACTCCAAATGGGGAATGATGGGCAAGTACCACAATACCTTGGCCGGTGCCCCTTTGTTGATCTCTTCACCATTGTCATCTTGGCTCTTAGCTTCTTGTCATTTCGCTTCTTCTTTTGTTTGAAATGGGTACACCACAAACAGGACAAACGTGTAATTCCTTATGCGCGTTATAGTACAAGATGCAATCATTTAGACATGCATGTATCCTTTCTATTTCCATTCCCGTGGAACATAGTAGCTTCTTCGCTTCATAAATGCTTGTGGGCAACTCGTTTCCCTCCGAAAGCACATTCGATACAAGAACTAAAAGTGCATTGAAACTTGTATCTGTCCAACGGTGTTTTGCCTTCAGTTCGAACAATTCAAGGACCAAATCCAACTTGGTGTGTTCTGCTTTCAACCTGAGAACAACGGTTTGGCATCGTCTTCCATCAAGCTTTTAAACTTTTCAAACTCTCTTTCCGTGTAATTTCCCTCCACATCCCGCAACATTTGCTCTAAATTATCCTCCTCAAAAATATCACGCTACAACTCGTGATCGGGTTCCAGCATGTCTTCGTTGCATAGTGGATGTGTAATACTTGTCTCCCCATGAAGGATCCAACACGTGTAATTTCACACAAAGTCACATCGAATCAAGTGATCTTCAATTTGAGCTGAGTTGTTAAATCTCCTGAGATTGGTGCAATCAAAGCAATGACAATACATGTAGTTTACACCCCTCTTCACCATATCTTCTTCTGCAATTTTTTTGAACTCCTTAACACCCCTCTGAAATTCAGCACTCACACGGCTTTTCTTATACATCCATTCATTATGGTCCATCTGCAATTAAACTACGCACACTAAATTAACAAAAAACTTGAGTGACAACTAACTAGCTATTTCAAATATTGAGGCATCATTTAATTACCTTTGCAAAATAGAGGATGGGTTCCAAGATATATAATTTTACTCCCGATACCTTCTTCCCTAGTTAAGAGCTTTCAATTCTCTAGTTAGGAGACATACATTTAAAACATCAACAATGATATCGAATTACCTAATGTAGTAAGCTTGCAATTCTTTTGACTTCAATGAAACAAAATAAGGGTGGAAGCATTAACAAAATTGAGGAATTGAATGATCTTAAACAAACGTCTATTGTTGACCAACTAATTAAGTACCAATGATGACTCCAAATCTCTAATTAGGTTAAGTCCTAATCCCATTCGAGGATATGTGGTTGGGCAAGTTCCTAAGTTATTGTACAACTCCAGAGAAACTTTCGGTAGCATCTCCCCGCTATTCTCCAAATACAAATCTCGACAACAAGTTAAGAGGGTGTGTATCCGGAGAACACGAGGAAGATGTTGCCGAAATTAATTTTCTCTACAGTTGTACAACAGCTAATCAAGAATTTTCTTGAACCACATATCCTCGAACTGTCCAAAAAAACATGGACAATTCAAGACTACCTGCTTATAAATATGTCATTTTAGTATATTTATAAACAAGCACCCTCGAACGGGAGACATAGGTTACACAACCTAAACTCTAACATTCATCGTATTACAGCAACAATAATTCTAGATTAACACGAGAGTACTAAAAAGCAGATAAATGGATGTGCATTTTTGAAATAAAGGGTGTAAAATCTGATAGGATACACACAATTCCAGTGCAACCTAAACTCACTTTGCGACATATTGAATTACCTAGTGCAAGATTGAAGGGATTTGAAGGAATACTCACCTTTTGAAGAAAATCACAAATGAGGGAAAATTGAGGAGAAATCTCCTCAAGCTAGGGCTTCAACTTTACGCTCTTATCACCCATCCTCGAGGATTCCATAATTTCTCACCTAAGTATTGCTTCCAACTAGAGTATGTAGTGTTTTTGGGACGGCAAGGTTTTTTTGCCTCTAGAACAACAACAAAGGAGAGTTGAGCCCGATGGTATAAATAACCTAACGAGGCACATCACAATCGGTTCTGAGAAAAGAATCGATTGTAATCTACGATGCACATAACAATCGGTTCTCATGTTAGAACCGATTGTGATATGCATGTGCACATCACAATCGGTTCTAACCCATGGGTACATCACAATCAATTCTCATGTTAGAACCAATTTTCATGTGCCCAATGCTACATCACAATCGGTTCTAACCTGTGAACTGATTGCGAGTATTATTAACATCCTCTCTGAAATCATCTATCACAATCAGTTTTTCCTAAAAAGTTAGGAACCGACCCCAGATGAAGCGATAGTGTTGTACCATTCTATAGTTGTGAGGGAGTGATATGAGAATTCTAAGATAATTGAAAAGATTATATTTTGGTAGGCAAATGGTTAACTTTGATCTTGTTTTAATTGACAACTATTTTGGATATGAGATGTTTTAAGTAGAATAATGGTAGGAACTAAATACACAAGGAACGTACCCAGCACTATGTCAGGTATGTTGTGTGCTTTCTTAGTGATCATTTGATGAAGATGTTTATCCCCTGATGCCGAGGCAGGGATTGGTCCAAAAACTTGATGTCTACCAGGTCCTTGAGGATGTCTTGGAGATTGCTGTTGAATACCTCAAAGTTGCAAATGAAGCAGGGGCTAGATTCTTCCTTGGGCAAACATCGGTGGAAGGTCTACGTCCTTCACAATTGATGCAGGTGATGTTGGTTGTCTGGTTTGGAATACTAGACGACTATCGGTTTAAATGGACGAATAGGTGGATTATTGTGTTGCTGAGATGAAGGATCCCGTGCAGCCGGATGTAAAGGGTCAAACTGAGATGGAACAGGAATGTTATTTCTTGGAAGTTGTGAGTCAAATGGTGTTTTCACTCCTCATGAGTTCACTGATGGAACTTGTCACAAGTATTTTGTAACGACATCCTTTCAACAGATAAGACGGGGGGTGAAGGCTGGCTTGGTTGCAAGGCGAAAGGATACATGGGAACACAAGCTAACTAGTTAGTGCTCATAGCAAGGAAATACTTCTACTCTAGGGTTCCTATTCGGACTCTGAGGTATGGGATTCTATCATTCCTAGCTTGGAATCACTATGCATGACGGATCGGTGGAGACTCTATGGTGCAACTACTTTTCGAACTTAATGGCAGGGATGGAGAATTCTAGGTTGTGGCTGGTCTGAAACATCGCAGGTACTCCTAACGATTGCTAATTCGATGGCACCTTAGTCTAATTGCTGCGGTGGATGAAGGGTCCTGAGGCCTTGCACGAGCGTTGTACACACGGACGTAAGTGTTCATGTTGATGCCATGAACCTTACACCCCCAGTGTAAGAGTTTGCGCCTTATTTCCTAGATAGCGTCAAGCCTGGTAATATCATAATGCTTTGCATAGTGATGTAGGACTTGTCCTCCTAATTGAGTGGTGACATGACCTCTGACTTTGTAACCGATTGCGTGGCCTGACAGGGTCTGCTTGATGATGTAGATGGGTGCAAAACTTCTACATCCAAGGCTCCTAGTGAATTCCTTCACGATATTAGTTCAGTTCATATGGTTGTCCATCTATAATTTTTTAAAGAGAGAAGATTAAAGTTTAAATGGTAATTTATGTAAGAAAGAAATTTAAAATGAAAGAAAATGATTACAATAATTATATTCTTACAACATATAATAACTTTTGAAAATTTAAGTTTTAAGGCAACATTTCGTGCCATAAAATTCCGTAACTAAAATTCTTTATTGATTAGTGTCATCTCATCATAAATCTTCAACCTATTGGATAAGTCTTACGAGAGTATCCCATGTTAGTACTACATAAAATTTTATATTCAAAAATTCCAACAACTCAAAAGGTTACACATTCCTTCTAATACATAGGGGTTTTATACATCTTATCCTAACATACTTTCTATATTACAGCGAGTTACTGCTACTTCAACTTACTACTCTATGGTCATATATTCAGTCCTAGAAGCAAGAGGCTCAACTGAAGTACCCGCGGTAGAAGTGCTCTCCAATGTAGAAGTAGTCTTGCACATCGATACACTTGAGGAACTTGAGGGCGATAGGTGTTGGTACTCCCTGGATTGATCCCCTTGCATTGAAGAGGCGAGGACAGCTACCAATGACCGACATAGGAGCTTGGCAAGGTTGTTTGGTGGATGGTGTAAAGGTTGCTGCGGCAAAGCATTCAGCAGACGGTATTTGAGAATGACCACTACTCAACACCGAACATGGGACAATCCCCATAGCCACACTAGGTACAAGATGTCTTTCTAGGAATGCCATCCTACGGCGAGTTTCCACTAACTCTCTGGCCATCTGATGGTAGTGCCTATCCAAGGTATTTACAAACCCTACAAGACTGTGGAGAGTTCCATTCTGAATGTTGGTGGCATCCTAATCAAAATTTTCCCCTCATGGTGGGCATCAAGGAAAATGGCAGTACATCATACCAAGGTCAGGAAAGATGTGGCAAAGGCGAATGATAGCTGTGTAGGCGACCTCATTCATTGCAGCATTGATCGCAGAGCAGTATCCATCAAAGGAATGCTATCCCTCATTAAAGGTAGGTCGGGGAGGAATGTATATTCGAGTAGCAAACTCCTTGGTATCCGGGCAGAGATAAGCTTGGAACACAACATATCGAGGGTATTCTTAGTAATGTGCATGTTACATCTTGTAGTGTAGTACTCCCATCATACCAAAAAATTTTGGATTAGAGGTTTCATAGCAAGGGACATAAGTGGCCATTTACAAATTACTAAAGAAGTGATTAGTAATTCATATTTAGGCTATAGAGAAGACAAGAGACTAGGGATAAGAAAACTAGCAAATATGCTAAATTCCATTATCAGTAGGGAATTAATTTATTATTTTTATCTTATTTAATTATTATATATATTCTTATTATTATTATTATGTTCCATTAACTAACGACTGTACTAACAAGTGTCCTCCTACAATCAATATGGCTATTAACGACCAATCTAGGGTTTATCCTGCAGTTAGTATGGCTTTGATACCAACTGTTGTTAAATCATGCAAAAATAACATAGTCTTACTTGTACTTGCTAGCAAAATTGACAGTTGCACTTGGTCATGTCTTTGTTTAGCATATTCTGACCTTGAGTAGCTTGGTGTCATATTTTGTTCATATGGTCACTAGGATAATCTTCAAAGCTCTTTTAGGATGCATTTCATGCATACATGTGTAAAGGGGGGAAATTTGCCATCTTGATGCCTATATTACCAAAAAGGGGAGAAATTGTAGAAAAGGTATCATTTTAAAAAAATGTGTGACTGCATTCCTCTATATTATGATCTTTATGGAAAACTTATTCTTTCTATTGGCTTGCTCTAAAATCATCCTTGCTAACTTGGTCATGATCTTATTTTCTTTCGCTCTGGATCAAGTTTGGCTTTGCATTCAAATTGCTTTCTTCTTCTCTCTCAAACTCAAACTTATACCTTTTGTGTTGTTTGTCAATATACTCATCAATGGTGAGATCGAAAGACCATGTGGAGGTCTACCCATGTTTTGTGACGAGTATTTGACTAAATTTGAGTTTGGTATGCTTTGGTTTGAGTTTGATATGAATTGGATTTTCAAATTGAAGCAATTTGGATTATGTCTATCTCGAGCGGCTCTATTGGCTTCGAGTATCGCCCTGCCGACTTATGATCGAACGATTCGAATAGTTTGGTAGTAGCTAAAGTATCGAGTAGAAATGTTGCTGGGTCGAGTGCCCTGCTGTCAGCTTAACTCGAGTCCTCAGTTTAACCAATTGTTGCTCGATATCGTTTTATCGACTTGGTGCCATGATCGATCGAGTTGGACTGGTGGTCGTTAGATTTGGTATCGAGTTGAGGTCAATAGACTTGGTATCGAGTTGGACATGTGGTCGTTCACTCCATGCGGTCGAAACGGTGGTCAAGTTTCTACTCGAGCGAGGATCCTACTCGATGGTGGCAACTCGATGAAGATGATTCAGTGGTCAGTAGTGCTGACTTGATGAGCAATGCAATTGGGTGATGATTGCATATCTATGTTGGATATTGCTGTATGATGGGTTTTCCTTGTTTTTGATGGTTGCAGGATAACGGTGCTAGATCATGGTGAGGCGGAGGATGACTGGAACTAAGCGAGGTGCGTCAGAGGTCTAGACGGTCGAGGATCACCAGAAGATGATCGGATACAGAGTCACTAGGAATCTAGAAGACAAGGAATGGTTGAGATACTAGGTAGGAGCTACTCGGATCAAGGAGGGTCGTTGGATTGCGGTTTAGGTGATAGAGTAGCAGGTCTAATTAGTATGGCTGTGTGTGGGAGTCATTTCTAGCCTATGATGGTGATCATTAGGGTAGAAGGAACTCATCAAAGGGTGGAGGGTGACTCAAGAGTAGTATAAATAGAGGGGGAGGGGTATCCTCCTCTTGAAGGATTTAGGGGTGTTGATTCTTTTGAGCTTTTTGCTCATTTTGTTGTGAGGCTTTGTAAACCTCTCTTCTAGAAACACAAATTATTTTCTCTTATGATTGAATTTACTTTACGCATCTCAATTCAGCAATTAAATTTCGCAACTTACATTCTTTGAATTTGCTTCTTGCACATTTGGATTTGCCTCCTCTCCTTCTAAATGCTTGTGGATCTTGTGCTGAGGATCTATGATTGATGGATGAGTCTTCTTCAGACCATATACAGTTATCTAGGCAAATCTTGTGTTCTTTCTTGCAAGAAACCGATCTTGTATGCTGAAGTGAATCATTATTCCAAATCATGTTTGGGTGAATCATGACTTGTGTTCTTGCTTGCTGTAACATGTGGGAGGTTATCCAAGATCATCTTGATCATCAAAACCCATGAGCAAATACAAGATCAAGTTCTCAAGTTTTGCTCAAACTTGGTGTGTTCTTCCTTCAAAGTGAAAAAGGTCGAAACTTGTGTTTGGGTGAATCATGACTTGTGTTCTTGTTTGCTGTAACGTGTGGGAGGTTATCCAAGATCATCTTGATCATCAAAGCCCACGAGCAAATCCAAGATCAAGTTCTCAAGTTTTCCTCAAACTTGGTGTGTTCTTCCTTCAAAGTGAAAAAGGTCGGAACTTTGACGTCAATCCTTGCGACTAAAGGTTGGAATAAGTTCCTGACATCATTAGGATCACATCTATCAAGTTTCGTGAGTTTTTGTCCAACCAATCAAAAAATTCATCAAATTAGCTTTTGAGTTCGTGCTGTTAATGGCTCTGTTCTTCCTGCTGTTCTTGTGCCTGGTCATACCGCCCTTCGTGCGGTCGTACCGGATTTCGGTGCTACCGGATTCAATCCGATCATACTGGACTTGTAGGAAAACTTTCTCCATTTCATTTGCTCCTTTTGATTGAATTGTCTGTGGGCTTGGTTAAATCATTTTGAGTGGGAAAAATTTATTTGGGATCTTTCACCCCCCATCGTCATTTCGGTCCTTCAATTTTTGTTGTAGTTTCTGTTAATGGTTCATTTGTGTGGTCCCACCATATCTCTTTCGTTATTTTCTATGTCAAGATCATTTCCTATGTCCACGATATCATGGTGTGTGCCCTAATATTTCTATGTCGTGCTATGTACCATAATATTACTATGTTATGTTTTGTTATTTTCTTCCGTACGAGCCATGTTCTATACTTCCTGCCTTCATTCCGTTTCTACCAATATTAAACATCACTTCTAAGATTTTTTGTCTTATTATTTCCTCTCTGCCTTTTTATTTTCTATTTTCTACGTAAAAAAACCTCATTGGCAAATTGCTGTGAAATTTTGGTCACCCATATATTATTTCTTTCTTTTCAACAACTTTGAATTACAAAATTTTCAAAAACTATTTTCTAAAAAAAACCTGTCCCGCGCTACGCTGCCATGTTGCCCTATTTTCAATTTCAAAAGGCAAACATGTATTTTACATGTTCTTTAGGCATGTTGTCAATCAGTGCCACCATTTTAATTGAACTATATGCACCATATAATCCATGTAAGTACTTTTAATTATTTCGTACGGTTGTCGTTTTAATGGCAGTCTAATTCGTCAAAAAACTGGTTTGCAAAAAAACCATGGACTTCCCTCGCTGGGTTTCGTGCAGCTGCTCGACTGCATGCCGCGCTTAGAGGTGGGCGTCGTGCTGGACCGTGTCGTGCCGTCCATCGTGCCCACTTCTCAGGCCCACTACAGTGTCATGCCAGGCATTGGACCCGGCCGTGTCGCCGTGCCTCGGGCCGGCCAAAAAAAGCTCGGCCCGAGTGCCCACCTCTAGCCACGCTCGTGTGCAGCGGCAAGGAGAGATGTCGGGGTCCTTGCCGTGGCAACAACCTCCTCCCCCGTGCGAGCAGAAATGATGCGGCCTCGTCATTCCGTGGTGCGGCACACTCCTCCCGTGCAAGTCAGATGCGGCATTTGTATCTCCTGTGCTACCATGGTGCGGTATGTGGCTAAGGGGTTATTTTTGTAAATATAGAAGTACAAAGGGCTATTTCTGGAAAAAAAAAATAATGCCAGGAGGCCAAATACGTGACCGCTTCCTCGGTAGTCAGGTACATCCATCAGATAGCAACATATATACGTACAGATAGAAAGGCAATCGATGCCTATCAGAACACGAAAGGTCTCAGGTGGCGAAACAAAACAAAATCCGGGGCTAGGGGATTTGCCTCCCGTATTGTGGGCCCACGCGGCTTCATGATTTATCCGGCTTTTAGCCGTTGGGCGGAGCACGCGTGCCGTCGCCCGCCGGCCCACGTTGGCGCCAGGCGGCTCCCATATGGTACACGCTTTAGTTTCCACTTTATTACAGGGGATGGTAGCCCCGCAGATCCGATGGCAACATTTCGGCTCGGTGCAATATATCGTTAGAACATGTGTAAGCAACTCATCATCTCTAACGACTCAGATTTGATCTCCAGCAAAATTTTAGGAAACCCCCATTCCTTGAACAAAATTCACGTTTTCAAATTACAAAGCTCGTTTATGTATGATTATGTGCACGAAAAGCTACCACAGGAATTTAAAGCATAACATATGTATGATGTTAAAAACCATTGTGATATTTTAATAATACATATGCAATAAATTGGAACAACTGTTGCGACAAAATTAGAATGATCTTAAAAAACTTTTGCAACATTAAAAAATAGTAGTTACTACAATTTGCAAACAAATATGCAACAATGATAAAATGAACGGGGCACAACAAATTGAAACTAATATGACAATAATGAAGAAAGGGTCTGCAACAACCCAACGGAGGAGAATGCTCACAGATGGTGGCATACCTGAGGCTTTCAACGTTGGAAGCGAGGTGTCGATCTGGCCAGGAATAGTAGGGATCAGGCATGGTGGTCATATAGGTTTGGTTCATGTCTCAGTCCTATGTCAATTGAGCAGTTTGCCATGGCACACTCCCCCAGCCCGCACGACTCAACAAGGATCTCGCCCGAGTAGAGCTTGAAGGCACCTCCCTTGTTGCTCCATGCTGCTTGACTATGTGCACCATCCCCTTATCAAACATGATCAGGAGATAGGTAGAAAGTGAGGGATAGACAGGAGGGAAGGGGGAGGAGAAGATGGAGAAAGGAGGAGTATTGTGTAATACCTTGAACCTTTAATGTGAAGGTCTATGTGTAGTGGTGATGAGATTAATCCTATATTACCTGTATAAAGTGAGTTGTAGTAGTATAATACCTGTTGAGTTTAAACATATCACCTTCGGGTTGACCCTTTTACATGAAGAGAGGACGAAAGAGTAAATAAGGTGCTATGTGTGCATGGGTCCACCCCATAGATATGTTGGGCATTGAGCGAAATTTAGACAAGGTGTTACGTATAGTATCAGAGCATCAACCTTCGCTGCTTGGGTGCATACGGGACAAGGTTGCCAGCATATGGCACATGTCGCTAGTGGGTCTGGAGTGGCCACACGACATAGCACATGCGCCGGCACTGGATGCATGGACGTGTGCTGAGGGGTGGTTTTGAGCAATTACTAGAAGGTCGATAGCGTCTGACCTTAAGGGGTGAGTGTAATACCTCGGTTTGTTACTGCGAAGGCACATATAGCCCATGTGTAGTGGTGGTGAGATTAGTCCTAAATTGTTTATATAAAGCAAGTTGTATTAGTATATAATGTCTATTGTGTTCAAACATAATACTTTCAGATTAATCTTTTACACGAATTAAGGACGAAAGTGCAAATGAGGTGCTATGTGTGCGGGTTCACCAATAGGTGGGTTAGGCATTAAGTAAAATTTAGTCCAAGGTGTTAACATAGGGCTCCGATGGTAAGCTCTGACCACTAGCAAGCTGCTGGATGTGGGAGGAGAGAAATAAGTTACGCAATTGGAGAAAGAAATAGGAAGAGAAGACGCAGATACTACTTGTGGATGGGAATAAATAAAGACAGCGTCCGATGGCATCGGAAGTCTGCGGGCTAGTATTGCCCTTTATTATATGATTCCCTAAATTCAGCTTTTTAATTTTTACCAAAATGTTTTTCCTTTTTTATCTTATAACCATTTTTTTTACCAATACCTCTTATTTTTCAATATGAATGGAAATAGCTTTAAGCTACTAAGTACATGTTCAAGTTTGATATAAGCGACAACAGGTCTGTAAGCAATTGCTTTTAAAGCTCTTGAACGTAGTGATGGTAACTAACCATAAAATAGGACGGTGAGAACTAGCTAGCAGGTACTCACTCATCAGTAACCAACAAAGAGCACAATTATGCGTGCAAATGAATTTCTACCTCTACAAGCATTGGTGGTAGTAGCTTAATTTAGACACTGTTGTGAGATGACTCTTTTTACTCATATTTGTAAAATTTGGCAACAACTTAGAAGCTTTCACTATAGTCATTGCAATTGCCAAATACCTACCAAATGACAAAAGTCAGTGCATGGAGCGTGGATGGGCTCCTGCTTTTGGTGCCTACAGCCCATCATCGCGTTCTTTCAATTCGTGCTATAATTAACTACTAGTCCTATTGTTAACCCCACTTTTTCTTTTGTTAGTTGACTCGGGGTTGTCCTAATTATTTGCTTCTTTTGCAGCTGCCCTAGCAGTCTACTCAATACTGTTACCTTCCCCGTTAGGCTTATTAATTGTGGGTTATGAGTCTAATTATACTTCGCTGCTGATGTCACAGTGACATCAGACTGCGTCACTGTACAAGAGGACAAGCAGGGGCTGGGCGCTCTAGCTTGTTGTTCATATCCGGTTTCTGCCGGTCGATCTTATTTGCCGAGTGCTCTTTCTTTTGTTATTTTGTTTATTGCATTTCCAAGAATACTATTTTTCGGATGACCTAGCTAGAAATAGTATTTATCTTAGAAAGGTTAAGATATTGATGAAATACCACTACTACAAAAATCCTTATCACAATCGGTTCTTATTCATCACTATTGAGTGCACCAGCCAGTTCACCCAAAAGCTGGTGGATGCAACTCAATATTCACTTATACTTCAACAGTCATCACAGTCGCTTCTGATGGCGACACAAAGTCATTAGACAGTGATAAGGCAGCGCTATCACAGTCGGTTCTTGTCCATCGGTTTTTTGTAGGAACCGATAGAGATGACCCATCATCTCTATAAGAACTGATAGAGATAACCACCTCATCTCTATCGGTTCTTACAAAGAACCGATAGAGATGATGTGGTTATCATTATCGATTCCTACAAAAAAACCGATAGAGACGAACCCCTTATCTCTATCGCATTTTATAAAGAATCGATAGAGATGAGGAGGTGTACTGTTTTTCAATTCACCGTCTTAAAACATCATATATTGCACATAGTATGTACATATCACATTCACACAGCATAGATTACACACATTATGCACATATCACATTCACATAACACAAACACTTTATTACAACACACATATCACCTTCGTTCACAAAACCGACACAGATGGTAGAATCCACATTACTATCAGTTTGTGAGGGGTGAGTGAGGAGTGAGTTCAGGTGAAGTTATATATGGAAGAGGAATTACTATCGGTTTGATAAAAAAACCGACAAAGATGCTCCACACATCTCTATCGGTATTACAAAAAAATTAACACAGATGTTCATGTATGACTATCAATTTTAGAAATGAATCGACACAGATATGTTCCACATTACTATCAGTTTTACAACAAAACCGACAGAGATAGACATTCACATTGCTATCGGTTTTAAAGGAAAACCGACACAGATGGTAGACTCCACATTACTATCGGTTTTATAACGAAACCGACATAGATTCTCAACATATTACTATCGGTTATATAACAAAACCGACACAGATGCTCAACTTATTACTGTCGTTTTATAATAAAATCGACACAAATAGATATTCATATTGCTATCGGTTTTAAAGGAAAACTGACACAGATGCTAGAAAAATCGAAAATAACAAACAAAAGGACAGGGCCCTTATCTGTGTAAGTTTTATTATAAAACTGATAGTAATATGTGGAGCAGCTGTGTCAATTTCATTATAAAACCGATGGCAATGAGATAATTAACCTTGTCGGTTTCCTAATAAACCGATGGCAATGAATTACGGTTCCTTTGAGGAATCGATGGTAATAATGGCATATCTGTGTCGGTTCCTTTAAGGAACCGATACAAATACAGAAGCATCACTATCGATTTTATATCAAAACCAATCCAAATAGACACTTTATATCACATAGGGAATAATACCATGGTAAAGTTTGATTTTTTAGCATGTCATCAAAGAGAGAAAAGGCCATAACTTTTTTTAATATAGTTGGAATTGTCTGAAATTTTGCACAAACATATTTTGGGATACTAACTAGCTTTTCCAACAAGAATTTTTGAAAAAAGAGTCCCATTCAAAAGAAGTGCTGAATTTCACTTCGTAGGCGTGATTTTTGCTTAAAGCATAGAAAAGTAAAAATTCCAGTGCAACCTAAACTTTCTTCGCGACATATCGAAATTACCTAGTGCAAAATTGAAGGGGTTTAAAGGAATGCTCACATTTTGAAGAAAACCACAAATAAGGGAAAAAAGAGAGGGGAAATCTCCTCAAGCTAGGGCTTCAAATTTACCCTCTTAACACCCACCCTTGAGGATTTCAAATTTTCTCACCCAAGTATTGCTTCCAACTAGAATATATGCTGCTTTTCGGGTGGCGGCGAATAAATATCCTTTGGAACAACAACATAGGAGAGTTCAGCCCGAGTGGTATAAATAACCTAGCGATGCACATCACAATTGGTTCGCACTTAAGAAGCGATAGTGATGTGCACATAGGAAGCGATAGTGATCTGATCATCCACATCACTATCGGTTCTTATGCGAGAAGCGATAGTGATGTTAATGCTCATCACTATCGGTTCTTACACAAGAAGTATGTGCTCATCACTATCGTTTCTCACATAAGAATCGATAGTGATGAGCATCTCATTAATATCTATTCTCACAAAAGAAGTGAGAGTGGTGAGCACGTGCACATCATTATCGGTTCTTTTGTAAGAACTGATAATCGATAGTGATGTGCATGCACATCACTATCACTTCTCACATAAGAATCGATTGTAATATGCCCCAGTGCTATATCACAATCGCTTCTAACCTGACAACCGACAATTATTATTATTAACACCCCTCTTAAATCATTTATCATAATCGTTTTTTTCTAAAAACTTAAGAACCGACCCAGATGAAGTGATAGTGATGTACCATTTTGTAGTAGTATACGAAATAAACCATGTAACTAGTACTCCCTCCGTTAAAAATGTATGACACTTTGGGTATAACATGGTCTGCAATATGCAGGCTTGACCATTAATTTCTATAGTATTGTGTTGGCAAAAAAATACTACATTACATAAAAATTCTCATAACAAATATAATGATACTGTTTTCATATGATTAATCTACATAATTATGTATGTATCAGTACTCTAAGTTAAGAAAATTTGAGTACACAAATCCAAAATATGCCCATATACTTTTAATGGAGTATTACATAGCATTATCAGCTTTAGAATTATAAGGATTTCATGTAGATTTAATGTGGTTTTTCCTAATATAACTATATTCATTCTCTCTCAACTATATGTATTTATCCATTACTATTCACACAAAGTATTATCTCTCATCTTCCAAGATAATTAAGTGAGGTATATAAGTCATTTTCTCTTACACCTTTCTCACTTTAACCGTAACCTTAATCTTTATACAAAAAATCAAAATACGTTGTATATTTCTTAACAGACGAACTAAGTAACAATCAAATTTGCTTGTTGGAAGTGCGCTAATGCATGCATGCTGATTTGGCAATGATGACAAGAATCTCTCGTCTTTAGCAAAGCCTACAAGATGCAGTTATGAGCTTTAGTTGGTCTGGAGACTCTTGGGCAGTGAAAACAGCTAGAGACATGCAAGCAGCCTACTCCATCCATTCCTCGACAAATGACATTTTAGGATTTTACTCTTTAATTAAGGCACATATAAAAATAATTAAATCATTCTCCTTTATTAGCTCACTTATTATTAGTCTTGGATTGTGTGAGTTACTCTATTCTATGATAATAAATAACATTAGAAATAATAAATTGTAAGGGTATGTAAAGAAAAGATAGTTAAAAATTGTCTCGAAATTGTAGAATGATATGTATTTAGGAAAAAAAATTTAAAGTTTGAATGAAATGTATTTAGGAATGGAGGGAATACTTTTCTATGTGCTTCACTCACTTGTTGAATACTTTTATTTAGTAGTATAAAATTAAGTCTAGATGGATAAAGTATGATTATACAATTTAATTGATTTAATGGTCCCATGTGAGATCAGAGGGAATCTGATTTACATCCTATTTGCTTTGCTTATCTTAATCGAATTATATCTGATTGCTTCACAGCTGTACCCGACATAATCAAATACTCCGAATATTAGATCATGCGGATTTCCAGCTGAGACGCAGTGTCCACGTCGATTTCCGCTGACGTGCTCGCTCTGCATCTGGGCACGTCGCCCACTTTGTCCACCCGATAATATAGCTTAAGTATTTTAACACCCTCACTCAGACACTATGGTCATGTGGTGCAGAAGTAATGCGACTTGCGCTCACGCCGTCGGTCGTGGCTTCAATTCCCCGCCCGTGCAATTTTTGCCCAAGCAACGCGTGGCGCTGGAATTTTTGCGAAAGGCCTATGGAATTTCAAAAAATTACGTCCAGCTCCGTTTTTTCCAAAAAGACCTTAGAAAATCCTGATTTTTCCCTTTTTTAGGAAAAGGCCCCAAAAATCCTGAAAATTACATTCGGGTCCCTTTTTTAAAAAAATCCCATAAAAAACGATATTTCACCGTTCTTTTTGGAAAAAGTCCCCCAAAAATTATAAAATTGCATCTATGTCCTAGGTTTTTCCAAAAAGGCCCTCAAATTCTAAAATTATGTTTGTGTCCCTTTTTTGCAGAAACCCTAGAAAAACGTTAGCACGGGTTGACATTGGCACGCGTGGGCGCGTGATGGCCGGAGCAGTGTGTGCCACGCCATGCTCAGGCATCTAGTATTTTGATTGTGGGAGCATCCACCGTACGTTGGGACATTTTGGACACTAACACTACTACTTTCTTGTTCTTCAAAAATTTGAGCTGTTGCGAATAACCCACACCATTAGGATTTGGATTTTCCCCGACGGCAAAGGATAATCTGGATCTTGGTAGTGCCATGTTGTTACCTCTATAAAGTAACCCTGTCGTTGATCTGAAATTTGAAATCAAAACACCAAGTAAATTAACCTATATAAATATACCTGTTTTGAATCATAATATCTAGGCTCCACGATGCCCTAGTTTGTGTATATATAATATGTGATACAAAACGTCGCCCATAAACATTATGAAATAGTATAAGCATTAGCCAACTCAGTTCTCATCATCGTAGCATTTGTTTTCCCATATCACAAGCTTTCACACTACTACAGAAATGTATATCACAATCGATTCTTTTTCATCATCACAGTCGATTTTGGTGGCGATACAAAGTCATTAGACAATGATGAGAATGCGCTATCACAATCGATTTTCGCCCAATTGTGATAAATTATCATCACAATCGGTTCTGAGCAAGAACCGATTGTGATGAGGGCCTCATCACAATCGGTTCTGAGCTAGAACTGATTGTGATGTGGTGTTTGTTCTTTGTACATCCACCCAAAAACAGTATAGATTGCACACAGTATGCACTAAAAACAGAGCAAATTACACACATTGTGCATATCACATTCACAATATAATATAGAATACAAACATACTTAACAGTCAGTACATATATAACATTCATATTATATAATATTGTTTACATATGGACTAGTAGGAGCCTGTTGGGTCTCTAAACCTATCGTCCTCTGCTATAATTTCAGTCTAGTACCACTAGCATATGTGGTCCCGTAATTTATTGAGCTCTTTGTTTTGTAAGCTCTTGAGGGGATATCGATCTTCTACAAAATAGAAATGAGTACAATAATTTAAGTTTGTAAAATTTGTATGTAAAAAACTAAGTGTATTATTATGCATGTACATATACCTTAGGAAAAAGGTGTGAGCCACCTACCAGGATCAGCATGTGATGCATGGCGTAGAAGATGCATAGGTCGTCGCTCCCCTATTGATGACGCTGTGGACAAAGAAAATCAAATTAAGAGACGAATAATAGATGTTAGAAAAATTAATCCTATGCTAGGCACTAGTACCTTGAAGCGCTTCCACTCCAGCTGGTTGCCTCATTTGTCATCGTGTCGCCCTTCTTCAGCAACGTAAGACTAGAAACTCTTACATACATTAGAGAGATGCCATTGAGGCAAAAAAATGAATGTAGTAAAATACAAAGAGTGTTAGGTTAGAGGAATGTACTTACTTCTGCAAAATAAGCTTGATCGCGTATGCCATCGGTCTCTTCTCGATCGAGTTAAAAGTGTAGATTTTGTTTTCACTCCGAGTGAGCACGAGTAGAGCCCAATGGTTGCTTATTACATGGTATGCAGTGCAAGAAAATAAGTTCATATATGGTTTAAGTGCGTACAAATAATTGAAGGGTAAAGTAGTATTTACTCCTCGTGGAACGGGAATAGAATGAAGACCTTTTTCACCTCAATCTGCAAAGCCTGCTTGATGTAGTTGGCAAGGAACTCTGATTGAAACCTAGCCATGGTTGCAGAAACCATCTCGGTGTCAATGAACCCAACTTCGTGTTGACCTATCACAACTCGTTTCCTCATTAACCTACAACTCGTGTTGTATGTTAAAAAACATAATAAAAACTCCTATAACAGTTATAGGCTCGTGCTGTATGGTGCGATACTCATAGTGTCCATAATCGTACAGTAGAAATATCGATGGCTTTCAGGCTGTACAAACGGAACATATCCTCAAAACTCACTGGGAATGTCCCATGCTCCTCACGGTGAAAATGTCCCCCTTGATATCTCACATTGAAATCGACATGACGCTTGGCCTCATTCATCTTGTCAATGTACCATCCATGGAGCAAGCGAGTGTACAGGTCTAGAGCATTCAATTCGTTGCTAAGCATAAGGGGCTTTCCATGTACATACCGCTTATAATCTCGAGGGGCTTTGTGGCCTCTGTCAACTTTGCTTTCTGGACAGAAGGAATCTCCGAGGTTGGGACAAGGGTCTTTCCATGTATTTGAGGGGGCGTTGTGGCCTTTGTCAACTTTGCCTTCTTGACAGAAGGAGTCTTTGATGTCTCCCGTGGTTCTTTGGCTGTCGTGCTTGTCCTTTTGCACACCAGCTCTACACTCTGCATAGGAGTCGACTTGGATGGAGGACTCGTCATGGTGGTGGCAGTAGGAACAGGAGCAGGTACGATAGGAACCTACAAAGCACATGCATATGTAATGTGTTACAGTACTGGAATGATCGTAGGCCACTTGATAAACAACATCTGTGCTTGCCCGAGAGTGGTGATATCTTCGTTCGGAGGGAACTCCAGCACATGAGATAGAAAGTCTTCATGGATATAGTCCACCTGCATCCTCATGTACCCCTTCCCTAAAGGGTTACCATGCACCGTGTCGGTCTCCTTACATAGAAATGCAACCCTGTGTTCAGCCTTAATGGGAAATCCATCTTCCATCACGATGAGTTGGCACTTGGCAGGCGCCTATAAGAAGTGCGCAACTTGATCAGAAATATTGTTTAGCTTACCCTCGTACCTTTAAATTAGAAATAATTATTACCTTCAGCTGGGAACTAGCCGAATCATTTTTGGAAGGACAACTGCTAGGGCGGGCACATGCCTTTCTATGAAGGTGATGCCATCTAACTCTGACTCTGCGAGATCATCGCCATCATCTCATTCCTCATGTGCTCTTCACGTGCCATCATTTCCTCCCTCAGCATGTCCTTAAGGCACTCCGCACGTACCTCCCATATAATCTTGATCTGGCACTGGCAGTGTCCTCTTGAAAGGACCTCTTCGTATGCCCCGCACCAACGGCAAGCACCCTACCATTATGTTCGGGCTTCTCGATCACTGAAGATAGGGTGTCCTTCGACTTTTGGATCTGAAAGGTCCACTGATGTTTCTGCTGGCTTACCTCCTCCTGCAAGAAGCGAATATAAATTAGTTCTAAAATACAACGGGAAGAGTCTATTGCAATGTACTAAGTTACATGTCTTATGATAATGGAGATGATCCGTTCAGTCGTGGTGTTTGGAACTACAAGCTGACCGTTAAAGGTTTTCATGGTCCTCGCTAATACCTAGTCGCGTGTTCGCTCCTCACATATGTGGGAGTAAGGCATCGCCATCCCAGAGTTCACACACTCCTCAGCTAGTCGCGCCCACTCTGCCTTCTTCCCCCCATATGAGGCAGAACCGAGGTGGTGCACGTGTGTGTTCTGCATTTGGATAGCGATGTTCTTCTCTCTTAGCTTCTCCACCTCTAGTGTACTCTTCATCCTTGTGAACTCCCAGACATCAGGAGTCTCAAAGACACCCATTCTCTTCAAGGTGTACCGCATCGTATTGCTTTCATCTTCCTCTAGTATAATCCATTTCCTCTTAACTTTGTCCCACAGCTGATTCTTCTGCTCGGCACTAATTTCCTTCCTCCAGTCCTTAACTGTGATCAGCACTCTTTCTCTCACCAATTGGCATCAAAGTGGAGACCCCGTGGCATCAAAGTGGAGAACCTGCGGCATTCTCCCTATGGCCCCTTTATTCGGTCCTCGAGACTTTCTCACCTTACTCGGCCCCTGAACATTTCTCACCTTACTCGACCCCTCAGCATCACCTTTCATCTTCCTCTGTTATAATCCATTTCTCCTTAACTTTGTCCCACAGTCGATTCTTCTGCTCGGCACTGATTTTCGTCCTCCAGTCCTTAACCATGATCGGCACTCTCTCCCTCACCAATTGGCACCAAAGTGGAGACCCTGTGGCATCAAAGTGTTGAACCTGCGGCATTCTCCTTGTGGCTCCTTTATTCGGTCCTCGAGACTTTCTCACCTTACACGGCCCCTGAACATTTCTCACCATTCTTGACCCCTCAGCATCACCTTTTATTCTGTCTGGCGATGAGCCGATGCTCTCTCTTTGCGACATTTTGAATATATATATATATATTATATAGTCATATATTTCAGTTGAGAGAAGCAATTCATAGCTATTATGTGAACTTGACAATGAATCATGTAAATTAACAGATTAATGGATAATTCATAGCATATAATTGTACTAACATATTTTAGTAAATTAACATATTAATAGATTAATGGATGATCTTAAAGAAATGTTTATGTGTTGACCAACTAAGTATGTACCAACAGTGACTCCAAATATCTAATTAGGTTAGGTCCTAATCTCATTTGAGGATGTGGTTCAGGCAAGTTCCTAAGCTTTTGTACAACTCTAGAGAAAATTTCTGCAGCATCTCCATGTTGTTCTCCAAATATACATCTTGACAACAAGTCAATAGGATGTATATCCGTAGAACACTAGGGAGATGCTGCCGAAACCTTCTCTGGAGTCATACAACAGCTCAGGAACTTGCCCGAATCACATATCCTCGAACTGTCTAAAAAAAGTGGACAATTCGAGACTGCTAGCATATAAATATGCCATTTTAGCATATTTATAAACAAGCACCCTCGAACGGGAGATGTATGTTACGCAACCTAAACTCTAACATTAATTCATCATATTACAGCAACAATAATGACAGGTAATATAAAAACTGTTGTAAGGACTTTGATCATATTACAGCAACAATAAAGACAGTAAAGATAAAGTTAAAGTAGATATGCTCGACAAAAAACACTACATTTGACACCAATGAAAATTTACAAGCTCAATCATATTGATTTACAGTGTGATCAAATTTGCTAGCTTAATAATATCCCTATTCATATGCTCTACATTTGACACCAATGAAAATGACATTTATGTACCGGTGACAGAACTCAACCCATACCAAGCATCATAACATCAGCTATGGCTGAGGTATTCTTATTTTTTTCTTCAAAGCTTACACTGTTCTTTACTTGTTTTCCCTTTTTCTGTTGGACATGCATGCATGGGAAAAGCTTAACCGTGGGAAAGTTATATGAAGTAACCATCTAAGAAGTATACCAAAAGACCTAAAAAGGATTATACCGGAACCATGGCTGGTCTAATATTTTGATGTAGCTAACAAAATGAATTGGGCAGAAAAGCTTAGTTCTAGAGTTATGAATACGCTTTTGTAGATGCACTTTGGAAAGGGTCTATTTTCCAGAGGCTAAAACTTGATGGTGCACCAAAGTTGGTTAACTACTATTTGGTCATCCTCATGAGTATACATAAAGATGATGGTGCACCAACTAGTAAACTGAGCCACTGATCATATAGTCAGGGATGGAAAGATAACCGCGAAAAGCTTGTCTGCCGTCCAATAAAGACAAAAAATGAACCAACTGTTTAGGCTATGTAGCATTCGAGTTTTGACTCTATATTCTACTTTTCGTCTAGAAAACATATAGTACCTGTCTTATAGTCTGCAAGCACATTGTTGTTCTACTTTTTTTTAATAAGTATCAAGAGCAATTCTTGTAGAAGTAAACGTATTAATGTTTATGATTCTCAAACGTTTTACCTACATAGAAGAGCTTTCGCTTAAGTAGAGTAGAAGATCACTTCATAATTGCTAGCAAGTGCCCAGATTATTCTGCTCCTACACCTTTTTCAACCAAGAAACATAAACTTCATACCATTGGACATGCATGCATGCAAGAATGGAGAACATACCCTTTCCAATGAAATCGTTTGTCAAGAATGGAGAACAAACACATATATTGCATACATTCTATTTTAAACATAGGATCCGGCTAGTATGGAATTTGACACGGGTTTTGCCATGCTGGAGTTGAGGATTCGGGATCCCAAGTTCTACTTATTTTTTTGAACTTTATCTCATGTTTTCCTTGTACTGGTGTGAGGTCGAGGCACTGGAGGGCTATCGGCTGCTCTCCCTCCTGGTCGCATGTCGCCATAGCCACTTGGAGACCGTGGGGGTGCAGGAGGAGCAAGAGCTAGAGAGGGCGAGGGGTCGGGCGGGCAGGGGCGGGTGGCAGTGGAGCCTAGCACTATAGAGACCGACGTCAGGGTCGGGGGGGCAGGGGGTAGAGATGGATGCACAAGGGAGGGTGAGGGCAGGAGGGTTGGGGTCGGGGGAGGGAGTGGCGTGGGGGTAGGGGCGGAGGTGGTTTGTCGGTCGAGGGGCGGTGGCGTGGGTGGTGGGGGAAGGTAGGGGGTGGCAGGGTAGGGGTCAGGATGCAGGGGGTAGGGGCGACGCGCACGGGGGTAGGGGGTAAAGGTGGGGGAGTGAGGCTGGGGTAGGGGGCGTTGTGGGGGTGGGGGTAGAGGAAGGGGGAGCCGTCGTCGGGTGGACCGGGCCAGGGGCAGTGGGGTTGGGCGGGCGACGGCACAGGTGTCAGGGCAAGGGGCGGCTACGTGAGAGGGAGCGGCACTGAGGAAAAGAGTGTCGGGTTGGGGAGTGAGGAAGCTTGATAAATGTCCTAAGTAAGGAAGAGCTAGGGTTGTAAGAGCACGTGCACAAAATCATAGTCAGTTCAACACCAAAACCGACAACAAAAAGGAGGAGGTGGCCAGGAAGACCATCACAATCAGTTCTCTAGATCAACTGATCTACAAGTATTTATGATTTGCATGCTAATTTATTGCACAATACTATTGATAATGGCTCTTCTTGCCAAAAGTTTAAAATATATTATAACTAGGGCCTTTTGTGTCAAGTTCTCCTGGTTTAGAGGCATTACAAAATATAAAAATAAGTTCTCCTGCTCACTTAAATAAACTCTACCACCTTGTTGACATATCATCCTCCCTGCTTATATGTAATTGCTGGTTGCTTTATGTAGTTAATACCAAATACTCTTTTTTTTTCAAATTTCCATGTCTTGACTAAATTACTAATGCAAAGCAAGGTAACATTAAAAGATCATGGTATTAATTTATTTTGTCTAAAGCAAAGTAAAGCGAAAAGAGAAGTTATGTATAATACAAATATTTGAAACACATAACATTATTTACAATGATGTAGTCACTTTATTTGCAATACAACTCTTCTTAATGATCTACACACATGTAATTTGTTCCATGTGCGTCGTCGTCACCTCTAAGACATGCCCTATCTGCAAACAGAGGTATTTCATCGAATTGGTTGTAGTCTACTTCATCTATGATATTTTCAACTCCAACGATCCACTTCTTGCCATAAAGGACGATGTGCAACCTCGGATTGGCCGTATCACGCATGTAGAAGACTTGAGTTGCTTACTTTGCAAGGATGAATGATTAATCTTTGTAGGCAAGTCTATTGAGATCCACAAGAGTAAAATCTCTCTTGTCGACCTTCACTCCATGTGGAAGTCCAACCCACTTACATCGAAACAATGATACTTGGTATTTCTTTGATCATCTCGTAGTAGGAGTTCCTTACGGTTGATGATCCTCTTTTTGAGTGATCATCAGACAAACCATCTATGCTCACACCACTATTTTGAATAATACTCTTTGCATCTTGACTTTTAGTTTAAAAGGTGTAGCTATTAATATTGTACACCTGCCATGTTTGTACTTAAATCTTGGTCCGTTAGCCAACCATTTGACATCCTCGCTAACGGAGACCTTCGCATTTTTTTAACCATGTGAGAAATCGATCGTTGTGTTCTCGTGTGATGGAATGCTCATCCATATATGGATTCTGTTCCTGTAATATCAACTTGTATTGCTCGATGTATGGATGAACTTCTACGCCATGCTAAAAGATTATTGCACTTCATAATACATATCAAACCATGGACTCGCAAGTTTGGACCCAATGGTTCCTTTGCCACCAAGTTTACCCTCATGACAAGATACAGGAACACTAATTGCTTGTCTTTTACCTAGATAGTCCACAAAGAACTCAATAACCTCTTTAGTCCCATAACCTTCAACAATACTACCCTCAAGCTTCGACCGATTACTCATGTATGACTTTAATATACCCATATACCTCTCGAAAAGATACATGTAACGTAGGAATGTGAGTCCACATGTCTTAACCTCTCTAATAAGGTGAACAACAAGGTGGACCATGACATCAAAGAACGATAGGGGAAATGCATCTCAAGCTGACAGAGTCTGCAACACCTCACTCTGTATGTTGTCTAGTACATCTGGATCAATAACCTTACAAGAAATCATATTGAAGAAATAACATAGCTTCATGATTGCCAACCTGACGTCCTCCAGCAGAATACTTCTGATTACAACAGAGAGCATTTGGGTCATCAAGACATGACAGTCATGAGTCTTTATACCAAGCAACTTTAAATCATCCATGGACACAAGCTTCTTAATGTTTGTGGAGTAGCTCAATGGAACTTTAATACCTTAGAGACACTTGCAGAGGTCTTCTTTCTCATTTTTGGACAAGGTGTAGCATGCAACGGGGATGTACAGATATTTTTCATCCTCCTTTATCACTGCAAACTTAGGTCTGATTGGTAGTCAAACGGATTGATTCCATCGGTGCTCAATCCAAATCTTATCTTCCTCATCTTGGCACCAAACTCCTCATGTTTCCAATCAATGTTTCTCCATTGAGCTGAATTAGCTGTGTGTCTTAGCTTGCCATCTTCCTTTCACGATAAATAATGCCAACACAACAATTTTGCTTCTTTGGGATTTGCAAACAACCGCTCTAAACTGGGAATGATGGGCAAGTACCACAATACCTTGACCAGTGCCCCTTTGTTGACTTCTTCACCATCGTCACCATCTTATGCTTCTTATCATTACTCTTCTTCTTTTGTTTGTACCGGGGTACATCACAAGCTGAACAAACGTGCAATTCCTTATACGCGTTATGGAGCAAGATGCAATCATTCGAACATGCATGTGTCCTTTCTTTTTCCATTCCCTTGGGACAAAGTAGCTTCTTTGCTTCATAAATGGTTGTTGGCAACTCGTTTCCCTTCAGAAGCATATCTGATAGAAGAACTAAAAGTGCATTAAAACTTGTATCTGTCCAATTGTGTTTTGCCTTCAGTTCGAACAAAGTAAGGACCGAACCCAACTTGGTGTATTACGCTTTGCAACCCGAGAACAATGATTTGGCATCATCTTCCATCAAGCTTTTAAACTTTTCAAACTCTCTTTTTGTGTAATTTCTCTTCACATCCCGTAACATTTGCTCTAAATTGTCCTCCTCAAACATATCACGCTGCAACTCATGATCGGGTTCCAGCATGTCTTCGTTGCATAACGGACGGATAGTACATGTCTCTCTATGATGGATCCAACACGTGTAATTCCTCATAAAGTCACGTTGAATCAAGTGGTCTTTAATTTGCTGAGTTGTTAAATATCTGGAGATTGGTGCAATCAAATCAAGGACAATACATGCAATTTACACCCCTCTTCACCATATCTTCTTATGTAATTTTTTTGAACTCCTTAACACCCCTCTGAAATTCAATGCTCACATTCATCACGATCCATCTGCAATTAAACTATGCGCACTAAAAATTAACAAAAAACCAGAGCGATAGTAGCTTGGTCTTTCAAATATTGAAACTTCATTTAAGTACATTTGCAAAATAGAGAACGGGTTCTAAGATATATAATTTTACTCCCGATATCTTCTTCCCTAGTTAAGAGCTTTCAATTCCCTAGTTAGGAGACATACATTTAAAACATCAACAATGATATCGAATTACCTAATGTAGTAAGCTTGCAATTCTTTTGACTTCAATGAAACAAAATAAAGGTGGAAGCATTAACAAAGTTGAGGAATTGAATGATCTTAAAGAAACGTCAATCTATTAACCAACTGAAGGACCAAATTAACGATCAGAGGGGGTGAATGATCTCAAATAAAATTTTCCCACTCAAAATGATCCAACCAAGCCCATAGACAATTCAATCAAATGGAGCAAATGAAATGAAGGAAGTTTTCCTACAAGTCCGGTATGAACGGATTGAATCCGTTAGCACTGAAATCCAGTATGACCGTATGAAAGGCGGTATGACCAGACACAAGAACAGCAGGAAGAACAGAGCCAAGAACACCAGGAATTTTTGATTGGCTAGACAAAAACTCACGAAACTTGGTAGATGTGATCCTCTAAGGATGTTAGGAACTTATTCTAACCTTCAATCGCAAGGATTGACATCAAAGTTCCAACCTTTGTTACATTGAAGGAAGAACACACCAAGTTTGAGCAAAACTTGAGAACTTGATCATGTACTTTCTTGTGGGGTTTTGATGATCAAGATGATTTTAGATAATCTCCCACACGTTACAGTAAGCAAGAACACAAGTCATAATTCACTCAAACACGATCAGGAAAAATGATTCACTTCAGCATACAAGATCGGTTTCTTGCAAGAAAGAACACAAGATTTGCCTAGATGATTGTGATATGGTCTGAAGAAGACTCATCCATCAATCATACATCCTCAACACAAGATCCACAGGCATTTAGAAGGAGGGGAGGCAAATCCAAATGTTCAAGAAGCAAATTGCAAGAATGTAAATTGCGGAATTTAATTGCTGAATTTAAATGCGTAAAGTAAATTGAAGCATAAGAGAAAATGATTTGCATTCCTGGAAGGGAGGTTTAGAAAGCCTCACAACAAAGTGGGCAAAAAGTTCAAAGGTGCCAAAACCTCTAAAACTTTCAAGAGGTGGAAGTCTACCCCTCCCCCTCTATTTATACAACTCTTGAGTCACCCTGCACCCTTGGATGAGTTCCTTCTACCCTAAGGATCACCATCAAAGGCTAAGAATGACTCCCACACACAGCCATACTAACTAGACCTGCTACTTTATCACCTAAACTGTAATCCAATGGCCCTCCTTCATCCGAGTAGCTCCTAGCTAGTATCTCAACCATTCTTTGTCTTCTAGATTCGCAGCGACTCCATCTCCAGTCATCTTCTGGCGATCCTCAACCGTCTGGAACTGCGGCGCATCTTGCCTACTCCCGATCATCCTCCCCTCACCATGATCTAGCACCGTCATCCTGCAACCATCAAAAACAAGGAAAACCCATCACATAGCAATGTCCAACAGAGATATGTAATCATCACCCAATTGCATCGCTAACCAAGTCAGCACTACCATCCACTGTATCGACTTTATCGGGTTGCCACCATCGAGTAGGATTGTCGCTCGAGTAGAAACTCGACCACCGTTTTGACCGCACCGAGTGATCGACCACATGTCCAACTCTATGTCAAGTCTATCGACCTCAACTCGATACCAAATCTATCGATCACTGGTCCAGCTCGATCGATCACAGCACCAAGTTGATAAAACGATATCGAGTAACAATTGGTTAAACTAAGGACTCGAGTTGAGCTGATTGCAGGGCGCTCGACCCATCAACATTTCTACTCTATACTTTAACTACTATCAAACTACTCGAATTGTTCGACCAAAAGTCGTTAGGGCGATACTCGAAGCCAGTAGAGCAACTCGAGACAGACACAATTCAAATTGGTTAAATTTGAAAATCCAATTCAAATCAAACTCAAACCAGACCATACCAAGCTCCAATTTAGTCAAATACTAGTCACAAAATATGGGTAGACCTCCACATGGTCTTTCACCAACTAATTAAGTATAACGATGACTTCAAATCTCCAATTAGGTTAGGTCCTAATCCCATTCGAGGATATGTGGTTTGGGCAATTTCCTAAGCTATTGTACAACTCTATAGAAAATTTCGGCAGCGTCTCCCACTGTTCTCCAAATACACGTCTCGACAACAAGTCAAGAGGGTGTGTATCCGGAAAACACCAAGGAGATGATGCCGAAATTAATTTTCTCTGCAGTTGTACAACACCTTAATTAGGAACTTGCCTGAACCACATATCCTCGAATTGTCCAAAAAAACGTGGACAATTCAAGAGTGCTTTTTTATAAATATGTCATTTCAGCATATTTATAAACAAGCACCCTCGAATGGGAGATGTAGGTTACGCAACCTAAACTTAACATTCATCATATTGCAGCAACAATAATTCTAGATTAACACCAGAGTACTAAAAAGCAGATAAATGGATGTGTGTTTTTGAAATAAAGGGTGTGAAACCTTATAGGATACACACAATTCCAGTGCAACCTAAACTCTTTTTGCGATATATCAAATTACCTAGTGCAAAATTGAAGGGATTTGAAGGAATGCTCACCTTTTGAAGAAAATCATAAATGAGAGAAAATTGAGGGGAAATGTCCTCAACATAGGGCTTCAACTTTACCCTCTTAACACCCATCCTCAAGGATTTCATAATTTCTCACCCAAGTATTGGTTCCAACTAAAGCAACAACAGAGGAGAGTTCAGCCCGACGGTATATATAACCTAGCAAGGCATATCACAATCGGTTCTAATGTCAGAAATGATTGTGATGTGCACGTGCATGGCATATCACAATCGGTTCTCATGTTAGAACCAAATGTGATGTGCCTAATGCTACATCACAATCGATTTTAAGATCAGAGCCGATTTTGATGATTCCCCACTAATTTTTAACACCCTCGTCGAATCATCTATCACTATCGGTTCTTTCCTAAAAAGTTGGGAACCGACCCAGATGAAGCGATAGTGTTGTACCTTTCTGTAGTAGTGTCACTTTTTTGTACGAAAGAAATAAAGTCTTCAATTGATTCGATTTAAAAGTGATCAATCGCTAGCTATTGAACATTCAATTACCAATTAGCGTTGTTGTATATTCTTTGTTTTAGCTGATTGAAAAGAATTAGATATGTTTGTCATATTTTAGTAGTCCATAAGTGTTCACTACTACAGAATGGTACATCACTATCGTTTCATCCGGGTCGGTTCTTCAGTTTTTAGAAAAAAAATGATTGTGATAAATGACTTAGGAGGGGTGTTAATAATAATCTGTCGGGGATCGATCATCCTGACACGTGTCCAGGCCCCCCTCGTGGCTTTAGGCTATCCCCCCGAGCTCGGAGGACTGTTCCCGAGCTCGGGCAGGGGTCTCCTCGAACTGGGGGGATGGTTCCCGAACTCAGGCGGAGTTTTCCTGAGCTCGTGATGACTCCAGCGACCTATCCGGCCCCAACGACCTTGACCCGGCCTTCGGTGTAGTGATCTCTTTTTTATGTATATATGACTTTTCTCCCCTGCGTGGGAACTAGGGTCACCGACCCCTGTCAGTTCTCCTACGTGGGAACTAGGGTCACCGACCCCTGTCAGTTCTCCTACGTGGGAACTAGGGTCACTTGCTCTCACCGACTCTTGTCAGTTCCCCTACGTGGGAACTAGGGTCAACTACCCCCGTCAACTCGCAGACAGCTACCCGACGTCAGCCTCGAGATCAGCACCGAGGGCCTATAAAAGCGCCAGATGGCCCTGGTCCGAGGGACGGCGAGACAACAAAACAACACAGCACAAACCCAAGGGGGATGCGCAGACACATCTGCAGACACACTTGTACACCAAACCAGCCATCGAGCTCCCCTCGGTCGCCACGTCTGGATGACCCCGAGGTCGAGCTCCCCCTTTGTTCTCCCCCGAGGAGCTTTTATTCATCTTTCGCCTACGGGCAAGACTGGAGTAGAGCTATTACCCGACCTAGGGGGCTTGAACCAGTATAATAGCTGTGTCTCCCATCCGATTGTTCTTCTCCCTCGAGCTGTGCACCTACTGACGCTCCCTTCTTCCCAGACGAGCATGACTTGGGGCCTCCCCCCTTTACACGATCCTTCCCACCTTATTTGCGGTCGACGGTCCCGATCGTCGATAGCTGGCGCCCACCGTGGGGCCCGAAGTTTCGTTCGTTCGAAGTCCATCACCTCAGCGTCGTCAGCACCTTTAGCTTCACCGACAGCATGTCGCGATCAGCGAACCTGGGCTCGGATGCGATCCCCGAGTGCCAAGGCTCCACCTCCATGCTCTCGCCCTCGCTGCCGCCTCGTGTTCTTCATGGCCCGCAGCCGCGAGGTGAATTCGGGGGGATGACAGTGGCCTAGAGACTTTGCAGGAGGCGCGTCGGCTCGCCCAGGTCGCCATCAACCAAGCTATCACTGCCATTCGGCTAGAGGAGCGCGGGGCGGCCCGCTCTCCGTCTGGACAGCTCAATCCTTCCCGCCTAGACGAGCCCGGCCGGGAGCGCCTGTGTAACATCCCAAAATTTGGGTTTTCAAAAATCTTTTGTTTAGTTCATCTTTCGAAAAATCCCCGCTGATTTTCTCGCTTTAATAAAGCTTAATCTGAAATTTTCTAATGCTAAAATAATTTAATTTGACTAATATAAACTTCAATTAAAATAAATTTAGTTTTATTTGAGTTCATTGTGCTTCAAGGAATTTTCTGTAATTTTTTAAAGATTTTTCGTAGTTCGTTTGCTATTTATTTGGAATTAATTTAAATTAAGCCTTTTGTTAAATTTAATTAAATACTGCAAAATTTTAAATAAAGTTTGGTTAAAAATAATTTATTTGAGCTCCAAATGTCTTAAAGTATTTTCTAGAATTTTTTTAGAATTTTTCTGGTATTTTTATTGCTCTAAACGAATTATTTTAATTTCTGGAGTTATTTTAATTCGGAAATTGTTCTAAATCGACGTGGCAGCTCCAGAGGTGGCCACGTCATCGCCCAGCCTCAGCCCTCAGATCTCCATCCGACGCACCAGAATGCGCCACGTCATCCCTTTACTGTTTATTGAGCGCCAGGTGTTCGATCCGATCCGTTTTCAATCCAAATTCGGTTTTTCTTCGTGTCTCCTTGTAGGGCCCGACTCCCTAGCCTATATAAGTGTCCTAAGACCCCTCCCACGCACCCCTAATCCCCAGAGCTCCTCCCAAACCCTAAAAACTGCAGCCATTGTCTTCCGGTGCGCCGCCATCGTTGGCTGATTTTGGCATCGCGTTCCCTGTCATCTCGGTGAGTTTTTCTGAAATCCGCTCGAGTCATCTCGTGCCATATAGTCCAGTCTAGCTCTCCACCAAATTTGGTGCTGTTTCACCAAGCAAATCAAAAGTTACGGCCGTTCCAATCTCGAATCTTGCCGTCGCCCGTTCTCCTTCGTTTTTGCGAGTTTCACCGTGAAATTTATCTTGTAGACTCATCTTGATGTCCTCTACCTGGTGCTCACCCTAACTCAAGGTTTTGTCCTCGGGATTGCTGCAGAAAATTCAATCTTCCCGATCGCATCGCGACGACAAGCAGAAAACTTCGCGCGCTCCCGCTGATCCAGAGGGTAAAACTCAGATCCGTTTGAGTCATATTGTGCCAAATGATCCCAGATAGCTCTCTGAAAAATTTGGTTAGGTTTCATCCATTATTTTAATAGTTATGACCGTTTGATCTATTAGCTTTAGCAGCCGTTCATCCGTAGTTTGTGATCTGTCCATTGGGTTGCCGCCAAATACGCTTATACCGCTGAGATCGCTCTCGCGTTTCACGTGGTGCTCACTTCCCCTTTGCTGTTCCATCCACCGAAAATTTTAATATTCGTTAGCCGCCGCCTTTCGTCAGTGCCGCGCGCCGTCTTTTGCCGCCAACCATCTTAGTTCGCCTTGGTCGTGTCATCATGTCCAGTAGGCCATCATTCTCTGGTTTGCCCATCTTTAGAGTTCATTTGGTCTTCGGTTGCCATCAAAGCCATAATCTAGTATCTAACCGTCGTCGTTCGATCCAGTTCTTTTGTTATCGGATCTTGTTTCGGTTAGCCACCCTTGGTAATATTTTATCGCAGAGCCAACCCTACCTATCCTATCCCTATGCCAAGTGGATCTATCCGCGAGTCGTTCCTCTCCAACCATAATTGAACCTTGTGTCCAATCTGTCATTGACGATGCATCATGTCATGTAAACCTCGCAACTCGCAGATCAATCCTGAGCCATATCATATCCTTGCTACCATATCGTTGTACGACAATCGACATCTCATCTTTGCATGAGTGTCCTGTCGTTGCTTCGCTATCTTTGCATGTGTGCATGCTCGCAAAAGCCCTAGTGCAATATCATCATCCTCTCTATCGCCTTATTGTAATCTAACCCCATCACCTATGAGTTTAGCCTTGTCTTCATTTCCTCGCGGCCTTGTCATCGTCAAGCCTCTTGATCAACGTATGACTGATCTCAGATCGAATCGCATGAATGTCGACCCCTTGTCCATGTCCTATTCTTGAAAATCTAATCTGCCATTGACCTAGAAGTCATTCGTGGACTTGGTCGATAGACCATTGGCCATATGTCATATCCTTGTGCCATATCTAATCTATTAGTCTATCTTACTTTTGTTTGACTGTGTATCTGTTTAATCAGCAAAAGTCATCATTAAGCATCAGTTTAGTTCATTGCAAACTAACGTATCTTTATGGACACGGTTTATAGATCGAGATCCCATATGTCATTGTCTATCCAATCAAGATAATAACTTTAGAAGAAATATTCTTTGGAATATTATTCTTTCTTTCTCAGTTATTAGTCTTTTACTTTTTGGTGTATTCCGGAAGTTCGTTCTCTTTTGTCTAATATCTGATCTAATCCATTCAAGTTCCTAAATTCATCTAAGCCTTCGTGATCCAAAGACTATCCGCTCTCAATTTGGATTTTATTTGATTTATCTTTTGAGTTGGTTTGTATTTGCTTCTTCTTTAATCGTTAGACGATCGCTCGGAAGTTGTTCTAAGGAGTCAAGATCAAGAAGGTAAAGATCAAGATCAAGATCAAGAATTAAAGATAAAGAGTAAAGAACATTAAAAATCGCAAGGGCCGTGCAAGTTGTGCTTTGATCATATTGAACCCATGTTTATAAAATTGCTATATTTGTTTTACCCTATTGCATATTATTTCAATTATACAATTGTTTCAAATTAAATTGGGACTTAGCTATTATACCAATTTGATCTATACCCTACCTTGCCATTGTATGCCATGATCTAATTGTCACCCTAGGATGGTTAATTAATAGTTGGTTAATATTGATAATCGACATGGGTCAAGTTAGACTGTCAGAGATTGCTTAGCCATGCCACGCCATCACATGTGTCCGAATGTTGATACTTAATCTTGACTAATGGAATATGGAATAATGTGTATGAATTGGTGTGTCATGTGTTGTCACACGTTGATATTAAGTTGTCGTGGTGAGGAGGTCACACAACTAGATTGAAATGTTGGTGACACGTGGTGCTTGGTAATCAACTCGTGGTAATGATTTAGATTGGGGCAAGTGGCAAGGGCAGTGTGCCAAGGTGGGACAGATTGGCAGGGTATGTAGAAGTCTTGCCTTGGTCATTTTAAGGACTTAACCTTGCAAGCCTTTGACCGAGTCTCTCTTGCAACCACATGTCCGAATGGGACAGCCTAGCTGATTAATTAGTAATGTTTTAGCTTGGTACTACCATTGGCGGTGTGAGTCCCTGTGTACGGATTAACTCACATGGCGCAAGAGGGGGCCCTGTCGTGGTGGTTTAACCCTTCGTTGAAACCTCACGGTAGTACCTGGGTTAAGGCGAGCTTTGTAAAGGCTTTGTCATGATCTCTCCGCCGACACACCAAAGGAAGTGTGTTAATTGCATGGCACTAAGAGACGATCATGTCGTGGGTAAAGTGCATAACCTCCGCAGAGTGTAAAACTATTCGAATAGCCGTGTTTTCATGTATTGAGCAATGCTCGGAATTACATTAAGGGTTAGACTTTTGCAAAACAAAACTTGGGATGAATGGCCGATTGCCATGGTAAGTTGGAACTTGATTAAGGATTGGAACTTGGTTTACTTGAGAAATGTCAATCTATTTATTACGCTTATTTGTTTTATTGTCTTTACAATCTATTTAATCGTAATTGTTCTCAAATGTCGCATCGCAAAATAACCATGATAAGCCATTCCTTGGAATAAGCCTTGCATATAGTTATATTAGAATTGCATTCTGCACAACTTGTTGAGTGCTTTATGTACTCACCCTTGCCATCAACAAAATCATCGCTGAGGAGAAGACTACAACTTCAAAGGAGGAGAAGTTCCACGAGGGGCTAATATCTAGGAGTTGAACCTTGTCGCTTGCTCGTGGCATATTGATGGGATTCGCCGACGCTCTTCATTCCGCCGCTATTTATTTAATTTGAGTTGAAGCCACCAAGGCCTCGCAAGTGTAAGTTTGACCTAAAGGTCGTTTAATAGTTCTATATTAATAGATGAAGTCTTTATTTAATATTCCGTTGTGTATGATTGTGATATTTCATCTATGTTGAGACTGTGTGTACTAGCGTGAACCCGACTAGTGCTGAATACACAGAGGGTCCGGATTTGCATATTCGGGTCCCGACAGACTGCTGGCCATCGCCCGCGTTATGGCTGACCCTTCGCAGACCGGCTCGGCCCTCTTCAGACGGTCCCTAGCCGAAGAGCTCAACAGAGCGACCGACAACGTCGCGCCACCGCGGGAAGAGCGACGCCTGGGCTCTGAGTCTCGCCCCTTGGCAAGCGGTAGCGACTCGCCGCGTGGTCGCTGGCCATTCCGACAGCAGACTCCTTACCCGCGGGCTCGCACCCCGTTACCATCCCAGCTCGAGTGATTCCAGGTCGGCCGGTCCGAGTCGTGCCCGAGCCTGAGCACTTCCAGGCTCGGCCGACCTTCGTTAAGCCTGACCTCGAGTGTTCCCGAGGTCGCCAGCCCGACCTGAAAGGTACAGGTAAGGTCTGCCTCCCTTTCCATTAAAAACATGCGCCTCGGGCAACGAGATCTCGCGGCGTGACCATAAGGACTGCCTCCAGGAGGTCGATGCTACTGCTGTAAGCCGATTCTCATCGCATCAGAGCACCCTCCTATCCTATGTTCGGGCCAGAGGTCACGCAGAGCGGCTCCCCGACCTTGAGGTGCCTGTGCATTTGCTTTTCTTGTATATATTTTGCGCGTTTCGTGCAGCGCCCAAGGTCACGTTCTCTAGGTTCGCTTCGGGACGCCCTGGCCGCAGTAAGTCGATCGTTATCGGGGTAAGCCGACCATTCCCCGTGTTGCCAGCCAGAGAAACGTTCTCAAAGGGCGCCCCGAGCCTGGTGCAGTCCCAGGCTCAGAGGTCGCAGTTTCCAAATTCACCACCGGGGACGCTTCCAGTCGCGATAAGCCGCCCATTGCGATAAGCCGACTATACCCCCGTGGCCATGTAGGCCGTGTTCGAATTTCTGAAACCTCCCTCTAAGGGAGCCTTGAGCTCGAGCATTCCCGAGCTCGGCGGACAGGACACGAGGCCCAAACCTGGTCTAAGCCCGTGCTATCCCAGGCCGACCAATCCGAGTCGCTCCCGAGCCTGAGCATTTCCGGGCTTGGCCGACCTTGGTTAGCCTGACCTCGAGTATCTCCGAGCTCGATCAAACTAATCCGAATGGTTCAGGTCAAAGGCAATGACTCACCCGACAGGCCCCCTCCGGCTACGTTTGCTCCATGCGCCCAAGCCCGACGTCTCCCGGACTCTTCTACGAAGCGGGCTAAGCAAGCCTACGGAGGCGATGAGGGGCAAAAAATGAGCTAAGTCATCTAAAAACGCAATATCGTTACTTGAGGCAAAGCAATACAATTGTCTTTAAAAGGGGAGCAAACCTTTTGCCCCCCTCCTATCTATTAACATATTTCTGCCTTGTCTACAGACATATCCCGCACAAGCTTCCCCTGCTCGAGGTCAGAGATTCTCCTCCACAGCGCCAACACCTCGGCCTCGGCCTTGTCGACCCGGTCGCGGTGGCTCGAGTTGGGCCAAGGAGTCCTTCCCGCCGAGCCACCGGGCCACTTCTCCGTAAGGTCAGAGCTCGCTGGCCGCAACGGCCTTGGCTCCGCTTCGGTCGCGACGGCTCGCGGTCCGCTTTGGCGCGCCACGCCAGCCTCCTGCCTCGCTTCGCCTCGACGCTTTCTCTCGGGCTCGGTGGTCTTCTTTCCAGCCCGCCGCCTCTCTCTCGCTGCCGCCGCTGCCCCGGCCGCCTTCTCTCGAAGCGCGCCGCCGCCGCCCCGGCTGCCTCGGCCTTGAGCTCAACCACCGCCGAGCTCAGCAGAGGCCTTCCTGGGCAGCAGAGTTCTTCGAACCGCGCTCAAGGCTCGCCGCCTCACGCGCTGCCTCTCCTCTCAAGGCGGCGGTCGGCAGGTTCGCTAGTCGCACCTGGAGCCCCTCCACCTCCTTCTGTGCTGCCGCGAAGTCCTCGAGCGTGGACGACGTGATCCTGTAGCTTTCCTCGCTGGCCATGAACGAGACCTCGAGGCGTTCCCAGAGTTCCTTCGCCTCTTGCCGCACAGCCTCCGCCCTCGAGCGAGCGCCGGAGAGCTCGAGCTCGAGGCACTGGACCGTGGCCTCGAGTTTGGCGGCGTCCCTCTGGTTGGCTTCAACTGCATCCCAGAGAGCCCGAAAGCTAAGCAAGTGCCCGCGCACGACCCCGAACCCTTGGGAGATCAGTCGCAACCGCTGTAGGAACGAAGGAAGGGTCACCGCAAATCCAAGAAAAAAAGAGGGGGATGAAAAAGAAAAAAAACAGGGGGAAGGCAATGATGCCTACCACCACCACCGATCGCCCAAAGACTGCAGTCGATGGCGCCGCCAGACCTCGGCGTAACCCTGAAGGCCTCGTCTCCGGCGGTCTCTGTCGCCATAGCGGCGCCGGTGCTCTCCGACGTCCCGGCCGGATCCCTCGCCGGGCGCCCGGTCCGCGATGGCGCCCGCCCGACTCGACTCGCCGCCAGAAGGAGCCACCGAGGTCGGCCTCCACTGGGCCTTGGTCGCCTCACCGTGGGCTCGACCACCCGCCATAGCAGAGCCTCCAAGGCGGCCTCCACTGGGGCCCTTGGTCACCTGCGTGGGCTCGACCGCCGCCACTGCAGGCCCCAAGGCCGAGTCCACCGAGGCTCCCGGCCGCCCCGCCGCACCTCCCTCGGCGATGACGACTTCCTCGAGGGCCGTGGAGAGTGAAGCTCACCGCGACCGCGGCACGAGGAGAAATTCGTCCTCGTCCTCATCCTCCTCGGCCTGGGCCACAAGCAAGGTTAGTGCCCCTCGGATGCTTGAGCGCCACGGCAGGACGGAGTGACGGAGAGTAAAAGAAGACCGTACCTGGCGCAGCGTCTCCACGGCGGCGGCAGGAAGGCTCCTTCCCCGTGTGCTCGCTAGGCCGCTGTTCGCTATGCATCCGAGCCCGAGCGGTGGTCGCCGCCTCGCATCGCGTAAAAGTGAAAAATAAATAAAGGGGTCGAAGGGAAACATTAGGAGGCCATCTCGGGCGCGAGTGATCCCAAGCCCGAGGCATTCGACTTACCACGGTCCGATCAGCCCACTCGACATGGGGCTTCTTGGCGACCTACTTAGGGGCGTCTGGGCCAGCCTCTTGCTCCCCTTTTTGCCCTTGCTCACTGGGAGCGCAAAGATCTGCTGGCAAAGGTCCTGCAGCTCCTTCGTCTCCTGCACAAGCTCGTCGCAGTTAGAGCCTAAACCTGAGCTCCCGGTACCAAAACCAAGGCAGGATGCGTTACATCGCCTCTCCGCCTCAAGATCTTCTTGGGGACATCGCCGTTGAGGTCATAGGCGGTGGCGACCTTCCCAAAAATCTCCAGCATCCTCGCGGCTATCCAATCCCCTTCGGTGCCGCGAGGAACCGAAAGAAGACCGCTGAGAGCAGGAAACTTCAAGCCCAAAGAAGCTCGGGGTTGAACAATGCTTACCATCATGACCTTCCTAGGTGACATCGAGCTTCCCGGTGATCTCGAAGAAGGGGTGCAACCTCTTCCGTAGAGGGAACACTGCTTGCAGTAGTCGAACGATCGCTGCCCTTCAACCTGCGCTGCCGCAGATGTGGATGAAGGCCACCGCCTCCTGGTCGGCCGTCGAATCTTCGGGCTCTGGGGTTTCCCGCTTGCCGTCGACCGCGGCGCCATGGTATGCGAGGCCACTCCCCTCGCCCTTCTTCAGATAAAACCATTTCTTCGACCACGGCCCGAGTGAGTCCCGGGTCAGGATTTGGAGAAAAGTGCAAGGAAGTCCCGCCCGCAACCGAAAATAAAGACACCCGAAGATGGGGTCCTTTGCGGTGCGGGACATGGAATAGAAACGAAAAAACAAAGAGGGGGTGGGGGGAATGCCCAGAAACCCCTCGCAAAGATGTGCGAAGATAGAGAGGTGGAGGAGAGAGTTCAGTACTAGGTTCATGAGCTCGATCTCGCACTGCGCAAGGACCGCGGCCAAGAAGTCGCTCTCTGGGGTCCGCAGCCCGGAGAGCATGTACTGCTCCGTGCTCACAATCTCGCTATCCCGGTCTGCGGCAGACGTTCTCCCTACTGGAGTCGCCAGTGAATGGGTCCAAGAACCCGTGGTCTCTGTGTCCTTCATCCGGTCCGCGGTGAGGGTGCTCTTCCCGAACTTCGCCATGGAGCCGTAAGGGAGAGTGGGGTCGAGGGCGAGAGGCAGACGCGCCGGCGCAAGGAGCAAGAAGGAAAGGAAAGGGGTAAAGAATGCGAGCACTGAAGAAAAAGGCTTCGAAAGGTAGCGTCTCCCGGTTTTAAAGGCGCCTCGACTGCCGACATTACTGTCGCCATAAAAGACGTGCCCACAGCCAGCGGGTAGCAACCGAAGCATCACGCCCCTTCAAAACCCTCGTGAGGACACGACTTTTCGCCGTGCGCCAGCCATCCCCCCGAACGCTTCTGGCGGAGAAGCCCGAGCGTCCCCTTGTGGCGGAGAAGCCCAAGCGTCCCAGACGTCATCAAGTCAATTTGGAGACAAGTCATTAAAGCTCGAGTGTTTCCAAGCGCAACCATATCGAAAGCACCCACGGGGGGCCTCCCCCGGGCCCAGAAAGGAGCTCGAGAGTTCCCGAGCTCAACCAAAGGGGACGATCCCTCCTCGAAGATTTCAGACTCAAGAAAGCCTAGAGTCTCAGACCGTTTCCTGAGCCTCGGGGGCTAGTTGTTGGGGATCGGTCATCCTGACACGTGTTAGGCCCCCCCGTGGCTTTAGGCTATCCCCCCGAGCTCAGAGGACTGTTCTCGAGCTCGGGCAGGGGTCTCCCCGAGCTCGGGGGATGGTTCCCAAAATCAGGCGGAGTTTTCCAGAGCTCGTGATGACTCGCGACTTCTCCGCCCCAATGACTCGACCCGCCTCCGGTAGTAATATCTTTTTATGTATATATGACTTTTCTCCCCGCATGGGAACTAGGGTCACCGACCCTCGCCGCTCTCCCACGTGGGAACTAGGGTCACCGCTCACCGACTCTCGCGGGCCTCGTGGGAACTAGGGTCAACTACCCCCGTCAACTCGCAGACAGCTACCCAACGTTAGCTTCGAGATCAGCACCGAGGGCCTATAAAAGCGCCAGATGGCCCTGGTCCGAGGGGCGGCGAGACAACCGAACAACACAGCACAAACCCAAGGGGGATGTGCAGACACATCTGTAGACACACTTGTACACCCAACCATCCATCGAGCTCTCCTCGGTCGCCACATCTGGACGACCCCGAGGTCGAGCTCCCCCTTTGTTCTCCCCCGATGAGCTTTTAGTCATCTTTTGCCTACGGCAAGACCGAGTAGAGCTATTACCCGACCTAGGGGCTCGAACCAGTATAATCGCTGTGTCTCCCATCCGATTGTTCTTCTCCCTCGAGCTGTGCACCTACCGACGCTCCCTTCTTCCCGGATGAGCACGACTTGGGGCCTCTCCCCTTTACACGATCCTTCCCCCCTTCATTGCGGTCGACGGTCCCGATCGTCGACATAATCGCTATCGGTTCTCAGGTTAGAAGTGATTGTGATAGCACTGGGCACATCACAATCGGTTCTTATGTGAGAAGCGATAGTGATGTGCATACACATCACTATCGGTTCTCACATAAGAACCGACAGATGTGCACTTCGTCATCACTATCGGTTCTTATGTGAGAAGCGATAGTGATGATGCGCACGTCATCATCACTATCGGTTCTTATGTGAGAAGCGATAGTGATCGCTTCTCACATAAGAACCGATAGTGATGTGCAAGTAGTCATCACTATCGCTTCTTATGTGAGAACCGATAGTGATGATAATGTAGATCACTATCGCTTCTCACATGAGAACCGATAGTGATGTGCATGATCACATCACTATCGCTTTTTAAGTGAGAACTGACTGTGATGTGTCTCGCTAGGTGTCGACTTTTGTAGTCGGTAATGAATTTATGGGGTAGGTGCTTGATCTCAAACTCGAAGATCACACAAGACAGGGATTTATACAGTTTCAGGCCCTCAGCGATGGAGGTAATACCCTAATCCTGTGTGTTGGGATTATGTGGATCTCTCGGATCGGAAGTGCTCAAAGCGCTATATGCTCTGGGCAAAAGATGTCGCTTTGTGCTTGGATGATTGGATGCCTTTGTTGCTACCTGTCCTCACCCTTATATAGTAGGGAGGGGGCGGCTTACAGAGTCCCGGTCGGTTAAGAGATTCCGATCGGTTACAAGATTCTAGTCGGTTACAGGATAGAGTTTACATCTTTATCTACCTTGTTTACAACTCGGATTACAACTGTTTCCATCATATCTAAACATAAGTTCAACTTCCTTTAGGATATGTACCTTTGCACACAGCAGCAGGCCTGCGGGGAATATCTTCTGGGCTTGTTATGAGGGTACCTCGGGTTCTTATATTCCACAGTAGCCCCCGAGTGCTTCATGATCCTATCGCTATGTTCTGATTTCAAAACTTCTACTCGCATTTGTTGTTTCCTGAAATTCCGACTGGTCCCTGACTCGAGCCTTCGACTGATTCCTTCCCTTTAATCGGAAATTCTCTTTTTGTGACGAGCGAATTATGAAGTACTCAATTATAATCCTTAATCCTTTCACCCTTCCCCAAGTGAAACCCTTTACCAGGTAGGCTTTATTGCGTGCAGCCTCGCGGACTTCATCCCGTATTACGTAGATTGAATATTTTTCCGCTTGAATTTTTGATCCTCACCGTAGATAACCATCAGGAAGTCTTCGAGGTCATTTTGTTTTTTCGCGCCAACTTGTTTTGCTTAAAAACTATTCGTCTTCCGTCGCTGTATTAACTCTAGATCTCTTCGGCTTCCGATACTTAATATCCTCGCATTTACTTCGATCTCGCCTAATCGGCTATAAAAAGACGTACCAATGTTTTCAAGACGTAGCCCTGCATTCTCGGCCCTACATTCTTTAGCTTCAAGCTTCTACCATGACCCGATGGTACCATCATTCGAAGGTAGACCCTCGACTCATCAAGATTTGGGAAGAATTTGACCGAGCCTGTGAGGAGCAGATGGACCGCACGAGGGTCGACGCTCCCCTTGTGGCCGTCCCGGCTCTTTGTAGGACCAGGGATCCCCTCCTCGAGGCGCTCGGTCGAGCACACCGCAGGGATGAGGAGCAAGAAGAGTTCTTCCTCCACTGCGTAAAGCCTCCAAGGCGTAATGTCTAGGATATCTTTTCCTTTGTTTATAATAAAGAAACACCTTTTGTGGAGAAATGTCCTTCAATTGTGGATTTGACCCGTTCTTGGGCATCTTGGACCTCGCGTGTTTTTGAACTTGATGACGTATCTATCTGCCATAAAATATAGCTTGAGCTCAACACGAAGCTCAATATATTTCGCGCGATTATCAGCCGAGAGATGTCCAGCGAGATGCATAATATGTAGCATACCATAAATACCTGGCTCAAGGCCAAATAATACACAAACTCGCCGATCACCCTAATCGCTTAAGCTTCCAATTTGAGCACATCGTGGCCTTTGGCCGATCGATTCTCACATCCGACCGCGCAGGATATAGTCATTCACCTTGGGACGATCAAGGTTTTATCGCTCACGGCGAATGGTACCCATGTCGTTAAGACACGACGGCTCTCTTGGAGCTTATCAGATTTATGCGGCTCTGGCCGAGTGATACCGTTGCCTCGATCGGTGTAGGATACAGCTCAGACCCTCTTGGAGCGTATCATGTTTACGTGGCTCTCGGCCGAGTGATACCCTTTCCCGACTGATGTCGGATACGGCTTAGACTCTCTTGGAGCGTATCACGTTTACGTGGCTCTTGGCCAAGTGATACCCTTTCCCAACTGATGTCGGATACGGCTTAGACTCTCTTGGAGCGTATCACGTTTTTATCAATGGTGTCTGTGCTCGTTTAATACCACGCACAATTTTCATGACCCTCATGGGGCACACCCTTTGATCCGTGCCTGCTTAGGCTCAACTCGCGGTACATGATTCCGTCATGCGGTAACCACCTTGTGACCCAGCGTGGGGTGTACCGTGAGAAGATATGCTTTATCCATTTTGGAGATTGCCCACGCCCTGCTTAGAGCGAAAAGTGGAGTAAATGCCCCGCCGCACGAAGCGACGTGCCCCGATTTTACTCGGTCAAACTCTGTCAAAACTCTGTGAGTTGAAACGACAGGCCTGCAAATCATTTATGGGGCATCCTCGAAAGACGCGACGCTTCGCAATCTTTTCTCCGCCGATTCGTCGAAGACCAATTCTCCACTTTTTAAAGGTTTAGGCCGTACGGTGTCCGACGGTTCATTCTCTTGCTGCGCCCTCTCTCCTTCCTTTCCTTTGCCTTTCCGACTTCTCTTTCAGAGATGTCTTCTTCCTTGCCGCCTTGCCGCGCAGATTGGACGCACTCAACGACGATGGATGAAAAGTGCAGTCCATGGTGGAAGACGGATTCTCCTGCATCTAGCCTTGATCTCCGCCGTCCGCCATCGACGAACCGTCCCCACTCCTCAGGAGGTGGTGCTATTCGAATCCTTTTTCCAACGTGGATTAGGTTTACCGGTCAGCACTTTTCTTCGCGGTCTTCTTTTCTTCTATGAAATCGAGCTGGTGAATTTGAATCCCAACTCTATTATGCAAATATCTCTTTTCGTCCACCTCTGTGAAGTCTTCTTGGTCGTCAGCCCCCATTTCGACCTTTTTCGCCATTTTTACCTTCTGAAACCTTATCCTTCGAAGAGCGACCCCAAAGTTGTCGGGGGAGCCGGATTTCAACTACGGGAAGGGCCGAAGAAGAATTACTTCGCGATTCCCTTCAAAACTTCCAACAAAGGCTGGCACCGGGAGTGGTTCTATTGCGGCAACCTCGACAATGCCCTAACTCCCTTCGTCGGGCACCGACCCAAAGCGTCTCTTTCCTGGATATCTACTCCCAACTCTACCGACATGGACCAGGTTCATGACGTTCTAGCATTGATCGAAAAGCTGAAGGAAGGAGGTCTTACGGGGGTAGGCCTGGCCCTGCACTTCATCGCTCGTCGGATGCAACCCCTGAAGGAGCGAGTCCACTTGGGATTTGCGTATGAAGGAAAAGACGATCCGACCCATGAACGGCCCGATGAGTTGTCTGGGGAACAAATCTTCGTTCGGGTCAGCGACTTCTTCATACCGAGCGTTGATATATCCTTTGTGAGATGCCCGAAGTCCTTCACCGTTTCTCGCCCCCCTCCTGAGATGAGCTCATTTTAAGAGATCTTCGTCTTCATTTTAGAATGTCCTTTAATTTTTAGTCTCCCTTCGTAGGATCGCATTGCCTTCTTCAGCATCGCGCCACTCCCGAAAATGCCCGCCAGATAGATGATTTTCAAGCGGGGCAAGCAGTTCTCTACGGGAAGCCCCGCTTGCAAGAAGGGAAAATGCATTGACCGAGGATCCGTGGCGCACGATGCTACCGTGGCGGTCCTAAGATTCTAGACCCGTCGGCACGAGCCTCAGCGCCTTCAGCTCTCCTTTCACATGAGCCCGTGGTTCCGCCGCACCAAGAGGGGCTCCAAGCTCCAGCTGGTACCACCCCGAGTGGTTCCTCCAAAGGCGGTCCGTCTACTCGGAAGAAGCCCCCAGTGAAGATGAGGAAGTCCGATAGGTTCGTCACCTCGTCGACTCCTATTTGACTCGTTTTGCAGGTTTGTTGATGATCTTTCCCCATAGGGATCCTTGTCTCGAAGTTCCTGTCGGGACGCTGACTACGTCCTCTACAGAGGCTGAGCCCCCGAGGGCTTGCGCATCGGTTGCTGGAACCGTCATTGGGGATGCCGGAACGCCTCCCAGTTCCTCGGTACCGTCTGTTGTCCCTCCTGCTCCGATGCTGGGCCCTGCTGCTCAAGAGCCGACTTCCTGCCCGTCCCCCGAGGTCGAAGAAATTCACCGAGTCCCCCCGGCCCCTGCTCACCCCCGGCTTATAACGGAGGCTGCGTGGATTGATGAGGAGGAAGGTTTGAAGCTCTTGGATGACCCGGAGGAGGTGGAGAAGGAGAGGAACGATTTTTACATTCACGCTTCGGCCTGTGCGCGTGCGGCTCGGGTACTGTAACGTCCCGAAAGTTTGGAACAGTGAAAAATAAACAATTTAAATTTTAATATAAATGGTTCTGAAATTTCTAGGTATTGTTTGCTCCAATTAGAATTTCTTAGACTTTTGTGTATGTGAAAAGATTAAGTAAAAAGGTAAAAAATGAAAATAAAATTTAGAAAAAAATTTACCATGAGTCCTACTTAAGCTGGTCATAATGTTTGACCAGTAAGTACAATTTTTATAAACTAGGGGTCAAGTTAAATAAAATATGTATCTACTTTTTGACTAAAAACAGTGAATCAGAAAGTAGGAAGAAAAAAATAACCATTGTCAAGAAAAGCCAAGAAAATTTATATAAATCCCTGGAGGTATGATGCATCACTGGGAAAATTTTTATGATTAAATGAATTGAAATAAGCCTCTTAAAAATTCAAATACAGTGGGTCCAAAATGAAAGGAAAACAATTGTCAGAATTTTTATAAACTAATGGTTCATGTTTTTTATTTGAAAATTTTACAGTGATCCAATTATGAGGATTACAACCTCTCCAAAAATTTTCAAAAATAAATCCTAGAAAATGGACCTTTAATTAAATCAAAAACCGAAATCAAAGTTAAGGACCAGGGTACAGTGTCAGAATTTTAATAAATTGTCTAAAAGGATTTTTTATCTCAATATTTTTCAGTAGACGTGTGACTCTCAGTAAGACTTGGTCAAAATTTTTGGGAAATTCCGGAATTAGTTTGGGGATTAAACAAATACAAACTCTAGAGTTTTCCCGTTCTGTCTGATCGCATTAAACACGTCGTCTCGCCGACAAGTGGGCCCGGCCCTGTTGAAACGTTGACGCGCTGGCGAGGCTGTGATGAAGCGTTGTCTCGCTGCCAGTGGCCCTGGCCCCACCCGTCAGCCTTAGCTCGCGTTTTGCTCTTCCTTTCTTCTCCCATGGCCGAAGCGGGTCGTCGACGCAGCGTCCTTCGCCGACCAGCTTCACCAGCTCCCGTCCGGCGCAAGCGCTGCCCTCCACGTCGCGAGTAGAGCCCCTACTCCTCGCCTGTGTCCACTTGATTCCGGCCGAGCCGCTTCGGAGGCGAGGCTGCGCTTGGTTTGCGCTCGGCACAGAAGAAACCGACCGGAGTGTCGCGCGAGAAAACTCGAGTCCAACGCAGCTAGGTCGCAATTCTTAAGCCTCGAACCTTCCCCTCACTTCGCAGGTTCATTTCCCCTCTCCCCATTCGGTTTGCACTGCGTGGAGAGCTTCATACGGAGGCTTTCTTCCCCGTTCATCCGCAAGAGCCGAAAGAGGGGAAAACAGCAATTCGGGTCAATCCGCCCCTAATCTTTCGAATCGATTCCTCTCGGAGCATCTTTAGTACCTCAGGTTTACTGATCAAGTGCCAGCTTGGCTTCTTTTTGCTCGTAGCGCCGCCGCACCGCCGCTCTTCTACCTCACGGCCGGTGCATGGTGGCACGCCATTCCAGACCTTCTCCGGCCCAGCCGCCAGGTGAACTCAACTTCCCTTGCTCCACTGTAGCTAGACAAACCCTAGGCCGCCGGAATCGTAGCCTCTAGCCAAGTTTTCGCCATCGCGGTCATGGCGCCGCCGCACCCTCGCGGTGGTAGCCTTGCTCCGTTTCTATTCCGGCGAGTGAACACCTCTCCTAGGTTCGCCTTGGCGTGCTAGTGCTCATGCCGCTGCCCATTCCGCCGCGGCGGGGCTACTTCGCCGGCGGCGAGCAAGAAACCTCGGTGCTCTTCTCTGAGCCGCTGACTGGCGGGTCCCACACGTCAGCGGGTCAGAGCGTTTGAACGCGTTTTCGGCGCGCGCAGCGAAGCCGTTTTCTCTGAGCGAAAGCGTATTTTCAATTTTTGTTGGATTTCAGAAACCGGCTGAAATTCAAATGCTTGTAACTTTTGGATCATCTGGCCAAATTGAGTGAAACTAATTTCTAAATTCGTGTAAAATTCTTTAGTTTCAGAATATACAAAAAATTTTGAAGATGAGTAAAATGTGATTTTAGGAAAAAATTAAAGAGAAGCTTAAGTGTAAATAGGGTGATATGAATAAAATATTTTTGGGATGATCCGATTAAGGAAAAGTAAATTTTTGTAGATTCCCTGGGTTATGAGTATTCCAAATAAGCAAAATTTTCCCATGATACCTTATTGTATATCATGTTTGCTAAAAAATGAATACTAAACAGGAAAATGAAATTAAGTAAATGAATGAAAGGATTAAAGTTTGAATGGTTAAAAGTCCATCCTATTGAGGTATATATCATGGGGAGTTGCTCATGTGAAAATACTGAGGGAAAAGTGTATGTGATAGTTGTTCAATTAAGAAAAACAATACTAGTTATAACCAAAATAGATGTAATTTGCTATGAACAAGTTCAAAATAACTCAAATTCACTTTTAAAACTTTTTTAAGATCATGCCCTGATGTCAGGAAGAAAATGAATAAAAGATGTTGAATGGTTTAGTAATAAATGAAAGTGAAAGATTGAAATGCTATAACTTAGTTTTTGTGTTCATGTAACTCTTTTCAACATATGATAAAATAGGTTATATAAATGAGAAAGAATGTAAAAATAGTATAAAAGCACTTCAAAAAGTATATTCTAGTATATTCTGGAAAAATAATGACATTTTGTTAAGGTTTGTATGTAAAACAAGCTAAGGGAATGAGTATACTTTTTATGTCTTGCTGAATAATTGAAGCAATTAAGCTTTTTCAACTAGGTATAAAATAACTCATACAAGTAAGAATTTTTGTAAGGATAGTGTAGCAATGATAACCAAAGTTTGTTCTACCAGATTCCAGAAAAATATTCTGTTTTAGAGCTCTGGTTTACTTAGTTTTCACGAGTGTAATAACCTTAAGTGATATGGTTTAGTCCTTTTTCCTTAGCCAGTTTTGTAGCCAAGTCTAGAGTTCAACCAAGCCTTTTCAACAATAGTTTTCAAGCTTCATCCAAACCCTAAAATTTAAAAGAAGTTATTAGAATTGATAATTAAAGTATGCTCTAGCTAATTCAAGACTTAAACTCTAATTTCTTTAGCTAATGCACATAAATCTTGGTAGGTTTATAACCCTAAATGATATAGTTTTTAGGTGCTCTCTTGGAACTTTTGAGAAAACAGAGAGAGCTCTGGTTTTGCGGTTGATTTAGCATAGTATTCCCTCCAAAGAAGCTAATGAACAATCTTTTCATTTCAAATAATTTTAGCATCTATAATTCGATGTTTAAATTCAAATATTTCATGAATAGCAACCTCCTGTTTAATTCGAATTGTGTTTACCTGTTTGTCTGTCTGTTTTCTTTTTTTGCCATTTGGAGTTTGCTGATATTCTCTTTTTCTTCTTGTTCTCGACGAGTAGAAACCGACATCATCGAAGAAGAAGAAGACGATTCTGCAGATTCGGATTTTGTTCTTGACAGTGAATTGCAAGGCAAGCAATCCGTTGAACATGTTGAGCCCGATAATTCACCTACTTTATGTTGCTTTTGCTTATGTACAGTGCATCCGGATAATTCCCCGTAAAAGTGCTAATTTGGGGTTAGAACTGTAGTTAATCCTGTATATTATGGTTTGCCTCAATTTGTATGGACATGTGAACCTTGTAAACCTTAGTTGAACTAGACATATTTAATGTCGTGTTTGGGTATAATCGCTAGCCTAATATTCTTGCTCAAAGCTTTGCGTTACCTCTTTTCAATCTTTCAACCTATATATGATCTTTTTGGAAAATGGTTGATTATATTTTGCTAAAAACCCTCAAACAAAACTATGGTTTGACGCGGGTGATTATTTGGCATTAGCCAGTTGTGCAAAAGGATATGCACGTAGCTAGGGTGGAGTAGCGATGGGACGGTGAATCCATGTTTTTCGTACAACCACGAGGGCTTGTATGGGCGGGTCTTAGCCTATTAAGTTGTTTAGATGTGGCTTTGCATCTATGGAAGGCGGGAGATTGCACAGGCATCCCGGTTAGGTTTGTCTGTAGGGGTTTCTACATACCAATGCAACGGTGTACGCCTTGCCCTGGATAGAGACGTGGTGTGTGTGTGATAAATGTGGATCCACGGCTTGGGTGAGTGTTTCTGTCTTCAGGGTGAGGGTTAACGTGCCGGGCTTGTGTAAAGCCATGTTTAGATAATGTAACGGCTCTGTATGATCTCCTTGCCGACACACCAAAGGAAGTGTGTTAACTGGCCTGGCGAAAGAGGTTGATCATTCCTTGTGGGTAAAGCTGTACAACTCTGCAGAGTACAAATCTAATCGATTAGCCGCGCCCGTGGTCAAGGGCACTTGGTGACGTTATTCCATGCTAGAGTTCTTTTGGTGCTTTCAAAAATGGGTGGTGGTTTTGGAAACCGTTTTGTAACCATCTTTTGTGTCAAAGGATCGACACTGGGATCTATGCAGTCGGGTAGACTAGGTTGAAAATCCGGATTAATTGCTTAACATATTGTCTTTCAATTGCTTTTATTAAAATGCGATGTTGCAATCTATTATGCTTATTCTTCTTAATGCTTTCGTGCAACTACAAAATAACCATAGCCTGTCTATTATTCAGCCTGCATAATTATTTAATTGCATCTGTGAACCAATATAAGTCTTGCTGAGTACCAATGTACTCAATCTTGCATCTGCTATCTCAGAGGAAGAAGACTGCGATCTGCCAGATGATGCGTTCTTTCAAGCAGGTCTCGGGGGTTTCGACGATAGCCTCTTCTAGGTTGCCTAGTCAGTTGCCTGAGGGTTTAGTGGGCAACCACAAGGCTGTTTGGAGTTTTAGTTTCCTTTTGGTTTTCCGCTTTTAATTTCCGCTGTTAAAATGGTTCAAATTTGTACTGAACTCTGTATAATTATTCAGTTATGTAAGATCTTCTGTTTGTTTGCGTGTATGATTTTGATACGAATGTTGTAAACATGTGAGTGCTAGCTACTGATCCAGGGAATAGCATAGTAATCACATGGAGGTTCCTGTTCAACAGAACGGGGTCTCACAGTAGTGGTATCAAAGCCATACTGACTGTAGGAACCTTGGGGAGAAATGGTCGTTAGTTAGAAGTGTAAAAATTTAATTTGGAAGTAAACAAAAAAAATCTGTCCACTACTAATAATGGAATTTAGCTTAATGCTAATTTTCTTGTTTGTAGTTCCTTAGCTCTTCCTAATTATGTTTATAAGCTTATCTTGTCTCGTATTTTGTAGATGGCCCGGTTTGTTCCTTGCCACGAGTCGAGGGTTCCTGAGCACTCAGGTATGATGGGAGTGCTACAATCGTTGCTTGAGAGCTGTCAGTTTGACGGGTGCCCCAGATACGTGGTTTTCCAGGCGTACTTGAGCCCAGTGACCAAGGAGTACGCCGCTCGAGTATTTATTCCCCCTAGGCCGGCCCACAACGAGGGAGAGAGGAGCTATATGGGTAGTGGGTCGTCGATAGACGCTTCTATGAGCGAAGCGGCATACCTAGCCATAGTACGACTCCGGCACGTGCTACCTGACTTGAGCCCTCACCATTACTACCTACCTGGGAGACCGTTGGTAGGGAGTAATGTGTATAGGGATCACGTTGGAGTGGGTAATGACAACTTGAAGGTCATGGTGGAGTTTGCTAATAGGTTAGATAGTCACTATGTGAGATTGGCGCAAGAGTTGCTTGAGACTCGGCGTCGTGTGGCATTCTTGGAGTCCCGAGTGGCATTGTGTGTGGCGAGGCGTGCCTTACCACGCACGGTGTTAACTAGCGAGGCTCCTAGGATTCCGGCGGCACAACGCCCTCCACCTATGTCTTATGTGCCTACGCCGGGAGTGGGTGCAAATGCCATGATGTCAACTATTGGGAGTTGCCCTAGGCTCGTAAATGACAAGGGCATCAATCCATATAGTATTTGCACCTACCGCCCTAGCAGTCCACGGGTATATCGCCGAAGGAGGTGTGTGGTTAGGAATGTGGGAATATGAAGTAGTGGAATGGAATGTAGAAAAATCTAGTAGTATGTGGTAATGTAGTTACTAAGATGTGATTTTGATGTAATATAATTGTCGCAAGAACCTTGTAAATAATGAAGGTAGTGCTGAAATTATTAGTTAAAATAGTCTCATTTTGGTAACTAGGAGTAGGACATGTAAAAATGTAAGTGTGGAATTGAACCTTGTGTGAACAAGCTAGTGATATGTATATGTGCTTATGGAAGAGTGCATTTAGTTCTCCTATGTTCCTTGTGCTGAAATTTCTGGTGTTTTGATAATGGGGGCGAAATTTCAGAAGGTGGTGCTGACTTTCATATGAAAGTGATCCATATCCATGTATGCAAATGATATGTGTTATGGTGTGTGGTGTTAAGATTGCTGTTGAGTATAGAAATTGGGTTAATGCTTTGTATGTGTGCTTGTGAGAAAAATATTTGATAGTCTTGCTATATTGTGCTTGAGATGAAATGGCTGTGGTTCTGGGAAGTTGCTGCCGAAATGCTAAAGGAAAAGAGTTTAATTTTGTGTTATGTTGGTAGTAACATATTAGGGTATGGGTCTGTGTTGTCTAATGTTTTGAAAGTATTTGAGAAAGAATGCATTTTAATTCTTCCTGTATTGCTTGTCCTATGAAAGAAATTGTGTGCTGGTAATGGGAGCGAAGGTTACAGCAAGAAATAGTAGTAGTGTTGGAAGAAGTAGTAAAAACAAATAGAAATTAAAGCCTCCTGTGTTTGTTTAGTACCTTTGAATAGGTTGTGAAATCAGATGAATGTATGTGTGCAAAAGATATGTGTTGAGATGTAGTATTGGTGTGTTGAAAGGTGTACGTATAAGTATGCTGATAATGTGAGAATCCAAAATTCTGGAAAGAGTAGCTAATGGGTGAATTAATCCATGTGAAACCATATGTTCTGGAAGTAGGACCAAAGTTAGGGAAAATATGCTAGTGGCTGTTGGGTTGAAATAAATTGCATGCGCATGTTTTGGTGGTAGTTAAGATATGAATTAACCTGTGTATATGTGTGTAAGTAATATGTATGTAGCATGCTTTGTAGTGTAAAATTTTCGAGCTGCTTCTTTTTGTGTGAATTAATAGTGACGATTTTCTCTCGCAAATTTTAGCTTTGAAGTGGAAGTTTTCGATGAGATAATCATTCACGACAATCAAGAGAGCATGAATTAGCTATCTAAAATATTGTGCCGGCCATAAATTTTAAAGCAATGTGCTTTTCTTTAGTGTGCTAAAAGATTGAAATTACAGGATGAGGTCGACAAGATCCCTTAGTCAGATTTTGGGGTCTGGCGCGGCTCAGGATGCTCGCGATCCTCGAGCGAGTATTTCTACACCGGCCCAGCCGAATCCTCAACATCCCACGACGCGGGCTTCTTCTTCACGAGCCGCTCGTCGTGAAGTCCCTGATCCACCGCCTGTTCAAGAGGAGATTCCGGAGGGACAGTTACCTCAACCGCCCACAATGGCGCAAGTGTTGGCTATGATCGAGCAGGGAAGACAAGCGAATGCTCTATTGCTGTAGCAGATAGCCCAGAATACAGCGCCTCAGAATGTGGCTTGCGGAGGAAATGGTGGAGCGCCTCAGGTGTCCAAGTTGAGTGAGTTCCTAAGGACCCAACCACCAGTTTTCTCCCCTACTGCCGAGCCTCTTGATGCTGATGACTGGTTGAGAGCTGTGGAGAGCAAGTTAGCCATTGCACAGTGTGATGATAGGGAGAAGGTCTTATATGCCTCCTATCAGCTGCAGGGGACCGCAGCAGTTTGGTGGGAGAACTACCAGCGATCTTTCAAGGTCGAGTGGTCCTATGGCCTGAGTTTAGGGCTGCTTTCCGCCGCAGTCACATTCCAGCTAGTGTGATTGAGGTGAAGAAGCGAGAATTTCTGGACCTAAAGCAGGGGTCAATGCAGTGATGGAGTACCTGCACCGCTTCAATCAGCTATCCAGATATGCCACATATGAAGTAGCTGATGAGGCGAGGAGGATTGAGAGGTTTCGGGAAAGTCTGAATGAAGAGATTAAGTGGGCCTTGATTGCCCAAGACATCGATGACTTCCAGACCCTCGTCGATAAGGCAGTGAGGGTGGAACAAGGTAGCCGCAATGTGCTGAAAAGCCGGAAACGCAAGTGGCTTGCGCGTAGTTCTACTGGAGCTGGATCATCTCGATCACCAGGGTGGCAGTCGACTAATGTTCGTCGACCACCACCAATTCAGGCCCAAAGGGTCCAGCCCGAGCTCGCGAGTTGAGTCGACTCCGTTTTGTTCGGTGGCGATCATCGCGGCCCGTCCGTCGAAGCGAACCGAGATCGGCCGCCGTTGTTGTAAGGTGCCGCTAATGTCACTTGCTTTCATTGCAACGAGCGTGGGCACTACGCCAATGCTTTTCCTAAGAAGAAGGCTGGACAACGACCTCAAGCTCAGGGCCGCTCACAAGATGGGGCGAAGCGGCAATCTCAGGGATCGGCTCCACCACCTACTCAAGGTGGTAATGTTGGGCGTCTTCATCACGTGACGACTGAGGAAGCGCAAGAGGCGCCCGTGTATGATTTTGATACGAATGTTGTAAACATGTGAGTGCTAGCTATTGATCCAGGGAATAGCACAGTAATCACATGGAGGTTCCTGTTCAACAGAACGGGGTCTCACAGGTACGCACTCCGCCACAATTGCTGTGCTCCTGCTTCCGCTGTTGGTCATGTGGTTACCTCTTCTTGTGATGATTGCAGAAAATAGGGGAGCGCTTTGAGCAGAAATCCGAATACTTCCAAAAGATGCTCCCCAAAATCCGGACGCGCCAGGAATACTTGGCCGACTTAGAGCGCGTCAAGGCCGGGTATACGGCCGAGTTGCGGTCCCTTCGGTCTGAGATCCAGGCGTCGCGGGAGGAGCAAAGCGCTCTTCACCATGAGAAGCTGGACGTCATCGGCTCCCTTCGAGGTAGATATTTATTGGGCCTGCCTCATGCTTTTGTTTAGCATTCCAGCCCTTTGATCTTTCTGTCTCCTCGTCAGCCCGGGATTCTTCTTTCGCGAAGCTCCAAGGACAACTCCAAACCGCGGAGGATTCCAGGGCAAAATTGGAGAAGGAGTTTGAAGGTACAGCTGGCGATCTGGCTTCATCTTGCTTTCACTGCCTTTTTTAATGCTTTGTTTTTGCAGATTACAGATTCAAAACTCGGGCGCAATACGCCGTCTTCAGCGAGAAGGTGGAAGTCCTCGAGGCGTCTTGCGCCAAGCTTCAAGAGGCCTCTGGGCCGCTCCTGGGTTCGCTTCACCCTATGGGTGAGAGGCCACTCAGCAGGAACCAAATTATCTCTCAGCTAGAGGAAGCCCCCGGGGCGCTCAATAATCTTTTGAAGGAGTCGGCGGCCAATGGCGCCAGCCAAGCTTTGGCGATCACCAAGTCACTCTATCCTCGGGTGGATCTTGAAGCCGTTAAGGAAGGCTACGCCCGCAACGTAAATGAGGATCGGGCCGCCGAGCTCTGGGAGGAAGTTAAGGACGCCTCCCTGTCCATCATGGAAACTTTGGACCTATAAATTAAAAATATGTAAAGGTGTTTCCTGCTTCTGAATCGTGTGGGTATAAAATGCGTATATCCTTGAGTGGTTCGATGGCTTGTGGTTTTGGTCTGACTGGAAATCTCATCCGACTGACTCAGCCCCCAGGCTCTAGGACATAGCTTATGACGTATGTCCCTGAGCCTTACCATAGGAGCAAGGCACTCGCAAGGAAGATTGTAAAAAAGCAACTTTAAAATTTAATTTCTGTTTATACAGGAAATACAGAGTTTTAAGCCAAATACAAAGTTTAAGCGAAAAACAACGTAGCTGTTCTATATTCTAGGTGTTGCTGACTGCCATGTCGTCTTCGCGCTTGAGTTTGTAGGCCCCCGGGCGAACCACTTCATCAACAATGTAAGGGCCTTCCCAGCTTGGGGAGAGCTTATGCTTGCACTTCTGGTTCTTTTTGAGGACTAGATCTCCTTTAGAGAACGTGCGGCTCCTCACTCTGCGACCGTGATAGCGCCGTAGATTTTGGAGATACTTTGCCGACTGAATCGTTGCGACGCCCCTAGCCTCTTCCAGTCGGTCAAGGTCTTCTAGTCGGCTTTCTTCTGAGGCAATCTCTTCATAACTCCGAACCCGTGGGGATCCGAATTCTAGTTTAGTGGGCAGTACCGCCTCGGAGCCGTATACCAGGGAAAAAGGTGACTGCCCGGTAGCTCTGCTGGGGGTAGTTCACAGCCCCCAGAGCACCGAAGGCAATTCTTTGACCCACCGTGTGGCATATGGTTGGAGCCGATCAAAAATTCTCGCCATTATGCCTTGTAACACCATGCCGTTGGCTCGTTCTACCTGGCCATTGCTTCGGGGGTGCGCCACTGACGCAAAGCAAATTTTTATGCCATGCTCTTCGCACTAGTCTTGAGATATCCCGCCTCTGAACTGAGTGCCGTTATCCCTGGCGATTCGATTGGGTACGCCAAATCTAACCACGATTTCGTGAAAGAATTCTTTGGCTTTTGCCGCCGTGATGGTGGCGACTAGCTTGGCCTCAATCCACTTGGTGAATTTGTCGACGGCTACGAAGAGATGAGTATAGCCTCCCTGAGCCTTCTTCAAAGGTCCCACCATGTCGAGCCCCCATACCGCAAATGGCCACGTGATCGGGATGGTCTGTAATTCCTGTGCTAGCTTGTTTATTTGCCGTGCGACGAACTGACATCCTTCGCATGTTCGGACGACGTCCTCCGCATCTGTGACAGCGGTTAGCCAGAAAAACCCTTGGTGATAAGCCTGTCCGACCAGGATTGATGATGCTACGTGATTCCCACAAGTTCCCGAGTAGTGGATATCGTACCTTGGATTCACTCAGGACCTCACTAACAAAGTAGACCGGATGTTGGATCTTGTGCACGTGAACTGGCTCCTCCCTCTCTACGATGTTGGCAGCGCTGACTACGTGAGTCATTGGCGCGATGTAGAGTAATAGAGGTTCTTCCGGCATTGGTGAGACCAAAACTGGGGTGTCGTTAAGGTCTTCAGGTCTTCGAATGCTTGCTGTGCTTCTGGCGTCCACTGGAACTTGTCTTGCTTTTTGAGGAGTTTGAAAAATGGCATTCCTCGCATGCCCAGTCGGGAGATGAACCTGCTGAGCGCGGCCATACACCCCGTATGCTTCTAGACGTCCCTTTGGCAAGTCGGCGGTTTCATGTTTGATATGGCGTTGACTTTCTTCGGGTTGGCTTCGATTCCTCGCTGAGATACAATAAACCCAAGCAGTTTTCCCGAAGACACTCCGAAAACACACTTCTCGGGATTTAACTTCATGCTGAAGGTCCTTAGACTCTCAAATGTCTCGGTTAGGTCGGTGATAAGATCCTTCCTTTCCCGAGTCTTTACCACGACGTCGTCCACGTATGCCTCCACGTTGCGCCCGAGCTGGGCATGAAAACACCGCTGTATCGCGTGTTGGTAAGTCACGCCAGCATTTTTCAGGTCGAATGCCATCGTGGTGTAGCAGAAGGCTCCGAAAGGCGTAATGAACGATGTCTTGATATGATCTTCCGCCTTTAGGCGAATCTGATGGTAACCTGAATAGGCATCAAGAAAGCTCAAAATTTCGCACCCGGCAGTCGAGTCGACCACTTGATCGATTCGGGCCAGCCCGAAGGGATCCTTTGGGCATGCCTTGTTAAGATCGGTATAATCAACGCACATGCGCCAAGTTTTATTTTTCTTTTGAACCAATACAGGATTCGCTAACCAATTTGGGTGATACACCTCTTTGATAAAACCAACAGCTAAAAGCTTGGTGATCTCCTACTTGATGGCATTCCGGCGATCTGGAGCGAACCGCCGAAGCCTTTGTTTGATCGGTTTTGCCTTCTCGTCGACGTGGAGAGAGTGCTTGATCACCTCCCTTGGTACACCTGGCATATCGGATAGCTTCCAGGCGAAGATGTCCTTGTTGGCTTGGACGAAGGTGACGAGCGCGCTTTCCTATTTGTCCTCGAGCCCTGTCTCGATCAAAGTTGTTTTAGATGTGTCGGACGGGTCAAGAATGATTCGTTTGGTTCCTTCGCCGGGCTTGATTCCTGAGGTGGCCTGCTTCTTGGACGGAACCTCTCCTTCGTCCTGCAACGTGGCAGCCTCGGTCTGGATATTTTTCGCCTCGGCGCCCGCTTCCTGCAGTTCGGCGAGTTCATGATTCTCTCGGTCGCATTGTGAGGATTGCTTGACGTCTCCTCGGACCGCGATAACGCCATGGGGTCTCGACATCTTCATCATCGTGTAGGTGTAGTGTGGAAAGGCCATGAATCTAGCTAGGTCGGGCCTTCCCAAGATAGCGTGGTACGCCGTCTCGAAATTGGCTACCTCAAAATTGATATATTCAGTCCAAAAATTATCCTTGGTGCCGAATGTGACAGGCAGAGAAATCTGCCCGAGTGGGAACGAGGACGCCCCAGGGATTACTCCGTGGAACGGCTGGACGCTCGGCCTCAGCTCGGAGCAGGGAATGCTCATGTCATCAAAAGTCTTGGCGAATAGGACGTTGAGTCCACTTCCTCCATCGATCAAAACTCTCTTGAGCTTCACGCTGAGCACAACAGGGTCAAGCACTAGAGGAAACTTACCCGGATACGGGACCCGGTTGGGGTGATCCTTGCGATCGAAGGTGATCGGGACCTCGGACCACCTCAAATACTAGGGCGTCACCGGTTCCACAGCGTTGATCTCCCGAGCGGTATGTTTCTGCTTCCGCTTGGATTCGTATCCGGTGGAACCCCCGTAGATGTAGTTCAACTCTTGCTCGGGTTCCTGGAAATCTTTTTCGTCAGGGAGGTCCTTCTTCTTTGCTGGAGCAGCTTCGCCCTTGGCTGAAGCGGGTTGCCGGTGGCTTTCGCACGCAAAACGCTTCAGAGTGAAGCAGTCCTTGGCGGCGTGTTTTCCTTTAGGGTGGAAAGGACAGATTGCTTCCATGACGGTGCTGTAGTTGGGGGCTTCCCTCCGAATAGCTCGGGGTCGGTTGTGCTCAGCAGTCACAACTAGCTCTTCGCCCTTCCGCTTCCTATCCTTGTGTTTTGAGGACTCAGGCTTGTCGCCTTTGTTCTTCTGCGGCGGGCGATCTTCTTGACGTTCGGCGGGGCATCCGAGGTCGTGGCGTGAGCGATCGGCCAACGCAAACATTTCCTTCACGGAGGTCGGGGCTTCCTGGACATCTTTTTGATTAGATCGGGATCACTTACCCCTTTCTAGAAGGCCGCCACCACCACCGCCTCGGATACGTCCCTAACGGTGTTCTTCTTCTGCATGAAACACCGGATGAAATCTCTTAGCGTCTCGTCCTATTTCTGGTGCAGCTGGTACAAGTCCCATGGAGTGCCAGGCCTTTCGTAGGTGCCCTGGAAGTTGGAAATAAACTGATCGCAGAGATCACTCCAGGAGTCTACCGAGTTTGCAGGGAGGCCCGTGAGCCATGCTTGAGTCGAGGGGGTGAGGTTGACCGGTAGATAATTCACCATGACAGTCTGGTTTCCTCCAGCGGCTTTAACTGCTAGGGTGTAAACCTGTAGCCAAGCTTCCGGGTCCCGCTCTCTGTCAAATTTTACGATGCCCTTGGGATTGAGTCCTTCGGGCCATATCACTCGGCACAGCCGAGGAGTAAACGCCTGGATCCCGTCGATAGATCTCTCATCATGATGAGGGGGAGTCCGTCATGGTGAGCCTCTAGCTCAGCGATGATCATCAATATGCCGGGGTGGGGTACGGTGCGGCGAGTTCAAGACTCGGCGTTCGTCATCGCTCCCACCTCGGCGGTGGTGGTCGTCGCGATTGTCATATCTTTGATTATTTCGTCGATCGCGGTCGGTGTCGAAACGCTCATAGTCGTCGTGGCGTCTGCGCCTTTCTTCCTCATCCCGCTCCTGTCGCCTGGCTGTGATGTCTGGCGAGGTCGCGGTGAAATCGCGGACATCCCCAGCTGGTGGCGTGTGCCGCCGACTGCCGGTGTTCCGACTTGTTGCGGTCCGACTGCTGGCGACTCGGGTTGCCGCATGGGAGTGCGAGTGTGCTTCTCCCACCGGCTTTTCCTGGTTCTGCTGAATCGCTGTCGCCGTCACCATGGCGTTGATCTGGGCCACAATCGGTGCTACTGGCCTATCCGCTGCGATCATTGGATCTAGCGTATCGAGGAGCGTCTTGGAGGCGACGACGTTTTGCATCGGCGTGCGAAAGACGGATTGATCTCCCAGCCTGGATTTCAGGATATCTTCACGGACATTGCGGCCGCGCGATCGAAGAGACCGTGCTGGAACATCCTTACCCCTACGCCGACGATCTTCCTCCGCAGCTTCTTGGTCTTCTTGATGGAGATCAGTCTCCTACTCCTCAATCGCGAAGACGCCGCGAAAATTGCAGCAGTTCCTCACAATGCCGACTAATTTTCTGGGTGAGTCAAAGCGGCATACCTGAGATGGGTTGGCCTGATCTTCACCAGATCGGATCCGGTTTTCGACCAGGCAGACAAGCTCTCCGCGCACATCCGCGACGAAATCCAGGTTTTCGAAGCGGAAGGCCTGGCAGGAGACGAAGGTGGTGATGAATCCGCCGATTGCTGCCATCGAGTCAGTGGGAAAAGATTATAGCGCACCCCCTACCTGGCGCGCCAACCGTCGAATTTTGTAGTCTGCAATGAATTTATGGGGTAGGCGCTTGATCTCAAACTCGAAGGTCACACAAGACAGGGATTTATACAGGTTCAGGCCCTCAGTGATGGAGGAATACCCTAATCCTGTCTGCTGGAATTATGTGGATCTCTCGGATCGGAAGTGCTCAAAGCGCTATATGCTCTGGGCAAAAGATGGTGCTTTGTGCTTGGATGATTGGATGCCTATGTTGCTACCTGTCCTCACCCTTATATAGTAGGGAGGAGGCGGCTTACAGAGTCCCGATCGGTTAAGAGATTCCGATCAGTTACAAGATTCTAGTCGGTTACAGGATAGAGTTTACATCTTTATCTACCATATTTACAACTCGGATTACAACTGTTTCCATCATATCTAAACATAAGTTCAACTTCCTTTAGGATATGTACCTTTGCACATGGCAGCAGGCCTTCGGGGAATAACTTCTGGGCTTGTTATGAGGGTACCCCGGGTTCTTATATTCCACACTAGATTATTTATAACTCTGGGGATAAACTCTCCTCTGTTGTTGTTCCATAGGACATTTCTTCGCCGCCACTCGAAAAAATAGCTCATGTTCTGTGGTTGGAAGCAATAATTGGGTGAGAAAAATTAAAATCATCAAGGGTGGGTGTTAAGATGGTAAATTTGAAGCCTAGCTTGAGGAGATTTCCTCTTATTTTATAGAATTTGTGGTTTTCTTCGAAATGTGAGCATTCGTTCAAACCCCTTCATTTTTGCAGTATGTAATTTTGACATGTTGCAAAGAAAGTTTAGGTTGCATTGGTATTATGTATATCCTATCAGATTTCGCACTCTTTATTTGACAAGCACAAATGTATTTAATTATCTTAATTTGTAGTGCTCTCGTGTTGCAATCATGTGAAGAATGTTAGACTTTAGGCTGCGGAACCTACATCTTCCATTCGAAGGTGCTTGTTTATAAATATGCCGATCGAAATAGCATATTTATAAGCATGCAGTATCGAATTGTCCACGTTTTTTGGACAATTCGAGGATATGTGGTTCGGCCAAGTTTCTGAGCTGTTGTACAACTCCAGAGTAGATTTCGGTAGAGTCTCCCTGGTGTACTCCGGATACACACCCCTCTTGACCTGTTGTCGAGACGTGTATCCGGAGAACAGCGAGGAGATGCTGTCGAAATTTTCTCTGGAGTTGTACAACGGCTTAGAAACTTGCCCGAACCACGTATCCTCGAATGGGATTAGAACCTAACCTATTTAGAGATTAGGAGTCATCGTTGGTACCCTTGTTTTGTTTCGTTGTAATCAAAAGATTTGCAAGCTACTGCACTATATAATTAGTTCATTCGATATCATTGTTAATGTTTGCAATGTATGTCTCCTATCTAGGGAATTGGAAGCTCTAAAACAGGGAAGAATCTAGGTATCGATCGGGATTACATATTTTATATATCTTGGAACCTGTCCTCTATTTTGCAAAGGTAATATTAACTGAAATGATGTCTCAATATTTCAAATATCTAGCTAGGTGTCGCTCCAGTTTTTCTTTAATTTATTGTTCGAAATTTAATTGCAGATGGACCGTGAGGAATGGATGTATTAGAAAAGTCGTGTGAGTGCTGAATTTTAGAGGGGTGTTAAGGAGTTTAAAAAAATTGTAGAAGAGGACATGGTGAGGAGGGGTGCAAACTTCATATATTGTCCTTGCATTGATTGCACCAATCTGAGAAGATTTAACAACTCAGCTCCAATCGAGGACCAACTGATTCGACGTGGCTTTGTGAGGAATTACACGTGTTGGATTTATCACGGTGAGACAGGTAGTACCCTTCCGGTATGTAACGAAGACACGATGGAACCGGATGACGAGTTGCAGCTTGATATGTTTGAGGAGGATAATTTGGAGCAAATGTTGCGGGATGTGGAGGGTAATTACACGGAAAGAGAGTTTGAAAAGTTTAAAAGCTTGATGGAAGACGATGCCAAACCGCTGTTGACAGGTTGCAAAGCAGAGTACACCAAGTTGGGTTCGGTCCTTGTATTGTTCGAACTGAAGGCAAAACACCATTGGACAGATACAAGTTTCAATGTACTTCTAGTTCTTCTATCGGATGTGCTTCCGGAGGGAAACGAGTTGCCAATAAGCATTTATGAAGTGAAGAAGCTACTATGTCCCATGGGAATGGAAATAGAAAGGATACAGGCATATCCGAATGATTGCATCTTGTACCGTAACGCACATAAGGAGCTGCACGTTTGTCCAGTTTGCGATGTGCCCCGGTACAAACAAAAGAAGAAGCGTAACGACAAGAAGCGTAAGTGCCGGGGCAACGACAGTGAAGAGGCAACTAAAGGTGCACTAGCCAAGGTATTATGGTACTTGCCCATGATTCACCGTTTGGAGCGGTTGTTTGCAAATCCCAGAGAGGCAAAATTGTTGCGTTGGCATTATGAGTTTCGAAAGGAAGATGGCAAGCTGAGACACCCTACTGATTCGTCTCAATGGAGAAACATCGATTTGAAACATGAGGAGTTTGGTGCCGAAATGAGGAACATAAGATTTGGGTTCAGTACTGGTGGAATGAATCCGTTTGGTAACATGAGCAGTCGTCACAATATGTGGCCAGTTCTGTTGTGTATCTAAAACCTCCCTCATTAGTTGTGCATGAAGCGAAAGTATATTATGATGTCATTGCTAATCTCGGGACCCAAATAGCCGGGAAATGATATTGATGTGTACCTTGCACCACTGATTGAGGATTTGGTAAAATTGTGGAATGAGGTGGTCGTGGTGTGGGATGCGTACAAAAGAGAGCATTTCACCCTACGGGTTATGATATTTTGCACCATAAATGATTTCCCTGCCCTTGGTAATTTCGTGAGCTACAGTACGAAAGGAGCCAAAGCATGTCCTATTTGTGAAGAGGAGACTCAGAGCTTATGGCTACCGAATTCCAAGAAAACTATGTATATGGGTCACCGTCGGTTTCTACCTTGAAGTCATCGGTACCGTAAGATGAATGAAAAATTTGATGGGAAGAGGGAAGTCCGTTCGGCCCCGCATCCTATGAGTGGAAGGCAAGTATATTCACGTGTGGAGGATATCGAACTTCAGTACCGAAAGAGCCGTAAATCTATTCGTCCTAGGACCATTTGGAAGAAGAGGTCCATATTTCGGGACTTACCGTACTGGAAACAGTTAGATGTCCGACATGTATTGATGTCATGCTCATTGAGAAGAATGTCTGTGACAATTTGGTTGGAATCCTGCTGAACATAACTGGGAAGACCAAGGATGGTGCGAATGCTCGTCGCGACATGGCCTACATGGGAATCAGGCCCAGGCTTGCAGTGATTGAGGAGGATGGAACCCACTGTGTTTACCGCACTAGTCCCAGGATCAACGCTAGTGCACACAGCTCAACATTGGTACATATCACATCATACTCAACAATAATAGAAATAGTAATTCATTTATTGATATAGCTAAATGTATGATCTTATGACCAACTTACATTATTAAGCCACGCAGGGCAAGACTAGAAATATAAGCTAAGAATTAAGCAGCGGAAAGTAGAAAACGTAGATAGCTCATCAGTTCACCATAGGCAACTGACAAGGCTCGGACCCTAATGACTCGCGTCCTCTTGGAACTCCTCCAACACAGGTGTAGATTCTTCAACTGTTGATTTTCGTTGTTGGCAAGGGTGAGTACTTAAAGCACTCAACAAGTTGTGCACAGAATGCAGTTCTATATAACTATATGCAAGGCTTATTCCAAAGGATAGGCTATCATGGCTATTTTGCAACAAACAGCATTTATGAACGAGTACAATAAATAGATTGTAAAGACTGTCAAACAAATAACAGTAGTAAATAGATTCAGTATTTCTCAAGTAAACCAAGTTTCCAATCCTTTGTCAAATTCCTTCTTCCACATGGCATTCTGCCATCCCAACCAAGTTGTCCATTTAATTAAGCTAACCCTTAACTGTAATTCCCGAGCATGGCTCAATACTGCGAGCACGGCTATCTGAATAGTTTCACACTCTGCAGAGGTTATGCACTTTACCCACGCGATACAACCAAACACCACCAAGGCGAGTGATTATAACAAAGCCTTTACAATGCGCTGGCTTAACCCGGTACCACCCGCTAAGGTTTCAACACAGGTGGGACTGGTTACCACATCCAGGGCCCCCCTCTTGCGCCATGTGAATTACTCCATAACTCGGGAACTCACACCGACCAAGATAGTACCAAAACTAAGACAATGCAAATTAATCAGCTAGGCTGGCCCATACCAGACATGTGGCTGCATGATTGACTCAGCTCAAAGGCTTGCAAGGTTAAGTCCTTAGAGTGATCAAGGCAAGACATCCACATACCCTCTGCCCATCGGGCCTACCTTGGCATACTCGCCCCGTGTCACTTGCCCCAATCTAAGTGATTATCACCCAAGTTGATTACCAAGCACCACGTGCTATCAACAATTCAACATCGTTGCGTGACATGACTCGCCACAACAACTCAATCTTATCGTGTGATCCCACATGACACACAAGTTCATAACATCGTTCCATATTCCATTAGTCAAGATTAATTATCAATGATTCAAACACATGTGATGACGTGGCATGGCTAAGCAACTAATACGGTCTAAGCATCCCATGTTGATTATCATTACTAACCAACTATAATGAACCAATCTATGGTGACAATAGATTATGGCATACAATGACAAGGTAGGGTATAGATCATATGGGTAGATTAACTAGATCCCAATTTAGATTGAAACAATTGTATACTTGAAATACTATGCAATAAAGTAAAACAATATAGCAATTTTATAACCATGGGTTCAACATGATCAAAGCACAACTTGCCTTGGAATAGGTTCTGATCTTGATCTGGAGCTTGCTCTTGAGTTGTTGGATCTTCCTCCGAAGCGTCGCACAATTCAACATCTACGCGTACCGAAGGAGAAAAGCAAATAAATACAAAAACAGATTTCAAATTAACTCCAAAAACCAATTAAAATTCACCCTTAAATAGATCTCAATTTTACAAATGTTTAGAAATTTGTATCACCCAAATCCGAGTAAAGATGCAAAAGTTATAGCCTTTTGAAGTTTGAATAAATACTGAAATTATAGAAATTAGAAAATCAGAATTAACCGAATTATTTTTAGATTGAAAAACAGATTACTGTGTCACGCTGACATCAGCGCGGATCTGAACCAACCCGATGCTGCCACACGTCCCGGTCCATAGACCTGGTCCATGGATCGGATCGAGTCTACCGTGAACCGGATTTATGGCGCCTCGGCCTCTGCGCTTGACATGCGGCGGCACCCGATTGGTCCATCTCTGCGGCGCATAATCCAACGCACAGATCGCATCTAACGGATACAGGTCCAAGTTTACGTGGCACGATCTCGATCCTTCGCTGGAGATCCGACGGTCCTTGAAGCTTCAACGCGACGTTGACGGTGCGGCGGCGCAACTCCACCGGCCTTGGAGACGACGACCTCGGCGACGGCGTTCTGGCGACAAAGCAGCGACGACGCTTCCCCACACCGACGTGGCACAACACGACGGTCCCGGATCCGGAACCCAAACGACGAGAAACGACTAGACGACGGCGCAAAAGCACGAAACGAGCGGCGGCGCGTGCAACCAACTATGGCGAGCTCCCAGGTGCAATCTACGAGGACCTACGCGAAACAGCTCCACTCAAACGCTGCGGCGCACACCGGCGAACCTCGGGGTACTAGCCCCGCTATTTATAGCCCTCGACGACCGTGTACGGTGCTAGGAAACCTAACCGACGCGGCGGCGGTGTCCTGCTCGGACACGGCGACGGCGCCTGAGTCCCGCACGGAGACGACACACGCCAGCCGTCCGATCACGATCCATCGGTCACGATCTCGCGGCTAAGATCTGATTCTAACCGCCCACGATCTCCTTCCAACGGCGAAGATCCATCTAAGTCCCGAACCGGTACGCCTTGCTCTCACCCACGCGATCTCGATCCAACGGCGGGGATTAGATCTTCCAGAAATGGGCTAAACGGGCCGCGCTACTCCGGGCCACACACGAACAGCATATGGGCCAAGCCCAATACTGTTCATCCGCTTTTTACAACGATTTTCCATTTAAAATAATTACTAAAATTCATTTTATTTGTTTTAGGCAATAAAACTACTAGGAAAAATCCAAGAAAATTCTCAAAAATACTTTGAGACATTCTGGACTCGAATAAAATATTTTTGGCAAAACTTTATTTCAAATTTGCATAAATTTAAATAGTTTTTAACAAAAGGCCAAAATACCTAATTTGCTATTAATTCAAATAAATCCAGAAAAATCCAAATAAATTCCAGAAAAATCATAAAATGCACAAATGACAATAAAATAATATTTAGGCGAATTTTGGGATGTTACAAACCTCCTCCCCCTTAACAGAATCTCGACCCCGAGATTCAGGGCTAACTAGAGAATAGGTTAGGAAACTCTGACTTCAAATTTTCTTCACGCTCCCAGGTTGCTTCACTTTCAGAATGATTGCTCCACTGAACTCTGCAAAAGCGAATCGACTTGTTTCTAGTCTTGCGTTCCATAACATCCAAAATTTTGACTGGTTGTTCCTTGTAAGTCAAATCTTCCTACAGCTCTGTTGCATCCAACTGGGTTTATTCTGCTGGCACTCTGAGACATTTCTTAAGTTGAGACACATGAAACACATCATGCACTCCTGCCAAGGACTGAGGCAATTCCAACTGATAAGCTACCTCCCCTCGACGGCTCAAAATCTTGAACGGACCAATATATCTTGGTGCAAGCTTCCCTTTAACGTGAAATCTTTTAACACCCTTAAGAGGGGTAACCCTGAGATACACATAATCATCTGGCTCGAAACTCAAATCTCGGCGTCGGTTGTCAGCATAGCTCTTTTGCCTTGATTGCCCTATCTTCAGCCTCCTTAAGAATATCTGGTCCAAACACTAAACACTCCCCCATTTCATTCCAATTCAGCGGGGTATGACAAGCACGTCCATACAACGCCTCAAACGGTGACATCTGCAAGCTAGCTTGATAACTATTATTGTAACTAAATTCTGCATACGGCAAACATTTGTCCCAAGATGTAGAATAAGCTAAAGCACAAGCTCTCAACATATCCTCTAAAATATGATTTACTCTTTCAGTCTGACCATCTGTCTGCGGATGATATGCTGTACTGAAATTCAGGCAAGTTCCCATTGCCTCATGCAACTTGTTCCAGAATCTTGAGGTAAATTGAGTACCTCTGTCTGACACAATCTTTTTGGGCACCCGATGCAAACATACAATCCTTGACATATACAGCTCTGCTAAACGATCTCCTCAGTAGGTGGTATTCACTGGGATAAAATGAGCGACCTTGGTCAAACGATCCACAATAACCCAAATAGAATTGTAACCTCTCTGAGTCTTGGGTAAACCGGTGATAAAGTCCATACCGATTTCCTCCCACTTCCATTCAGGAATTTTCAACGGCTGTAACAACCCAGCTGGTCTTTGGTGCATGGCTTTTACCCTCTGACATACATCGCATAGAGCAACATGTTTGGCCACCTCTCGCTTCATATTTGGCCACCAAAATCTTTCTCTCAAATCTTGATACATTTTGGCACTTCCTGGATGAATTGAGTACTTAGAATCGTGAGCTTCCTCAAGAATCAGTTGCTTCAGCTCCTTTTTATCCAGTACAAAAATTCGGCCTTTGAAGAACATGGTTCCCTGCTCATCTAGAGTGAAATCCACTGCTAGGCCTTCGTCTTTCTTGGACTTGATCTTAGTGATTTTCTCATCATCTTTCTGGCCTTCGCTGATCTAATCCTCCAGTGTTGGTTTTACTTCCAGTGCAGCTATACTTCCTTGCGGAACAACCTCCAGCTTTAACTTCTGAAATTCCTTACATAGCTCTGGTTGATCATCCATTGTCGGCGTGTTCGCTATGGCTCTTCGACTCGAGCATCTGCTACCACATTGGCTTTTCCAGGTGGTAATGAATTCCACATTATAATCCTTAATTAACTCCAGCCACCTTCGTTGTCTCATATTAAGATCTGCTTGAGTGAAAATGTAATTCAGGCTCTTATGATCAGTATATATCTCACATCTATTTCCTATGAGATAATGACGCCATATCTTCAAAGCTTGCACTACGGCAGCTAATTCCAAATCATGCGTCGGGTAATTCGCCTCATGCGGTCTCAACTGCCTCGACGCATAAGCAACAACTTTACCATTTTGCATTAACACGCACTCCAGACCTTGCTTTGAGGCATCGCAATAAATATCAAAACCATTCTGCACATCCAGCAATACTAATACGGGGGCTGTTGTTAAACGCTTCTTTAGCTCCATAAAACTTTTCTCGCACTCTGGCATCCATGCAAACTTCTTTTCTTTCTTCAACAGCTGTGTAAGGGGTTTAGCAATCGTTGAGAATCCTTCTATGAACCGACGGTAATATCCCGCCATTCCCAGAAAACTACGGATCTGAGTAACAGACTTCGGTTGCTCCCAATGCAACACTGCGTCCACTTTGCTTGGGTCGACTGCAACTCCTTTAGTAGTCATTACATGACCAAGAAATTCAACCTTCTCTTTCCAAAAATCACACTTGCTGAACTTAGCGTACAGCTGATGTTCTCGCAACCTCCCTAAAACCATCCTCAAGTGTTCCGCATGCTCTTCCTCTGTCTTCGAGAAAACTAGGATATCGTCTATAAAGACTACAACAAACTTATCCAAATATTCTATGAAAACCTTATTCCTCATATTCATGAAATATGCAGGGGCATTGGTCAATCCAAAAGACATGACGGTGAACTCATAGTGTCTATATCGTGTAGAAAACGCAGTCATAGGCACATCCTCCGCTCGGATCTTTAACTAATGGTATCCTGAACGAAGATCTATTTTGGAGAAAACTCCAGCTCCCCTTAACTGATCAAATAAATCGTCGATCCTGGGCAACGGATACTTATTCTTGATCGTTACCTCATTAAGTGCACGATAATCGATGCACATCCTAAGACTTCCATCCTTCTTACGAACAAACAAAACCGGTGCTCCCCACGGTGATGAACTTGGTCTAATGAAACCTTTCTCTTGTAGTTCCTTAATCTGCTTTTTCATTTCCACTAACTCGTCTGTAGGCATCCGATAAGGTCTCTTTGATATCGGTGATGTCCCTGGTGCTAACTCGATAACAAACTTGATATCGCGGTCTGGTGACAACCCTGGTAAATCTTCTGGAAATACATCCGGGTATTCCCTGACTACTGGCACATCCTCTATGCTGATGGCTTGCACGCTGTTAACCACTAATTGCCCATCACGAACTGCAGTTGCTTGAAATTCTATCTTCTTGCCACTTGGGCCTTCCAGAGTCACGATCCTTCGACCACAATCCAGAACGGCTTTATGTTTAGACAACCAATCCATTCCAAGGATAACATCTAAGGATTTTGCATCTAACAAGATAAGATTCGCTAGAAATTCTATCCCTTCCATAAGCAACTTAACTCCCAAGCACCCAAGGCTAGATCTAAGCTCAGATCCTGGGGCTTGGACTAATAGCACACACTTAAGATTCACCACTTTAAATCCATTCCTGGTTGCAAAACTTCGAGAAACGAACGAATGCGAAACTCCAGAATCAAATAAAACTGTAGCGGGTACTGAGTTAACCAGAAACTTACCAAGTACGACGTCTGTAGTCTCTTGAGCTCCATCTGCGGTGATGTGGTTGATCCTACCACCCGCTGTTGATTGGGGGGTTGCTCCAGCTTGACCGGGTGCATGATTTCCTCCTGAAGCCGGTGATTTGGCAGGTGTTGTTCCCAAGTAAAAACGAACTGGCGTGATGCCTCCTCTCTGTGGACACCTATTAGAGAAGTGCCCTGGCTCATTGCATGTATAGCATCTCTTGTTTGCAGACTGCTGACTCCCTCCTGGTGCATTACTGCCCTGTGCTGGCGTCTGAAAGTTCTGATTGACAGGGTGAAGTGCAGGGGTAGGTGCCTTATTTACGGCTGGCGGTTGGAATCTGGCAAACTGCTGCGGTGACATTCTCAGGCGCAGGTGGTTGGGACGTCCACCCTGATTAGTCATCAAGCGCTTACGGTTTTCACCCAGCTCCTTGCGCTTATCCTCCAGGATCAAAGCCTTGTTAACCAATTCTTGAAAGTCCGGAAAATTGTGGGTGATCAGCCCCACTTGCAATCCCGAATTTAGTCCCTTCATGAAGCGGGACTGCCTAGCTTTATCTGTCGCCACGTCCTCAGGGGCATAGCGGGCTAACTGAGTAAACTTGTTCAGATATTCGGCCACGGGCTGGCCTCCTTGCTTCAGAGCCCTGAAATCCTCTTTCTTGAGATCCATCATTCCCTCTGGAACATGGTATTGGCGGAAAGCAGTAGTAAACTCATCCCAGGTGATCTTCTGTGGGGCTTCATGTGCAGCACAAAAGTTTTCTCACCATTCTGCGGCAGTTCCTTCCAGTTGATGAGAGGCGTAGAGCACCTTTTCATTGCCCTCGCATTGAGTAATATGAAGCTTCTTCTCAATAGTTCTAAGCCAGTCGTCGGCTTCCAAAGGATTAACATTCCCTGCAAAGGTCGGTGGCTGAGTCCTCATGAAATCTGACAGCTTGGAGAAAGACCGAGGCACACCATTGTTGTTCTGGTTCACTTGGTTGTTGTTATTTGCAGCCATGTTAGTCATCTGTTGCATTTGTTGCATCATGGTCTGCATTAATTGAGTTTGTGCGGCGAGAAATGCTCCCAAATTCTGCATGTCCACTGGCGGTGGTGGTTGAGGATGGCCTCCATCATTGGGGTTGTCATTCTGGTGCAGTCCACTTCCTGAAGCACCGTTGGTTCCACGAGTGTTCACCATCTGCTGATTGCCTCTTGGGTTAGGAAAGGTAGAAGTAGCATAGATAAGATGCAAGAATCCCTAAGGCGGGGAAGATAAGTTTAACCCAACTAAAATAATTCTTTATTTATTCTTGGTATGGCTGCTTATAAAAGCCTACAGGCCTTGCAACACATACTGCACACTCAACATTACAAAGAAGCAAACTAAACAGGAAACCTTAACGTCTACTAAAAGGTAAAGACTAGGTTAAAGACGCGACTCAACACTCGAGTCTCAACACAACTCTAAGACTGACTCTCACTCATCCAGCCACCCTGGCTGAGACTGATCCGGCGCATACACCGGCGGGTGGGCTGGCATAGGAGCGAACCTATCCTGATGACCTCTGCGGGCTCCTCGGAACAACAGTGGTGCACTCTCCTCTGGCTCCCACTCTCGCTCCTCTGGATCCTCCTCGGAATCCTCTGCTGGCTCCTGAGCTCCTCGGGTCATGCGCTCCAACTCATCCTCAACCCCCTCCAGGGCCTCTCCTAGCTCGGTGATCATTCCGATAGCTGCAGCACGGCTCTCCTCAAGCTCCTACTCCGTCACTCTGAGTGCCTCGTACACTGTCTCCAGCTCCTGAGTGGTCTCTCTCATATGCTCCTCCTGGGCGAGAGTGAACTCAGCAAGATGTACTGCGGTAGCACACTCGCCCCTCACGATCCGTCGGCATCGGCATGCTTGCACATCAGGGTGAAGTCGAAACAATAAGTCGTGAAGCTCGTCGGCGTAGTCGCGACAGACACGGCGAAGAGCAAGTCGGGCAACCTCCTGAATCGCAACCTCATACGAGAACCTCCTTGCAGAAATACTGATCGGCCTGCTAGCTTCATCATTCTCCCAGGCGTAGATAATCAATTAGCAAACAAATCCTCGGTGAACACCATTAACCGACCAGCTGCCTCCTCGGTAAAGCGGACAATAGAATCCTCCAAGCGTCTCAAGAACTCTCCACAGCTCCATGGCATAGCCACCTGCTGACTCCTCAAAGGTTGGAACGATCGGCATCTGTTCCACAAGAACTTTGAATAAGATCTCCATCCGGACCAGCAGTAAAACGGTAAATTCAGCAAGGCGAGAAGTAGAGAATGGGATGAGTCAAGAGTGTGTTATTAGTCAAATTTAAATTTTTCCTTTAGAAAATAGTTTTAGACACAACCCGGACACCTCCATGCTATCTAGGGCCAAGACCTACAGTCAGTATGCTCTGATACCACCTCTGTAAGGACCCGAATCCACTGATTCGAACCCACTGTGTTTACCGCACTAGTCCCAGGATCAACGCTAGTGCACACAGCTCAACATTGGTACATATCACATCATACTCAACGATAATAGAAATAGTAATTCATTTATTGATATAGCTAAATGTATGATCTTATGACCAACTTACATTATTAAGCCACACAGGGCAAGACTGGAAATATAAGCTAAGAATTAAGCAGCGGAAAGTAGAAAACGTAGATAGCTCATCAGTTCACCACAGGCAACTGACAAGGCTCGGACCCTAATGACTCGCGTCCTCTTGGAACTCCTCCTCCAATACAGGTGTAGATTCTTCAACTGTTGATTTTCGTTGTTGGCAAGGGTGAGTACTTAAAGCACTCAACAAGTTGTGCATGAATGCGATTCTATATAACTATATGCAAGGCTTATTCCAAAGGATAGGCTATCATGGCTATTTTGCAACAAACAGCATTTATGAACGAGTACAATAAATAGATTGTAAAGACTGTCAAACAAATAACAGTAGTAAATAGATTCAGTATTTCTTAAGTAAACCAAGTTTCCAATCCTAAGTCAAATTCCTTCTTCCACATGGCATTCTGCCATCCCAACCAAGTTGTCCATTTAATTAAGCTAACCCTTAACTGTAATTCACGAGCATGGCTCAATACTGCGAGCACGGCTATCCGAATAGTTTCACACTCTGTAGAGGTTAAGCACTTTACCCACGCGATACAACCAAACACCACCAAGGCGAGTGATTATAACAAAGCCTTTACAATGCGCTGGCTTAACCCGGTACCACCCGCAAAGGTTTCAACACTGGTGGGACTGGTTACCACATCCAGGGCCCCCCTCTTGCGCCATGTGAATTACTCCATAACTCGGGAACTCACACCGACCAAGATAGTACTAAAACTAAGACATTGCAAATTAATCAGCTAGGCTGGCCCATACCAGACATGTGGTTGCATGATTGACTCAGCTCAAAGGCTTGCAAGGTTAAGTCCTTAGAGTGATCAAGGCAAGACATCCACATACCCTCTGCCCATCGGGCCCACCATGGCATACTCGCCCCTTGTCACTTGCCCCAATCTAAGTGATTATCACCCAAGTTGATTACCAAGCACCACGTGCTATCAACAATTCAACATCGTTGCGTGACATGACTCGCCACAACAACTCAATCTCATCGTGTGATCCCACATGACACACAAGTTCGTAACATCGTTCCATATTCCATTAGTCAAGATTAATTATCAATGATTCAAACACATGTGATGACGTGGCATGGCTAAGCAACTAATACGGTCTAACCATCCCATGTTGATTATCATTACTAACCAACTATAATGAACCAATCTATGGTGACAATAGATTATGGCATACAATGACAAGGTAGGGTATAGATCATATGGGTAGATTAACTAGATCCCAATTTAGATTGAAACAATTGTATACTTGAAATACTATGCAATAAAGTAAAACAATATAGCAATTTTATAAACATGGGTTCAACATGATCAAAGCACAACTTGCCTTGGAATAGGTCCTGATCTTGATCTAGAGCTTGCTCTTGAGTTGTTGGATCTTCCTCCGAAGCGTCGCACAATCCAACGTCTACGCGTACCGAAGGAGAAAAGCAAATAAATACCAAAATAGAGAGCAAATGAACTCCAAAAACCAATTAAAATTCACCATTAAATAGATCTCAATTTTCAAAATTTTTAGAAATTTGAATCACTCAAATCCGAGTTAAGATGCAAAAGTTATAGCCTTTTGAAGTTTGAATAAATACTGAAATTACAGAAATTAGAAAATCAGAATTAACCGAATTATTTTTAGATTGAAAAACAGATTACTGCGTCACGCTGACGTCAGCGCGGATCTGAACCAACTCGATGCTGCCGCGCGTCTCGGTCCATAGACTTGGTCCATGGATCGGATCGAGTCCACCGTGAACCGGGTTTATGGCGCCTTGGCCTCTGCGCTTGACATGCGGCGGCACCCGATTGGTCCATCTCTGCGGCGCAGAATCCACCGCACAGACCGCATCTAACGGATACAGGTCCAAGCTTACGTGGCACGATCTCGATCCTTCGCTGGAGATCCGACGGTCCTTGAAGCTTCAACGCGACGTTGGCGGTGCGGCGGCGCAACTCCACCGGCCTTGGAGATGACGACCTCGGCGACGGCGTTCTGGCGACAAAGCGGCGACGCTGCTTCGCCACACCGACGTGGCACAACACGACGGTCTTGGTTCCGGAACCCAAACGACGAGAAACAGTTAGACGACGGCGCAAAAGCACGATACGAGCGGCGGCACATGCAACCAACTACGGCGAGCTCCCAGGCGCGATCTATGAGGACCTACGCGAAACAGCTCCACTCAAACACTGCGACACACACCGGCAAACCTCGGGGTACTAGCCCCCTATTTATAGCCCTCGACGACCGTGTATGGTACTAGGAAACCTAACCGACGCGGCGGCAGTGTCCTGCTCGGACACGGCGACGACACACGCCAGCCGTCCGATCACGATCCATCGGTCACGATCTCGCGGCTAAGATCTGATTCTAACCGCCCACGATCTCCTTCCAACGGCGAAGATCCATCCGAGTCCCGAACCGGTACGCCTTGCTCTCACCCGCGCGATCTCGATCCAACGGCGGGGATTAGATCTTCCAGAAATGGGCTAAACAGGCTGCGCTACTCCGGGCCACACACGAACAACATATGGGCCAAGCCCAATACTGTTATCCGCTTTTTACAACGATTTTCCATTTAAAATAATTACTGAAATTCATTTTATTTCTTTTAGGCAATAAAACTACTAGGAAAAATCCAAGAAAATTCTCAAAAATACTTTGAGACATTCTGGACTCGAATAAAATATTTTTGGCAAAACTTTATTTCAAATTTGCATAAATTTAAATAGTTTTTAACAAAAGGCCAAAATACCTAATTTGCTATTAATTCAAATAAATCCAGAAAAATCCAAATAAATTCTAGAAAAATCATAAAATGCACAAATGACAATAAAATAATATTTAGGTGAATTTTGGGATGGTACAGGTACATGGGTATATTAAAGTCCTATGTGATGAATCGGTCAAAGCCTGAGGGTAGTATTATTGAAGGTTATGGGTCTGAAGAGGTTATCAAGTTCTGCGTGGACTATCTTGGAAAAAGACAAGAAATCGGTGTTCCTGTATCTCGCCATGAGGACAGACTTGCTAACAAAGGAACCGTTGGGTCGAAACTAACGAGGCCACGGTTTGATATTTATTGCAAAGCACATCTAACAGTCTTGCAGCTCAGCGCAGAAGTTGCAGGGTACATCGAGCAGCACAAGTTGATATTACGGGAAGAGAATCCACATATGAATGAGCTTTCCATCATGCGAGAACACAACAATAGATTTCTCACATGGTTCAAACAAAAGGCGGAGGTATCTATTAGTGAGAATGTCAAATGGTTGGCTGACGGTCCTAGATTTAATGTACAGACATGGCAAGGGTACGATATTAATGGGTACACCTTTTACACCGAAAGTAAGGATGCGAAGAGTATTGTTCAAAATAGTAGTGTAAGTATAGATGCTTTGTCCGATGAACACCACTCGAAGGGAGGATCCTCAATGGCAATGAACTCTTACTATGGGGTGATCAAAGAAATTTGGGAGCTCGAATACGGAATATACCAAATTCCATTGTTCCGATGTAAGTGGGTGAGACTTCCACATGGAGTGAAGGTCGACAAGAGAGGTTTTACTTTTGCGGATCTGAACAAAGTCACCTACAAAGATGATCCATTCATCCTTGTGAAGCAAACAAATCAAGTCTTCTACGTGCGTGATCCGGCCAATCTGAGATTGCATGTCGTCCTTTATAGCAAGCGGCGGATCGTGGGGGTCAAAAATGTCATAGATGAAGAAGAGTACGACCAATTTGATGAAATACCTCCATTTGCGGATTGGCCCGTCTTAGCGGTGGCGACGACACACATGGAGGAAATTACATGCGTGTAGATCATCAAGAAGGGTTCCAATGCAAATAAAAGGAGTACGTCATTGTATCAGTTGCTATGTGTTTGAAATGTTTGTGTACGTATGAAACTTTCGCAATTTTTGACAATGGATTGTGGTATGTAGCTACTTACTGCAAGAAAAAGAAGGCACTCTACATCAAATCATTTCTGGAAATTTTTAAAATACTTGGACTTTATTTGAGAAAGATTTGACTTTTCTACTCTTTGACGAAAAATCATGCCTACAAAGTGAATTTTGCCTTCTGTTTTCAATGCTAACTCTTTTTGCCAAAATCCTTTTTAGAAAAGATTTATAGTATCACCAAGTATGTTCCTGCAAAATTTCAAATAATTCCAAACTATGTTTGCAAAAGATATGGCCTTTTCACTCTTTGATCTTTCTGTAAATTCAGACTTCATGGTAGTCTGGAAAACAAATAGTGCACTGAACAACATTTGTGTTGATTTCCATAATTGTATCGGTTCATATTCGAAAGTGACACAGATATATACACTATTTGTATCGGTTCTCATATAAAAGCGACACAGATCATGCAGTTATTTGTATTGGTTTTTATAAAAAACTGACACAGATGGTTGTGCTTATTAGTGTTGGGTTTTCGATGAACCGACAGAAATACGTTATATCATTTGTGTCGGTTTTTCATTTTAGAACGATAGTGATTTGTATTATATTTGTATCGATTTCCCCGAAAAACAGATAGTGATTTATTTTATATTTGTTTTATGTGTTGTATTGTGCTTTGGTCACATTTGTATAGGTTTTCCTGAAAAACCGATAGTGATTGACGTCACATTTCTATCGGTTTTCAGCGAAAACCGATAGTAATTGTCATCACGTTTGTATCGGTTTATATTATGAACCGATAGTAATTGTCATCACATTTGTATCGGTTTTCCTGAAAAACCGATAGTGATTTATTTTATTTGTGTTGTATTGTGCTTTTGTCACGTTTGTATCGGTTTATTTTATGAACCGATAGTAATTGGTCACATTTGTATCGGTTTTCCTGAAAAACCAATAGTGATGGAATCACATTTGTATCGGTTTATATTAGGAACCGACAGTAATTTTAATCACATTTGTATCGGTTTTCCTGAAAAACTGATAGTGATTTATTTTATATTTATTTTATGTGTTGTATTGTGCTTTGGTTACATTTGTATCGGTTTTTATGAAAAACCGATTGTGATTGACGTCACATTTGTATCGGTTTTCAGAGAAAAACCGATAGTAATTTTCATTTGTATCGGTTTTCAAATAAAAACCGATTGTAATTGTCTTCACATTTTTATCGGTTTATATTAGGAACTGACAGTAATTTCAATCACATTTGTATCGGTTTGATAGAAAAACCGACAGTGATTGTTTCTTACACATTAAATGCCGACACTATTCTTCGTTCTTACACATTAAAACTGACATTGATTGCTTTGCTCCTACCTCTGCATTCGCCACCGCGCGCAGCCCTAACCCTAGTATCCCCCACCGGCGCGTCCCCCTCGAGCCCCCCCACCGGTTCCCTCCCCGCACCAGTGCCATGCTCCACCGGCGCGTCCCCCCTCGAGCTCCCCTAGCGGCGCCCTCCCCCACCGGCACGTCCCCCCTCGAGCTCCCCCAGCGGTGCCCTCCCCCACTAGTGCGTCCTCCCTCGAGTTCCCCCACCGGCGCCCTCCCCCACCGGAGCGTCCCCCACCGGCACCCTCCCCCTCCGTCGGTCGCCTCCCCCGCCGCTGGTTGCCTCCCGCTCCATCGCCGCAAGTGAGGCCGGGACCTCCTGACGCCGCCCCTCCTCCTATCGTCGTCACACACCGCCGAATCCTCCCATCGCAGCCCCACGCCGCCGAGTCCTCCATCGGCTCGTGCTGGGCATCAATTCCCTCTTTGCTGGAAAAAAAATTGTAACGTTATTTTCTTGTCACATGTGATTTAAGCTTTAGTCCTGCATATTCCAATTCTTCCAGATTGTTATCTGAGTTTCATGTCACGTGATAATAGCATCCCTCAAATATCCGGAAGTAAAAAATAATGCGGAACTGATTAGTCTATTATTTGTTCTAATAAGAAAGAAAGTAAGGTAATGGCAGTGAAATGAATAGACCGAATTTACTGCTTCCATCATTTCAGAATCTGTCAAAAGACATGAAAAGAAAAGGAGAGGATATTTTGTTAATCAAAATTCCACGTGGATCATCGGTAATCTAATTTTGTGAATGAAAATTCGTTATCTTCGTAAGCAAGCAATTACCGAAAAAGATCACTATAAGTGGTGATTAATAGCATCTGTTCTTTGGTATTAGCTAGAAAAGGGCCCCAAGTCAACATATTTACATTCTGCGCATTGATTACGAATCAAGATTGCTCAAATCGAAACTTTTCTTTGAACATCTTCAACTTGGTAAATTTGGATGACATGCAAAACTGAATGGTTTCGTAACGACTCGCTTTTTAATAGATTCAACCTCAAAATCATCAATGCACCTAAGTTTGCTGAAGTTGTTAACTGCGAAGTTATTCCTTTTGTTGTCAACTGACATAAGCCGTGGTTGCTGATAGCATTCATTATCTAGGGATGAATGACACCAGTATCCTCCAATTTTCTTTCTTAGCACATTTCCATGATAAGTTAATTACAATTTCTGATTTAAAACATCATGCGGTGATACAATTTTTAAATATTTTATTTTCCTTAAGAACTTTTGGCTGGTCAAACCAATGGAACGGTAAAAAATGTATGCATTAGTGGGACAAAATCCAGACCAAAGCCTATCGAAAACATTAACAAAAAACTATAAAAAGATAAAATATTTTAGTAGTAACAAATCAGTTTTATGGTTCATTCTGAACTATATGCATATATATAGATGTATGCATACTACTGTAAGTTCAAACTCTATTGGTTTTGGTGATTGGTTTAATATAAATGTTTAATCATTGTTTAATGACAAATCTAATCATTATGAGACTAACATGTTTTATTAAGTCTTATTCTTATTAGTCTCATACTTGGATGGAAAATGGAAAACCTAGGGTATGCACTCGTATTCATTCTATTATATAAATGCATACTTAGAATTCAAGTTAAAGTATGAACTCTTCCATTGCTTTAGACCAAATATGTGCATTATGTTTTTAATTCATATATACATGAATACACACATCTAGGGGGAGTTTATAATTTAACTTGATGTTTCAATTGTATTGATCCATGTCCTCTTGTCATACAATATAAAGGATCAAGACCTTGAAACAATCTTTTGAGTATATATGACTTGTGTAGTTATATGCTCATGTCAATTTAAATGAGTTTAAATTGAGTTCGATTGTCTCTCAATCAATCAAAGAATATTTCATCATGTGTTGATGGTGTTTCCTTGTTGATTAAAGACAAGCGAAAATTTCTTGAGTATAATGAAGCATTAGTTGCATCAAAGTACTCAAGACATAATTAATCATTCAAATTGATTAGGGTTGTGCTCAATCGATCTTAGAGGCATCCATTATGTGTTAATGGAGTGCGGTGATGATTGAGACAACCGTGTTTGTTGGACTAACATCCTCCATGAGTTGTGAAGTAGGTTGAGTGCAAGATGATAAAGAATCGGGAAGAAGAAGTCATCATGTGTTGTTGAGCTTCAAGAGGTGATCCCGAAGTGAAGAGAAGGGCTAGAGAAGGTTCATCATGTGTTGGTGAACAAGATGAAGAAGATGTGATCCTGGAGAGAAGATAATTGGAAATCATAAAAGTTCCAAGTGGATCGCTAGAGGCAAAGGTATAACTAGCTAGGGCTAAGGATGTGTCCCTAGTCTTTTAACGGTCTCGGTGGTTGGCTGGGAGACAGGGTTGCTAGTTAGGTTGCCGTACTATTAAGAGGGGTTGAGTCTTTTAGCTTGAGCTTTATCATGTGTTGATGAACTCGATCCGGTTCACTCTAGCTCACTCTCTTGTTTGGTGTTTGCATGGAGCTAACCATTTGGCATGTGTTGCAAATGGGTGAAGCTTATGCATTGGATTTTGTATGAGCAAAGTATTTGCATGTGTTGCAAATAAGGGTGCTCATACTTGCATCTTATTTGAATCTTATTTGATTTGGTTTTTGCTTGGAGCTAAGTTTTGCATGTGTCGCAAAAGGAGAGAGCTCAAGCAATTTGGTTTAGAGTGGTTGCATGGAGTTAGAGATTTGCATGTGTTGCAAATAGAGAACTCATGCACTTATATTTGTTGTGGTTGCTTGCATGGTGCTAGTGATTTGCATGTGTTGCAAATAGAGAGCTCATGTTTTGGTATTGCTTGGAGCTAGGTTTTTGCATGTGTTGCAAAGAACAATGCTCAAGCATAAAATTGGTTTAGTGTGTATTTGCAAGTTCGTTGTGCGAATAAACCGAGGTCTATGAGTCCGGAATCCCGAGAGCATGTGAGTAGGGCTTGCAACGGGTGTTTGCAAGTTGACTGGGTCTTGTGTTGACCTTCACATGGCTAGGGGGATTAATCTCATAGACTCGAGTTTGATTTGCTTAATACGTTTTGCAAATAGATCTTGAGTTGTTTACGAAATGTGTTTTCGTTAGTTGGATTTGTTATTTGCAAATGTGTTTTGCAAATGATCTTGAGATTATGGGTTCCGATCCTAAAGCATGTGAATAGGGTTTGCAAATTGACTTGATCATGTGTTGATCATCACATGGCTAAGAGGATTGATCTTATAAGTTCTTGGTTTATTTGCATATGTGTTCTGCAAATAAGTTGTGCTTAATGCGATTCTTTGGAGTATGTGATTAACATGTGGAAATGTGTTTTGTATAGTGTTGTGATCATGTGTTGATCCTCACATAGCTCAAAGAATATATCTTGAATGGTTTGGAGAAAAGTTTTTATGAAAAACAGTGTTTTCTCCCTGAGGCCAGTCGTACCGCCCCTGTAAGGCCGGTAGCACCGTGGTCCGGTGCTACCGCAGTTTGGCCGGTAGCACCGAAGGTCCGGTGCTACCGTCTCTCCGCCGTGTGGAATTTCCAGAGAGGGTGTTTTTGGGCGGTCGGTGGTCGGTGCTCTCGCCCATGGTAGGCCGGTAGCACCGGAGGTCCGGTGCAACCGCTCCTCTGGCCGGTGTGAAAAATCCAGAGGAGGTGTTTTTGTGTTCGGCTTGAGTCCGGTGCTACCGGGGTGAAGGCCGGTGCTACCGTCCGAGCGGTAGCACCGCTCCCAGTTGGCCGGTGCTACCGGAAATCCTGTAACGGCTAGTTTTGTAGCCATTGGCGAGGAGGCCGGTGCTACTGGTCCCAGTAGGGCGGTAGCACCGGGTTTGCTAGATCTTTGCCAATTTCGCCCCCAACAGCTAGTTTTGGCTTGGAGGCTATAAAAGGAGGCCTTGGGGGGCAAGGGCATAAGGTTGGCTGTGTGCTAGAGCATTTGGGTGTTTATAGGAGTTGTGTGCATGTGTTGCCTTCTCCCATTTGCTTCTTGAGCTAGTGTGAGCCTCTAATTGCATGTGTTGCAATTAGGAGAGGATTGAGAGTCTCTTGTGCATGTGTTGCACTTGAGGAAGATCCTTGTGCATGTGTTGCACTTGGTGATCACCGGAAGCACATGTGTTGTGCTTGGTGAAGTTCAAGCGAGAGGATTCGGCTTGTTACTCTTGGAGGTTCCCGACTCCTAGACGGCGTAGAGCGTCGTGCGCGGGAGCTCTCACGGTGTGAGAAGCCCGGCAAAGTTTGTGAAGGTTGGGTTGAGCCTACGCGAAGCGTGAAAACCACATCTAGTGGATTCGAGGTGGGTGCTCAATTCGTGGAGCCGGTCCAATTCGTTTGGGCTAACCTCAACGTGGACTAGGGGAGACCGGCAAGTCTCCGATCACCACGGTAAAAAGTATTGTGTCTCTTGTGCTTGCTTTGTTCTCTTTATTTATATTCAAGCAATTTACATTCATAGAATTAAATTGTTTGACTGCTTGTCTTTAGTATTGCAATTATTGTTAGAGACATAATTAGTTAGTGCACATAGCACTACAAGAATCAGGGAAAAATTCGTTGGCCAAAAACCCACGAATTTAGGCCAAAACCCAAGAATTTAATTTAAATTCGTGAGCAAACCGTCGAATTTAGTTCACGAATTTAACTCGACGAAATTAATCAATTAAATTCGTGGGTACCCACGAATTTAAGTTAAATTCGTGGGTTTCTGCCAAGCCCACGAATTTAATTGGGAATCTGAGTTAAATTCGTGGGTTTATTAAACCCACGAATTTAACTGGAGCAGTCAGACAAATTCGTGGGTTTTTGAAAGCTCACGAATTTATCACTCATTTTTTCAAAAAAAAATATATATATCCATATATATCCAAATGTATATATATTTATATATATATATGCATCACACTCAATACATATAACAACTAAAGAAGAAAAGAAAAGGAAAAAAGAAAATAATACTAAAATACTGAAACCATAAATAAGAAGGATCATCTATTTTGTTCAAATCTGATCAGAAACACTAACACAAAAGACAAACTCGACAATGAAGTTCAAGCGAACGAAGAATTAACAAACGAGACACCAAACCTATTACCTGTACTAAAATACTGAAACCAACCTTTTAACTCTTCAAAACCGTCTTAAAACTAAGTCTCCGAAATGTACAAAATTTCGGCATGACCTCTCTAGTAAATAGGACATCCACTCAACAGACAAAAAAACATTTGCAGTTATAATATATATATCAATCTCTCAAACCAGAAGGAGACATTCTAGCAGATGCACAACATCTCCAAATAAGCAAAGCATCTAGTCATTCATAAATACTAAAGAGCTTTTCACATTCGAAATATCTACAGGATTTAAACAAAAATTCAAACCAATTAGTTTACAATAGGATTCACATCTCAGGTGAAAATCTCATGCCATCAATATACACTACATACCTCAACAACTAAGGAAAAGCATAATTAATTACGACAAATCTCATTCATAAGTCCATCTGCCACTAGTAATGTTGTCGAACCGACTCCAGCCGGCCAGTGCCCATTCTTTTCCTCTCTCTACCCATTCCACCAGCTAGCTGCTAGCCCTTCTTGCCCATTTTCTTAGCCAAGTGGCAGCGAAGAGGAATTGCATGCCTACCACATAACAAACCGGCCCCTAGTTTCATTACGCAGTATCTGGTTTTCCCCCTCTAGCAAAAAAAATGGTAGAGATTAGTAGTATAAAAGGAGTCAAATGCAATACAAAATGAGCCTTTACTACTCACCAACATTCATCCAGCTAGTAGTTGTTGTCCTTTGCTGGTTCTCCCCTACCGAAGGATTTAGTGGGCCCAAGGAGGAGTGGAGGCAATCAGCAACCACCCATCCCTCATCTCCTTTCCATTCCCTTCTTCAGCTGTCCCTGCAATAAGGTGCCAAACATCTCCATCAATGCCCTTATTCTATCAGTTTGCGGTAAAAGTAATAGCAGCCACGCTTATCGATGTAGTGCATCTAGCTGCTATATTGATCAATGCTAATAAGGATCTAAGCAACTAGATTGGTTGGAAGAAATGAACTTATTTAATAAGCAGGCTCAAAAGCAAGCATTTCAACTATTATACCTATAGCATAAACTCTGAGCATGGACAACAATCTACAGAATTAGATACTCTAGCATTTTCATTTGAGGTAACCAAAACAAGTGGACCAAACTATACATATACTCATTCATCATTTGATTCAAGAAAACCTGAAAGGCATGGTAGGTCAAGGCATATTGGTATCTTGATATTAGTGGAGTGTTTCATAATTAGCAAAATACAGAAGAACAACCTATTTCATCATGCACACTTTAATCACTTAGAATATTCATATCACCAGCAAGCAAATGTTTGGCTAAGGTAAGCTCAATGCAAGCACACAAGTATAAATATACATCTATCGGACAGAGGAGGATTTATTGTTTTCCTAATAGCAGTCAAAACAAAACTACCTCAAGGCATTTTGCTCTCTTCTGGGCATGGCCACACGTATAAACATCAGTCACTTATTAATCTATTTAAGAAACTCAAATGACAGATTAATCATAACAGAAAAGCAAACTGAAATCTCTTCTATGCCTCATAATCATAGTGCAGACAACCTTTGGCTTTATGCCTTGCAAACTCTATTGACTTCAAAACACCAGCATGCAGATTTACTTTTGCCAAGCACTAGCATGGTTAGCGCCACAAGTTCTAAGCTACATTAAAACTTTAGTCAACAAATCAAGATACCAACCAACATAAAATTTTACACATACACTTCAGATCATCATCATAGCACTAAGGCTCCAGCCCTGATAATTAAGCATAGAAGTAAAAGTCCCCGAGCAGCATTCACCATGCACACAAACAAATTTCATATTTATGAAGTAGAAACATCTCATAGGCATAGAAACTAGTAGGCAAGAGGTTTGAGTAGGGGAAGTCGAATACTCAGCTTAAGACGGGGAGTAGTGGCCGTCGGTGCCCTCGTTAGCACCAGGGCGACGACGAGGTAGCTTGCGACGCCACAGCACAGGGTCGTCCGAGGGGCGGCCAAGAGGCCGTCGGCACCGGAGCATGGGCCCGATTGCAGCCGCATAGTGGTAACCTAGAATAGAATAAGGAAGTAAGAAAATGAGGAATCCATGGAAGAAGAAATAAAAAGCGGCACTGGGCGGCGTGCGGCGGGCGAAGCGCAGTGGTCGCCAAGGGGCGCCGCTGGCGGCCGCGGCGGCGGCGCGGCTCGGGCGTCGGCGGGCGGGCGGTGAGTGCCAGTGAGGGCGGCGGGCGGCTCGAGGCGCCGAGTGGGGCGAGAGGGGCGAGGGGCGCAGCGCGGCGGGTGGCGGGGTGACGTGGGGACATGGTGGGCCATGGGGCGAGCGGCGAAGCGGCGCGGGGCAGGGTCGGGGCGCGGCGGCGGCTGTGCGTGGGCGAGGAGACAATGGCGGTTGGGGGTGTGGGCGCGTGCAGGCTACGGGCCACGAAGGGTTTTTTTCCTCTGTTAAATTCGTGGGGGATGACGGGCCCATGAATTTAAAAGTTAAATTCGTGGGTAATTGGTGGCCCACGAATTTAAATTTTTAAATTCGTGGGTAATTTTTGGCCCATGAATTTAAATTTTTAAATTCGTGGGTAATTTTTGGCCCACGAATTTAAATTTTTAAATTCGTGGGTAATTTTTGGCCCACGAATTTAAATGTTTAAATTCGTGGGTGTTATTTGAGCCCACGAATTTAAATAAATAAATTCGTGGGTTTCATTTTGGCCCACGAATTTAATTGAAAACATGGGTTTTATAGAAACCGACGAATTTAAATAAATAAATTCGTGGGTATTTTGTGGGCCCACGAATTTTTCTCTGTTTCTTGTAGTGTAGTGAGCCTAGTTGTTTTTGGCTTTGATTGTCAAAACCTTAGTTTATCGCTTGCGCATTATTATTGATAAGGTTTTGGCATAAGGGTAATTAGGGGTGAAGTGCTTTGTAGAAATTAGGAAGAGAAAGATTTTTTAAAAGCCGCCTATTCACCCCCCTCTAGTCGGCATCCTCGAACTTACAAGTGGTATCAGAGCTTGGTCTCTCATTTTATTAGACTTAACCGTCTAGAGAGTAAAGGATGGCGACTAGTGGTTTAGTGCACTACACCGATTCACATATTTTTGATGGCTCAAATTATGCTTCTTGGAAATTATTTATGATATCTCATTTTAAATCCATGAGCCCCAAAATATGGTGGATCGTAGATGTGGGCTTTTCTCTTCGGTTGAATGAATTTGCTCCAACTAAAGGAGAAGAGAAATGCCTACATCTCGACGCTCAAGCTACTAATGCTTTATTTAGTTTTGTGAGCGTAGATGTTTTTAATTCAATAAGCAATCTCAAGAGTGCTCATGAAATGTGGATCAAGCTTCAAGAATTATTTTAATTATCCACATCAACAACCGATGATTGCTTTGAGGATAGGACATCGGTAGAAGAAACCTTCACTTCTACCTCAAGTGATGAAGAAACCTCAACCTCCGCCTCAAGTGATGACGAGCAACAAATTCTTTCATCGTTAACTCGTTGCTTCATGGCTAAAGGTAAAATTGAGGTAAATGATAGTGATGAGGATGATGAGCCCTCCTATGATGAACTTATAAATATGTTAGAGGAGCTCAATAATTATCTTGGGAAGGAGAAAACAAAATATAAAATTTTAAAGCTTGAACATGACTCTCTTCAAAATGATTATAATGTCCTTAAAGAGAATCATGAATCTCTCCTTCTCAAAGAACTCACTAAGCCTAGGGTGGACATAGGAATTACATGTGATTTAATTGATGAAATGCCTTGCTTAAATGTCAATCCTATTATTTCATCAAAAATTGACATGTCCACCTCTTGCAATAATTCAATTGATATGCCTTGTTGCTCAAATACAAATATTGCTTCTACTTCCTCTATGTCTTGTGAGACTAATCTTGTAGAGGAAAATAATGAGCTTAAGGAACAAGTCACTCAATTGAGAAGTGACTTAGAGAAGTGCTACAAAGGAAAGGTCACCCTCGACAACATTCTAAGCAATCAACGAAAGTTGGTTGACAAGAGAGGGATCGGCTACATCTCCAAAAGGGAGAAGAAAATGAAGGGCCACTACGCCTCCGTGCACCCTCATCAAGTGGAAGTCAAGTCCACACCATCATTGGAGAGGCACACCGGCAAGAAGCAAGTCAAAACGGTCAAGAGAGGGCCAAATAGCGTGACATGCTTCAATTGTCGGGAAAGAGGACATTTCGGTAAGGATTGTCCCAAAGGTACTACTCCTAAGCCCATTATTGTAAATGATCATTATTTGCTTAGGAAAGACAAGAATGGCAATGTGTTTGCCAAGATTGTCAATTCTTCTAAGACTATGCATAATTGTAACAATCAAGTGCTTAGTAGAAATAAATCTAGAAATGTGTTTGCTCAAAAAGCTAGATCTCCCAAGACTAAGAAAAATCATGTTGATCATGTGCTTAGGAAAAATAACAATAGCAAACCATTTACTAGATTTGCTAGATCCTCTAAGTGTTCTCTTTATAATGATCATCATATGCTTAGAAAGGATCAAACTAGAAATGGGTTTGTGAATTTTACTAGACCTCCTAAGCCTTCTCTTTACAATGCAAATAATTCGCTTAGGAGGTATAATAACCTCAAACCCATTGCTAGTCATGTTAGTTCACCTAAGACTATTAATGTTAGGGCCATTTCGTTCCTAAATCTATTGTGACTAACATTTTTGGACCCAACAAAAATTGGGTACCAACAAGTGCCTAAAAGATTATTAGGTACTTGGAGATGCATTGGGCGCTTGGCTTCTCCAAAAAGAATGAAGACTTCATCATTTGCAAAATGGAGCCAAGCATGAAGAGTCTCCCTAAAATCATGAACCAATGTTATCTCGGGTAACAAGTATTTAAATTGATTCTTATAGTTTTTAGCCTTGTGTAGGTTAAGCTATATTATTCATGAAAATCAATTTGAATTGCTTGTTCATATGCTTGCTTATGTTTATTAGTTGTATTGATTGTAATCTTGAGCAAGTTTGGGTAGTGGCACATTAAGGGGGAGTGCTAAATCATAACCATGTATATTACATCCCTATGTGTGCCCATATTTATATAAGTGCTAATATATATTTTCAAAATGAAGCCATTTAGCCAAAAGTCAAAATTTTGTATACTATTAGTAATCTTTTGAAAACTAGTTCAAAAATGTATACAAATGCTTTCAAAAGGTCTTCCAATAGTTTTGGCTTCACAAAAATCTATTTTACAAAGAAAATGAGTTTAATGCCCAAAATCAAGTTACTAGTATCTTGTTTTGGATTTAAACTTATAACTTTCATAGAATTAAATGTAAAATGATTTTGAAAATAATTCCAAAATGAAAAACCTAGTTTTGGTCATTCTTAACAACTTTCGTGTTCAAAACATTTTCAAAAGACCAACCAATCAAAAGTTATTTGATTTTGAAACTCACCCAAAAACTATACTTGACCCATAATGGTCATATTATTGCACTTTGTGAGTTTCTTCATTTGGACTAGATCTTGTGTAGTATCTTAGTTCAAAATGATATTTAAGATTCATACACAAAATTCAAATCTCTATATCTCATCTTATTCTTTATTTGAATCTTGTGTTGAAATATTTGGCTTTGTTTTACAAATGGCTATTTCAAAATGACCATTTTGGTCAAAAGTCAAATTTTATGTTTAAAAGGCCTAAAATTGTAAAAAGCTTTGTAAAAGTATTTTAATATGTATTTCAAATGTTTTACAAGCTTTCAAAATAAAAATTTTATGTTGAAATCAAAATTGATCAAAATTCTTGTTTTCACCCAAAATAACCTATTTAAGCATATTGCTCAATCTTGGCTTTCAAATTGGATTTCATTATCTTTTCAAGTGGTATCATGGTTTCTAAAAGTATTTCAAATCCTACAAGCCATGAGGATTCAATTTTTATGAAATCCGAAATTAAAATTGCACCTTGAGGCCCTTTATGTTTGTTAATCTCATTTTCATGCCTCGAAGCACAATTTGCCATATCTTTCAAAATAAAATTATTTTTTCGAAAATTCTTTTTGTAAAACATTATAAATAGTCCAAAGTATATTTCTGGAAATTTTCGAATCATTTGGACTTCATTTGAATTATTTTTGCAAAAATTTACGAAAATTTAGTTTTTCAGTCTGTCAGAGCCGGTTGCACCACTCTGAACCATGGTAGCACCGGATCCCGGTACTACCGCACCTGAATGGCGGTAGCACCGGCGGCCGGTACTACCGCACCTGAATGGCGGTAGTACCGGCCCTGGCAGAACTATTCTGAATTTTCAGACTTTTTGAAATTGATTTTGGGATATCTTTTGATTTGAACTTACTTTTTCAAAAATTCTTTTTGGAAAAGCTTCTTATGATCACAAATTATATTTTTGCAAATTTTAAAATCATTCAAAATTATTTGGCTTAATTTCAAGAGATATCCATTAAGTTCCCTTTGATATATTATAAGTGGTATCCATTTGGGTTCTTTTTGAAAAATCATTTCAAAACCAAAACTTGTAAATGTCTAAATGCTAATAGCTCCATGCTTCAACTCTTGAACCTTATGGGAGCTTATTTTAATCAAGTTTTGTGCATTTATCTCTAAATGGTATCTCTAATGTTATTGCTCTGATACCTTCAAATTTTTCCAAACCTTTGAGAAAATTAAGGGGTATTGATTTCTATCGAGTGGTACCAACTTTTTCTTTGTTTCATAAATTCTTACAAATGGTATCCACCTATACCCTCATGCATTTTTATGAATTTTAATGATATTTCAAACTCATATGGATTAATTTCCCATTTGAAGCTTAATTGTAAGTTCAATCTCTCAAGGACTCTCTGTGAGATCCTTTGTATGATTGAATTATCTAACGGGATAAATTCATATTAAGCTGAGTTTAAATGAAAATGCTTTATTTTAAAATGGTTCATTTGACATTGCTTATCTTACAAGTGTTTCTTCAAGCAATGTCTCTTGAGATTTTCTCATTGATATCTTTCTTTCTCAAGTGGTACCTCATGTTTTAATGATCTTTCAAGTGGTATCTTTTTCATATAGTATCACTTGAAGAAATATTTATATGTGGTATAATTTGAAAAGTAAGCATTACAAGTGGTACAAGTTTCTTATTCTCCTTAAAGTAGTACTACAAGTGATGCTTCTTCAAAAAGATTTCTTTTAAGTAATTTCATTGAAAATCTTATTAGAAAATTGGTATCAGGCCTTCTTTTAAATAAATTCCTTGTTTAAGTCATATTAGGCAAATTATGGACTCTTCAAGTGAGTCATGATGAATTCATTGAATAGCCTAATAAAATGAGGAGTTTTATTTGAATGTGTTTCAAATAATCCTTTTGAGATTTAACTCTAAATATGGCCTCCTTCTAAAAGTGGTTTACTCTTTTAGGTCATATTTTAAAAGTTTACAAAAACATTGGCCTTAATTCTTTAAAACCAAAATTCCTTGCAATAGTCGTATGATTTCATTTCAAGGAGGGGGAGAATTATTTCATTTAAAATAATCATGTTCAATTACTTCTCTTGCCAAAGCTCTATACTCTTTTTAATTTGACATGTGATCTCCCAAGTGATGCTTAGCCCTCGATATTTTCAAGTGGTACAACCTCCTTTTGGATTGGTTTTCCATTTTTGGTGTTTAATGCCAAAAGGGGGAGAATTATTATGAGCTTAATTCCCTCATTTGGATCTTTGATTTTAATGCCTATTAAGGGGGAGAAATTGATGTGTGCACTCGATTCTCATTGGTTAAAACTTTATAAGTGATATGAGTGCTTGGTTTGGTTAAGCAATATAAGTTAAGTGGTATTAAAGCTAAGTTATGTGGTATATAGAGCTTATATTGGTATTAGAGCTTATATTTTTTTATAAGTGGTAAGAGCTTGAATTTTTATGCCATAAGGGGATATGCATTTTTTGGAAATTGTTTTTCATCCAAATGAGCAATTAATGTAGGATTTGTCATCAATCACCAAAAAGGGGGAGATTGTAAGTTCAAGCTCTATTGGTTTTGGTGATTGGTTTAATATTTAATGTTTAATCATTGTTTAATGACAAATCTAATCATTATGAGACTAACATGTTTTATTAAGTCTTATTCTTATTAGTCTCATACTTGGATGGAAAATGGAAAACCTAAGGTATGCACTCGTATTCATTCTATTATATAAATGCATACTTAGAATTCAAGTTAAAGTATGAACTCTTCCATTGCTTTAGACCAAATATGTGCATTATGTTTTTAATTCATATCTACATGAATACACACATCTAGGGGGAGTTTATAATTTAACTTGATGTTTCAATTGTATTGATCCATGTCCTCTTGTCATACAATATAAAGGATCAAGACCTTGAAACAATCTTTTGAGTATATATGACTTGTGTAGTTATATGCTCATGTCAATTTAAATGAGTTTAAATTGAGTTCGATTGTCTCTCAATCAATCAAAGAACATTTCATCATGTGTTGATGGTGTTTCCTTGTTGATTAAAGACAAGCGAAAAGTTCTTGAGTATAATGAAGCATTAGTTGCATCAAAGTACTCAAGACACAATTAATCATTCAAATTGATTAGGGTTGTGCTCAATCGATCTTAGAAGCTTCTATTATGTGTTAATGGAGTGCGGTGATGATTGAGACAACTGTGTTTGTTGGACTAACATCTTCCATGAGTTGTGAAGTAGGTTGAGTCCAAGATGATAAAGAATCGGGAAGAAAAAGAAGTCATCATGTGTTGATGAGCTTCAAGAGGTGATCCCGAAGTGAAGAGAAGGGCTAGAGAAGGTTCTTATGTGTTGGTGAACAAGATGAAGAAGATGTGATCCTGGAGAGAAGATGATTGGAAATTATAAAAGCTCCAAGTGGATCGCTAGAGGCAAAGGTATAACTAGCTAGGGCTAAGGATGTGTTCCTAGTCTTTTACCGGTCTCGGTGTTTGGCTGGGAGACCGGGTTGCTAGTTAGGTTGTCGTACTATTAAGAGGTGTTGAGTCTTTTATCTTGAGCTTCATCATGTGTTGATGAACTCGATCCGGTTCACTCTAGCTCACTCTCTTGTTTGGTGTTTGCATGGAGCTAACCATTTGGCATCTGTTGCAAATGGGTGAAGCTTATGCATTGGATTTTGTATGAGCAAAGTATTTGCATGTGTTGCAAATAAGGGTGCTCATACTTGCATCTTATTTGAATCTTATTTGATTTGGTTTTTGCTTGGAGCTAAGTTTTGCATGTGTCGCAAAAGGAGAGAGCTCAAGCAATTTGGTTTAGAGTGGTTGCATGGAGTTAGAGATTTGCATGTGTTGCAAATAGAGAACTCATGCACTTATATTTGTTGTGGTTGCTTGCATGGTACTAGAGATTTGCATGTGTTGCAAATAGAGAGCTCATGTTTTGGTATTGCTTGGAGCTAGGTTTTTGCATGTGTTGCAAAGAACAATGCTCAAGCATAAAATTGGTTTAATGTGTATTTGCAAGTTTGTTGTGCGAATAAACCGAGGTCTATGAGTCCGGAATCCCGAGAGCATGTGAGTAGGGCTTGCAACGGGTGTTTGCAAGTTGACTGGGTCTTGTGTTGACCTTCACATGGCTATGGGGATTAATCGCATAGACTCGAGTTTGATTTGCTTAATACGTTTTGCAAATAGATCTTGAGTTGTTTACGAAATGTGTTTTCGTTAGTTGAATTTGTTATTTGCAAATGTGTTTTGCAAATGAACTTGAGATTATGGGTTCCGATCCTAAAGCATGTGAATAGGGTTTGCAAATGTGTTTTGCAAATTGACTTGATCATGTGTTGATCATCACATGGCTAAGAGGATTGATCTCATAAGTTCTTGGTTTATTTGCATATGTGTTCTGCAAATAAGTTGTGCTTAATGCGATTATTTGGAGTATGTGATTAACATGTGCAAATGTGTTTTGCATACTGTTGTGATCATGTGTTGATCCTCACATAGCTCAAAGAATATATCTTGAATGGTTTGGAGAAAAGTTTTATGAAAAACAGTGTTTTCTCCCTGAGGCCGGTCGTACCGCCCCTGTAAGGCCGGTAGCACCGTGGTCCGGTGCTACCGCAGTTTGGCCGGTAGCACCGAAGGTCCGGTGCTACCGTCTCTCTGGCCGGTGTGGAATTTCCAGAGAGGGTGTTTTGGGCGGTGCGGTGGTCCGGTGCTACCGCCCATGGTAGGCCGGTAGCACCGGAGGTCCGGTGCAACCGCTCCTCTGGCCGGTGTGAAAAATCCAGAGGAGGTGTTTTTGTGTTCGGCTTGAGTCCGGTGCTACCGGGGTGAAGGCCGGTGCTACCGCCCGAGCGGTAGCACCGCTCCCAGTTGGCCGGTGCTACTGGAAATCCTGTAACGGCTAGTTTTGTAGCCGTTGGCGAGGAGGCCGGTGCTACCGGTCCCAGTAGGGCGGTAGCACCGGGTTTGCTGGATCTTTGCCCATTTCGCCCCCAACGGCTAGTTTTGGCTTGGAGGCTATAAAAGGAGGCCTTGGGGGGCAAGGGCATAAGGTTGGCTGTGTGCTAGAGCATTTGGGTGTTTATAGGAGTTGTGTGCATGTGTTGCCTTCTCCCATTTGCTTCTTGAGCTAGTGTGAGCCTCTAATTGCATGTGTTGCAATTAGGAGAGGATTGAGAGTCTCTTGTGCATGTGTTGCACTTGAGGAGGATCCTTGTGCATGTGTTGCACTTGAGGAGGATCCTTGTGCATGTGTTGCACTTGGTGATCACCGGAAGCACATGTGTTGTGCTTGGTGAAGTTCAAGCGAGAGGATGCTTGTTACTCTTGGAGGTTGCCGACTCCTAGACGGCGTAGAGCGTCATGCGCGGGAGCTCTCAAGGTTGTGAGAAGCCTCGGCAAAGTTTGTGAAGGTTCGGGTTGAGCCTACGCGAAAGCGTGAAAAACCACATCTAGTGGATTCGAGGTGGGTGCTCAATTCGTGGAGCCGGTCCAATTGTTTGGGCTAACCTCAACGTGGACTAGGGAGACGGCAAGTCTCCGATCACCACGGTAAAAAGTATTGTGTCTCTTGTGCTTGCTTTGTTCTCTTTATTTATATTCAAGCAATTTACATTCATAGAATTAAATTGTTTGATTGCTTGTCTTTAGTATTGCAATTATTGTTAGAGACATAATTAGTTAGTGCACATAGTGAGCCTAGTTGTTTTAGGCTTTGATTGTCAAAACCTTAGTTTATCGCTTCCGCATTATTATTGATAAGGTTTTGGCATAAGGGTAATTAGGGGTAAAGTGCTTTGTAGAAATTAGAAAAAGAAAGATTTTTTAAAAGCCGCCTATTCACCCCCCTCTAGTCGGCATCCTCGACCTTACAACTACTGCTAGTTATTTGTTATATGCATATACATACATATATATTCTTTACTTTAAGAGCTCATTCTATTAACGAAACATTTCAAGTCAAATTTATTAGTTACACATTCTGTCGTATTCTTAAGTTCTACTGTTATACCAATATAAACATAAATTCTACTCATTCTAGACTTCTTTTGCATTTCGAAAACGTGAACTAACGGATAATAGCTGTAGGTCATATTGGCAAGAGGGAATTCTTATGTATGGATAGTATGCTGGCAGTTGTTTTTTGGCATTTGTCACAGATATGATCAATCTTCACAATGTCCTTCCCTCAAATTAAGATACATGAATCACAGTTTTGCTAATGTCTTTTTTTCAGCATATGTTAGAGTTTTGGTTGCATAACCTACGTCTCCCGTTCAAGAGTGCTTATTTATAAATATGCCGGAATGACATATTTATAAGCAAGCAATATCGAATTGTCCACATATTTTGGACAGTTCGAGGATATGTAGTTATGGCAAGTTCCTGAGCTGCAACTCACAGAGTAGATTTCGGTAGTGTCTCCCTGGTGTTCTCCGGATACACACCCCTCTTGACATGTTGTCAAGACGTGTATCTGGAGAACAGCGGGGAGATGCTGCTGAAATTTTCTTTGGAGTTGTACAACGGCTCAGGAACTTGCCCGAACCACATATCCTCGAATGGGATTAGGACCAAACCTATTTAGAGATTAGGAGTTATCGTTCATACTTATTTATTTGGTCAACATACAGACTTTTCTTGAAGATCATTCGTTCATCTGTTACTCTACTTCAATATGCTAGAACAATGACATGATATGAATTATCCATTGACCTGTTGCTTCAGATGATTTATTATCAAGTTCACATGACAGCTACAAATTGCTTTCTGTCATGTCAAATATATGTCCATGTTAGATAAGAAAACTCAAAATGTCACAATTAGAGAGCATCGGTTTATCGCCAAAAAGAGTAGAAGGTGCTCCTGAGGGGCCAAGCCAACTTCCAAGTGTCGAGCCGAGCCAAGTTCCAAATGTCGAGGGGTCGAGTAAGGTGAGGAAGGCCTGAGGACCGAGCAAAGGGGCCATAGGGAGAACACCGCAAGTTCTCCACTTCAATGCGACGGGCATTTGCACGGGTCCTCCCATGTATAAGGGGCGATACCGCTCATTCCTCGAGCAATTGGTGAGGGAGAGAGTTCCCATAACGGTTAAGGATTAGAGAAAGGAGGTCAGCGCTGAGCAGAAGAACCGGCTGTGGGACGAGGTTAAGGGAAAATGGATTATAGAAGAGGAGGATGAAAACAATGCCAGGCGGTACGCCTTGAAGAGGATGTGTGTGGCTCTGAGGCACTTCAGGGTTTACATGCACAGTGAGTATGTGCTGAAAGGCCGTACACCATTCGAGAGGTATCTGTTCGTGACTCCTGATGTTTGGGAGGAGTTCACGAGGATCAAGAGTACGCCCGAGGTGGAGGAGCTGAGACAGAAGAACGTTGCTACTCAGAAGCTGAACACGCATATGCACCACCTCGGTTCAGGCAGCTACAAAGGGAAGAAAGCAGAATGGGCACGACTAGCCGAGGAGTGCGCCAACTCCAGGACAGCGATGCCTTACTCGCACATATGTGAGGAGCGGGCACGTGACTGGGTATTAGCGAGGACAAAGAAAACCGCAAACGGGCAGCTGATAGTACCAAAACCCACTACCGCGCAAGTCGTCTCCACCATCGTAAGATATCAAACTTACTACATTGCAGTCGACCATTCCTGTTGTATTTCAGATCTAATTTGTACTCGCATCTTGCAGGAGGAGGTAAGCGAGAGGAAAGAGCAGGGGACCTTTCTTAGCCAAGGGTCAAATGATATCCTATCCTCTGCGATCGGGAAGCCCGACCATAAGGGCCGGGTGCTTGCCGCAGGGGCGGGGCATACGAAGAAGTCCTACTTCCAAGATGATGGTGGCAGTACCAGATCAAGATCATGGGAGGCACGTGCGGAGCGCCTGAAGGACACGCTTAGGGAGCAGCTGAGGGAGGAGATTAAGGAGGAGATGAGGGTGGAGATGATGGCACGTGAGGAGCGTTTAAGGGCCGAGATGATGGCGATGATCTTCCAGAGTCAGAGCCAGATGCCCCCGCCTACTGTAGAGAAACCTGTGCCCCGACCAAGTAGCTGCAGTTCCAACAATGATAAGTCCGGTCCCCAGCTAAAGGTAATAATTAATTTTGCCTAATTTAAAGGTACGAGGGTAACTCTTCATATGTTTTCTCTCAAGTTGCGCAATTTTTGCAGGCGCCTACCAAGTGCCAGCTCACCCTGACGGAAGACGGATTTTCTGTTGAGGCCGCACGCGGGGTTGCATTTCCATGCAAGGAGACCGATATGGTGCATGGTCAGCCTTTGGGGAAGGGCTACATGAGGGTCCAGGTGGACTATGTCCATGAAGCCTTCTTATCACATGTGCTCGATTTCCCCCCCCCCAACGAAGACATCACCACTCTCGGGCAAGCGCGGATGTCGTTCATCAAGTGGCCCACGACAGGCGTCGTACTGGTCTAGGTAAAAATCCCCCACGACTTCTGTACCATTTCAGTAGTATTGCAACAAGTTACTTAATTATGCACGTGCTTTGTATGTTCCTACCGTACCTGCGCCTGCTCCCACGATCGTGACGAGTCCTGCACAAAGTACAGAGCTAGTGCATAAAAGGACTAGCACGACAACCACAGAACCACTGGAGGCCTCTGCTAAAAAGGCAAGGCTCACAAAGGCCATAGCGCCCCCTCATGTACATGAAAAGCCAACTGCCCCGTCCTCGGAACTCCATCGGCCCAGAAAGGAGAGCCGGCACAGGGCACAGATAAGCCTTACGAATTTAAGGCCTACGTACATGGAAAGCCCCTTCTGCCTTCTAGCAAATTGAATGCTCTAGGCATATGAACTCGACAGCTCCATGGATGGTACGTTGACAAAGTGAAAGAGAGCGAGCGGCGTGTCGACTTCAATGTTAGATACAGAAAGGGACATTTCCACCGCGAGGAGGATGGGACATTCCCAGTTAGTTTTGAGGATCTGTTCCGTCTGTATCAACTGATAGCCATCGATATTTCCACTGTACGATCCTGGACGCTGTGAGTATCCCACCACGTAGCACGACCTAATGACTTCCAAAGGATTTTGCATTACGCATTTTAACATTCAATACGAGTTGTAGGGCAATGACGCAGCGAGTCATGACGAATCGACAACTAGATGGGTTCGTCGACCCTGAGCTTGTGTCCGCGACGATGGCTAGGCTTCAACCGGAATGGGTTGCCTCCTACATCAATAGGGCATTGCAAGCTGAGTCGAAGAAGGACTTTATTCTACTCCCGTATGTAACAACCCGAAAAGAAAAAAACAATATATAATAAAATGGAAATGAATATTTTGGATTTAGATGTAATTAATTCTGAGTTTTCTTGGTGTTATTGGTTTTTATTGGATTTTTCTTGGATTATGCTTTGTATGAAAAGTCCAACAAATAGAATTTGCAAATGGAAAATGGTAAGAAGGTAAAGAGGTAAAATTAAAAATGAGAAAAATTACCATTTGACCATATTCATGCTGGTGAACCAGTAAAAATACCTAGTAAAAATCCTTGGTGCTGAAATGGGGTAAATAAAATATCTTAGTCCTCTCTTTTGGACTAAAAACAGTGAAGTCAGAATTAATTAAAAATAATAGAAACTTATCAGGAGCTAAAAAAATTACCATATCACCCTCAGAGCAGTGTATACATCTGGTAAAAATCGGAGGAATTGATCATGTCGGAAAAGCCTTCTAAAAATTCAAAAACAGAAACAGTTAAAAACTAGAAATCCTCATGTCAGAATTTTTATAAATTATTCACTTGAGTTTTAGACTTGATATTTTTATTGAGATATCCATAGGACAAAATTAACTTCTATAAAAATTTTAGAAAATAATTAATATAATTTACACCCCTAAATAAATAAAATACCGAAATAGAAATCCTGTACAGTCCACAGTGTCAGAATTTTAATTAATTCATTATCAGGTATTTTAGTCTAAAAATTTTACTAGGAGATAAAAACTTCCAGAGGAGGTCGGTAAAAAACTTTCAGAATAATCCACTGTGATTCGATAGCCGTTTTAATGCCCCCATGATGCTGTCTAATCGGAGTCTATCTCCTTTGCTAAAACAGTTTCGCTGAAATGTGGGGCCCAGCCTCTGTAGCAGCTCAACGCGCTGGCAACTGAGCTGGAGCATTTCACTCGCTTTCCAGTGGGGTCAGACCCACCCGTCAGTCTCCGTCTTCGCTGCCCTCACTCCTTTTGCTCTCCTGGCCGAGTCGAGCTCGACTCCTCCCGAGACTTCGCCGGCTCCTCTCTGCATCTCAGCGTGATTCGCGCCACCCCAAGCCGTTGGTCGCTGCCACACCGAGCCTCGGGGGTCCCATGCCATACCCTGTCCATCCCGCGTCATTCCCTGCCGGTGAAGCTTCGCGCCACCTCGCCGAGCGGTCAAAACCGAGCAGCCGCAACTCTCTCATCCGTTCAAACGCTGGAGCTACCACTTTTCCCACGCTATAAATACCATGTGAGCGTCGCACTGAGACTCCCATTTCTTCATTCATTTTCTGAGCCGAACACCCGAGCCAATCGCCCATCTCTTCGCCATTTTCGCCGAAGCCAGAGAAAGGGGGGGAATCAGTGAGGTGAACCAAAAGAGCATCAATCCCCAAAATTTCTTGGTCTTGGAGATTCGCAGTGCCCCCCTAGAGTGCTGATCAATCTTGCTTTTGTCCTTGTTTTGCCCGCAGCTAACCATTCCGCCGCGTTTCTTCCTCAGCTCCGACGCGCGTGGGCAGCCATCTTCGGGCTTTCTCCGTTTCATTTCTCAGGTGAAATAGCTCACTTGCAGTTCACTGATGCTCACACTATCCTTGTCCAGTGAAAAGGTGGCCGGCAGCGAGCTTTTGCTCGTGTAACCATTAGCGCCACCGCACCCATGCGGTGGTGACCTACTTTCCGGCCACCTCAGACCGAATGGACACCACCCTTAGATGCGCCTTTGAGCACTGATTCTTTTGGTGCTACTCATTCCGCCGTGCCGGACATAGTTCGCCGGTGGTGAGCCTTAAATCGAGCGCTCTGTTTTGAGTCACTGACAGCTAGGCCACCCCTGTCAGTCTCTGTGGGTGTTTGCTATTTGAAAAGCGCGATCCACCGACAAAGTGGGCCCGCTTGCGATTACGTCTTGCGATGCGTCTGGTGACCGGTGGGCCGGGCCGATTCAAATGCGCCACGCGCGCGAGGCGAAAGCCGCTTTCAAATGGGGAAAACGCATTTTAGATTTTTGAAGATTTTCAGAAAAACCGATTTAATCAAATGTTAATAACTTTCGAACCATCTGACCAAAAATAGGGAAACAAATTTCTAAATTCATGAAAAATCCTTAAATTCAGAATATGCAAAAATATTTTGAAGACCATCTCTAGGAAATTTTGAAATTCAAATTTGAATAAAAGGGCTAGAGATATGCTTTATACAAAATTTCTGTAAGTAAGCTTAGAAGTTAATGAAACTAATTTTTCTAGGATCCTTATGTTTCCAGGAACCCAGATATATAGGAATATTTAATTTCCATGTATGTTTGAATTTCTTTCTAATTAAGATTTGTTTTCAATACATTAAGAACTCAAATATGTATAATAGTATTGAAGGAATATAAAAGAAACAAAAATTTTATTCATGAATAATAGGATGGCAGTAGCATGGTTAAATTTGATTAAGTAGTAATTTTGGTTTGAGTTAACCTTAAGCTATGAAGTAACCATTGTGCCGAATGCACTCACACATATATATGTACATATATGTGCATAGGAAATAAAATAGTTAGGATGTGGATTAAATGGTTTTAAACCATAAGAAAGCCTAGTAACCTAGCTTAATAAGATTTAGTGTGATCAACCCCTTATCTTATGTTTTAAATTTTATTAATTCGAATAATTTTAGCATCTATAATTCGAAGTTATAAATATTAGAATTCACAATTTAGCCTCTTAAATTCGTAATTTTAGAATAAATAATCTATAATAAAAACCCATGTCATTTATCATAGAAAGTTTTAATGCTTAAAATGCATAATTATTTACTTTGTGAAATCTTAAAAGTTTATCATCCTACCCTCAAAAGATACCCTTGTTTCTGCAGTGATTCTTTATTTGACTTACTGTCTGTCTTCTTTTCGCTCTTTCTGAATTTGGATTTTTACTATATTTCCGCTTGATTGACGTGTAGAACCCGACGTCCTCGAAGAGGAAGACGACGCCGTCGCTGATCTAGATCCGGAGTTAGACAGCGAGTTGCAAGGCAAGCACCTCCTTGAACATGTCGAGCCTAATAATTTACCTACCTTATGTTGTTTTTGCTTATGTACGATGCATCCGGATAGTTCTCCCTAAAAATGCTAATTTGGGTTAGAACTGTAGTTAGTCCTGTAAATTATGGTTTGACTCAATCTGTATGAACATGTGAACCTTGTAAACCTTAATTTGAACTAGACATGCTTAATGTCATTTTGGGTATAACCGCTAGCATAATATACCTGCTTAAGCTGTTGGTCATGTTTTCATTCTTTTCAACAAATGTGTGAGACCCCGTTCTGATGAACAGGAACCTCCATGTGATTACTGTGCCATTCTCTAGACCCGTTCTGATGAACAGGAACCTCCATGTGATTACTGTGCCATTCTCTGGATCAGTAGCTAGCACTCACATGTTTAGAACAATTGGAATCACAACCATACAACAAATATTATTAAGCGGAAGCTATTATGCAAAGAAAGCTTTACAACTTAGAGATATAGCAGCAAAAGAAGCAAAGTCTACAGGCAACTGACAAGGCATAATCCCTAGAAAGATTCGATGAAGAAAATCCCGCAACCTGCGACGAAAGAAACCTTCGAAGCTTCGCTAACTTATCCACCTAAAAACAACATATAAGCAAGGGTGCGTACTTTCGTACTCCGCAAGACTTGAGCAAAGCCTATAATATATGCAGGCCATTTCAAAGGAGGCTACTACAGTTAATTTGCATAAAGCGGAATTGATAATGTAAAATCAAGTTATTTGCAAACGGAATTTGTAAAGGCATATTTGACTGATATGAAATAAGTAAAGCATAAGTAATACTCACAACCCATCGTGAATATCGAATAATCCAGAAATGGAATCCAACAATGTCTATCCTTTGACATAAAGCAAAAGCTGCTAAACAGGTTCCAAACCAAAACCCAATTTTTGGAAAAACAAAAGACTAACATTGGAATGACTTCACCAAGTGTCCTTGACCGCGGACACGGCTAATTAATTAGATTTACACTTTGCAGAGGTGTACAACTTTACCTACAAGGAATGATCAACCTTTTCGCCAGATCAGTTAACACACTTTATTTGGTGTGTCGGCAAGGAGATCATACAGAGCCGTTACATTATATAGACGTGGCTTTGAACCAGCCCGGGACGTTTGGCCCTCGCCATGAAAACAGAAACACTCACCCAAGACGTGGTTCCTTTCACAACACACCCAACACCACGTTTCTGTCCACGGTAAGGCGTACACCGTTGCATTGGTAAGTAGACCCCTACAGACAGACCGAACTGGAATGCCTGTGCAATTCTCCCGCCTTCCTTAGATGCAAAGCCACACCTAAACAACTTAATAGGCTAAGACACGCCCATACAAGCCCTCGTGGTTGTACGAAATTCTTGGATCTATAGCGTCCCATTGCTCGGTCCTTAATCCGACACGGGCGATACTCCACCCTACACTACGTGCAAATATGAAGATACGGGCGATACTCCACCGTACACTACGTGCAAATACGCTCCTCACGTGCCATGATTGATGTTTTGAACTGGAGTAAATACGGTGATAGGGGCATGTTGGTCTTGAGAACGAAGTTGATCTCTCTTCTTCCTTGGGCACTTGTTGGCATAATGCCCATGCTCACAACAGTAAAAGCATGTAACATTAGTTGCCTAGTTTTGGACTCCAGATGGTTGTTCACTGGTGTTGTTGGAGGAATGAACAAATGATGGTTGAAATTGAGGATGGAATTGTGCAGAATTCTCCTTCGGGCAAGTGTCTTCATTCAAGCGCCTCTTCTTTAACCGATTCTTCGGGCAAACTGATTCAGATTTTGTTCTTCCTACTCTGGGAGTTATAATCTTAACTGATGCAACCTCTGGTATGACCATGGTGCTATGAGATATTTGTCCTTCTTGCGGGCATCGCTTAGCAAGATGACCCTTCTTGTGACAGTTGAAGCACTCACGCTTCTCTTGTGGCTTCTTGATGGGTATGATTGGATTCTCAATACTATCTTCCTTTTTAATCTCAGCTTGCGGACATTCCCTTGCCCAATGACCTTCTTCACCGCACAAGAAACATGCTGATGGCGATGGCCAATTACTGCTTCCTTGCTGGTGATGGATAAGATTGAAATGCTGCTTTTCCAATTCTTCTACTAGCATCTCTGGCGGAACTTCTTTTCTATTTGCCAATTCTTGAGCAACTAAGGCTCGGAGTTTTTCTTTCTGATGCTGGACTGCGGCAGTGACTATTGGATCTAGGGGGCATTGAGTTGGGCAATGATCTTGACCTTCACAAAGGTAACAAGTGATATTTCTCATGGGATATCTTCCGGGAGAATGATTTCCTTCACAGCTGGAGCAATTGATTGCATGCTCATCAGCAGTATGACCTATTTCTCCACAGCGAATGCAAGCACGATCTTCGGATTGGCTGGGTTGGCAACACTTCAAATACCATCGCTTAGGTTTCGAGTGAGATGCAAGAGTAGTTTTTTGATCTAATCCATTTCCTTTGCTGACGAGAATCGAGCCAAGGTTGAAATTGTTCTGTACTAAGTGTTGGGAATCTGGCTGAGCTAAGGTAGGATTATCATTAGATGGCTTAAAGCTTAACATGGCTTCACTTTCCAAAATTTTTCTGAGGGATCTTGTCACAGGTATCCTGCAACAATGATTGTTAGCACAAAGTTATTTAGATGGAATTCTGTTGGTTTTCACAAGGTGAATGAGAAGTGCTAGCAATTTATACTAAGAATCTTTAGTGAAAATATGCTAACTTAAGGAGAGGTACACAGCATATTAAAATGCTTGAGATGACTGAAAGGATGCATCTCAACTAGAATTATTTGGGAAGAGTCGAAGGTTGATCATAGAGGCCGAAAACTTATTACTCATTACTTGTAGTTGAGGCGTTAATGGGTTGTTTCGAAGGTGTCTTCAAGATATTGAAATTGCAAGGATATGGTTAGATGAAAGTTATCCGTTTTACAAAGCAACATTCTGTTGATTAAAATATCATTTTGAGAATAACTTATATATGGATTTGGTAATTGCTGATTAACTTATAAGACAGTGTTTCATTACTTAAAACATTGTCTCAAGGTTGGTTATTGGGTTAGTTATTAGTTCATAAGGCAACTTTTTGTTACTTAAAATATTCTTAATTAAATTTTCTTATTAAATAAGGATTGGCACATCGTAAATTTCAACCAATTGGTTTAATCTTTGCGAGAGTAACCCGTAAGCAATACAAGAGAAAAGATTTCAACAAGGCACACAAAATAACCATCGACTAATATACCAGGGATCTAAAATATCTTAGCCTAATATATTCCTATTCGACCTATCAACATAAGTCTTCATGGAGCGACATTTTCCTCTTCAAGATTGTTGACGCAGAAGTCGGAGTCTCCATTTGTCGAGGATTGTTTTAAGGAAAGAGGAATTTATTCATAAAACAAAATGAAAGTAGTGTTAAGAGGAGAATCTTAAGAATGAGGGAAGGCTAGCAAAGCTTACATTTTGCAAATATAGTAACTTTTGGACATAAGATTTTGAATTTGCTTATTCCAATGCTAACGACCATTCTATCTAGGGTTTATCCTACAGTCAGCATAGCTCTGATACCACTGCTGTGAGACCCCATTCTGATGAACAAGAACCTCCATGTGATTACTGAGCCATTCCCTGGATCAGTAGCTAGCACTCACATGTTTACAACAATTGGAATCACAACCATACAACAAATATTATTAAGCGGAAGCTATTATGCAAAGAAAGCTTTACAACTCAGAGATATAGCAGCAAAAGAAGCAAAGTCTTGTAGTGTGCCCATCCAAAACCAACAGGCAACTGACAAGGCATAATCCCTAGAAAGATTCGATGAAAAAAATCCCGCAACCTGCGACGAAAGAAACCTTCGAAGCTTCGCTAACTTATCCACCTAAAAACAACATATAAGCAAGGGTGAGTACTTTCTTACTCCGCAAGACTTGAGCAAAGCCTATAATATATGCAGGCCATTTCAAAGGAGGCTACTACAGTTAATTTGCATAAAGCGGAATTGATAATGTAAAATCAAGTTATTTGCAAACGGAATTTGTAAAGGCATATTTGACTGATATGAAATAAGTAAAGCATAAGTAATACTCACAACCCAACGTGAATATCGAATAATCCAGAAATGGAATCCAACAATGTCGATCCTTTGACATAAAGCAAAAGCTGCTAAACAGGTTCCAAACCAAAACCCAATTTTTGGAAAAACAAAAGACTAACATTGGAATGACTTCACCAAGTGTCCTTGACCGCGGACACGGCTAATTAATTAGATTTACACTCTGCAGAGGTGTACAACTTTACCCACAAGGAATGATCAACCTTTTCGCCAGATCAGTTAACACACTTCCTTTGGTGTGTCGGCAAGGAGATCATACAGAGCCGTTACATTATCTAGACGTGGCTTTGAACCAGCCCGGGACGTTTGGCCCTCGCCATGAAAACAGAAACACTCACCCAAGACGTGGTTCCTTTCACAACACACCCAACACCACATTTCTGTCCACGGTAAGGCGTACACCGTTGCATTGGTAAGTAGACCCCCTGAGCATGATCAACCGAATGCTCGTGCAATTCTCCGCCTTCCTTAGATGCAAAGCCACACCTAAACAACTTAATAGGCTAAGACCCGCCCATACAAGCCCTCGTGGTTGTACGAAATTCTTAGGTCTATAGCGTCCCATTGCTCGGTCCTTAATCCGACACGGGCGATACTCCACCCTACACTACGTGCAAATACAGAGATACGGGCGATACTCCACCCTACACTACGTGCAAATACGCTCCTCACGTGCAATGATTGATGTTTTGAACTGGAGTAAATACGGAGATAGGGGCTTGTTGGTCTTGAGAACGAAGTTGATCTCTCTTCTTCCTTGGGCACTTGTTGGCATAATGCCCGTGCTCACGACAGAAAAGCATGTAACATTAGTTGCCTGGTTTTGGACTCCAGATGGTTGTTCACTGGTGTTGTTGGAGGAATGAACAAATGATGGTTGAAATTGAGGATGGAATTGTGCAGAATTCTCCTTCGGGCAAGTGTCTTCATTCAAGCGCCTCTTCTTTAACCGATTCTTCGGGCAAACTGATTCAGATTTTGTTCTTCCTACTCTGGGAGTTATAATCTTAACTGATGCAACCTCTGGTATGACCATGGTGCTATGAGATATTTGTCCTTCTTGCGGGCATCGCTTAGCAAGATGACCCTTCTTGTGACAGTTGAAGCACTCACGCTTCTCTTGTGGCTTCTTGATGGGTATGATTGGATTCTCAATACTATCTTCCTTTTTAATCTCAGCTTGCGGACATTCCCTTGCCCAATGACCTTCTTCACCGCACAAGAAACATGCTGATGGCGATGGCCAATTACTGCTTCCTTGCTGGTGATGGATAAGATTGAAATGCTGCTTTTCCAATTCTTCTACTAGCATCTCTGGCGGAACTTCTTTTCTATTTGCCAATTCTTGAGCAACTAAGGCTCGGAGTTTTTCTTTCTGATGCTGGACTGCGGCAGTGACTATTGGATCTAGGGGGCATTGAGTTGGGCAATGATCTTGACCTTCACAAAGGTAACAAGTGATATTACTCATGGGATATCTTCCGGGAGAATGATTTCCTTCACAGCTGGAGCAATTGATTGCATGCTCATCAGCAGTATGTCCTATTTCTCCACAGCGAATGCAAGCACGATCTTCGAATCGGCTGGGTTAGCAACACTTCAAAGAGCATCGTTTAGGTATCGAGTGAGATGCAAGAGTAGTTTTCTGATCTAATCCATTTCCTTTGCTGACGAGAATCGAGCCAAGGTTGAAATTGTTCTGTACTAAGTGTTGGGAATCTGGCTGAGCTAAGGTAGGATTATCATTAGATGGCTTAAAGCTTAACATGGCTTCACTTTCCAAAATTTTTCTGAGGGATCTTGTCACAGGTATCCTGCAACAATGATTGTTAGGACAAAGTTATTTAGATGGAATTCTGTTGGTTTTCACAAGGTGAATGAGAAGTGCTAGCAATTTATACTAAGAATCTTTAGTGAAAATATGCTAACTTAAGGAGAGGTACACAGCATATTAAAATGCTTGAGATGACTGAAAGGATGCATCTCAACTAGAATTATTTGGGAAGAGTCGAAGGTTGATCATAGAGGCCGAAAAACTTATTACTCATTACTTGTAGTTGTGGCGTTAATGGATTGTTTCGATGGTGTCTTCAAGATATTGAAATTGGAAGGATATGGTTAGATGAAAGTTATCCGTTTTACAAAGCAACATTCTGTTGATTAAAATATCATTTTGAGAATAACTTATATATGGATTTGGTAATTGCTGATTAACTTATAAGACAGTGTCTCATTCCTTAAAACATTGTCTCAAGGTTGGTTATTGGGTTAGTTATTAGTTCATAAGGCAACTTTTTGTTCCTTAAAATATTCTTAATTAAATTTTCTTATTAAATAAGGGTTGGCACATCGTAAATTTCAACCAATTGGTTTAATCTTTGCGAGAGTAACCCGTAAGCAATACAAGAGAAAAGATTTCAACAAGGCACACAAAATAACCATCGACTAATATACCAGGGATCTAAAATATCTTAGCCTAATATATTCCTATTCGACCTATCAACATAAGTCTTCATGGAGCGACATTTTCCTCTTAAAGATTGTTGACGCAGAAGTCGGAGTCTCCATTTGTCGAGGATTGTTTTAAGGAAAGAGGAAATTGTTCATAAAACAAAATGAAAGTAGTGGTAAGAGGAGAATCTTAAGAATGAGGGAAGGCTAGCAAAGCTTACATTTTGCAAATATAGTAACTTTTGGACATAAGATTTTGAATTTTGCTTATTCCAATGCTAACGACCATTCTATCTAGGGTTTATCCTACAGTCAGCAAGCTCTAATACCACTACTGTGAGACCCCGTTCTGATGAACAAGAACCTCCATGTGATTACTGTGCCATTCCCTGGATCAGTAGCTAGCACTCACATGTTTACAACAATTGGAATCACAACCATACAACAAATATTATTAAGCGGAAGCTATTATGCAAAGAAAGCTTTACAACTCAGAGATATAGCAGCAAAAGAAGCAAAGTCTTGTAGTGTGCCCATCCAAAACCAACAGGCAACTGACAAGGCATAATCCCTAGAAAGATTCGATGAAGAAAATCTCGCAACCTGCGACGAAAGAAACCTTCGAAGCTTCGCTAACTTATCCACCTAAAAACAACATATAAGCAAGGGTGAGTACTTTTGTACTCCGCAAGACTTGAGCAAAGCCTATAATATATGCAGGTCATTTCAAAGGAGGCTACTACAGTTAATTTGCATAAAGCGGAATTGATAATGTAAAATCAAGTTATTTGCAAACGGAATTTGTAAAGGCATATTTGACTGATATGAAATAAATAAAGCATAAGTAATACTCACAACCCATCGTGAATATCAAATAATCCCGAAATGGAATCCAACAAAGTCGATCCTTTGACATAAAGCAAAAGCTGCTAAACAGGTTCCAAACCAAAACCCAATTTTTGGAAATACAAAAGACTAACATTGGAATGACTTCACCAAGTGTCCTTGACCGCGGACACGGCTAATTAATTAGATTTACACTCTGCAGAGGTGTACAACTTTACCCACAAGGAATGATCAACCTTTTCGCCAGATCAGTTAACACACTTCCTTTGGTGTGTCGGCAAGGAGATCATACAGAGCTGTTACATTATCTAGACGTGGCTTTGAACCAGCCCGGGACGTTTGGCCCTCGCCATGAAAACAGAAACACTCACCCAACACGTGGTTCCTTTCACAACACACCCAACACCACGTTTCTGTCCACGGTAAGGCGTACACCGTTGCATTGGTAAGTAGACCCCCTACAGACAGACCGAACCGGAATGCCTGTGCAATTCTCCCGCCTTCCTTAGATGCAAAGCCACACCTAAACAACTTAATAGGCTAAGACCCGCCCATACAAGCCCTCGTGGTTGTACGAAATTCTTGGATCTATAGCGTCCCATTGCTCGGTCCTTAATCCGACATGGGCGATACTCCACCCTACACTACGTGCAAATCCCTCTGCACCTCCGGCTATTGCCAATAATCGCCCGCATCAAAACCATAGTTTTATTTTGGGTTTTTAATCAAAATACCCATAACCAACAGCTTTATTTCCAACATTTTCCATTTCTTAAGAAACAAATTTTGATCTGATCATCATTCTCATTTGTTCTGAAAGCATGGCTAAGCATGGATAAAAGTAATCGCATATACCCACAATGACATTAAGTAATTGTCTAAGCTCAATCTATGGTTGTCAAGGTTCACATATTCATACTTATCAAGGAAGTTTCATGAGACAAAACAGGTATAACTACCAGTACCACAAAATAGCAATTTACAGAAAGTAAACGCATGCATGAAACATTTTAATAAACAATGCAATTTAAATTCTGGGATCAAGATGGTCAAAGGGGGTGCTTGCCTTGCTCATATATTGCTTACGACGAAGACACGGTCGCAGATGACGGAGGCAACGACGGAGGAAGGGACGTCGGATTCTACACGTCGATTAATCGGAAAATAGCAAATATCCAACTTTAATAAGGCAAAAAGAAAACAGACAAAAAATCAAATAAAGATTCATTGCAGAAATCAAGAACACTTTAGAGTTTGAATCATTTAAGAAATTACTTTATTCTTAAACTTAATGGCTTTATGACAAATAAAACAGGATTTCTTTTAAAGATTATCTATTCTTGATTTACGAATTCAAGAGGCTAAAATTATGAATTTTAGTATTTACGATTTCGAATTATAGATGCTAAAATTATTTGGATTAAAAGAATTAAAACACTAGTTAACGGGTTTCGCTAAAAGCACTTAGCCTTAAGATTTTGCATATGAAAGGTTTTAGATACGTTATAATTGATAAGCTAGGTTACAGGATTTATCTATGGTTTTTAAGAAGGTTCTGGTGATACAAATATATTAATTATAAATTCTTTGTTACAAGGTTCACTTAATCTTATTATGGCAAAGTTCATTAAACATGAAACTAAGGGTTATTTGACTATTAAAGTTTATATGCAAAACATGACGAAATAAGATTATTTCTTTGGAATTAGATAGCATATACTTAGAAGAACATATCTAGGCTGAATTCATACACTTTAGCTTTTAGACGAGACATTATTTTCTTAGTTGAAAATGCTTATGTGACATTAAAGGTTATGACAACTATAATTTTTAAGGGTATTCAACTAGTAGGATTTAGTTGAAACGAAAGTTGTAAATGAAATATTTTTCTAGAATATGGCAAACCATATCCTACATATCGTTTCTAAACTAATTTCCATAGTTTTTACATTTAGACGAGGGGTTCTACGGGTTGATGAAAAAGCTTGAGTGTTCAATTTACTACTCGCTAAGGATTCAGTTTTTGAAATGCGATTGCGACTACACCGCCTAGGGTAATCTACTCATTTTTCAGGTATTAACAGGGCATGATATTCGAAGTGATTTAAAGTTGAGTTTGCGATAATTGGCTTTTATCCGCGATGTTTTTCCTATAAGCGATCATTAGGGTTTAACATTATTTTATTTCAACCTAGCACAAACATAAGGTATTTTTGTCTAAACAGCAGGGGAACTATTTTTCAGGGCTATTGAATTTGTTTTTGCCAAATTTGAAGTTTATTTGTGATAGTTACAACTATTCAATTTTATGCAAGTGTTAACACTTTGATTATTAAACATTTACTGTTTTATATAGTAATATTTAAATATTATTTTACATCTGAGATCCTTGCAATTCTAGAGGTATAATAAAATTGGTTTGGTGATTATTTGAATTCATTTGATCTATATTACAAACATTTGACTTTCTATGCCACATTTACATTTAAGTTATTTCACATTTTCCATGATAATTCAATTCAAGTTCATTTCTTAAATATTTTGGAAAACTCAGGTATTCTACTGTCATGCTAATATTTAGAAATCAATTTTACTTATTCCATATTTCTTTTATTCAAACTATGTTTATTTGAATTTCTAATGCATTGAATACAATCTTTAATAGAAAGTAATTCAAACATAAATGAAATTAAAATATTTTTATATATTTGAACTTCTGTAAGTACAAGGATTTCACTAAAATTAGTTTCATTCCACCCTAAGTTTGTTTACATCATTTTAATATGTAGCACTTCTTTTAGTGTTTTCTTTAAATTTGAATTTCAAATTTACCCAGTGAACATTTTCAAAATGTTATTGCATATTCTGAAAGTGCTTGATTTTACATGAATATAGAAACTGATTTCATATTATTTGGATTAATAATGCGAGAGATATTCACATTTGAAATTGATTCGGTTATGAAATTGGAAGAAAATCAAAAATACGCTTTCACAACAGAGGAAACGCCTTTTACCGTTGTACAGGACTTTGCATTGACCGACTGACAAAGGGGGCCCCCGGTCCAGTGAGACAGAGCAGGGGAAGATCTAGGGCGCGGCGGCGAAGGAGGTCCGGTGAGTCTCCGGCCGAATGGGTGGCACGGCGAGCTCCAGAGGGTCTTGGCGCACCCGTGGGTGGGGTCAGTTGGCGGCGATGTTGGCCGGAGAGGGCTGCCACCGGTGGCCTGTGGTGGAAGAAGAGGCGGCTCGCCGGGGAAGAAATTGAGTGAATATCCGGCCGAATGGGTAACGGCTTGAGCATCAGGGAGTTACCTAAGTCCCATTTTTCCGGTTGGTTGGTCCGGAGCTTGGCCGAGCAGCTCTGCCACCGTGAGACCGGAGTTGGAGAAGATGACTGCGGTGGCGGCGGTGCTGCGGTCAAGGGTAGCTGAAATTGGCGAGTGGGATGGGTTCGTTGATGCTCAGAGGCGTTCTAGACGGGAGTGATTGGGATGGGATGCGCTGGATTGGTGCAATTTGTAGTCCCCCCCTTTTTCGGGTTTCTGGCAAAATGGCGAGAGAACGGTGGTCTTGGGCTTCTGCGTTTTGTTCTAGCAGTAGCTGGGGAAAAGGGAAGCCTCAATGCGACGTAGCACTAGTATTTATAGCTGGAGAAATCGGTTTCACAGGGTTTGAACACGGGAGGAATTGCGGCTCGGTTTGGCGCTTGCGCAATGAAGTGGAGCACGAGTTTTCCTCCGGCGACGTGCAGCACTGGGGTGATCAGGGCATGGCGCACGACTTTCGAAGCTAAACGTGGCGCCAGTTGATGGAGTGGGCGGCACGGTGCGATGCATCGGCGAGGAAAAGAGCGAGGGCTCGGGAGAAAAGATCGGGGCTTGTCTCGGGCGAGAGGGGAGAAGAGAGGAGGCAGTGAGGCCAGGGGCTGACGGGTGGGTCCCGGGGCCACAGGGCAGTGATAGCGACGCTTTTCCGTTGCCGCCAGCAACCGTTACGGAAAAGGGGGTGGCCCACCTGTCGGCGAGAGGAGGCGAGTCAAAGGATAAGCACGGCTGAGACAGGCTCCATGTGACCATTAAAATTGCTATCAAATCACCGTTTAATTTTGTGAAACTTTTTGAATGATATTCTCTTGTAGTTTCTAATCTCCCGTAAAAATTTGAGGTTAAAATACCGCATGGTTGAATTTTACAAATTCTGACACTCTGGACTTGTACATGATTTAAATTTCTGTATTCTATTTATTTTCGGATCTAAATCATATTAATTATTTTCCAAACTTTTTGTAAAATTCATGTTCACATAAGGATATCTCCATAAAAATTTCAAGTCAAAAAATCTAGTGACTATTTTATTAAAATTCTGACATGAAGTTTTCTAGTTTTTGATGGTCTCTGTTTTTTAATTATTAGAGGGCTTTTCCGACATGATCAATTCCTAAGATTTTTACCAAATGTAAACACTGCTCTAAGGGTGCTATGGTAATTTTTGTGGCTCCTGATAAGTTTCGATTAGTTTTAATTAATTCTGACTTCACTGTTTTTAGTCAAAAAGAGATGACTAATATATTTTATTTACTCCAATTCAGCACCAAAGATTTTTACTAGATATTTTTACTGGTTTACCAGCATGAATATGGTCAAATGGTAATTTTTATTATTTTTATTTTTACCTTTTTACCTTCTTACCATTTTCTATTTGATAATTCTATTTGTTGGACTTTTCATACAAAGCATAAATCCAAGGAAAATCCAATAACACCAAGAAAACCCAGAAATAATTATATTCAAATCCAAAATATTTAATTTCCTATTATTGTATTTTCGGGATGTTACAAAATGTATGATCCTCATTTGGAAAAATGTTGCTGGTACTTTGGCTAAAAACCCAAAACTAAAACTATGGTTTTGATGCGGGCGATTATTGGCAATAGCCGATGGTGCAAAGGGAGTTGCACGTAGTGTAGGGTGGAGTATCGCCCGTGTCGGATTGAGGACCGAGCAATGGGACGCTATAGATCCAAGAATTTCGTACAACCACGAGGGCTTGTATGGGTGGGTCTTAGCCTATAAAGTTATTTAGATGTGGCTTTGCATCTAAGGAAGGCGGGAGATTGCACAGGCATTCCGGTTTGGTTTGCTTGTAGGGGTTTCTACATACCAATGCAACGGTGTACGCCTTGCCATGAACAGAAATATGGTGTTGGGTGTGATTAAAAAGGATCCACGGCTTGGGTGAGTGTTTCTGTTTCCATGGCGAGGATCAAACGTCCCGGGCTGGTTCAAAGCCACGTCTAGATAATGTAACGGCTCTGTATGATCTCCTTGCCGACACACCAAAAGAAGTGTGTAAATTGGCCTGGCAAAAGAGGTTGATCATTCCTTGTGGGTAAAGCTGTACACCTCTGCAGAGTGTAAATCTAATCGATTAGCCATATCCACGGTTATGGACGCTTGGTGAAGTCATTCCAATGTTGGAATGTTTGGTATTTTCTGGAAAAATGGGTTTGAAACGGAAACCGTTTTGCAACTAGTTTTTCGTGTCAAAGGACAGACACCGGGGATCCTTGCAGTTGGGTAGACTGGGTTGAAGGACTTGAATAATTGCTTATCACTTTATATTTCAATTGCCTATTTGAAAATGCATTGTTTCATTCTATTATGTCATATATTTAAATGTTTATGCAACTGCAAAATAAACATTAACTTGCCTTGATTAGCCTGCATAACTACTTAATTGCATTTGTCAAACACTATAAGTCTTGCTGAGTACCAATGTACTCAATCTTCCGTCTGCTGTCTCAGAGGTCGAAACCTGAGAAGTGCCAGACGACTCTTACTATCACGCAGGGCACGGAATATTCGATGATGGTTTTCCCTAGGTTTGCCAAGTCAGTTGCCTGAGGGTTAGCGGGCAAACCACGTGGCTTTTATAATTTTTAAATTCTCTATTTTTCGCTGCTGTAAAAATTAAACTCTGTATAATTATTCCTGCTTGTAATATATGCTTATCAGTTTAATATCTTGTGGATGTGATATGAATGTTGTAAACATGTGAGTGCTAGCCACTGATCATGGGACTAGTACAGTAATCACATGGAGGTTCCTGTTTGCAAAAACGGGGTCTCACACCGTACCACGAGAAGTAAGTACTACTTCACCGTTCAATTACTTACACGAAGTTAAACCGCATGTGAACTTATTTTCTTCGCTGCATACCATTTAATAAGCAACCATTGGGTTCTACTCGTGCTCCTTCCGAGTGACAACAAAGTGTACACTTTTAATTCGATTGAGAAGAGACCGATGGCCTATGCGATCAAGCCTCCTTTGGAGCAGTAAGTGCATTACTTTTATTTAACATTTTCTGTATTTAACTACGTTCATTATTTTTTTACCCAACGGCATCTCTCCAATGTATATAGGGGTTTCAAGGAATACGTCGAAGTAGGAGGGACACACGACGACAAAAAGGGCTCCAAGCTGGAGTATGTCCGCTTCAAGGTACAAGTGGCTACAATATATAAGATTTAGATTTTCTGACATATTTTTTTTGTCTCTTAATTTATTTTTCTTTCTTCATAGTGTCATCACCAGGGCAGCGACAACCTCTGTGGTTAATACGTCATGCAACACATGGTGATCTTGATTGCTGGCTCAGACCGTTTCCCTAAGGTATATATATGTACATGCATAATAATACAATTAGCCTTTCACATAGAAATTTGAAAACATAAATTAGAGCACTCGTTTATATTTTGCAGTATACCAATATCCCTAGAAGAGTGTAGACAGCACTGCACTCAACACAAGATACGAGACCACTTATGCCAGTGGTACTAGGTAGAATTTTTGTTGGAGGACAGACGGTTTAGAGATCCTGAAAGCTCCTACTAGACCATATGAGAACAATATTACATATCTGAATGCGATTGCATGTGTACTTATGGTTAAACATGTTTACGTTCTATTTTGTTAATGAATGTGATATGTGTTTGTTGTAACAAAGTGTTCGTGTTCTTTGAATGTGATATGTTGTCTGTAATTGCTGTGTGAATGTGATATCGCATATTGTGTGAAATATATGCTGATTGGAGGGTGAATTAGAAAATAACATACCACACCCCTTCATCTCTATCGGTTCTCACAAGAAAACGATAGAGATGTGGCGATCATCTCTATCGGTTCTTTGTTAGAAGCGATAGAGATAAGGGTATTATCTCTATCGGTTCTTTGCAAGAAGCGATAGAGATGATGGACTCATCTCTATTGGCTCTTTTTAAGAAGCGATAGAGATGAGGGTGTTAGCTCTATCGGTATAAGGATCTCAACCGATAGAGCTAACACCCTCATCTCTATCGTTTCTTAAAAAGAACCGATAGAGATAATACCCTCATCTCTATCGCTTCTTACAAAGAACCGATAGAGATGATGCTCTCATCTCTATCGGGCAAGAACCGACTGTAATAGAGCGGCCTCATCTCTGTCTCATGACTTTGAATTGTGTCGCCACCAGAACTGACTGTGATGATAAAAAAGAACCGATTGTAATGTACATTCGTGTAGTAGTGGTTATTCCTAGCCAATGCACTCCATGTTAAAGTTAAACGTCAAAAAAAATTTGGCCCGAGTAATACAAATTAAGCTAGTCTCTGAAACAACCTTATCTTCCTGCAGCATCACAAATATTCGATTCTTGTTGGCTGTTGCTGCAATCTAGTACAAGACCCTCGCGATTCTCACTATCATTCTGCCATGAAAACCCCACCAACCCTCTTGTTCTCTGACTAGTCGCCATTTGGTCGATCGATCGAGATAACTAGCTACATACATAGATAGCTGATAGCTGTCATGACATCACGAGTGCTTTGCTGCCAAGTCACTTCATGTACAAGATAATTAATCCTGAAGCTAGGTAGAACATATGCCATATATATCATATATATTTATATTTATAACCATAGATAGATGTATTCGAGTGCATGCAATTATGTGCAGCAGCGCGCGCACACACATATATACTTTTCTTGTCGCATTGCTTCTTCTCTTGCATTGCCATGACCCACGTAACAGCCATTCTACATGATTGTCGACACACGCACGTAGCTAGGGTTTCTTGTGCTGGCTGGCCCCTCTCACCAGCAAACCAGGAGGCACACGTACCCACAGGAAGGTGAAGGGCTAATTAATCTTATATTATCATACTGTGTATTGTTAAGGAACCTCGCTATCGAATATTCGTGTAGTACAACCCAGATTCATATGAGGGATATTTTTCTAATACCATTTTTCCACATACCGCGTGCTTCACAATGCACAAGTATTCTTTGCCATTTTCTTCATTGGTTTCTACGTGAAAACCATTGGCGCGGATGTCTTTGAAGCTTAAGAGAGTGCGCGTTGATTCAGGGTACAAAAGGGCTTCTTCGATTACCAAAGTTGTACCCATAGGCAATATAATAGTGGCTCTTCCTGAGCCGATTACATATGAGTCGCTTCCTGCGATCGTAGTAATCTTTCCAGCGTTCTTCGTGATCGACTGGAAGTATTTAGACTCTCTTAAGATGGTATTTGTTGTGCCACTATCAACAATGCATATCTCTTCTATTTGGGCGCTACACGATTTCTAGATAAAAGAAATATAATTCTAATCAGATAGAGGCAAAATAATCCAAATATTGCTTGCAAATTTGAAGAATACTGGAATAAAGAATAAATTTCATATTTTTTCATGAGAGAAGTATGCTCTTCTAGAGCATACAATTCATTATTCAAAAGAAAAATGCTAACAATCATAATCTAAAAGAAAATACGATTCATGCATTTAAACGGTAGTGCAAGGCTTGATCGTTCTGCTCGACGGTAGGTTTCACGTCCTGCGAGGACCCTAGACCAATCGCAGCACGGAGCTTCTTGCCCCCAAGAACTATCTTCACGTCCGATGCCCAAATGAGGTAGTTCTTCAAACTCACGATTCACGATTCATGATGCATGATTTCAAAATTCCGACATTAGATTACTGCGTGCAATCTAATAGAAAATGGTTGCAATAAGCATAAAGTACAGAAAATAAATTTACATGCATTGCAGTATACAAAATAAAGCAATAACTTCAAAATTCATAAAGAATATTCGCAAATGCAGAGAATAAGGCTAGAAAAATTTAAAACAGAGCCAAATGATTTTCTTTATTTTTCTAGCAATTATCCAAAAAATTTCTGCAAATTTCTTTTTCTTTTTCTTCTTTTTCTTTTCTTTCTTTTCCTTTTCTTTTCCCATTTCTTTTCCGCCAAGTGGCCCGCTGGGCCTTGCCCCATCCCGGCCCAACAGCACGCGCGGCTAGGGTTTCCCCTAGCCGCCACAGCCGTCGCCACCTTTTTCTTTTTTTCTCTTTCTTTTCCAGTGCGTGTCGCCTCTTTCTTTTGCGCGCACAAGCGTTCCTTCTTCCTCATGTGCGCGCGGTGGGAAGGCGGTTTAGGCGCGGAGCGGCCTCAGTCGGGCGGCGTGCCGATCCGGCTGCGAGCCGTGGCGTCGGGCGGTGGCGGCTTCATGCCGGCGAGCACGGCTTGAGGCGCTTAGCGGCTCGACGAGGAGGCGCGAGGCGCAGCGCGGCTCGGCGAGGCGGGGACGATGGGCGAGGTCACCGGTGGGCGTCGGGCACCGCCGGGCGTCGGCGGCATCGCCGAGCACCGCCGCCGCTCCGTCGAGCATCGCCAGTGCCGCCGCCCGCGGCGCCGCCGCCGCTTCTTGGCGCCGCCGCGCCGAGCATCGGGCGGTGGCGCCGGGCCGTCGGGCGCGCGCAATAGCGGACGGCCGCGAGCCGGAACCTCAGCGATGGCGGTGGCGGGCGCGGAGGCGCAGCGTTCCGACGAGGTGGAGGGCTTGAGTGGGGGCGGCGCGATCCGGCTGTGAGCCGTGGCGTGTCGGGCGGCGGCGGCTGCGGCTTCGAGCCGAGGTCGCGCCGGCGATGGCCGAGGCTATAGAGCGCATCGGCGGGCCGAAGCGGCTGCGAGCCGTGGCGGCGACGGCGCGATCTTCGGGCGGTGCGCCGCGAGGCACGACCAGGCGCCACGGCGGCGGGGCTGCGTGCGAACCACTTTGGCGAGGAGGGGTGCGCTCGGCGAGGCCGTCAGCGCGCTCTTCGGCGGTGTTCTTCGAGGCACGGCGACGGTTTTGAGCGCAGCGATCGGCGGCTGCTCCGTTTTACACGCCGCGACGGCCGGTTGCTGCAGCCGACGATCGCCGGCGCAGAAGACACCGACGGCGGGCGCAGGCGGCCGACAGCGCGCGCAACCAGCGAGCGCGGCTTCAGCGAGCAGAAGCGGGCGGCGGCGACGCCGGCGACGCGCAAGCGGTGGCGCCGGCGCAAGTCGGCGCTCCGGGCGGTGCGCAAGGCGGTGGCGCTTCATGCGCAAGCCGGCGGCGCTCCGGTCGTGCGCAAGCCGAGGTGACAGTGCACGGTGGTGGCGCTTGGTGCACATGCGCGTCGGCGGCAGCGACGGCACTTCGAGGCGATGCGCAAGCCAATACGGGCACTACTGCCGCCGAACACTTTTTCTTTTTCTTTCTTGGATGAACAAGATCAGTAACCGTCTTTGTCATTGAGTAGCCGAGCATTCATCGTATAGCTTCGTGCCACGTAGTATAGATGCATGCATAGAAAAAGAACCGATTAGATTCAATCGCTAATTCCCACCTTTTCTTACCTTTCAATTCTGATCTCCGGTAGAGTTTCGTGCTGATAACGTGTTAAGGAACCTCGCTATCGAATAGTTCGTGGTTCCCGAACAGATCTAAATTGGAGAATAGAGAGAGAGATGGACTTAGGTATATGGGGAGCGACGACGGAATTCTTTATTGCTTTGTGATTCTTGTACATAGGGGGATCCCCTCCTCCTTATATAGCGCTCACCTAGGGTTTCGGACCATCGTGGGTTTTTTATTAGGCCACGTGGTTTGGCAACATGTATAACCTCATCTGCATGTCTCCGCTTTAACAATTGATTCATTAATTGTTGGTTCGTTTCGATGTATCGCATTGGCCGACAAAACATGACATTATCTGTCAATCAGATATGCTAAAAGAAAAAGGAAGAAACGCGTCGTGTCAAGCGTATACTTTTGGTATTTGCCGGAGGAATCATGCGTATATACGTACGTATGGTTCTACGAGGGCGATCCACGTGTACGCCGTCGTTGTCGTTGACCTCTTTCGAAAGTGCTCACCATACCTGCACGCCCACTAAAAATTTTATCGATTGGTTACAGTGCCTTTCATGTAAGTATTGATACGTACGTACTTATTTATCATGTTAATTAAGTACGCATGCGCGAGAGAATATATATAGTCGTTGCCACCTACCGCTATAAATAAAGACATTTGGTATATATATTTGTTGCGATGTAATATATAATATGTGTTGTAGTATCGACTCTTGTCGCTTTTAAAAGAAACATTTCATGTATCCCTTAAACCATTTTTTTAAATCTAGTTCTTCTACAAAGAAAAATGCATAAATAGCCTCCCGAATGAGCGCGGAAGAGCCCTTGCCGCGCTTGGGCGGTGCAGAACTGATGAGTTGCTGCCATGGCAGGAGGCCAAACCACGGAAGCCCACTACTACAAAAAACGTGATTACTGCTGGTTCCAAATCCTCATTACTGTCAGATATGGAACTGGCAATGATTGGTCGGCAGTGATAGTCCAACTATCACTGCAGGTTCTAGAACCGACAGTGATACCGATATCACTTCCGGTTTGTATGCGAACCAACAGTGATGTACTAGTTTGTATCCAAAAATCACTCGTTAAAATAAAAAAAATATTTGCACAAGTCACGCGATTTTCACGTAAAATACATGCTTGTACAATTGCTAGGAGTCAAACCTGTGACCAGTTGCTCCGCGCGAACTCCCCTTGCCATTTCACCTAACATACACTTCTCCACTACTATAAGATATATTTTCCTTGTATCCCTTTGTATCCAAAAGTTTCAATGATTATTTGTACATTTAAATGACTTCAAATAAAAAGTTGTCAACTACAAACTTGTAGATCTCATCGAGAGCTACAATTTTCATATAAATTTTGTCTTCATCCGACTCCGTAAGAAAAAGTTATGATTTTTCAAAAATTTTGTCTCCGTCCGGCTCCGTAAGCCGAACCGATAGTGATACTTCCTCCATTATCATTGTCGGTTCTTCTTAAGAACCGGCAGTGATAATAACTTATCACTGCCGATTCTTAAGAAGAACTAACAGTAATAGTATCACTGCCGGTTTTGTTTAAAACTGGCAGTGATAAGTTACTATCATTTCCGGTTCTTCTTCGGTCGAGCATTTGTGCCGATCTAGCTTATGAACCAGCAGTGATAGTGTTATCACTAACGGTTCTAGCCGAACCAGCAGTGATAGGCTGGCAAGAAAGGGGTTTTTTGTAGTAGTGGCACGCGGTGAGTGCAGGAGGTAGGAGCTTACCGCGGCATTGTAGAGTGGTAGGGAGGTTGGCTCCTGCCACGGTAGAGCAGAGTAGCAGGGTGCAACTGACTCCTATCGCGCTAGGGCAGTATAACAGCCCGAAAAATCCAAGAAGAAATAAAGTTAACAAGCAAATTGGAATTTTTTGTCTTATTCTAAATTTTTATCTTTGCCATGATTTTCCTTCACTACTAACTGGGAATGTCGCATCATCGTCGTGGTGCAAATGTCCATTTATGTACCTCACATTGAAATCGACACACCGCTCGGCCTCACATGGAGCTATCGAGTCCACTTGCCTAGATGACTCAATTTGCTGGGAGGCAAAAGGGGCTTTTCATATACGTAGACCCTAAAATCATAAGGGGTGTACCACTACTACAGAATAGCACATCATTGCCGGTTTCAAAACGCCATCACTACCGGTCATTGGTGCCGGCACTGTTTGGTCGGCAGTGATACTCGGGGATTATCACTGCCGGCTCAGGAACCGGCAGTGATAAGGATTATCACTGCCGGTTCTATACAGAACCGGCAGTGATATTGTACTATCACTGCTGCGTTAAACCAAAATTCGGCAGTGATAATAATTATCACTACCGGTTATACACAAAACCGGCAGTGATATAGGACTATCACTGTCGGGTTATACATCAATCCGACAGTGATATATACACATCACTGCCGGTTTTCTCCAAGAACCGGCAGTGACAAGCCGTGAACCAAATATTTTTATTGCATATTTTTTGTTCAATATATATATTTTTATACAATTGTTTATACAGTGTCCATATATAGTATATAAAGCATCGTTCAAATAATAATTCAAATATATCCATGTATATACAAAGCATCGTTAAAATCATAATTCAAATATATTATATTAAGCATCACAATACTTTGTTTTTACAACGATTTATTTACAAATGTAGTTCGACTACATCTCTCATCTCATCTCTTGCACTGGCCACAGTAGAATGAGGGCGATGAGGCTACGCGTGGAACTCGCCGTTTGGATTGATGACATCGTCATGAATGAATCCGGCGAGCTATTCTTGAATTGCTATAATTTCTGTCAGTAATAACTTATTGGTTCTCAGTTTGGAGCGCTGTTATTGAAGAAAAGAGAAAGTTAATTAACGAAGATATATGTTAAATGAAAAAAGTAGGCATCAATGTGTAATTATGTACCATGGCTTCATTATAGCCCACAGTCTCCGTGACAATCGAATGTAAATTTGTACATACATAGTATGCACATAAATTGTTTCCCGGGTCTTGCCTCATACATGGAAAGTCGGTTACTATTTCGAAATGTTTCCTGTAGGGACGATGGCGAACACTTTTCTTGCAGTATCGTGCGAATGCCCTGTGAATGATTTTGAATATTAAGTAAACTTAAATGAAGTAGAATGGAATATTGCTGTATCATCCAAGCACTGGACGCATCCGTTGAACCCTTTTATCATCTGTCCCGACAGGTTACCAAGGTCAGGGTAATCATTAATGGTTACGAACAATAATACGCATAGGATAAAGTTCTCTCTTTTGTACTCATCCCATACCCGTACTCCATTGTTCTACAGTATTAGAAGATCTTCAATCAATGGTTTGAGGTATACATCGATATCGTTGCCAGGTTGCCTGAGCCCTTGGATCAGTAGTGGCATCATAATGTACTTCTGCTTCATACAAAGCCAAGGAGGAAGGTTGTAGATACATAGAGTCACGGCCAAATCTTGACGGCTACTCATGTTGCCGAAAGGATTCATCCCATCCGTACTCAACCCGAACCTTATATTCCTCACATCATATGCGAAGTGCTTCTTATATTTTCTGTCGATGTTCCTCCATTGCACAGAATCAGAAGGGTGCCTAAGCATTCCATCCTTCTTACGCTCTTCGGTGTGCCATCGTAGCAATTGGGCATGCCTTTAGTTCGCAAACAATCGCTTCAGACGGGGGATTATAGGGAAATACCACACCACCTTACGGGGGGGTCTCTTCTTCTTATGCTCCTCCTCGACATCGTCGTTATGGATATCATCGTTGCCCTTATACCGCTTTGCTTTGCAAACAGCACAAGCATCCAAGTGTGCAAACTCATTGCGATACAACATGCAATCGTTTGGACATGCGTGTATTTTTTGTACTTCCAGTCTCAACGGGCAGACAACCTGCTTGACCTGATACGTAGTTGTAGGCAACACTTTACCCTCTGGAAGCAAGTCCTCCGAGAGACATAAGAGCTCAGTGAAGCTCTTATCGGACCAACCATTGCTTGCCTTCAACTGCAGTAGTGTAAGCACGGTATGCAGTTTTTTTTGCTCCTCTTTGCAGCCAGGGTACAATGGTGTTGTGGAATCCTCTACCATACGGTGGAACTTTTGAAACTCTCTTTCACTTGTGAAGTCCCCCTCCCCGTCACGCAAAATTTGATCCAGGTCGTCGTCGTGGCTATCGACAAACATATCTTCGACCGTGGTCATATCGTTGTCTCCGTCATCTTCACCAATATGTTGCCCTTCATGCACAATCTCATCTTCCCCATGCTCGGTCCAACAGGTATAGCCAGCCTTGAAACCCTTTTGAAGTAAGTGTGCACGTATCGACTCTATGGTAGAAAACAACTTCTCATTTTTGCAATCAACGCATGGACAACACATATAGTTCGACAGATTCTTCGACTTGTGCGCCGCAGCCGCATTTACAAAACATGTCACACCATTAAAGAATTTTGCGCCGCAACGGTTCGTGTCATACATCCACCTTCGGTCCATCTACAATTAATTAAAACAAACATCACATAAGCATATAATTGCAAACAACAATAGAATTGTAAATGATAATATTTAAGAATCCATGTAGCAGTTTTGAATATGTTAAAATACATCAACGTTTTTCATTATGTAAATATCAATCTAGCAATTTTTTATTATTTTATAAAACGAAAATAATTGTAAATACTTAGGATATATTTTTACTATATTAAAATACATTAATCTTTTTTCATGACGTAAATATCCATCTTCCAATTTTTAAATATTTACAAAATAATAAATAATTGTAAATAGTTACAATATATTTTGACTATGTTAAAATACATCAACCTTTTTTCATTATGTAAATATCCATGTAACATTTTTTATTATTTTATAAAATGAAAATAATTGTAAATACTTAGGATATATTTTTACTATATCAAAATACATATCTTTTTTTCATTATGTAAATATCCATCTTCCAATTTTTAATTATTTACAAAATAATACATAATTGTAAATAGTTAGGATACATTTTGACTATATTAAAATACATCAACCTTTTTTCATTATGTAAATATCCATGTAGCATTTTGTTCCAAAATTTGAGCATGCATCAACCTTTTTTCATTATGCAAATATCCATCTGGCAATTTTTATTTATTTGCAAAATAGAAAATAATTGTGAATAATTAGGATATATTTTTATTATATTAAAAATATCCAGGTAGCAATTTTTAAATTACTTTCATAATTGATAATATCAATGTTGCAATTTTTTAATTACTTTAATTATTGAGAGTAAGCATATAAATGAAAATACAGGATATATTTGTAAATATATCGATTTACAAATGTATCTTGAAATTTTCATTACTACAAAATTTACCTAGCCATTTTCACCATTTTGCAAAATTCACCTAGCCATTTTTACCATTTAAAAATCCACTAAATCACTGAAATGAATAAGAATTGTAATTATCTAAATCTAAAACAATCTATAAAGTAAAATCCAACTACAAATATAATGTTATTAAAATTACTAACCTTGAAAACAAGTAGATATAAATTTTAGTACAATTTTCGACAGCAAGTGGACACAATAATGGAGCAGAGACTCCTCTCTGTTACACTCGATTGGTCGGGGGGAAGGGATGGCAAGTATATAAAGGACTTATCACTGCCGGTTCTGACCAGAACCGGCAGTGATAGGGCTCGCATTGCGCGGGAAAATAAAATTAGGTGGGAAAATAAATATCACTGTCGATTCTGGTTTAAAACCGGCAGTGAAAATTCCAATATCACTGCCAGTTGAAACAATAATCGGCTGTGATATATCACTACCGGTTTTATATATAAACTGGCAGTGATATGAGGTTATCACTGCCGGTTGTTTCGACGAACCGGCAGTGATAAGTTCTCCCCCCCCCCAGCTCAACTTTCAAACCGGCAGTGATATGTTCTCACTGCCGGCTCTGTCCTAACCGGCAGTGATGTACCGACAAGGATGTGATTTTCTGTAGTAGTGTTTGTGGCCTATGCTGACTTTCCTTTATGGGCAGAAGGAATCTCCAAGGTTGGGGTAGGGGGCTTTTCATGTAACTTAGGGGGCGTTGTGGCCTCTGTGAGCTTTGCCTTCTTAGCACATGGAGTATCCGAGGCCTCTAATGGTTCTGTGGCTGTTGTTGGACCCGAATCTGCAAATCCGGACCCTCTGTGTATTCTGTGCTAGTCCAGGATCACGCTAGCACACACAGTCTTACAGGGTTGCACATCACAGATATTCATAGCGATATAAGAATAAATAGTGCAAACAATTATATAAACTGAGTTGTACGACCTTATGGTCTCCTTACATAAAATCAGCCACGCAGGGCTTACATTATTCAGAGTAAAAGGGATAGCAGTAGAATAAAAATAAATATCGTGGAAGCCTCCATCTCTCCACAGGCATCCGACTGGGCTTGCCCCCTAGTTGCTCGGGTCCTCAATGTACTCCTCCTCCCAGGCTGGTGTAGACTCCTCCACTGATGTTGGGGTTGATAAGCAAGGTGGGATGAGTACACAAGGCACTCAACAAGTAATGCACAGAATGCGGTACTAGTACTATATGAAAGCTTATTCCAAAGGATTGGCTTAAATGGTTCTCTTGCATCAAGCAACATTTTTTAAACCAGTATCTTATTTAGTTTAAAGCAGTGGAACAGTTATAAGTAATACTATTTTCTTCAAATGGTTTTTCTTCAAGATTCCTACACACACCTTTAATATTCATTTTCAATCATCGCACACAGCCACCCTTTCCACATTTTGTTTATGAAGATCTACCCTTGATTGTAATCCCGAGCAATGCTCAATACCGTGAGCACGGCTATTCGAATAGTTTTGACACTCTGCAGAGGTTGTACACTTTACCCACAAGATCTGACCGCCACCACACAGTGATTGTCCGCAACAAAGCTTTTCAGAATCTCTACCTTAACTAAAGAACCTCTCGGTATTACCCTCACTATCACTTCCCTCACACAGAGCCGAAGTATAGGACAGGTCAATCACCGTTGGATGGGCACCAAGCCGTAGCACAGGTATGCTCCCCCGCCGATACACCCCGTGCCTTTGTCACCCCGAGGTATCGGAGGAAAGATATCAGAACCCTAATCAACTAGGTCTGTCCCATATCAGACATGTGGTTGTACGGGTGACTCAGATCAAAGGCTTGCAAGGTGAAGTCCTTAACTGACCAAGGCAAGACTTCCAACACTCAACAGTGGCACATAGCCCATTGTGGCGCACAAACTCACAACGCTCATCAACCCAATGCCACACAGGCCCACCAGGCACACAGCCTCTTGCCACTTGCCCCAGTCTAAATCTTTTCCCACCCAGTTGATTATTGTGCAACACATGCTAGCAATAACTCAACATCAGTATGGAACCACACAGGTCACCATACTTCCATATCATCATGTGGCATCATCACACCACTTTCAAAATACATTCAATATTCCATTAGTCAATTTTGCAGCATTTTTCTGAAAGATCATTCATGACTCGTTGCAAGGCTAAGCATCTACTCATGGTCTAGCCTCCCGTGTTGGCATCATATTATTATCCAACCAGTACAAACAAACTTAGGGTGACAATGATTTAGGGCATACAATTAATAATTTTGTGGTGGCATAATGAATCGGGTGATTAACTACGTTATCCCAATTTAAATTAGCTTCATTTTAAATAAATAAGCATACATAATTTCAAAGCATAAATTACATTTTAAAAAGCTGGGATCAAATTGATCAAAGCATCACTTGCCTTCAAAGAGTTGCTGGTCGTGTTCCGAAGCTTGGTCTTGAGCGACGAATTCTTCCTCGAAACTTTCTGGCAAAATTGCGTCTACGCGTACAAACAAAATATACAATAAATATCTAATACAGAGGACTAAATGGCCTCAAAAATTCAAATAAAATTCATCATTAAATAGACCGCCATTTTATGAATTTTTAGAAATTTGAATCACCCAAATCCGAGTTAAAATGCAAAAAGTTATAGCCATTTGAAATTTGAATAAAATCTGAAATTTCAGAAATTAGAAAATCCGATTTTTCCAAATTATTTTCATTCTGAAAATTCGCATTTATGACGTCAGCATCGCATCATGATGACGTCAGCATAGAAATGAATTTCGGCCGAAATATTTTTATATATAAAAATATTTATGACGTCAGCGATGACGTCAGCAAGACACGTGGCATGCCCAGAGGCTGCCACGTCGCTCTGGCCTATGGACTGGGTCCACGCCCGGCTTTGGTCCACCGTGGACTGACAGAACTGTGCTCGTGCACTAGATGACGCAAACTAAATGAAAACAGAGAAGGGCGCAGAAACAAACTAAATGAAAACAAAGAAGGGCGACGTGGCACGATCCTTACCCCTCCTTGCAGATCCGACGGTCAACGATGCTCGAAGTCCAGCGATGCCGCGTGGCGGTGCAGGCTTGCCGGAGATGAGGAAGACGACGTAGTCGACGGCGTTTCGGTGGATCCTCGGCGAGAAGATCTAGTGCATTCGACGCGGCTTGTCTCGGGCAGTGCTCTGGTGGCCTCGACGACAGCGGAAATGGACCGACGGCGACGCAAACGGCGGAGAACAGTGGCGGCGCACAGAGAGCAACTACGGTGAGTTCTTGTGAGTAAGTGGAGGTGTTTCGGGAGGCGTGCGCTAGGGCTACAGGAGCATCTTGAAATGCGCAGCACGGGGGTGGCAGCGATGCACTAAATAGCGCCTCGACGTGCGCGCAATCCTCGGCGAAACGGGCGGACATGCAGGCGACCGTTGCTCCGGCGATCTCGCGAGGAAGAAGCGACATGGCGAAATCTCGGGCGTTCGCACGCAGCGATCCAACGGGCGAAAACGGTGAAGTGACGTGGCAGCTTCTCAGACGCACGATGCCGATCCAAGCAGGTGAAGCGGCGGCTAGGGTTTCGTGGGCGGCTGCGTGGGCGGCGACGCGAGTGAGCAGAGCACGACTGGCCGGTCCAAGGGTTTCGGCCCAAGCACTATTTCGGGGATTTTAAATCCGTTTCGAATAAAAATAATTCGAGAAAATAGTTTTGGCCAAAGAAAATAGTAAAAATATATGAAAAATTCCAGAAAAATTCTAAAAAATACTTTGAACTATTTGGGACTCAAATAAAATATTTCCAATCAAACTTTGCAAAAACTTTTCCATTATTTAACTGTTTTCAAGGAAGGCTTTATTTGAATAATTCTAAATAATTTCAACAAATTCCCAAAAATTCACAAAAATAAAAAATACTCCAAAATTTAAATTATGGCAAAATTTAGGGTGTTACAAACCTCCCCACCTTAACAGAATCTCATCCCCATGATCCAGGGCTGTCTACAGAAATAGGTTAGGGAACTCCTTCTTCAGATCTTCTTCACGTTCCCACGTTGCTTCACTTTCCGAATGGTTGCTCCACTGAACTCTGCAAAAACGTGTTGACTTGTTCCTTGTCTCTCTGTCCATTATGTCCAGAATCTTCATCGGATGTTCTTTGTAAGTCAGATCTTCTTGCAGCTCGATTGCCTCTAACGGTGTTTTCTCTTCCGGTACTCGAAGACACTTCTTCAGTTGTGATACATGAAATACATCATGCACTCCTGCCAAAGACTGCGGTAACTCCAACTAATATGCATCTTCACCTCTGCGGCTCAAGATCTTGAACGGCCCAACATATCCGGGTGCGAGCTTCCCTTTTGCGTGGAATCTTCGGACTCCTTTGAGTGGCGTGACTCTGAGATACACAAAATCTTCGGGTTCAAAGCCCAATTCCCTGCGACGGTTGTCGGTATAGCCTTGACTCTTTGGCATATGTCACATAATGCAACATATTCGGCAACTTCTCGTTTCATACTTGGCCATCAAAATCTTTCCTTTAAATCTTGATACATTTTCGCACTTCCTGGATGAATTGAGTACTTGGAGTCATGGGCCTCCTCCAAAATTAGCTGCTTCAACTCCTTTTTGTTTGGCACACAAATGCGTCCTTTAAACCACATAGTACCCTTCTCATCCGATTTGAAATCCTTAGCCTTGCCTGCATCCATGTTGTTCTTAATTCTCTTGATTTTGTCGTCATCTTTCTGCCCTTCCCTGATTTGATCTTCCAGGGTATGTTTTACTTCCAAGGTTGCTAAGAATCCTTCTGGTACCACTTCCAGTTCTAATTTCTGGAAATCCTTACACAATTTTGCCTGACTTGTTTCCAACAGCATGTTTACACTGTGGTTCTTTCTGCTCAAGGCATCTGCCACTACGTTGGCTTTACCAGGATGGTAGTGAATTCCAACATTATAATCTTTGATTAACTCAAGCCATCTTCTTTGCCTCATATTCAGGTCAGCTTGCGTGAAGATATACTTAAGACTTTTATGATTAGTATACACTTCACATCTATTTCCGATGAGATGGTGATGCCATATTTTTAGGGCATGCACCACGGCAGCTAATTCCAAATCATGAGTCGGATAGTTCTCTTCATGTGGTCTCAATTGCCTCGATGCATATGCTATTACCTTTTGGTTTTGCATTAACACGCATCCCAATCCTTGACGCGATGCATCACAATAGATGTCGAAGCCTTGATGAACATCGGGTAAAACTAGTACAGGTGCCGATGTTAATCTTTTCTTCTACTCCTGAAAACTCTTCTCTCACTCCGGTGTCCATAAGAATTTCTTTTCCTTTTTCAGCAATTGCGTAAAAGGTCTCGCAATCGTGGAGAATCCATCGATGAAACGACGGTAATATCCCGCCATTCCAAGGAAACTACGGATTTGGGTTACTGTCTTCGGTTGCTCCCAATGCAAAACCGTTTCCACTTTCTTTGAATCTACCGCAACTCCCTCTGCCGTCATTATGTGTCCAAGAAATTCAACCTTATTCTTCCGGAAGTCACATTTCCTAAATTTTGCAAACAACTGTTGTTCCCTCAATTTCTCAAGGACTAGCCTCAAATGTTCGGCGTGCTCTTCTCTTGTCTTGGAAAAGACAAGAATATCATCTATGAACACGACAACGAACTTATCCAAATATTCCATAAAAACCTTATTCATTAAGTTCATGAAATATGCTGGTGCATTTGTCAAGCCAAAAGACATCACTGTAAACTCATAGTGTCCATATCTTGATGAAAAATGCAGTCTTCGGAATATCCTCTGATCGGATCTTCAATTGATGATATCCTGATCGGAGATCAATTTTGGAGAAGACTCCTGCTCCCCTCAACTGGTAAAAAAGATCGTCGATCCTGGGTAGCGGATACTTATTCTTTATCGTCACATCATTGAGTGCACGATAGTCTATACACATCCTAAAACTCCCGTCCTTCTTCTTGACGATCAAGACAGGTGCTCCCTATGGCGATGAACTAGGTTTTATAAACCCTTTTTCCAGCAGCTCTTCAATTTGCTTCTTCATTTCCACTAATTCCTCCGTGGACATCCTGTAAGGTCTCTTAGCTATTGGAGCTATCCCTAGAACAAGCTCTATCACGAACTCGATATCTCTATCTGGCGGCATTCCGGGTAAATCCTCTGGGAAAACATCTGGATATTCATTGACTATGGAAACTTCCTCCATGTTGTCAATCTTCATGCTGTTGACCATTAATTGTCCATCTCGTACTGATTTTGCTTCCTATTCAATCTTCTTTCCATCCGGGCTCTCGACCGATATGACTCTTTTTCCGCAGTCCAGCACTGCCTTGTATTTGGTTAACCAATCCATTCCCAGGATAACATCCAGGGTTTGGGTATTATGGACGATTAAGTTCGCTAGGAACTCAACTCCATTAATTATTAGTCTTACCCTAGAACATCCAACTTTAGATGGAGTTCTGATCCAGGGGATTGGACTATAAGTACACACTTAAGATTCACTATATCCAAATCACTTCGAACCGCAAAATCTCGGGAAATAAAAGAATGCGAAGCTTCGGAATCGAATAAAACAGTAGCTGGTACTGAGTTTCCTAGGAACTTACCCAGTACAACGTCCGTGGCGTTCTGGACTTCATCCGTTGTAATGTGGTTGACTCGGCCTCGTGCAGTTCCTTGGGATGGAGTTCGTTGTTGATGATGCCCGCGGTTCACGATTGGTGCGGAGTCCTTGCGGTGTGTTCCCGTGTTGAAACGGACCGGGTGACACCTCCTTTCTTAGGCGATTATTGGCAAAATGCCTCGATTCATTGCGATGATAGCAACGTCTTCCCGCAGCCTGAGAGGTTCCTCAAGTCCGTACTACGATTCGGCTAGAGTCGGGCATTACGCCCATTGGATGATTTGCGGCGGTGGTGCCCCGTCGTGCCCTGGCCGAACCGGATGTCTTGTTGAGTGCCGTCCTCTCGCCTCTGCTGCCCCGACGACCTCCTTGTTGCGCCATTCTGCGCTTTCGATTGTCATCCAACTCTCGGCGCTTGTCCTCTAAGATAAGAGCTTTGTTAACTAGCTCTTGGAAGTCAGGGAATGTGTGGGTGATCAGTCCCACCTGCAACCCTGCATTCAATCCCTTCATGAAGCGGGATTATCTGGCCTTATCCATAGCCACGTCCTCCGGTGCGTAGCGTGCCAGTTGTGTGAACTTATTCGTGTCGACCAGCGACCGCCGCCCGCTTGAGCTCTCGAATTCCTCCTTTTAAGATCCATGATACCCTCGGGTACATGGTACTGGCGGAAGGCTGAGGTGAATTCCTCCCACGTGATACTTTGTGGGTCCTCATGAGCTGCGCAGAAGTTTTCCCACCACTCTGCGGCAGTTCCTTCGAGTTGATGAGAGGCATAGAGTACCCTCTCATGTCCCATACACTGGGTAATGTGCAGCTTCCTTTCGATTGTCCTTAGCCAATCGTCCACCTCCAGTGGATTGGCGTTGCCTGAGAAGGTAGGTGGACGAGTTCGCATAAACTCAGACAACCTTGAGTAGGGGTGTGGTCCATGGTTACCCCCAGGTTGAACATTCGCAGCAGCTTGATTGGATATCTGCTGCATGGTCTGAACCATCGTGTTCATGAGTTGCGTCTGGGCAGTCAGGAAGGCTCCCAGGTTCTGCATATCGACTTGTGGCGGTTGAGGGATTGGTTCCTCATTCTGGTTGTCAGCCTGATTAGCTCCGCTTCTGCTAGCTCCAACATTTCCACGAGTCCTCACCATCTGTTGCAAACTTCCAAGGTTAAGAAAAGAAGAAAGCATAGACAAGTAAAAGAGCTTATATGCGGGAAACAGGTGTAACTTAAATTATTTAGCCACTTTATTGATATAATATAAAGCAGTATGGTTGCTCACAAGTGCCTAAGGGCAATGCAACACATACGAGACACTCACAACCAAAAGCAAGTAAGCAACGTAGGACTCTATGACGACTCACACCTAATGGTGACTCTGAAGCAAAAGACGCGACTCAACGTTCGAGTCTCGACACTATACTCTACTAGACTCGATCACTCATCGAGTCAACCCGGCTGCGGCTCCCCCGGAGCATACATCGGTGGGTGCTCTGGCATCGGGGCGAACTAGTCCTGATGACCAACTGCAGCTGGTGCAAAAGACCCCATCGACTCTACTGGTCCCGGGGCTGCCTGCTCCTGTGCTGGTGCCTCCTACTATGGCTCCTCCGGATCTGGATCGTGCAGCTCCAGGACTGGCTCAGGCTCGGGTCCATACAAAGCCATCTCCAACTCCTGAATCTTCTTCATGGAGTGTGCTAAGCCCTCCCGCAGTTGGATCCTCGCCTCAGTGACCTCGTCGCGGGTCCTCTGCAGCTCCTGGACTGTCTCGTCCAAGGCGTCCTCCTGGGCGATGACATACCTCGCCAGGTGGGTGATCGTGGCGTCCTCCACCACGAGCTCCATCCTGTCAAAACGATTGTCTCGACGCGGATGGTGACGAAAGACAGTGCCCTCCAACTCTGCGGAGTAGGTGCGGGCAATCTGCCGCATCGCTAGATGCGCTGTCTCCTGGATCCTGGCCTCAAAAGTAGACCTCCTGACAGTGATGTAGATAGGACGGCTCGCCATCGTCCTCTCCCGAGCATACACTGTGACCTTGACATCCCAGGCGATGTCAAGTCCTGCCCGCACCACCGTGGTCCCTATATAAAGCGGCTTGTCAAAACCTCAGAGCAGCTGCATCATACGCCATAACTCAGCGGCGTATCCTCCGGTGCGCTCTCCATAGGTGTGGATCATCCTCATCTGCCAAAACAAACCTTATTTAAATTAACCAGAAAATAATAATAAGATTTCAGCATAGGTATGAAGCAAAGGAGAAAAGATAAGTCGAGATTTCATTTATATTCTTGCTCAAGTTGATTAAGTCTTAGAAAATAGTTTTATCCTCCTAGGTACAACTAATCTAGTTTAGGGTCAAGACCTACGATCGACTGCTCGATACCACCTCCGACGGGACACGAATCGCAAATCAGGACCCTCTGTGTATTCGTGCTAGTCGGGATCACGCTAGCACACAGATCTTACTGATGTTGCACATCACAGATATTCACGGCGATATAAGAATAAATAGTGCAAACAAATATATAAAGCTGAGTTATGCGACCTTATGGTCTCCTTACATAAAATCACCACGCAGGCTTACATTATTCAGAGTAAAAGGAATAGCAATGAATAAAAATAAATATCGTGGAAGCCTCCATCTCTCCCATGCATCCGACTGGGCTTGCCCCCTTGTTGCTCGGGTCCTCAATGTACTCCTCCTCCCAGGCTGGTGTAGACTCCTCCACTGATGTTGGGGTTGATAAGCAAGGTGGGATGAGTACACAAGGCACTCAACAAATAATGCACAGAATGCGGCAATAGTATTATATGCAAAGCTTATTCCAAAGGATTGGCTTAAATGGTTCTCTTGCATCAAACAACATTTTTAAACCAATTATCTTATTTAGTTTAAAGCGGTGGAGCAGCTTATAAGTAATACTATTTTCTTCAAATGGTTTTTCTTGAAGATTCGACACACTGACCTTATGATTAATTTTCAATCTTGGCACATGCCACCCTTTCCACATTTTGTTTATGAACATCTACCCCTTGACTGTAATCCCCGAGCAATGCTCAATACCGTGAGCACGGCTATTAGAATAGTTTTGACACTCTGCAGAGGTTGTACACTTTACCCACAAGATCTGACCGCTCACCACCACGTGTGATTGTCCGCAACAAAGCTTTTCAGGAACCTCTACCTTAACCAAAGATCCTCTCCGGTACTACCCTCACTATCACTTCCCTCACACAGAGCCGAAGTATAGGACAGGTCAATCACCGTTGGATGGGCACCAAGCCGTAGCACAGGTATGCTCCCCCGCACAGATACACCCCCGTGCACTGTCACCCCGAGGTATTGGAGGAAAGATATCAGAACCCTAATCAACTAGGTCTGTCCCATATCAGACATGTGGTTGTACGGTGACTCAGATCAAAGGCTTGCAAGGTGAAGTCCTTAAGCACCAAGGCAAGACTTCCAACACTCAACGATGGCACACACCCATTGTGGCACACAAACTCACAACACTCATCAACCCAATGCCACACAGGCCCACAGTACACTGACCTCTTGCCACTTGCCCCGTCTAAATCATTTCCCACCCGGTTGATTATTGTGCAACACATGCGGCAATAACTCAACATCAGTATGGAACCACACAGGTCATCATACTTCCATATCATCATGTGGCATCATCACACCACTTTCAAAATACATTCAATATTCCATTAGTCAATTTTGCAGCATTTTTCTGAAAGATCATTCATGACTCGTTGCAAGGCTAAGCATCTACTCACAGTCTAGCCTCCCGTGTTGGCATCATATTATTATCCAACCAGTACAAACAAACTTAGGGTGACAATGATTTAGGCCATACAATTAATAATTTCAAGGTGGCATAACAGAATGGGTTGATTAACTACATTATCCCCATTTAAATTAGCTTCATTTTAAATAAATAAGCATGCATTATTTCAAAGCATAAATTACATTTTAAAAAGCTGGGATCAAAATGATCAAAGCATCACTTGCCTTCAAAGAGTTGCTGGTCGTGTTCCGAAGCTTGGTTTTGAGCGACGAATTCTTCCTCGAAACTTTCCGGCAAAATTGCGTCTACGCGTACAAACAAAATATACAATAAATATCTATTACAGAGGAATAAATGGCCTAAAAAATTCAAATAAAATTCATCATTAAATGGATCACAATTTTATGAATTGTTAGAAATTTGAATCACCCAAATCCGAGTTAAAATGCAAAAGTTATAGCCATTTGAAATTTGAATAAAATCTGAAATTTCAGAAATTAGAAAATCCGATTTTTCCAAATTATTTTTATACTGAAAATTCGCATTTATGACGTCAGCAACTCGCCATTATGCCGTCAGCACAGAAATGAATTTCGGCCGAAATATTTTTATATATAAAAATATTTATGACGTCAGCGATGACGTCAGCATGACACGTGGCATGCCCAGAGGCTGCCACGTCGCTCTAGCCTATGGACTGGGTCCACGCCCGGCTTTGGTCCACCGTGGACTGACAGAATTGTGCTCGTGCACTAGGTGACGCAAGCCGTGGCGTCAGCGATGATGCGCGGCCAATCCCGACACGACACGCGGCAAGATCCAAACCGCTCGCTCAACCAACGGTCGGATCTCACCCCCGCACGGTTCGGCGACGCTTCGCACTCCACGCCCCCACGCGTCACGCATCCAACGGTGCGCCCGAAATCTACGGTTGGATCTGGTCTCTCCCTCAGTCAACGCGCACATGCGTCCGCACGTGATTCAATGGGGGTGCGGCGTCATCTCCGCCGCACGTTCAAATTTAAATGGCACGGATCCGCACGCCACCGATCAACTCACAGTCACCGTTTAGATCTAATCCAACGGCTAAGACAAAAACATATGGCAAAACTAGATCTAATCCAAGCCGTTCGCTCTAGATCTAACGATCAAGATTCAACTAACGTATAAACCTTAGGGTTAATCCAGACCGTCCATAACAGATCTAACGGCACAGAAACAAACTAAATGAAAATAGAGAAGGGCGATGTGGCACGATCCTTACCCCTCCTTGCAGATCCGACGGTCAATGATGCTCGAAGTCCGGCGATGGCGTGTGGCGGTGCAGGCTTGCTGGAGATGAGGAAGACAACGTAGTCGACGGCTTTTCGGTGGTTCCCCGGCGAGAAGATCTAGCGCATTCGACGCGGCTTGTCTCGGGCAGTGCTCTGGTGGCCTCGGTGACGGCGAAAATGGACCGACGGCGACGCAAACGGCGGAGAACAGTGGCGGCGCACAGAGAGCAACTACGGCGAGCTCTTGTGAGTAAGCGGAGGCGTTTCGGGAGGCGTGCGCTAGGGCTACAAGAGCTTCTTGAAATGCGCAACACGGGGGTGGCAGCGATGCACTAAATAGCGCCTCGACGTGCGCGCAATCCTCGGCGAAACGGGCGGACATGCAGGCGGCCGTTGCTCCGGCGATCTCGCGAGGAAGAAGCGATGTGGCGAAATCCCGGGCGTCCCCACGCAGCGATCCAACGGGCGAAAACGGTGAAGTGACGCGGCAGCTTCTCAGACGCACAATGCCGATCCAGCAGGAGCGGCGGCTAGGGTATCAGCGAGGCGGCTGCGTGGGCGGCGGCTTGAGTGGGCGAGCACACTCTTGGGCGGTCTAAGGGTTTCGGCCCAAGCACTGTTTCGGGGATTTTAAATCCTTTTCGAATAAAAATAATTCGAGAAAATAGTTTTGGCCAAAGAAAATAGTAAAAATATCTGAAAAATTACAGAAAAATTCTAGAATATACTTTGAGCTATTTGGGCCTCAAATAAAATATTTCCAATCAAACTTTGCAAAAACTTTTCCATTATTTAATTGTTTTCAAGGAAGGTTTTATTTGAATAATTCTAAATAATTTCAACAAATTCCCAAAAATTCACAAAAATAAAAAATACTCCGAAATTTAAATTAGGGCAAAACTTAGGGAGTTACAGCTGTCATGCTAGTCCTTTTACGTGCCAGCTCTGCACTCTATGCAGGAATCGTCACGGTGGTGGGAGCAGGAGCAAGAGCAGGCACAGGTACGGTAGGAACCTACAAAGCACGTGCATATGTAACTTGTTGCAGTACTACTAGAATGGTAGAGAAGACGCAGGGAATTTTTACCTTGACCTGTACAACTCCCGTTATGGGCCACTTGATGAATGATATTCGTGCTTGCTCAAGTGTGGTGATATCTTAGTTAGGGGGGAACTCGAGCACATGTGATAAGAATGCTTCATGGACGTAGTCCACCTGCACCCTCATGTAGCCCTCCCCCAAAGGCTGACCATGCACCGTGTTGGTCTCGTTGCAAGGAAATGCAACCCCGCGAGCAGTCTTCATGGGGAATCCGTCCTCTGTCAGGGTGAACTGGCACTTGGTAAGCGCTTGCAAGAAGTGCGCAACATGAGAGAAAATATTGCGGGAGTTACACTCGTACCTTTAAGTAAGGAAAAATTATTTATTACCTTTAGCTGGGGATCGAACTTATCATTTTTGGAACCGCAGCTGCTGGGTTGGGGCACAGGATTATCTACAATAGGCGAGGGTACCTGGCTCTAACTCTTAGAGATCATCTCCATCATCTCGACTCTTAGGCGCTCCTCACGTGTTAGCATCTCCTCCTCACGTGCCGTCATCTCCTCACTCATCTCCTCCTTGATCTCCTCCCTCAACTGCTCCCTGAGAGTGTCCTTGAGGCACTCTGCACGTGCCTCCATGATCTTGATCTAGCACTCGCAGCGTCATCTTGGAAGTAGGACTTCTTCGTATGCCCTGCCCCTACGGCAAGCACCCGGCTCTTATGGTCGGACTTTCCGATCGCAGAGGACATGATGTCCTTTGACCATTGGCTCAGAAAGGTCCTCTGCTCTTTCCACTGGCTTACCTCCTCCTGCAAGAAGCGAGTACGAATTAGATCTGAAATACAACAGGAATGGTCAACTGCAATGTACTAAGTTAGATGTCTTAGAATGGTGGAGATGACGCGTGCGGTAGCTGGGTTTGGTACTACAAGCTGCCCATCCGCGCTTTTCTTTGTCCTCACTAATACCCAATCGCGTGCCAGCTCCTCACATATATGCGAGTAAGCCATCACAATCCCGGAGGTCGCACACTCCTTGGCTACTCGCAAATGATGTTAATCAGTATTGGTTTTAGCAAAAAAAATCAACACAGATGATTTCCAAATCTCCATGGGTTTTAACAAAGAAACCGACACTGATAATTATATATTTCTATCGGTTTTCACAAATGAACATAACCTTCCAGTACACATGAAAAATCAGCTGAACATGAATTCGGAATTGTTAGTCCTGTTTGATCAAGTAGAGAAAAGGCCATAACTTTTAGAAATTTAGTTGGAATTATTTGAAATTTTGCAGAAATATACTTTGAGATACTACAAACATTTTCCAAATAGAATTTTCGAAAAAAGAGTGAGGATTGAAAAAATGTGCCAACATTCACTTTGTAGGTATGATTTTTCCTAGTAAGAGTAGAAAAGTCAAAACTTCTTAAAATGAAGTCCAAGTTTTTTGAAATTTTTCAAAAATGAATGTTGGACTATTTAGAAGCTAGCTTTTTCAGAATCTCTATCGGTTTTTACAGATAAACTGACACAAATAATATACATATCTCCTTTTCTTGCAATAAGTAGCTACATATATACGAGAATCCAGAGACAAAATTTGTAAAAGTTTCTTACAGAGGCAACATAATGCTATTAGCTTAGCCTCATTTCTGTGTCTCAGAATTATATAGATAACATCACATGGAGACTACACCATGTAATTGCAGGACAACAGCACATGAACAATGAGATGAAAACATGAAAGTTCAAACACGTATAAGCTTAAGTACACATAAGCTTTCCAAACCTGAAACTAAAGTTAAGAACAATACAAATATTTCAAACACATAGCAAGTGATACAATGACGCACTCCCTTTATTTACAATACAACCCTTCTTGATGATATACACGCATGTAATTTCATCTATGTGTGTCGTTGTCCCCACTAAGATAGGCCCCATCCGCAAACGGAGGTATTTCATCGAATTGGTTGTATTCTTCTTTATATATGACATTTTCAACACCAACGATCCGTCGCTTGCTACAAAGGACGACATGCAACCTCGGATCGGCTAGATCATACACGTAGAAGACTTGATTTGCTTGCTTCCCAAGGGTGAATGGGTCATCTTTGTAGGCGAGTCTATTGAGATCCATAAGAGTAAAACCTCTCTTGTCGACCTTCACTCCCTGTGGAAGTCCCACCCACTAACATCAGAATAATAGAACTTGGTATATTCCGTAATCGAGCTCCTAAATTTCTTCGATCATCTCATAATATGAGTTCATTACCGTTGAGGATCCTCCTTTTGCGTGATGTTCATCGGACAAAGCATCTATGCTTACACTACTATTTTGGACAATACTCTTGGCATCCTGACTTTTAGTGTAAAATATGTACACATTAATACCGTACCTCTACCATGTCTGTACATTAAACCTAGGTCCATCAGCCAACCATTTGACATTCACACTAACGAAGAACTCCGCCTTTTCTTTGAACCATGTGAGAAATCTATCGTTGTGTTCTTGCGTGATGGAAAGCTCATCCATATGTGGATTCTCTTTCCGTAATATCAACTTGTGCTACTTGATGTACTCTGCGACTTCTGCGCTGTGCTACAAGACTATCAAATGCTCTTTGCAATACATATCAAATCGTGACCTCATTAGTTTCGACCCCACAGTTCCTTTGCCAACAAGTCTGCCCTCATGGCGAGATACAGGAACATCGATTGCTTGTCCTTTTCCGAGATAGTCAGCGCATAACTCAATAACTTCTTCAGTCCTATAACCTTCAACAATACTACCCTCAGGTATAAATAACCTAGTGAGACACATCACAATCAGTTCTTACTTAAGAAGCGATAGTGATATGCACGATCATCATTATCGGTTCCTACATAAGAAGCGATAGTGATGTGATCATGCACATAAGCGATAGTGATGTGATCATGCACATCACTATTGGTTCTTATGTCATAAGCGATAGTGATGTACATAGTCATCGCTATCGGTTTTTACAAAAGAAGCGATAGTGATGAGCAAGGGCACATCACTATCGGTTCTTTTGTGAGAAGCGATAGTGAAGTTCATGCATATCACCATCGCTTCGCACAAAAGAACCGATAGTGATGTGCCCTTGCTCATCACTATCGGTTCTTTTGTGAGAACCGATAGTGATGTTCATGCCCATCACTATCGCTTCTTATAAAAGAACTGATAGTGATATGCATGATCACATCTCTATCGCTTCTCACATAAGAACCAATTGTGATGTGCCTAGTGCTACATCACAATGGCTTCTAATCTGAGAACCGATAGTGATTATTGTTAACACCCCTCCCAAGTCATCTATCACGATCGTTTTTCCCTAAAAACTTAAGAACCGACACAGATGAAGCGATAGTGATGTACCATTATGTAGTAGTGCTTGGATTTTGGTCTTTAAGAAATACCATTTATATTACTGAAACTCTGAATTCCAAACTTTGAAGTTGAAAATTTTTTAAGCATAAAATCTAAAGAAAATTCTCAAGACAATTTTGCAAGCATTTGCTACTCCTAAGAAATAAAAAACAACAACAATTCAAAAGCAGCAGAAACACTTTCATAATTTTATAAAAAATTACAAGTTTGGTTATGCTCTTAAAATTTTATGTGGTCTTCAGTAGCATTGTAAGATCATAAAAAAATTTCAAAAAGAATTTAACTTCATTTGTTATCTCAGAAAAATAAAAAACAGAAAGAATTTAAATGAGACAGCAAAATTGACAGAATTTTATAAAAATTTTCACATGGGTTCATGATCTGAAATTTTTAAGGGAGTTTCAAAGTTGCCTTAGGACCATACAAAAAAGTTTCAAAAAATTTTGTATCATTTTTATCTACTCAACTAAATTGAAAACCCCTATGTGCCCAAAAGGTAAATTCCAGTTTTCCTCTTTTGATCTCGCTGCCGTGTGAGCCTTGCCCTTGCCTTGACCCCACCTGGAACTGCCCCTCTACCCTGTCTCTCTGCTCCTAAGCCCAAATGCCCTTGATTCTTTCCCCTTAGCCAGCTGCTATCTTCCTCCTCTGTTTCGCTTTGATCAAACTGAGTTCGCCCCTCCTCCCCATGCGCAAGACACCATCCCTGCCCTGCCTCTGTGCGACTCATCAATGTGACCACGGGCCCCTATCTCTACCATGCCCTTGCCATGATGAGCCTCCACCCAACCACACCCTTGCCCTAGCATAAGGCAGTGCCAAGGTCAATACCATGGAGATCGATCTCCGTTGACGTACGCAAGTGCCCCGCCAAGCCAATGTCTCACCGTCACCTCATCACCATTACTACTTGGGCCCCAACACCATCCCATCCTGTCTCCATTGCGTCTGAACTTCGTAAAGAGGAAGCCAGGGCAATGCCGCTGTCTTTGGCCCGAATTCATGGGTGCTACACCCTATCGCCAAGATCCTCCCTGACTCCCTGCACCTCCCTTCCATATCTCTCTACTTGAGCTTTGCCTAAATTGTCACCAAACACTGATGTTACTAGCAAGCTTCACAGAAGGGCAAAACAAAAATCGAGCTGCATTGGTGTCCAAAGTTCAACTTAAGCGCCTTGAGCATGTACTGATTAATCTCTATTGCTCCATTGTAGCTCTGGAGGCCCGAGAACTTGCCGCCACAGCCATATTCTGTGAGACCCCGTTCTTGCAAACAGGAACCTCCTTGTGATTACTGTACTAGTCCCATGATCAGTGGCTAGCACTCAAATGTTTACAACATCCATATCACAACCACAAGATATTAAACTGATAAGTGTAAATTACAAGAAGAAATAATTATACAGAGATTAAAATTTACAAAGACTGAACAACGGAAATTAGAGAGTTAAAGAACTCCAAAAGCCTCGCGGTTTGCCCACTAACCCTCAGGCAACTGACTTGGCAAACCTAGGGAAAATCATCGTCAAACACCCCGTGCCCTGCGTTAAAGCAAGAATCGTGCGGCACTTGCAGCTTCGTCCTCCGAGACGGCGAGATGCAAGATTGAGTACATTGGTACTCAAGCAAGACTTATAGTGTTTAACAAATGCAAATAATTAATCATGCGAGGCTAAGCAAAGGCGAGGTTACAAGTTATTTTGCGATTGCATAAACATTTAAAATACCAATCTGATGGATTGAAACATCGCATCTTTAAATAGGCAAGTTGGCGCATAATTTGATAAGCAAATATTCAAGTATTTCAACCCGATCTACCCATTGCAAAAGTCCCTGTGTACGTCCTTTGACAAAAAAGCTAGTTGCAAAATTGGTTTCCATCCCAAATCCATTATTCCAGAAAATGCCAAAACTCTAACACTGGAATGACTTCACCAAGTGTCCTTGACCGTGGACGCGGCTAATCGATTAGATTTACATTCTGCAGAGGTGCACAACTTTACCCACAAGGAATGATCAACCTCTTTTGCCAGGCCAACTGACACACTTCCTTTGGTGTGTCGGCAAGGAGATCATACAGAGCCGTTACATTATTTAGACATGGCTTTGAACCAGCCCGGGACGTTTGACCCTCGCCATGAAAACAGAAACACTCACCCAAGTCGTGGATCCATTTTCATCACACCCTACACCACATTTCTGTTCATGGCAAGGCGTACACCGTTGCATTGGTATGTACAAACCCCTACAAGCAAACCAAACCGGAATGCCTGTGCAATCTCCCGCCTTCCTTAGATGCAAAGCCACATCTAAACAACTTAATAGGCTAAGACCCGCCCATACAAGCCCTCGTGGTTGTACGAAATTCTTGGATCTATAGCATCCCATTGCTCGGTCCTTAATCCGACACAGGCGATACTCCACCCTACACTATGTGCGACTCCCTTTGCACCTCCGGCTATTGCCAATAATCGCCCGCATCAAACCATAGTTTTATTTTGGGTTTATAACCAAATACCAGCAACATTTTCCAAATGAGGACCATACATTTGTTGAAAAGACTGAAAGCAAACAACAAGCAACTTAAGCAGGTATATTATGCTAGCGGTTATACCCAAAATGACATTTAGTATGTCTAGTTCAAACTAAGGTCTGCAAGGTTCACATATTCATACAGATTGAGGTAAACCATAATTTACAGGATTAACTACAGTTCCAACCCAAATTAGCAGTTCTATGGAGAATTATCCGGATGCATAGTACATAGACAAAAACAACATAATGTAGGTAAATTATCAGGCTCGACATGATCAAGGGGTTGCTTGCCTTGCAACTCGCTGTCTAGCTCCTGATCTGGATCAGCGACGACGTCGTCTTCTTCCTCGAGCACGTCAGACTCTACACGTCGATTAACGGGAAACATAGCAAATATTAAACTTCAACAAGGGCAAAAAGAAAACAGACAGTAAACCAAATAAAGATTAACTGCAGAAAACAGGGGTATATCTTAGGGTTTGGATTATGAAATTTTAAGACTTCATAATATAAATAATTACGCATTCAAAGTGTTAATACTTTCTATGATGAACAACATGGGTTTTCTTATAGACTATTTATTCTTAAATTACGAATTCAAGAGGCTAAAATTATAAATTCTTATATTTATAACTTCGAATTATAGATGCTAAAATTATCTAAACTAACAAAATCTAAAACATAAGATAAAGAGGTTGATTGCACTAAATCTTATTAAGCTATGATACTGGGTTTTCCCATGGCTTGAAACCATTTAATCTATATCCTAACTATTTAATTTCCTATGCACATATATATGCATATATATGTGTGAGTGCAGTTGACACAAGGGTTACTTCATATTTTTAAATGTTAGATCCAAACAAGTCTAATCCTTAGTTATTTTGGCAAATTCAATTATTCTACTGTCATCCTATTATTCATGAATTAAATTTTTGTTTCTTTCATAAACCCTTTATACTATATATATATTTGAATTCTTAATGTATTGGAAGCAAGACTTAAATAGAAAATGATTCAAACATGCATAAAAATTAAATATTTTTATATATTTGGATTCCTGGAAACATAAGGATCCTATAAAAATTAGTTTCATTAACTTCTAAGTTTGTTTATAGGATTTTTGTTTAAAGTATATCTTTAAGCCTTTTATTCAAATTTGAATTTTAAAATTACCCAGGGATCATTTTAAAAATATTTTTGCATATTATGAATCTACAGAATTTTTCATGAATTTATAAATTGGTTTGACTATTTTTGACCAGATGATTCAAAAATTATTAGCATTTGATTCAATCAGTTTTTCTTAAAATCTTCAAAATTCCGAAATACGCTTTCCCTACTGGAAAACGGCTTTTCGCCTCGCGCGTGTGGCGCATTTGAATCGGCCCGATCCAACTGACAACTCGGGCCCATCCACCAGCGACCGCACGACGCAACCAGCGACTGACCGCAGTGGCCCACCTGTTCGTGCGTGCATGTGGTGAGAGAAAAGCGCTGGCGCGTGGGCCTGCGTCACAGTGTGACTGCCAAGACTGGCCCACGAGTCAGCGGTACACTCACGCGAGGCGACTGACAGTTGGGTCCCGATTGTCGGCGACACTAAGCAGAGGTCGTCGGTTTTGGGCTCGTCGCTGGCGAACTAGCTCCGCCGCGGTAGAATGGGTAGCACTACGGGCTTCAGTGCGCAAAGGCGCACCTAGGGGTGGTACCCTTTCGCCGGGGGATGACCGGGAAGGTGGTCACCACCGCAATAGAGACATCTGGTCTGGATGTGATTCTAGGCATGGACTAGTTAGCAAAAAGTAAGGGTTGCATAGATTGTGCTAATCGATCCATAACCCTTGAAAATCAAGAGGGAGTACATGTAGAGTTTACCTCAAGTACTGAAATTTCAGCACCTCAGACAATCTGGTATTCTACATCTATTTCTAATTTAAATGAATTGGCAGTCGTTAGTGAATTTCCTGATATTTTTCCTGCTGAGTTGCCGGGAGTGCCTCCGGATCGCGATATGGAGTTTGTTATTGATTTGGTGCCGGGAACTGCACCGATATCAAAACAACCATATCGGATGCCTCCAAATGAGTTAGTGGAATTGAAAAAGCAACTCAAAGAACAGCTAGATAAGGGGTTCATTCGTCCCAGTTCTTCGCCCTGGGGGAGTCCGGTTCTTTTTGTGAAAAGAAGGACGATAGCCTGCGCATGTGCGTAGACTACCGTGCTTTAAATGAAGTGACCATCAAGAATAAGTATCCGCTTCCCCGGATAGACGATCTGTTTGATCAGTTGAATGGGGCGTGAGTCTTCTCCAAGATAGATTTAAAATTGGGATACTTTCAATTGACAATCAGACCCTCAAATATTCCAAAGACCGCCCTCACTACGCGTTACGGTTTATATGAATATACCATGTTGTCGTTTGGACTGACAAATGCTCCAGCAAGCTTTATGAACCTGATGAATAAAGTCTTTATGGAGTATTTAGATAAATTTGTGGTGGTCTTTATTGATGACATCCTCGTTTATTCCAAGAGTGAGGAAGATCATAGGCAGCATTTACACATGGTCCTTAGCAAACTTCGGGAAAACAAGTTGTATGCCAAGTTTGAGAAGTGTGAGTTCTGGTTGAAGGAAGTCGCTTTTCTGGGGCATGTTTTGTCTGAAGGTGGAGTTGCTGTTGACCCGGGCAAGGTGGAAGTAGTGTTGGCTTGGGAAAGGCCGCAATCAGTCCCAAGGGTTCGAAGCTTTCTATGCTTCGCCGGTTATTATCGTCGGTTTATTGAAAACTTCTCTAAGATTGCTAAGCCAATGACTCAACTTCTGAAAAAGGAAAGGAAGTTTGAATGGACTCCTGGTTGTGAAGAAAGTTTTCAGAGACTGAAGGAAAAATTAACATCTGCTCCAGTGCTTATTTTGCCAGATATTCACAAGAGTTTTGAGGTGTATTGTGATGCATCACTTCATGGCTTGGGTTGTGTGTTAATGCAGGAGGGCAGGGTTGTTGCTTATGCTTCTCGACAACTCTGTCCTCATGAGCAGAATTATCTTACACATGACCTAGAGTTAGCCGCTGTTGTGCATGCCCTTAAAATCTGACGGCACTATCTTATCGGAAATAGAACGGAAATTTACACTGACCACAAGAGCCTCAAGTATTTCTTTACTCAGCCGGACTTGAATTTGAGACAAAGAAGATGGCTAGAGCTGATTAAAGACTATGATTTGGGCATTCACTGAAGGGAAACGCGGTATGCTACGCTAGCACAAAAAAAAAACTACCGCGCAACCAGAAAGCTGCTCGCAAGAAGGGGATCATAGATAAGATTACCACTAGACGCGCAGTTGCGGAATCCTTCGCGCGTCGATGTAGTGGTTCGTCCTCGCCGCAGTCGTTGCGTCGATGTAGTGGATCGTCCTCGCCTCGCCGTGGATCGTCCTCCCACGCCGCAATCGCAGCAGTGTCACCGCAGTAGTCCACACGTCCAGAGATGGAGCGCCGTGCGCGGTGTGCAAGCACCTAGTCGCTCGGCAGGGCGGCGAGAGGAGGAGGCTAGGGTTTCAAGTGAATCAAACCTAAACCGTGGAAAGCACACCTGCGCCCTCCTCCTCCCCTCCTTATATAGCCACGAGATGAAACCTAAACCAGGGCCCACCGGCATGCTAAGCCCACGAGGTTCATTAATTACGGATCCAATCCAAATTAATGCGTCCCACCCATTAAGTGTGTGACCTGCGAGGTTCACATACGTTTGGACATGGATTGGAAAACTCCTTTTCAATCCAATAGTTGGTAGCGGCTTCTTGCAAAGTATGCCAACTCCCAAACATCTTGTGATCAAATCGAACAGAACCTATCAAAAGAACTCATGTAATAATCCCTTTGCCAAGTATATGAAGATTGATCTCAAGGCGAGAAGCATGTCATCCTTTGATGATTCAATCCATCTCTCGTATCCGTGATATATTAATAAGTTGTGATTGACTCCTCAATCACGGCATGGCCATGCACTTTCTTAATCATATCACACGAGTGGCCTTGTCACATATTTCCGTTTCATTGGAGTGGCAAATTCCATCTTGACTGCTCACTTCCCTCTGCACGTTTCATAGTAAACATGAAAGCTACCTTTATAACTATCCGGTTAGGAAGTAGTGTTTGATAGCCCCAAGGAAAACTATTACACATGTAGGGAATATGACAATCTCAGGTCTAAGGATCATACATCTTCTAGGTATGAGATACACTGATGACACATAAGAATGAAACATTCTCGCAATGTCCCATAGCGGGTCTATCTAACCCATGTTCTTCAACATGGTCCACAATGTAGAGATGATATCTCCATATCCCATGATCTATGAAGCATGATCATCGATCACTACATGTGCTGATCTATTCATCGTAGTCCTATACGATGATATCCGATCAGAGATATTTATCGAATTACATCATTAAGTAAAGAGCTTCATAATCAAGTCACATACTTGTTGATCAATACAATGATATACATTCATTGGACCAATAATCATATTATTATTCATAAACATAGTCATGTTACAATCATCTAAATGATTGCCTCAAGGGCATAACACTAACAATCTCCCACTTGCACTTGAGTCAATCAATTAAGTATCTAATACCAATAGACCTTGTGTGCGCCTCATGCTTAGGGTCGTGGCGGTGGCTTTGTCAACGGATCGGCCACATTGGCTTCCGTATGTACTTTGCATATTCGGCGTCACCTCTATCCACAATCTCGCGAATAAGGTGAAAGCGCGAGTATGTGTTTAGACTTTTGATGTGATCTAGGCTCTTTTGCTTGTGCAATGGCACCACTATTATCACAATAGATGTCCATTGGACTAGAGACACTAGCGACCACACCAAGCTCGTGATAAACTTCTTAATCCACACGCCTCCTTTGCGGCCTCCGGCCGCAATGTACTCCGCTTCGTCGTAGAGTCGGCCACCGTGTTTTGCTTGGAACTCTTCCACTTCTCGCTCCTCCATTAAGTGTAAACACAAACCCGGATTGCGATCGAAAATCATCTTTGTCGGTTTGGAAGCTTGCATCGGTGTAACCCTTTGCAACAGATCTTCCTCACCTCCAAAAACAAGGAACATACCCTTAGTTCTTCTCAAGTACTTCGTGATATTTTTACGGCTATCCAATGACCATCACCAGATCCGCTTGGTATCCGCCGTGACACTTAGAGCATATGAGACATCCGGGCGTGTACGGATCATGGCATACATAATAGACCCAATAGTGAAGCATATGGAATCTTGCTCATCTGTCTCGCTCATCGGATGTCGAAGGACACCGATTCTTGCAGAGATCGATGCCATGTGACATTGGCATGAAACCTCTCTTGGATTCATGCATATTGAACCTTTTCAATATCTTGTCAATGTACGTTTCTGACTTAATCCAATTAACCTTTTGATCTATCTCTATAGATTTTTATGCCCAAGATATAGCATGCTTCTCCCAAGTCCTTCATTGAGAAACTCCTTTTCAATGAAGTCTTAACATCTTCAAGCATAGGAATGTCATTCCCGATTAATAATATGTCATCCACATACAAAATCGAAATACAAGTGCGCTCCCACTAGCCTTCTTGTAAACACAAGGCTCTTCTTCATTTTGATAAAGTCAAAACCTTTGACTACTTCATCAAAGCGAATGTTCCAACTCCTAGATGCTTGCTTTAACCCATAAATGGATCTTTGAAGCTTGCATACCCTTTTAGCATATTTAGGATCAACAAAGCCTTGAGGTTGTATCATGTATACATCCTCGAGAAAGATTCCCATTAAGGAAGGCTGTTTTGACATCCATCCGCCATATTTCATAATCAAAATATGCAGAATAGCTAAAATGATCCGACAGACTTGAGCATGGCTACGGTGAGAAAGTTTCATCATAGTCAACTCCTTGAACTTGTTTGAAACCCTTTGCCACCAACCGTGCCTTATAGATCTGAACATTTCCATCTCGTCTATCTTTTCTTGAAAATCCATTTGCACTCAATGGTTTTACACCATCAGTGAATCGACCAAGTTCCAAACTTGATTGTCATGCATGGATTGAATTTGGATCTCATGGCTTCAAGCCATTTTTGAGTTTGGGTCCATCATTGCTTCTTCATAAGTCGTGGGCTCATCATTGTCCAACAATAATATGTCATTCCCATATCTAATAGGTACATGACGTGGCCTCCCGACCTACGTGAAGTGGAGTCTCTTCCACAGGTTGTACAACACTTTGTACATCTTGTGAAGGTTCAGAGGTAGCTTGAACATATTCATGTGATTCTCGAACTTCATCAAGATACACATCACTCCTCTGATTTCTTTTGAAAGAAACTCTTTCTCCAAAAGACACCATTTCGAGCAACAAAAACTTTGTTCTCGTTTCTTTTGTAAAAGTAATATCCTTTTGTTTCTTTAGGATACCCCACAAAAAGCATTTTTACGATTTAGGTGCGAGTTTATCGATTGTAAACGTTTTACATAAGCCTCACATCCCCATATCTTGAGAAATGACAACATGGGTCTTCTCGATCCATATCTCATATGGCGTCTTCTCAACGGATTTTGATGGGACCCTATTCAAAGTGAACGCATGTTGTCTCTAGAGCGAAACCCCAAAGGATAATGGCGGATCTGTTTGGTGATCATTGACCGAACCATATCTAATAAAGTCCGGTTCGTCGTTCGGACACACCATTCCATTGAGGCGTTCTGGCGGAGTAAGTTGCGAACGATTCCACATTGCTTTAAATGATCACCAAACTCTTGGCTCAAGTATTCGCCACCACGATCGGATCGTAAGTGTTTTATTGTTTTGCCAAGTTGATTTTGTACTTCGTTCGAAACTCTTTGAACCTTTCAAAAGTTTGATTTATGCCTCATTAAATAGATATATCCATATCTCTGAAGTCATCGGTAAAAGTTACAAAATCATGAAACCCACCCCTAGCGATCGAGCTCATTGGTCCACATACATCTGTATGTACTAGGGCCAATAATTCACTTGCTCTCTCACTAAAACTCGTGAAAGGGGTTTTGTCATCTTGCCAAGTAAACAAGATTCACATGTTTCAAATGATTCAAAATCAAATGAGGTTAGAAGTCCATCACCATGGAGCTTCTTCATGCGCTTCTCATTTATATGACCTAAGCCACAATGCCACAAAAGGTAGGGTTCAAATCATTAGGCGGTGCCTTTTACATTAATATTATAGACAGTTTTTCTTGAGTTCAAGGATGTACAACCCATCCACCATGGGGCAACGACCATAATACATATCATTCAAAATATTGAACAAACAAAGTTCTTTATTCGAAATCATAACCTTCATGTTCCAAACAAGAAGATGAAATAATGTTTCTACTCAAAGATGGAACAAAATAACAATTATTGAGTTCTAAAACTAATCACGAAGGCAAATGCAATGGGTATGTGCCAGCAAGCAAGACCAACAACTCTTGCTTTATTCCCCACGCGAAGATCCACTTCTCCTTTTGCCAAGTCTCTACTCTTTATCACCGCAACGAATTGCAAATGTGAGCAACCGAACGGTATCATATACCCATGAGTGAGTGAAGAAGTAGCAAGATTAATTTCTATAACATTAATACGAAGTGGAAACCACATTTCCATTCTTCTTATCTGCAGTACTTTTCGCAGATTCGTTTCCAATGCCACGATTTCTTGCAATAGAAGCATTGGGTATCGGGTTGAGGGCCAACTTTAAGCTTCGAAGCTTAGTTTTGAGGCTCGCGATCTCATCTTGAGCCTTGCCCTTGCCCTTGCCCTTGCTCTTTCCCGTTCCCCACCTTAGCCTTTCTCTTTTTGAAAGCGGTTGTTTTCGAACCATCATCACATGATTGGGTTTTTCTTAATGCTTTCCGCAGCCTTGAGCATCCCATGTAGCTCGGTTAGGCTCTTCTCCATGCTATTCATATGAAAATTCATAATGAATGGCTCAAAGCTCTGAGGCGTAGCGGAGAATAACATCGTGGTCAAACCGAGGCTAAGGGAAACTCAAGTTTTCCAATCTCCCAATGTAACCAATCATCTTGATCACATGAGGATCGACGGATCGCCTTGACCGACTTACAAGCAAATAAAAGCTTTGAGATACCATACCTCTCAGCTCTTGCTTGATTCCCAAACATGCCCTTCAAGCCCACAATCATATTGTAAGCATCCTGGTCCTCATATTGCTTTTGGAGCTCGAGTCCATTGTGACTAGCATGAGACAGTGACCTCTCTGAAGCATTAACATGCTTTTCATATTCAACCCTCAAATTGCGGCGGCATTTTGGTGGTTCATCAGAATTGGATTCTCTAGAACATAGTCCTTCTTTTCATGCTTGAGAACAATTCTCGGGTTGCGATACCAATCAACAAAATTAGTTCCATTCAGTTTTCCCTTTCCAAAACCGATCTCAAAGCAAAACCGGTGTAGCAGAGTAGGAGAAGGTGCCATTGAACTACAACAAAAATATGCAAAGATTCTAAGCACTATGTTTATGTAAAACTTTTATTAAACTTTTTAATTAAAGACACTCCTATTTTATGTCCTTTTATAGACACATAGTGAGTATTCAAGATCCATATTCATTAAACACTAGTGAGCTTTGGCATCACTTGCTAGAAATTTAATGACATAGGTAAGCAACACCTTTGCTAATTACATCATATGTAACTCTTGTTTGTTGAGTATGAAAACAAGTAATGAATGCCTCCATCAACTTGACTCATGGCCAGTCAACCTGCCCCAAGGGCTCACATGAGGAGGGAGCACTTCCGTATTCGGTGCCAATTAAGAAACCTGCCTCATGTGTGTTTTCCTAGACACCAATTGTCTTGTATAGGTTCCTTCATTCTGAAATCAAATCCCAACCACTTATGTCCTCAAGCCCAAAACCGTTTTGATAGCTCGTTTAAATCGCCATTGTTATGCGTGATGTGTCCAACACATCCCTATCATCTATTGAGATAGCCATTGATATACTACTATGGCAGTCATATCAATAACGATCTAAATTCTTGATAGGTGCAACAATTGGATGGACAATTTGATTTAAGATTTTTAACTATAAGGATGAACAAAGATTACTATGAACATAGCATCACATGCAATGAGCATAAAGAAAATAGCAAGGATAAAACACACATCCACGAGAAAATCAAAATAAGTGTGAAATAGCATGGCCCTTAGCATTAAGATCTCCATCATCATGCTTGGTTGTTCACCTAGCCACCTTGCTTGATTTGTTCACCTAGCCATCGTCTTCATCATTATGGATGCAACTCCTTACAACTTTTGATAATGAATTTTACATGAGGGTTTGAAGCATCACAAGTCGACACGCAGTCGTTATACAATTTAAATAGCCTTATGGCTTAACACGCACTTGAGCCATGTGGAAATTACATGCATCACATACACATAAGACATACTATTTCACATAATGCCCGCAAAATGAGTTAAACAAAAGCAACCCTCGACTCGGTCAGAGGCGCGCGCTCAAGGGTCAAGGGGGGCGCCTGGGCGGTCCGCTGGCCGGTCGTGGCGGGTCCGAGGCGCGCTGGGTCAAGGCGAGCCCCGGGCGGGTCAAGGCGAGCCCCATGGGGCGGTCGAGGCGCGCCATGGAAATTTTTAGAGGCATGTCTTCCGCCATGGGAAAACACCTCAAAATTTCCACGGATCAACCAGATTGACCCAATCCGATCTAATATAATTGGCTTGGTCCCATATGGATACGTTTGAAACCACGATGGTGGTAACCCGACCGGTAAGGGCAACGCGTCGTACCATGAACGGACTCACCCAAATCAATATTGAATCTGTTTTGCGCTTACCATGGATCAACAGATTGACCCAATCCAACTCGATCGATTGGCTTGGTCCCATATGGATCGTTTGAAACCACGATGGCGATAACCCGACCGGTAAGGGTAACGTCGTACCATGAGCGGACTCACCCAAATCAAGATTGAGTCGGTTTGCACTTTCTCAAACCCTAAATCGATCGATCTCATCGATGGTTGCCGTCACCAATTCATCACATGGCTGGTGAACATGTAATAGATCCAATCTACTAACCTCACACATCATATGTGCAACATCCGGATCACAAAACTATACGAGATGGCTCGATACCCTTTGAAGGAAGCGCGGTATGCTACGCTAGCACAAAAAAAACTACGCGCAACGTAAAGCTACCGCAAGAAGGGATCATAGATAAGATTACCACTAGGCGCGCAGCTGCGGAATCCTTCGCGGCGTCGATGTAGTGGTTCGTCCTCGCCGCGATCGTTGCGTCGATGTAGTGGATCGTCCTCGCCTCGCCGTGGATCGTCCTCCCACGCCGCGATCGCAGCGGTGTCACCTTGATAGTCCACACGTCCGAGAGATGGGCGCCGTGCGTCGTGTGCAAGCACCTAGTCGCTCGGCGAGGGCGCGAGAAGAGGAGGCTAGGGTTTCAAGTGAATCAAACCTAAACCGTGGAAAGCACACCTGCGCCCTTCCTCCTCCCCTCCTTATATAGCCACGAGATGAAACCTAAACCAGGGCCCACAAAGATGCTAAGCCCACGAGGTTCATTAATTACAAATCCAATCCAAATTAATGCGTCCCGACCCATTAAGTGTGTGACCTGCGAGGTTCACATACGTTTGGACATGGATTCGAAAACTCCTTTTCAATCCAATAGTTGGTAGCGGCTTCTTGCAAAGTATGCCAACTCCCAAACATCGTGATCAAATCGAGCAGAACCTATCAAAAGAACTCATGTAATAATCCCTTTGCCAAGTATATGAAGATTGATCTCAAGGCGAGAAGCATGTCATCCTTTGATGATTCAATCCATCTCTCGTATCCGTGATATATTAATAAGTTGTGATTGACTCCTCAATCACGGCATGGCCATGCACTTTCTTAATCATATCACACGAGTGGCCTTGTCACATATTTCCGTTTCATTGGAGTGGCAAATTCCATCTTGATTGCTCACTTCCCTCGCACGTTTCATAGTAAACATGAAAGCTACCTTTATAACTATCCGGTTAGGAAGTAGTGTTTGATAGCCCCAAGGAAAACTATTACACATGTAGGGATTATGACAATCTCAGGTCTAAGGATCATACATCTTCTAGGTATGAGATACAGCGATGACACATAAGAATGAAACATTCTCGCGATGTCCCATAGCGGGTCTATCTAACCCATGTTCTTCAACATGGTCCACAATGTAGAGATGATATCTCCATATCCCATGATCTATGAAGCATGATCATCGATCACTACATGTGCTGATCTATTCATCGTAGTCCTATACGATGATATCCGATCAGAGATATTTATCGAATTACATCATTAAGTAAAGAGCTTCATAATCAAGTCACATACTTGTTGATCAATACAATGATATACATTCATTGGACCAATAATCATATTATTATTCATAAACATAGTCATGTTACAATCATCTAAATGATTGCCTCAAGGGCATAACACTAACATTCACTACCATCCTGGTAAAGCCAATGTCGTAGCCGATGCTCTTAGTCGCAAGCTTTATTGCATGTTGGGTTCAAGTCAGTCTGATTTAATTCATGAGTTTCAAAAGCTCAATTTGAGTTTAGTTGAGAATGGTTATGTGGCCACTCTGCAGTTGCAGTCGACTCTTAAAAGTCAAATTAAAGCTGCACAGTTCAAAGATGAAGCCGTTATTGAGATTCGGAGTCAGTTGAAAGAAGGCATAGATCCTGAGTTCTTGGAAAACCCTGATGGGATAATCATGAGAGGAACTCGTGTATATGTGCCTAATGATCCTGAGATCAAGAAGCTGATTTTGACAGAAATTCATGAGTCACCATTATCTATTCATCTTGGTAGTGCCAAGATGTACCAAGACCTTAAAAGGGAATATTGGTGGCCCGGTATGAAGAAGGATGTCGCTGAATATGTCGCGAAGTGCGATGTATGTCAACGAGTCAAGGCTGAACATCAGCGCCCAGCTGGACTTCTTCAGCCATTGCAAATTCCAGAATGGAAGTGGGATGATATCAGTATGGACTTCATTACTGGTCTTCCTCGAACCCAGAAGGGAAATGGTTCCATTTGGGTTATTGTCGACCGACTGACAAAGGTAGCCCACTTCATTCTTTTCAAAACAACACATACAAGAGATAGATTGCCAGAGCTGTACATTAGCAACTGAAGGACCGAGATGGCGAACAGAGGGGGGGGGGTGAATGGTCGCAAATAAAAATTCCCCCAAAATACTCCAACAAAAACCTCGACAAGATAGCTCAAAGGAAATTGTGAAAAACCCGAAAAACTAGACAACTATGTGTACCCCAAGCTTGCATGGATAAGTACCATAAAATATGTAGGGATTTTTGAGTCACAATCATGGTTGTCTAGTGTCCAAGATAAAGAGGAATCAATTCAAACTCTTGCTTTTAGAAAGGACATCAATTCAAATCACAAAAGTCACTTTCAGAAAAGCAAAAGCAGAATTTCCAGAACATGTCCTCAATTTGCACAGGAGTTTGGTGGGTTTCTGAAGCTCAAAAAATTCTAAGAATTTTTCTCCCTATGAGCATCAGAGTCATGAAGAACTCCACCAAATTTCTCCTCAAAAAGCATTAGAGAAAAAACAGGAAAAATCTAAGAACACAGTATGCTCAAGAACTTCGAGCAGAAAGTTTGGGGCTCGGTTTTCACCTCATGGCGCCCAAACGGTGCAACAAGTGAACTTAAAACTTTTTCTACAGGTGTATATCAGAGTACCACACCTCCTCCAACAAGAATCACTCAAAATATATTTTTATATATTTTTACAAAAATCTAACACTGACTGCTGCGCGAAGAACAAGTTCTGAACAAAGTTGGAACTTGAAAGAAAAGATGTTCTCTACTCAATCCAAGAGTGCAAAAGAGATGTAAAACCATATGAACACACTCAAAACATCCAAGATCCGCAGCATTTAGAAGGAGGGGAGGCAAATCCAAATTACTTGAAAGTAAATTGCGGGAATGTAATTGCGGGAAAGTAAATGCTGAATTTAAATTGCGTAAAGTAAAGACATAATGTAAATGCGCAAAATAAATTCAGAGGTGGATGATAAAACTTTCATTTCTGGAAGGGGAGGTGACAAAGCCTCACATTCATGTGGGCAAAGCTCAAATGAGCAACAAAAACCTCAACACCTTCAAGGGAAGGAGGCTACCCCTCCACCCCTATTTATACTACTCTTGGGCCACCTACCACCCTTGGATGAGTCCCTCAACCCTAGAGCACTCATCTAAGGGCTAGGATTAACCCACACACACAGCCATGCAAGGGCTAACCCAAAACCCACACACATACCGGGTTTTCTTGGACGGTTTTCAAAGCATACTACCTAGACCCGCTAACCTATCAACCAGACCTCAATCCGACGGCCCTCATTGATCCACGCGGCATCTAGCTAGCATCAACTCCTTTCCTTGTCTTCTTGACTTGCCCGGACGCCATCTCCGATCATCTTTCGGCGATCTCCCAACCGTCTGGACCTCCGATGCTCCTCGCCTAGTCCCGGTCATCCTTCGCCTCACCATGACCTAGCACCGTCGCCCTGCAACCATCAAAGACAAGGAAACTCCTCACATAGCAATGCCCACAAAGATGTGCAATAAACCATCCAACTCATCACTACCGCATCCATGACCAGTCTGCCACTCTGGCAGAGACAACTCAAATTGCTTCATTTTGAAAATCAATCCAAATCAAACTCAAACTTGAGCACACCTTGCTCAAATAAAGTCAAATACTCATCACAAACATGGATGGACCTCCACATGGTCCTTCAATCTCCCCCTTGATGAGTATATTGACAAACCACACAAAAAGGCATAAATTTGAGTTTGAAAAAAATGAAGAAGAAAGCAATTTTTAGTTGCAAAGTCAAACTTGGTCCAAAGATAGAAATTAGAACCATGACCAAGTTGACGAAGAGGAATTCAGATTTTAGAAGTTTTCAACAAAAACTCTAAAATCCAACTAAACATGTCAAATGATTATGAGATTATGATCCAACAGAAGTAGTAGCATAGTTTTACAAAGATCATAATAACCAAATAAGCATTCACATTTTTATCATTTTAGTGATGCCTTTTCTACGTTTTCTCCCCCTTTTGGCAATATAGGCGTCAATTTTTTTTTATGTATGCATGAAATGCAATCGAAAGAGCTTTGAAGATTATCCAATTGATCAAAATGGAAGGATATTACACCAAGCTTGTCAATTTTAGAAGATGACTAAACTAAGACATGTCCAAGTGCAAATACGAGCTTAGTTTTGAATATTTCATTTTTAGCAAGATAAGACAAGTGCAACACTTAGCTTTAGTTTCAAAAATAGAAGAATAGCCACTCTAAGGATCAAAAGGAAAACCTAGAGTTCAACCTACTCAACACTTTGGGAATCTAGAAGAGCATACAAGGTCCTTGGGCTCATTTATCACTTAATGCAAATTTTGATTTATCATCATACAAGACATAGCGGGTGCAAATGTTTGACATTATTTGCATTCTTTACCCACATATGTCTTTGTTTTTAATTTATTTGCATTTTCTTTTGACAACCAATTGACTCAAGCCGTATCGACCATCTCAAGATGAACTCTTAAGAGGATGGTCTAGGTCAAACACGATGTATTCCAAGTTCATCCCAAGTGCAATGGGAAGCGGTCTTGTGAATGCAAGGTGTTGAGTCATATGTGCACAAGAAGAGTCAATTTTGTTTAATTTTCATTTTTTTTGCACAATGATTCATGAGCAATTGAAGGACTCTAGCATGGATCAAACTAGTTTCACCCAAGTTGCTATAGGGACTCTAGAGAACTCCTAAATTTCTCAAATTATGGCACAAACCTCTAGAGAAGAAACCTAGTAAGTAAAGGCAACAAGTTTCATCAAGTTTTTCATTTAAGGCTTATTTCATTTTTAAGCTTAGCAAGTTAAATGAACTTGGACATACCTAAGCAAGTGATTTTCTTCAAATGATGTAGCATGGTGTATAGCATGAAGAAGAAATCAATTGCATAATAGACAAAGCTCATAAAACAGAAAATGCAGTCTAAATGCAATACATGAACAGATTCCCAAACTCCCCCTCAACAAATGAATCAATTTTAAGCTCAAATCTGGTTAAAGTTGAGTTATTATCAAGATTAGGCATAAAGAAAACCCGGATGAACTCAATAACAAAGAAAAAGCAGAATGAGGAGAAGAAGCGAGAAGCGCAAAACTGGATGGCTATTGAGCATAGAAAAGATAGAAGAGACTCACTACGGCTTAGACTCGCTCTTATCTTCCCCAGTGACTGACATAGGAAAGCTGACTCTAGATCCCAACTAAGGAGTGCACACATACCCTGTCTACCCAGGAGGCCCAATACCTGCTAGACTTATAAGACTGTGAGGGAACTTAACCTAGAGAGAAGAGAGAACAGCTAATTACGCATGATAGCAACCTAAAGCACAAGATAAGAGGTCCATGGAAGGCATGCCAGAAGTCTAAGTGAGTGAACTCAACTCAAGAAAACAAGCCCAAAGTCACCCAAAAGAAACACAAAGAAAAGAAAAGCTGGAAGAAAACATATAATACATAATATACAAACCAGCTCCCCCTCACGAAAGGCCGTAAGGGCTCACGACTCCAAGCTCACTCCTCAAGGCAACAAACCTGGAGCTATCCAAAGGCTTGGTGAAGATATCGGCTAACTGAAGGTCACTCTCTACGAACTGAAGCGCGATATCTCCCTTCTCCACATGGTCTCTAAGTAAGTGATATCTAATATCAATGTGCTTGGCCCGGGAATGTTGCACTGGGTTTTTAGCAATGCAAATAGCTGAAGTGTTGTCACAGAAAAGTGGCACACTCTCTATCTCTAACCCATAGTCCCGTAAGGTCGATCTCATCTAGAGCATCAGCTCTGACAACATACTCGGCCTCGCCGTGGGTATGCAACCCTGCATCGCTTCCTAGATGACCAAGAAACAAGAGAAGTGCCAATGAATTGGCAAGTGCGAGTGCTCTTCCTATCTATCCTACAGCCAGCAAAGTTGGCATCGGAAAAGGCTCTAAGAGATAGACAAGAAGACGAAGAGTACCAAATACCATAATCAGTGGTAGCACGAAGGTACCTGAAGATGCGCTTGACCGTCTGGCGGTGAGAAGCGAGAGAAGCTTGAATCGAGCGCACGGACACACAAACAAAATGTATGTCCGGCCTCAAGCGGTGAGGTACAAGAGGAGCCGATCATGCTCAAAACTCCTTTTGATCAAGAGGCTCACCATCCTCATCGGGCTCGAGGACGAAGTGGTGGCCATAGGAGTCATCACGGCTTCCCATCGGACATGTCGAAGCGCCTCAGGAGGTCACGGGTATATTTGCCTTGATGCAAGAAAGTACCCACCCGAGTCTGCTTGATTTGGAAGCCAAGAAAGTAGCTCAACTAGCCCATCATACTCATCTCAAACTCTGTGCTCATCACCTCAGAAAACTGAGACACAAGCGAATGAGACGAGCCACCAAAATGATATCGTCCACATAAACTGGACAAGAAGAAAATTAGACTCATGGTGTCCGATGAATGTAGTTTTGTCTACTATGCCCATTTTGAAATCATGGTGAGAAGATAAGACTTGAGCCTCTCATACCATGCTCGGGGCTGCTTGAGTCCATACAAAGCTTTGGAGAGCTTGTATACATGACTCGAAACTTGAGGTTCTCGAATCTCGGAGGTTGTTTGACATAAACCTCTTCCTCAATATAGCCATTGAGGAATGCACTCTTGACATCCATTTGATAGAGCTTGAAGCCACGGGATGCGAGAGAATGCAAGCGAGGATCCTAATAGCCTCTAATCTAGCTACGAGGGCAAAGGTCTCCTCAAAGTCAAGACCCTCAACCCGAGAAAAGCCCCATGCAACTAGCCTAGCCTTGTTGCGAATGACAACCCCATCCTCACTCTGCTTGTTTTGAACACCCACTTGGTCCCAATGACATTATGATCAGATGGGGGCTCGACAAGCTGCCATACCTTGTTCCTCTCAAAGTTCTCAAGTTCCTCATGCATAGCATTAATCCACGATTCATCGGATAATGCATTAGAAACATCCTTCGTTTCAAAGGAGGCAACAAAGGCAGAGTGGAGGCAGAAACTGGACAAACCTGATTTTGAGCGAGTGACCCGCTCAAACAGATCACCAATGATCTGATCAGGTGGATGAGCTTTCTGGATATTACGGGGAAGACCAGAAGCAGAAGTGGCCTCTACCTCATGCACGTAAGAGGTAGGAGCAGAGCCACTCATTTGAAGGAGAGTCGGAAGGCAAGGGTGGTCTCCCGAGGTGCGAAATGGACAGGAGGCACCTCGGTGTAGAGGGACTGGATCCGGTGGAACACCATCATCTCCATCATCCTCATCTTCTACAAAGATGGTCTCGGAGGGATAAGAAGAGCTCAAACATCGTGTCTAGCTCTGGGCTAGCCTCATCAAAGGTCACATCACGGTCTCTATGATCCTATGCATCAACGCCTGCACCCTATAGCTACGAGAAGAAGTCGAGTAACCTAGAAAGATACCATCAAGAGCGAGACTCAAACTTATCTAGGTTACGGACTTCAAGATAAAACACTTGCAACCGAAACGCGAAAATGAGACACACTGGGCTTTCGCCCATACCTCAACTCATAAGAAGTGCGATGCAAATGTGCTCTCAAAAACACGCGATTAGAAACATGGCAAGCAGTAGCTATAGCCTCAGCCCAAAACTTCCTAGAGTCTTGTACTGTCTAGCATCGTCCCGCCATCTCAACCTGTGGTCCTATTCTTCCTTTCCACTACGCCATTCTCGAGGGGCGAGGGAGAAGAGAAAGCGATGCTCTAAACCAGACTCCACACAAAAACTCTCAAAGTAGGAATTCTTGAACTCCGTGCCATTATCACTTCGTATAGCTCGTAATGCACCTGGGGGCTCAATAGACAACCTACTGATCAAACCCCTGAAGTGAGAAAAGGTCTCATCCTTCGAGGCCGTGAAGAATACCCAAGAGTATGTAGAAAAATCATCAACGATGACAAGAACATATCACTTCCCCCCTGATTGTTGCACTCTGCATTTGGACCAACAAAGTGTCCATATGTAAAAGCTGTCCGGTGCATCATCATCACTACGGATCGGAGAATGAGAAGCGATAACCATCTTGCCATGTCGGCAAGGAGAGCAAACTAAGTCTTTGACCATCTTGAGTTTGGGCAAACCCCAAATGAGATCGTGGTCGCTAACTCGGGTCAAATGATCAAAACCAATGTGACCAAGTCTCCTATGCCGAAGGAGAGATCACGGGACTCGAAGCAATCAAACATCGAAGAGAGTCTCGGAAGAAGCGAAAAATCAGCACGAAAGACTCTCCCAAATCTAGAAATCCATAAACTAACCCTCCGATGAATCATGGATTCTACGGGCATTACTCTTGAAACTTACCTCGAAAGAGTCATCGATAAGCCGAGAAACAGAGAGCGATTGTATTGCGACTTACTTACTAAGGCAATATCTTTAAGAATGAAATTTTGTTAATGCAGATGGTACCTTTAGCAATGACTCTACCGAAGATGCATCCCCAAAAGTGATTAACTCATCACCGGGGCTCGGACTAGGAAGAGAACCAACGAGAATCTCCGGTCATATGACGAGAACAACCGAGTCAACAATCCAAACATCGCCCTTCCCATCCGGACGAACTGATCAAGACATAAGAGAGAAAGATGACTCGATCTTTGGGATAGAGTGAAGACTTAGGAACCCAATATCTTGAACCATACGACACCTCAGTACCGACCACGAAGAAGATGGACTCGAGTGTCTCTCTGACGCTCAACTCTCACACGATCGAAGCAACTCGTAGATAATCTAGGAGTCAAAGCGGGTTGGTACGCCGTGGTGCAAAAGCGGACCATCCCAAAGAAGGTCGCTGGATCTCCTACCGGAAAACACCTCACGCGATATCTACCTCGATGGGAAAAGCGAGGAATATCAAGAGGACGGCGGAAAGACTCGACTACTGAACAGCTCTGGGCTAAAACTCAAAGAACTAGCATGAAAACCGAGTCCCGGACGCTGCCCAAACACAAAGCGACTCTCTAACTCGTCTAGAAGCGGTGTGTGTCTTAGGAGCACTCAAAGTCCGGGATGACCCTGAATACCCCTAAGAGCAACAACACGCTCACGCCGAGTGATCTTGGCGCGCTCAAAAGTAAATCTACTAGGTAACCATCCTTCTTACTGGAAGGTGCATGTGTACCGCCTTGCTAGAGGCGAAGCAATAGGAGTAACACCCTTCTGGTCAGAAGTCCTATGGACAACCCCAGCAGACCTAAACTTGGTGGTGCTCACTCTGGGAGCTACCACAATCTCACCACTCTTAGAGCCGCGCACAATGGTGGGAGGATGCGCCCGAGCGTGCTCCAAGGGATCAAATCCTAGACCTTGATTGAATCTACTAATCTTGGATTGGTCTAGAATAAGATTGAGCTTCTTCTTGCCTCCAACAAACTTCTCGAGAGTGCTCATAAGATACTGGCAATCTCGGAAGAAAGAAGCACAAGAAGAACAGGGGGAAGAAGAAGAAGAAGAACCAAAAAGATGAGCTCTCTCAGCATGTGCATTTTCTCCTCAAAGACGGTGCCTCAATCTTGAGGGCCTCACAAGAAACGCAAGACGCATTTCTAATTCTATGGGCTTGTTCTTCTAGTTTCTTCCTAAGCTCGACATGGATTTTATCCAAGTCCTCCACAATCTCAGTACATCGCAAGCAATATTTTTGTGACTTATCTAGTAAGTCCTTAGCAACTTTAGCACACTTGACATTCAGGGTTTCATTGTCTCGGGAGGGCATCACACAAAGAGCAATCATCAGTGACTCGGGAGGGAGAAGATCTAAGTGAAGCTAACTCCCGAGTCAAGGTACCTACTTCCTTCTCAAGCTCCGTACACCTAGCTCTAGCTCTAGCATGAAATTTTCCTAATTTGCAGAAAGCTTCGTTGAGCTGGTCATAGGAGGGTACCTCATCCGAGTCGCTGTAGAGCTTGGAGTCGCTGATGTCGTTGGTGTCGGCCATGAAGCACATGCCAGAGAAGTCATCGCCGCCCTTCTTCTCTTGCGGATCATCCTCGCCCTCATCGCTCCATGTCTCCGTGTCGGAGAGGTTGATGTCGTCAAGCGCGGCGAGGACGCGGTGGAAGAGCATCTTGTTCTTGGAGAAGTTGCGGTACTTCTTCTCGTGCGCCGGTTCACGAACTGGAGGCTTCTTGTTGCGGTTCTTGTCGGTGTAGTCGTTCTTACCCGAACCGCCAACGTCGTTCTTGCCCTTCTCTAGCTTGGGACAGTTCGCCCGAATGTGGTTGGGGCCACCACACTCGAAGCAGGTGACCATGCCACCTCTCTTCCTCTCTCTCACCCTCTTGTATGCATGACAAAACTTGCGAGCGAGAAGAGTAAGCTCATTTTCTGGAAATTTTTCCAGTTGGTCATCGCTTAGCTCGCAAAGGGCGGAAGAGAAAACCAATAGAAGGATCGGAAGAAGAAGATCCAATGGGATCGGTGACCAAAGCCATCGACTGAGATTTCGTCTTCCGAGAGACGACATCGATCTCATGAGTCTTGAGGCGGGAATAAAGCCCGTCAAGAGTCAGAGTCGATAAGTCGGTGGTGTCCTTGATGGTGGTCACCTTAATCTCCCAAACCCGAAGGTCGAGTGCGGTCAAGAAATGCCGAACATTGTCCGAGTCAGGGTATATGCAACCAACTACTCGGAGGTCACTCGAAATCTTTGTAAACCGACCAAAACACTCGTCGAGACTCTCACCGGTAGCGTTGATCAAACTTGTTGTACTCGCGCTTGAATCTGCCTCACGGTCTTGATTTGAGTAGAGCCCTCATGGTAAGCATCGAGGTTACTCAAATCTCGTGAGCGGAGCGAAGGTGAAAATCTATCATACTCATCATGGCTAAGACCACAGTATGAGAATGTTCCTTGCCTTAGCATTCGCCTCAACGTCAACCATATTGATGGCCGTGACATTTTCATCAGCAGGAACCTCATACGGGAGTTCCACCTTCTGCCATATCAGGTAGCCCTGGGCAGTGATTTATGACTCCATCCGGGACTTCCAAAAAGGAAAATCAACTCCATTAAAGATGGGAGGCTTGGTGGAATATTTGTCCGTCACCATGGCTCTTGAGACCGGTCAAGATCTAGAAAGAGCAGAATCGGCTCTGATACCAATTCAAGGACCGAGATGGCGAACAGAGGGGGGTGAATGGTCGCAAAAAAAAATTCCCCCAAAATACTCCAACAAAAACCTCGACAAGATCGCTCAAAGGAAATTTTGAAAAACCCGAAAAACTAGACAACTATGTGTACCCCAAGCTTGCATGGATAAGTACCATAAAATATGTGGGGATTTTTTAGTCACAATCCTGGTTGTCTAGTGTCCAAGATAAAGAGGAATCAATTCAAACTCTTGCTTTTAGAAAGGACATCAATTCAAATCACAAAAGTCACTTTCAGAAAAGCAAAAGCAGAATTTCCAGAACTTGTCCTCAATTTGCACAGGAGGTTGGTGGGTTTCTACAGCTAACAAAATTCTGAGAATTTTTATACCTATGATAATCAGAGTCTTGAAGAACTCCACCAAATTTCTCCTCAAAAATCCTTATAGAAAAAACAGGAAAAATCTAAGAACACAGTATGCTCAAGAACTTCGAGCAGAAAGTTTGGGGCTCGGTTTTCACCTCATGGCGTCGAAACGGTGCAACAAGTGAACTCCAAAATTTTTATTCAGGTGTATATCAGAGTCCCGCACCTCCTACAGCAAGAATCACTCAAAAATGATTTTTATATATTTTTACAAAAATCAAACACTGACTGCTGCGCGAAGAACAAGTTCTGAACAAAGTTGGAACTTGAAAGAAAAGATGTTCTCTACTCAATCCAAGAGTGCAAAAGAGATGTAAAACCATATGAACACACTCAAAATATCCAAGATCAGCAGCATTTATAAGGAGGGGAGGCAAATCCAAATTACTTGAAAGTAAATTGCGGGAATGTAATTGCGGGAAAGTAAATGCTGAATTTAAATTGCGTAAAGTAAAGACATAATGTAAATGCGCAAAATAAATTCAGAGGTGGATGGATAAAACTTTCATTTCTGGAATGGGAGGTTACAAAGCCTCACATTAATGTGGGCAAAGCTCAAATGAGCATCAAAAACCTCAACACCTTCAAGGGAAGGAGGCTACCTCTCCACCCCTAGTTATACTACTTTTGGGCCACCTACCACCCTTGGATGAGTCCTTCAACCCTAGAGCACTCATCTAAGGGCTAGGATTAACCCACACACACAGCCATGCAAGGGCTAACCCAAAACCCACACACATACCGGGTTTTCTTGCACGGTTTTCAAAGCATACTACCTAGACCCGCTAACCTATCAACTAGACCTCAATCCGACGGCCCTCATTGATCCACGCGGAATATAGCTAGCATCAACTCCTTTCCTTGTCTTCTTGACTTGCCCGGACTCCGTCTCCGATCATCTTTCGGCGATCTCCCAACCGTCTGGACCTCCGACGCTCCTCGCCTAGTCCCGGTCATCCTTCGCCTCACCATGACCTAGCACCGTCGCCCTGCAACCATCAAAGACAAGGAAACTCCTCACATAGCAATGCCCACAAAGATGTGCAATAAACCATCCAACTCATCACTACCGCGTCCATACAACCGGTACTGCCACTCCTGGCAGAGACAACTCAAATTGCTTCATTTTTAAAATCAATCCAAATCAAACTCAAACTTGAGCACACCTTGCTCAAATAAAGTCAAATACTCATCACAAACATGGATGGACCTCCACATGGTCCTTCAGCAACATTGTGCGCCTGCATGGTGTCCCAAAAACAATTGTGTCTGATCGTGGATCCCAATTCACCTTTCATTTTTGGGAACAACTGCACAAGTTATTGGGAACTAAGTTGAATTTTAGTTCTGCCTGCCATCCACAGACAGATGGGCAGACTGAAAGAACAAATCAGATTCTGGAAGACATGTTGCGTGCTTGTGTGCTGCCTTATAGCACCAATTGGGAAAAGTGCCTCGCATTTGTAGAATTTTCATACAACAATAGCTTTCAAGCTAGTCTGCAGATGTCGCCATTTGAGGCCCTATATGGAAGGAAATGTCGAACGCCACTTTTCTGGTCTGAAGCGGGTGAACGATAGTTTTTTGGTCCTGATTTGATTAATGAAGCCCAAGAACAAGTGGATCTAATCAGAAGCCGGTTGAGGGAAGCTCAATCTCGCCAGAAGAGTTATGCCGACACTCGTCGATGTGACTTAAGTTTCGAGATTGGTGATTATGTTTACCTTAAAGTTTCACCTCTTCGCGGAGTTCGTCGGTTCCAGATTCGAGGCAAGCTAGCTCCTCGATATATTGGGCCTTATTGCATTCTAGAAAGGATGGGAGAGAAGGCATACAGATTGGAGTTGCCTACTCAGTTATCCAGTGTGCATAACGTATTCCATGTGTCGCAACTCAAGAAATGTCTTCGCGTTCCTTCTGAGCTTACCCAATTGGAAGATCTTGATCTTCAACCTGACTTGACTTACCAAGAGCGTCCCGTGAAGATTCTTGAAGAAGCGGAACGCCATACTCGAAACAAAGCCCACAAGATGGTAAAGGTACAATGGAGTAATCATTCGGAAGAGGAAGCGACATGGGAGTGAGAAGATCGACTTAGGGAAGAATTTCCGGATTTCTTTTAGACCCCTTTTCTTTTAACCTGTCAAATCTCGGTGGCGAGATTTCTGTAAGGGGGGTGGATCTGTAACGTCCTGGAAATTTGGAACAGTAAAAGATGTACGGTATAAATTTGAAAATAAGTATTTCTGGAGTTTCTTGGTATTATTTGTTCCAGATGGAATTTCCTTAGATTTTTAGTGTTATGAGAAAAGAATAAATAAAAGGAAAACAAAGGATGAGAAAAGGAAAGGGGTAAAAAGATAAAAAGGGAGATGGTTAAAGTAATAAAAATTTCTAGTATCCCAAGCTGCACTGGTATTTCAGTGGGACCAACAAATAAATTTTTTCATGCATAAGAAATTAGAATAGATAACTAATATGACCAACTTTGACTAGAAATAGTGAATCAAAAAGGAAAATGAAAAATAACCAACGTCAAGTAAAGCCAAGAATTCTATGAAGCCCTGACTGTATAACACACCACTGGTAAAATTTTTGTAATTTAATAAGCTGGGTTACGCCTCTTAAAAATTCAAATACACAGAGTTTAAAATATAGGGAAAATGGTTGTCATAATTCTTATAAAATACGTACTCACTATTTTGACTTGAAAATTTTAGGGTGATTTATTTGTAAGGATATTAACCTCTCCAAAAAGTTTCAAAAATAAATCCTAGAATATGAACCTTTAATTAAATCAAAGTATGAAATGAAAGTTAAGGGCGCTGTACAGTGTCAGAATTTTAGTAAATTATATATGAAGTGTTTTTATCTAAACTTTTTACAAAAGATGTGTAACTCCCACTAAAACGTGGTCACAAATTTTCGTAAAATTTTTACTAAGGATGAAGCTTAAACTAATGTGAAATCTGGAAAATTCATGCCCAGTCTTATCGCATTAATCGCTCCTTCTCGCCGAGAGGTGGGCCCAGTCACTATTGAGCTCGTCGCACTGGCAAGGCTGAGTCAAAGCCTCGTCTCAATGCCAGTGGGCCCCGGACCCACATGTCAGCCTCACCCCGCGAGTTCCCCTTCCCTTTCTTCTCCCCTGGCCGAAGCGAGTCGTCGCCCTCTCCATCCTTCGCTGTCTGGTCGTCAACCACTCCCGTCCGGCCGCACTCATCGCCCTCAACGTAGCACGCCGTCTCCCTCACGCCTGTGCTCGGTCATTCGTGGTCGAGCCGCATTGGAGAGATGGCTGCGTTGCTGGTTGCGTTCGGCACAGAAGTGGCGACCGAAGCCGTGCGCCCTGACTCGAGCCGAAACCGAGCCTTAAGCCTTCCCCTTGCATCGCAGTGCCTCCTTGCACCTCGCATTTGCCATTTCGCTGAGCCAAGAGCCCACAGGGGGTCGTCTTCCTCGTTTCGTCTGTAATAGCCCGAAAAGGGGGAATCAGCGATACAGGTCAATTCGCCCCAAATTCTTCAAATCGATTCCAGCCCAATCATCCTTAGCACCCTAGGTTAACTGATCACTCGCCATTTTGTCTTCTTTTTGCTTGTAGCACCGTCGCACCGCCGCCCTTCTTCCTTCCGGCCGGCGCACGGTGCCAGCTCGGTACAAGCCTTCTTAGACCCAGCCGACTGGTGAGCTCGAACCCCCTTGCTCCACTGTAGCTCACCTAGCCCTAGATCGCCGGAGTTTTAGCCTCTAGTCGAGTTCTCGTCAGCTCGGCCATGGCGCCGCCGCACTCTCACTGTGGTGGCCACCTTCCCGGCCATCACCCGACGAATGGGTACCACCCATGGGTGCGCACGGGTGTGCTGGTGCCCATGGTGCTACCCATTCCGCCGCGGAGGAACTGCTTTGTCGACGACGAGCAAGAAGCCGTATACCTCTGTCCTGAGTCGCTGACGGGTGGGTCCCATACATCAGCGGGTCAGCGCGTTTGAACTCAATTCTGCGCCGCAGCGGAATGCGTGTTCCAGAAGCGAAAGTGTATTTTCAATTTTTAGTTGGATTTCCTAAACCGGCTGAAATTCAAATGCCAATAACTTTTGAATCATCTGGTCAAATTGAGTGAAACTAGTTTCTAAATTCGTATAAAATTCTGTATTTTCAGAATATACAAAAATTTGTTGAAGATGAGTAATATTTGATTTTAGGAAAATCAAAGAGGTGCTTAGGTGTAAATAGGGCCATGTGAATAAAATATTTTTAGGATGGTCCAGTTAATACAAGATGAGTTTTTTTGTAGAGCCTCTGAGTTATAAGTATTCCAAATAAACAAAGATGTTGGCATGATACCTTATTGTATATCATGTTTGCACAAAAATGAATACTAAGCATAAAGGTGAAGTTATGTAAATAAAGGAAAGGGTTAAAGTTTAAATGTTTAAAAGTTGATGCTGGAGGGGCATAAACCATTGGGAGTTAGTACTTGTGAAAATACTTAGGAAAAAGTATAAGTAAGGGTTATTCAATAAAAGTAAAACAACACTTGTTATGGCAAAAATAGATGTAATTTGCTATGAACAGATTCAAAATAACTCAAATTCGATTTTAAAATGTTCTTAAGATCATGCCCTGCTGTCAGGATGAAAATGAATTAAAATTAATAAGTGGTTTAGTAATAAATGAATGTGCAAGTTGAATTGGCTATAAGGCAATTTTTATGTTCATATAGCCCTTTTCAACATGTAATAAAATAGATTATATAAATGATAAAGAATGTAAAAACAGTATAGAAACACTCCACATAGTGTATACTCATAGGTTCTGTAAAAATAATGGCATTTTGTTAAGATTTATATACAAAACAAGTTAGTAGAATGAGCCTAGTTTTTATGTTTTGCTGAATGTTTGAAACAATTAGGCATTTTCAACCATGTGTAAAGTAACTCATCCAAATGATAATTTTAGGAATAATAGTGTAAAAATGATCACCAAAGTTTGTGTTACTATATTCCAGAAAAATATTCTGTTTTGGAGCTATGCTTTACTCAATTTTCATAAGTGTAGTAACCTTGAGTGATATTGCTTAGTCTGTCCTTAGCCAATTTTGTAGCCTAAGTCCAGGTTTCCAACTAAGCCTTTTTAGCAACAGTTTTCAAGCTTTATCTAAACCCTAAAAGTTAAAAGAAGTCATTGGAAGTGATAACCAAAGTATGCTCTAGCTAATTCAAGATTAAAACCCTGGTTTTGTTAGATGTTGCACATAAATCTTGTTAGATATATAACCTTAAATGGCTTTGTTTTGAGTGTGCATTTCTTGAAGTGTGAAGGCAGAGAGCCCTGTTTTTCTAGTGCTGCTCTTTTACCCTCTTCCAAAGAAGCTAGTGATCAATCTTCTTATTTCAAATAATTTTAGCATCTATAATTCAATGTATGAATTCAAATATTTCGTAAAAAAGCAACCTCCTGTTTGATTCGAATTGTGTTTATTTGTTTGTCTGTCTATTTTTTTTTTGCCATTTGGAGTTTGCTAATGTTCTTTTGTTCTTCATTTTCTCGGCGAGTAGACACCGACGTCGTCGAAGAAGAAGACGACAGTTCCGCAGATCCAGACTATATTCCTGACAGTGAGCTGCAAGGCAAGCAAACCCTTGAGCATATTGAGCCCGATAATTCACCTACCTTATGTTACTTTTGCTTATGTACAGTGCATCCAGATAATTCTCCATAAAAGTGCTAATTTGGGTTAGAACTGTAGTTAATCCTGTAAATTATGGTTTTTCTCAATCTTTACGGATATGTGAACCTTGTAAACCCTAGTTTGAACTAGACATACTTAATGTCATGGTTGGGTATAATCGCTAGCATAATATTCCTGCTTAAGCTTCTCGTTGATATTTTTCAGTCTTTTCAACCAGTATATGATCTTTTGGGAATTGGTTGGTGATAATTTGCTAAAAACCCTCGAACAAAACTATGGTTTGACGCGGGTGATTATTGGCACTAGCCGGTTGTGCAAAAGGATATGCACGTAGCTAGGGTGGAGTATCGCCCGTGTCGGATTAAGGACCGAGCGATGGGATGGTGAATCCATGTTTTTCATACAACCACGAGGGCTTGTATGGGCGGGTCTTAGCCTATTAAGTTGTTTAGGTGTGGTTTTGCATCTATGGAAAGCGGGAGATTGCACAGACATTCCGGTCAGGTCTGTCTATTGGGGTTTCTACATACCAATGCAACGGTGTACGCCTTGCCCTGGACAGAGACGTGGTGTTGTGTGTGATAAATGTGGATCCACGGCTTGGGTGAGTGTCTTTGTCTTCAGGGCGAGGGTTAACGTCCCGGGCTGGTGTAAAGCCACGTCTAGATAATGTAACGGCTCTGTATGATCTCCTTGCCGACACCCCAAAGGAAGTGTGTTAACTGTCCTGGCAAAAGAGGTTAATCATTCCTTGTGGGTAAAGTTGTACACCTCTGCAGAGTGTAAATTTAATCGATTAGCCGCGCCCGCGGTCAAGGGCACTTGGTGACGTTATTCCATGCTAGAGTCTTTTGGTGTTTTCAAAAATGGGTTGTGGTTTTGGAAACCATTTTATAACCAGCTTTTGTGTCAAAGGATCGACACCGGGGTCATATGCAGTTGGGTAGACTGGGTTGAAAATCTGGATTAATTGCTTATCATTTTGTATTTTAGTTGCTTTTATTAAAATGCAATGTTTTAATCTAATATGCTTATACATTTTAATGCTTTTATGCAATTGCAAAATAACCATAGCCTGTTTATTGTTCAGCCTGCATAATTATTTATCTGCATCTGTGAACCAATATAATCTTGCTGAGTACCAATGTACTCAATCTTGCATCTGCTGTCTCAGAGGAAGAAGACTGCGATCTGCCAGTTGACGTGCTCTTTCAAGCAGGTCTCGGGGGTTTCGACGATAGTCTTTTCTAGGTTGCCTAGTCAGTTGCCTGAGGGTTTAGTGGGCAACCGCAAGGCTGTTTGGAGTTGTTCAGCTTTATTTTGGTTTCCGCTGTTAAATGTTTTAAATTTTGTACTGAACTCTGTATAATTAATTATGTCATGTGCGTCTTTCTGTTTGTCTGCGTATATGGTTATGATAAGAATGTTGTAAACATGTGAGTGCTAGCTACTGATCCATGGAATAGCACAGTAATCACATGGAGGTTCCTGTTCATCAGAACGGGGTCTCACAAATGTCAACTTGGGTATATGCGATTATTAATCATGCTTAGCCATGCTTTAGAACCAACGTTGAATATGATCAGATCAAAATTGATTCTTTAGAATTGAAAATGGTTGGTTATGACATGATGTCAATTGTTGGTATTTTGACTAAAGACCCCAAAATAAAACTATGGTTTAGATGCGGGCAATTATTGGCAATAGCCGGTTGTGCAAGGGCTAGACTTGTACGTAGTATAGGGTGGAGTATTGCCCGTGTCGAATTAAGGACCGAGCTATGGGAAGTTTTGAAGCCAAGAATTTCGTGCAACCACAAGTGCTGGGATGGGGCAGCCTTAACCTATTAAGTTGCTTAGGTCTGGCTTTGCACATTGGTAGGCGGGAGATAGTATGAGCAATCCTTTCTAGGTTTGCTTATGAGGGGCTTCCACACTTCGTTGTGGGTAAACGCATATCGGTATAACGATGTACACCTTAATATGGGAAGGAACCCTTATCGCAGGGATTTACTACCTTTAATGCAGGGATTTACTGCTTGTGTTACCACTTTAAATGATAGGGATTCACTGTCATGTTCCTTCTCCATAATAAGGATTTAACGTCATCGGGCTGGTGCAAAGTTAGGCTTAAACAATGTAACGGTTATGTCATGATCACCATGCCGACACCCCAAAGGGAGAGTGTCAAATGGCCTGGCAAAAGTGGCAGATCATTTCTTGTGGGTAAAGCTGTACGCCTCTGCAGAGTGTAAATCTAATTAATTAGCCGCGCCTACGGTTGAAGGCACTTGGTAAAGTCATCACATGGTTAGAGTTTTAATATTTCCAAAATAATTTGACGGGAAAATGGTGTTTTGGAATAAGCTTGATCTATGTCAGAGGACGACATGGAAATGAATTGAGTCAGTCGGATAGACTGTGACACGATGATTGATTTACGTTAAGTTAATACTTGCTTATTATAGTAAGATGCTTCTTTACAATCATCGATTGCAATCTAATATGTGCTTATGCTTTATTTTGCCAATGCAAAAACAACTATAGAAACCATTCCATTGCTATGCCCTGCATTTACTTATAATTGCATTTGTGATACACTATAAGACTTGCTGAGTACACAATGTACTCAATCTTGCTATCCATATTGTTTTAGGTGAAGATATCGAATACCCCAATGATCTTTCTGACGATTGAGTCGGGGTTATGATGACGATGTTTTCTAGGGTTTTACCTTATCATTGTTCGAGGGTGAATGGGCATACTACAAGAGAAATAAAGTTTCATTCTGCTGTTTTTCGAGTTTTTGGCTTGTAATAATAATACTGTGTAATTACAAGACGCTTAGCATATGTAATATTAATGTGTATGGATGTAATTTTAATCTGTAATCTGTGCGTGCTAGCCACTGATCATGGGACTAGTACTGTGAGTACAGGGAGCCCATTGTTGATATCTATTATAAAAAATGGGGGCTTTACACGCATCTAAACCATAGTTTTATTTTGGGGTTTTTTGTCAAAATACCAACAATTGACATCTTGTCATAAGCAACCTTTTTCAATTCTCAAGAATCAATTTTGATCTGATCATATTCAAAGTTGGTTCTAAAGCATGGCTAAGCATGGTTAATATTTGCATATACCCAAGTTGACATTATGTATTGTCTAACCCATTTATATGGTTATCAAGGTTCACTTGTCAATACTTATCAAGGAAGTTTCATGAGTCAACAGGTATATCTAACGGTGCCACAAAATAGCGTATTTATAGAAAATAAACGCATGCATGAAACATTTTGATAAACACAATGAAAATTAAATACTGGGATCAATATGATCAAAGGGGGTGCTTGCCTTGCTTAATTGTTGTTTGTGACAAAGGCGCGGCTGCAACTGGCATAGTTGACAACGGAATTAGTGATGTCGGGTTCTACACGTCGTTCAATGGAAATATAGCGAAACAACAATTTCAATAAGGGCAAAAAGAAGACAGACAGTATATCAAATAAAAACTTGCTATAAAGAACGGATGCAGATTCTTTTATAGATTATATATTCTTGTTTTACGAATTCAAGAGGCTAAAATTATGTATTCTTGTATTTATAACTTCGAATTATAGATGCTAAAATTATTTGGATTAATAGGATTAAAACATTAGTTATCATATTATATATGAGTAGTACTGACTTTGCATAAGTATTCATTTTGAATATATATATATATACACACCAGACTTGTTAGGTTGGACTATTGGTTACATATTCTTGTTTTCAACAAGGTTTTGGTTAAAACAAATATCTTAACCATTGATTTCTTATTTATTATCAAAGCTCATTTATTCATATTACAGATACGGAGATCATAATACTTAGGGTTATTTAGATGACAGGATTTATATGTAGAACATAATAAAACAAGATTATTTCTTTATAATAAGGTGGTCTATACTATGGGGAGCATTCCTAAGCTGATTTAATAAATTTTTGGATTTAGACGAGATGCTTTATTCATTGCTGAAATAGCTTAAATGGCATAAGGTTTTTGATGACCATAACACTTAAGGGTATTGAGCTAGCAATATTCAGATGCAAAGCAAGATGTAAAAAGAATATTTTTCCAGATTATGGTAGTCCATATTTCAAGGATCATTTCTGAGCTGTTCTTCATAAAATTTGCATTTAGACATGTTGTTCTGAAAACATAATACTAAAGGTTATTTTGCTATCAAGATTTATACGCAAAGTATGATGAAGTGAAATTATTTCTTTAGAATATGGTGCTATGTACTTTGGAGAGTATTTCTAAATTGATTTTATAAATTTTAGTGTTTAGACGTGATATTTTATTTGCTGGAGAAATAGCATAAATGTTCACAAAGTTAACGTTGTAACTAGACGGATTTCGCTTTTCGTTTGCGGCTACACTATACATGATTTTTCATTCATTTTTCTGGTATGAACAGGGTATGATCTTAAAAGTGTTTTAGAACTGGTTTGGCATTATTTTGATTTTGGCTGAGTTGTATTGTATGCATATGAATATGAATTCTTTTATGAACTTAATTCTTATTGGATCTTTTTGCCAACTAATATGATTTTGCCCTTAGGAATATTCTGACCTTAGCTAGTTGTTACTTAGTTTTAGGTTTTAACATTTGAGTTTTATTAAGTTAATTAAGCCTATTTAAGCTAACCTCCTGATCCATGATCTGTAGAATTTAGAAGTACCAATCTTATTTGTTTCCTGTCTTTTGAGTTTGAAGCAGACAACCTGACTAAGCCTAGAACAAGTTGGTCTAAGTATTATTTTGCTAACACTATTTTAGTTTTGCAAATGAGGATTCTTGTGGAACATACCCACATACAGGGACTATGAATCAGTCTCTTCTTAAGTTAAGGTCTTGATGTATGAATGTAATTGATCAAGGTTATTCAAATTAAATCCCTAATATCTTTGACTAGGAGATTTATTTCAACAAATCTTTACCATCTGTTTTGGATCCTAACAAGATAGGAACATATGAACTAAATTAATTTTGAATTGGAGCTCTTTAACCAGAGTACTCTACCTTCTTTAGCATACCTTAATCCTGGACTAGCCAACAACAGAACTTAAACAATTGGTCCCACTAGACATGTCTGCTATTTACTTATTATGCAAAACTCATATGAGGATTTTATACATGCATAGTTTACAGAGCTTATAATTGTTAGTTGCTGGAACCTTGAGTTGCTATCTGCCAACATATGGACATTGATAACCTTACTAGCATACTAGATTTTTACTGCGTACCTTAATCAAGTTCTGCCATATAGCCAAGATGACTAATTAAAATTGCTAATTCCAGTTACCTTGGATGGGGGCCATTGGACAGGATGAACAGAGGAAGCACAGACGGGCGCCATGGCAATCATGGCTGAAGGCTTGTCCGGGGTTGGTCTCTTATGACATGGACTTAAGAGGCACTAGTGAGTCATTAGTGAAGGAAATGAATACAGGAAAAGAAGAAAACAGAGAGCAAGCTCACAGAACAAGCGTTTGGCGCCATGAAGGGCTCCTTTGGTAGCCAAGGCCGAGGGCACAGCAGGCGCAGGGGGGCTAGGGCGACTGCAAAAATGAAACTCCAGGGGTTCACTGGTACCGTGGGTGGTCTCGGTTTGGCAGTGTTCGGTGGAAATTTTGGCGATGTCTTGAGCAATGGATGGCAGAGAGAATCTTCTAGGTGATGGTCTGGGCAAAGGTGGCTAGAGGCGTCTACGAAGGTTTATGTGTTGCCGGTGATGGGGAAAATCGAGTCGTGGTGAGGTTCGGCTTGTGCGTGCTCAAACACAGTGTGGGCTGCAGATATCCGGGGAATTGATGGCCGTGGCAGCGAGGTTTGCAGGGAGATGAGCCTGTCGTCTTGCCGTGGCAGGGAAAAAGGAAGGGCAGGTTTCTTTGTTGCAAGGCGCGAGATTGGAGTCGCAGAATGGAGGGAAGACAGCGACATTTGAGGCTTAGTTTGCACGCTCAGGGTAAAAGGCCATTTGGGGAGAGATCACTGGCTTTTGTAGCCAAGCAAGGCTATGGAGAAGCTAGATGACGGGTGAGCCTTGGCATTGTTCATTGAAGTGACACAAAACAAACCTCATCAATTCCTTATCTCAAACAAAGCTGGGTTGCATTCAATGGTTCAGTTAGCAATCATGGTGGTAATTTAATGAGGAATTTATGGCGTGTACAACAGATAGGGTTGAAGGTACTGTTAAACTTTCAGAATTATCTCATGCATGTAGAATTTATAACAATTCTAACAGTGCACTGCACACAGATTTCAATTTTCTGTATTTAATTTATCTGGGAGTTCATAACTTATGAAATGTTTGTGAAATTTTTTTTGAGGTTCCTTATGGCCATAATAGTCTCTTGTAAAATTTTCAGCTTCAAATTCTGTATATTTTATTTACTAAAATTCTGACATTTATATTTTTAGATTTTCAGCCTTTCAATTTTCGAATTTTTAAAATTATCAAATATAATTATTATTTCCTGTTATTTTTACTGTTCATGGTATGATCCAGAGTGAAGATAATATAAAACATTCTGGTCGAATTAATCAAGTATTATTTTTATTTAAATCTGACAAATTCAGTGTTGCTAGTTAAGAATTCATTAATTGCACTCTTAATTGCTTTGATGTGACTTGTAACTACCATAAATATCTTGATATGACCTTTAACTTTCAAAATTAATTTCTAAACAATTTTATATGTTTAAATAAATTTTTGTTTATCTTTTTGTTATAAACTTTTTACTCTTTTCTTTATCTATTATTATGATTATATGAAAAGATTTTTCCTTTGTAACAAAAATCAAGGAAATTCAAGAGAATCAAAATAAATTCAGAAAAAATCATAAAGATCATCGATAAATATATTTTTATGTTGAACTTTATTTTCTTGTTGTACTTTATGTTCTGTATGTAGAGAAAATGAAATTAGTTTAATTAAAGATTCTCTTAAGAAAAAAAATTCAATAAAATTTCAGATTAGTTGGAATTTCATTGTAAATTTTTATTTCCAACTTATTTTCTTTTTTTTTTATTTGAATTTTTATTTTGCAACTCATCCTTTTATTATGGTTGGATTTCAAGATATTGAAATAGAAGATAATATTTTAATTCATTCTTGATATTCTAATTAAAAATTCTATTCAATTTCATTTTCTAATTTTTTTATTTTCATTTTTATTATTTAGTATTTTTGGATGTTACATTAACAACGCGATCGCTTTTAATTTGTAGGGATTGAGAGATATGACTAAAGATCAATCGGTTATTTGTGTCAAACAAATTGGCACTGTATTGGAGTTGTGGAACTTCAGAGAAAACCGAGAAGCCTCTATTGCAGAAACTATGGCACATATGATGGAAGACATGAAAAAAACTATAAGGTTTTGTTGTCTTGAACTACAAAATAATGTGGTTTCAACTGAACACTTGTTGATATTTGTGGTATATATCATATTTTGTTAATGTATTGTTACATGAATTATAAAGTATTTTGTTATCATATTTGTAGTATCATATTTGTGGTAAAGTCTTCTTGTCTACACTATGAAATAATATTTTTCCTTTAACTCTCTTGGCAGAACTTCTATGATTAGTATGTGATGTTCAAAATTTTATTCTTCCTAGATATTTATGCAATGACAATTAAAGACATAACCAATTATATATTTTGCAATTCAATATCAAAACATCCTAGATGCATTGAGGTTATATCTCTGTGGTACTCTAGATGCAATTGCTTAGGATGCCTCAATGCATCTAGGATGTTTTGACATTGAATTGCAAAATATAAAATTGGTTGTGTCTTGTAATTGTCTTTGCATAAATATCTAAGGAGAATAAAATTTCGAATATCAGATACTAATAATGGAAGTTCTGCTAAGAGAGTTAGGGGAAAAGCCATATCACAGACGGTTCCATTTAAAAACAGTCTGTGATATAGTATCACAGACGGTTGTAATTAAAAACCGTCTGTGATTACTTATCATCAGAGACAGTTCTATCGTAGAACCGTCTAAGACAAATGATTATCACAGATGGCTCGTAGATAGAACCATCTTTGATATTAGTTTTACTGACGGTTTGAAAACCGTATGTGATGTGCATTCTTATCACTGACACATTTTTACAGATGTTTCAGAAAACCGTCAGTGATAAGATTTTCGAACCGTATGTAATGAGCTTTTGTGTAGTAGTGCATCTTACCAGGTTTTCTTCCAATTAATGTAGTTTCACACTTACGAATTATGATACCATCGATCATTTTATTGTTCTCCCAGACCTTTACATATAATGCTCTAAAAAACACAATTATTAGCTGGTCAGGGATTAAAAAAAGTAATTAATTGAATATATTAACCAAATCCTAGCCCATTTAATTTTGAGTTTTGACTAATTCCAACCGATCGAGAAATTCCAATTAGGAACACCCAACATCTAATTAGTAAGGCGAAATCAAACTGGCTCCAACCAAGTTAATTAGATGCAGACCTAGCCACGAGATATAGCAAGAAAGGCCTAAAGAGGGCTAGTAACCGGAGGCAGGAATTAAGCAAAGCCGGTTTCAGCTTTCTAAACCCTGCACTGAACCATCAATTCCATCTAGATAGAGGCAAGTAGTCTCATCGATTTAACCAAACACAGTACCAATATAGGTTAACATCGCAATGATGCTTCTACTCTTCAATTCCTTTGCCCGTCTATCTCCATGTAATGACCGTCCTCTCTAATCGATATTCGTGTGATTGGATTGTGACGTGTGACTGACTGACTGAGTGACGAGTACCCTAGCTAGCTAGCTCGGCTCTGTTCCGGGGAGGAGAATATCAGCCTGAAGAAACAAGACAAAACCAAAGGAAGGGTGTGCCTGCCCTGCGCCCTGCCCAGCTGAAGATTCCCTCGATAGGAGAGAGAGAGAGAGAGAAGCAGGAGCAGGAAAAGACGGGTTTCTCGTTGGAAAAGACTTCCCGTCCCGACAAAGATTTTGGAGCAGCGTACGGCGCCCCAAACTTCGAAATGCTATACAATTACCACCGTGCTTTGCCTTGTTCGTATATAAGTTTAATTAAGCCCATATGATACGAACATCGATTGGCAGTGCCACAAAACACGCCAATTAATTATTATACTAAATGGCTCTGCGTTATAGGCAGAGGCCTTGCTTGTTCTTTTGCTTAGGCCATGGCCCCGCATGGCAATAGAATGTTTGGAAGCACAAGTATGATCGAGAAGAGACACCCGATAATCGAACCTACTTGTCCCCAGCTTGCTTTACATGTTTGCCCATGCATTACTTTGAGGGAAAGGACTGATATATATGTGCAGTGGGGAGGAGCCGCAAACAACCGTGATTTAGGTGATCAATCATGGCGGAAATGAGCATGTTATTGGTAGTTACCTCGACAGAGCCACGACTCGGGCAAGCTGTAGATTGCTTAATTGTTTTGGAGTTCAATATATTGCCCACGTGTCATCTTCCCCTACTGTTCCTATTTTTTTTATTTTGAGCGTATTATTGTCATATTCTGGTTCAACAATAACCTAGTTATGCTATATATGGACTATGGACCTGTTTGGACTAATTTTAGGTTCAGCTTAAGGTCTTATATATAAGTCGAAACTACAGGGAGACATAATTTTGGAGCTATAATTAAATGAACAGACGCATATGGCTTATTAGCTCCATCCAATACTTACTAATTAATTTGGTAAGCTCTATCTAGCTATACAAAAAAAGGCCTTAACAGATGGTTACGCAGAATGTGACTTAGCTAATTATCATATTAGTGATGTGGCTTGTCTCGCTATGCTTCGCATTTGTTATGCATAGGTTGGATGTACGTACTGTGAGCTTGATAATTCAATCAATCAAGAATAACAATTCTAAGTTGGTTTGTCTTTCATTAACGTCTACTTTAAGCCAATCATGAATTATGAGGACAGACGGATCAAATAATTTGCATCATATTATCTAGCTAGCTATATGTTAGGGTGTGTTGAATGATTACTAGATGAAGTTTCTTCTCGGGCAAGCGTGTAGCGCATGCGAGAGTATAGACTACAAGAGAATGGTAAACTAATGCTTTTGTTAATCCAATAGTATGCAACAAAACAAGCATATAGAACCAATCAAGATGTTTCCCAATTAACTAAATGAAAAATTGTAGCACAGACACTTGCACTTTTCAAAATTTTCATCTGGCCCTATTTCATCATAATCTGTCCAACTCAATCACTATGTTTCTTATTTTTTTGTTTGAAAGAATTATCCATTTTATATTCACAATAACAAATTAACTTGATAGAATAAATAATGTACACACCATTTTTAATTTTAGGAGGTGGAGCCTTGTGTGTGCATAAGCTGATCGAGGAAGACAGTTTTGTCTTCTCAGTACAAATAAGACTTCAATTTCTGTACAAAACGAGGGCACGAGTGTCAAGTCTAGCAATTAGGCGAAAAAAAAGGAAATGTGTTGAAACTAAACGAGTTGAGACCTCTAATGTACAATCTCAGAATGGATAAGGATATATGTACGGTGGAATATTGCTGCCTTAATTCGTCTCAAAGAAAATATTTGTGCCATAACAATTTCCTAAAACAGGTGAATCTATACTTATTGACAGTGATTGGCTCAGGATCGATCCAGGGGTTAAAACACCAAGCAGGTTGCTACCCTATGAACTTCTACGTACTCTATTGGCAATAATAATCAGGAGTAGTTTATCGGGAACACTTGCTTAACAACGATAGAATTGTACATGCGCGCGACAAGTGTTTGTTACTTAGGTTCTATATGTAAGCCAAGATCTCAAAAGCAGCGATGAGCAAAAGCAGGCAAGAGCTTTCAGCTAAAGCGGCTTTCACCTAAAGTACAATCTATCGATACACTCTACACGAAAAAGACGCCAAATGTTCGTTCATTCATGTACCCGCACTTGCTTTCACATCCATGTCTCCTCTGACTTCATCAGAAAGTAAAATCATTACATATATGCTCACCTGCATCTCATCCTCAGGTCCACTAATCAGGTATTATCTTCACTTAGCTTCATACTTAATCTGAAAATAACGGGTAGCTAGGACTAAATACACCTTACTTTGACGATAGAAATTCATACATAAGAAATTAGAAAATTCTATCAGGACCGTTTAGAACGCAAAAAAATTCACAAGAATTTCATAGAAATTTGACATGATATAGTTTAATTCGTAAAGGAATCGAGAAATTAAATTTCCCGTGCTCTAAATGAGACCTCAATCATCAATAGCTGGGAAAATAAAATTGCCTTCAACCTTTATTTGGCAAGACCTTTTTATCACAATTAACACTATTGAATTTCATGCATTAACCAGTTCAACAAAAAGCTTAATGTGATTAAAAATAGTGAACAATATACTTCGACACTCCTCTCATCACGTTTGTACTCCATCAGGCCTTAAGACATGGACTCGAAGTGACAATGATTATTACTTTTAATATAATTATGTTATTCAGGTCTTGAACTGATCAGGATCTTTAGGCTATGATATATAGCATATTGAGTTCCATACACAACTAATTCATTTAAAAGCTTAAACTGATGAGGAAAGGTGAATAATTATATTTCAACAAATACAAACTAGTCAAATACTCCTATACTATAGGTATAGCAATTGTTACGCACAATATATAGGTGTAGAAAGTTATAAGGTGAACATAACTTTATTTTTTTCAGATATAAAGCCGTTGTGTACGGGATTTACCGCTAGCTATACATATGGCTATGGATACTGAAAAAAGAAGGAAGAAAGAGAAGTACTATTTCTTCTTATCTCTTTCGGAAAATAGAGTCATCAATTGCATGCACCTGCACGGGCTAGCAATTTTTAGATGTATTTTTTAGTTTTATAGGTCCATCATATACTACGTAGAAACAATGTTTTGTCCGTAGCTCTATTTTCGTCATTATGTCAATCAAATATGTGAAATGCACAATATATAGCCAGCCATTTAGTCCCTAATTTTGAACACTGACAGTGCAATTTTTTTATAATTAGTTTCTCCCTTTACTCCAATTAATATGGAAGTACAGTATTATTAATTTCATCCAATTAATGTGGAAAATTCAAAATTTTATTTTGTATTATGTATTCAGATTTGTGTCATTCTTTTTAGGTGATTAGTACATCCTTCGATTTGCAATGTTTGTCTTTTTGCTTAGGAATGAACACTTTTTCATGAATTTTGAATGTTTTAAATTTTGAAAATTTGAAGTTTGAATTCCCCAATTTTATTTTGAATTTATGTATGTGTGGATACCACAATTTTATTGAACTTTAAATTTAACAAATACTTGGATACCGCAAATTAAAAAAAATTAATCCCAAACTTCTATACATTTAAGTATTTAAATTTTGAATTCATATGCATATGGTTGATAAAAGTTATTTACAACTTTTAGTTCAACATTCAAAATTTCTTACATATATTTTAGGTTCTTCATTTGTTAAGTTTGGATATAATTGTCTTTTGGAATATTTAATTCCAATTAGACATATATTGGGATACCACAATTCTTTTAGAATAACAAAATTTGTCTAAGTTCATTCCAAATTTGTACGAATTTAGTATATTAATTGTGAAATATTTTTTTTATATTTAGTTCCAAAATATCATATATAATGGATGCCATTATTTTTAGAATTTTTAACTGTGACTTTTATATATTTAGATACCATAGTTTTTTGTAATTTCAAATTATGAATTTGTATATATTTGGGTACTGCGTTTATTGAAACTTTTAGTTATACATGACATTTTTTATTTTCGTCATGAAGTTTTTCATCATAGAAAGCCAGTGTTCTGGTTTTGAATTTGCATATATTAGTGTACCACAAAAATTGCAAACATTAACTTGAAGAAAAATTTAATTGGAATTGTTCAAATCGAACCACTACTACAGAACTGGGCATCACAACCGGCCTATTAGAAGCGGTCTGGTGCGAACCCGTTGTGATCTTCGCACCAGAAGCGGTTCGTTATAACGGTCGGAGAGGGCTTCGAGCGGTTTAAGACACGAACCGCTTCGAAGGTTGCGTTCTAGACGCGGTTCTTTTCTCAAACCGCTTCGATTTTGAAGCGGTTTGAGAAAGGAACCGCTTCTAGAACTCAACCTTCAGAAGCGGTTCGTGTCTCAACCGCTTCTGGAAGCCCTCCCGCGCAGCGCATTTAAACCCTTCTTCCTCCATGCGCCAGCAGAGGTACGAATACGATCGAACAGAGAAGGCCGACCAAGCGCTGTTCTTGGGGAGGTGCTGTCCAAATTTTTAATTGGAGGTGATTAGCTCTAAATTAAGTGTTTCAAAGTTAGTAACATCATGTGAACATCCTTCTCACCTAGATATTGCTATTTTTTTCAATGGATGTGGAGAAATTTTGAACTTTTTAAGCATTATCGAAAATTTGTTTTTCGTTCCTTGTTTTTGTTGTTGTATGAAGATGTAGGGTGGAGATCTAGTTCAAAATATGACATTACAAGGTAAAGGTGATTGGAAGCTTTAGACCTAGGTGGTTGTTAGCTTTAGAATCTTAAATATCACAATATTGGAAGAGATTTAGGTATAACATTGCAAGGAAGTAATTATTGGTGTATGAAATAAAATAGAAAAACATGTAGAAGGATAAAAAATAATTACAAAGGTAGGAAGGGATACAAAATAATTAGAAAGGTAGGTCTTTAATTGGATGACGGTGTAGGTGGAGTTTTTTTTGGTTGGGTTTAAATGTTACGAAATTTAAGTTAGGTTATAATTTTTCTAACGGAATTTGTTATAATTTTTAATGAAATTATAACTTGGTATAGATGAATCGGCAATGGATGTACAATGCGGACCGTCGCTCGAGAGAGTTCATTGATGGCGTGCAGGCTTTTCTCGATGCGGCCGTTGCATTATTGCCTCCAGGCAGCTTCATATGTTGTCCGTGTGTAGATTGCAAGAACGAGAAGGAGCATTCCCAGCGATGGCAAGTTATGAACCACTTGATCACACTACCTTGAAAAAGGCCATCAGTGGCGGTTCATAACTGCCATCAGTGACGGTTTTTGAACCGTCACAGATTTAGTGCCACTGATAATCGAGGATTATCAGTGGCGGTTCTAGAACCGCCACAGATAACACTATCTCGTCGCGGTTTTTGGCTAAACGATCATCGATATTCGGGTATTAGTGGCGGTTCGAGCCAAAAACCGCCACTAATAATACAATTATCAGTGGCGGTTGTTGGATAGAACCGCCACTGATACTCAAATATCAGTAGCGGTTCTAGACCAAAAACCGCCACTGATAATACGACTATTAGTGGGGTTTTTGGCTAGGACTGCCACTGATACAACTATCAGTGGCGGTTGTATATAAAACCATCACTGATAGACATAGTATCAGTGACGGTTTTTTGATAGAACCGTCACAGATATTACTTCAGTAGCGGTTTTGGGCTAAAACCGCACGATAATCCCACACACGAAAATAAAAATCGGCATTTTGGCTAGCCTCAGTGGCGCTAGCCATGCCTCTTCATTATGTACACAGCAAAGAAGAATACATTGAATTATTGAAATTTGAGTATACATATTAGTACCTATTCTTTGTTATAGACTAACCAATATAATCCGAAATAACATGTATTGCTAATTCTCGATACAAACCATCCAGAAACAAAGAAGGAAAAAGAGAGTCGCTTACCTCTAGTTGCATAGTGCAAAGCTCATAAATGATATGGATAACACAGAGCGTTGACGTTTGCGGGAAGAGACACAAATTTCTAGAAATACAAAAATGAAGCATCTAGGAGATAGTACATGGTAGCGATTAAAGTGGTGAAGAATCCAATATATGTACGAAGAAAGACAGAGGCATGAGATAAATACGAAAATTCCATACCTCCGTAGAAGACAAGGTTCTTTTTTGAGAGTTCCTTCTGAGACCACTTTGGTGACATGGTTTGCCATTGTTTCATACATCATAAACTGAATTGATGGTTTACATACATAACAATTTACACGGTTCAACCTATGGAACTACATATATAGCCATTAAATTTTGGTTCTGATGTTCTGAAAAATAGACAACCAAGCATGATTACTGCCACAACAAGTCCTTTTCAGAATCCTCCTATGCTTGCCAAACTTGCAATTCTTGCACACAAATTTCATGTAGCAGTGAGGACCTATGCACATGCGTATATGGATTGCCATGTCAAAGATATTGTATTTAAGTAAGTGAACCGATCTAGTCCTCTTTTTGTTTATTAAAAACAGACCTATAAAAACACATAATATTTGGTTGTAGCCCATCGATTTGTAATATAAGTATGGCTTATTTGCACATAATATCACAGACATGATATACATAAACCAACTAACAATTATAAATCTACACTCATGTATAAGATTGAGTTGTCTTATTTGCCTCCAAAACAATTTTACATATGTAACCAAACACAGTTTGGAACCACAATACAAACATAGCAAACTTTGAAATGTGAGGATTGCGAACATCTGGAAGATCAAAGCATCCAAGTAGCTTACTAAAAATATGAAATAAGAGATGTTCATCTTATATGCACAACATACCCACACACTAACCTATGCCCTACATGGTATGCCCATACCTATGGTTGTTATATAATTAAGAAGATAACCTATAAGAAGATGCATTTTGATTACTTGTACCATGCTATTCCATTAGCTCCTTGATGTGATCTTGGAAATGTAGAAATTTTCTCTACTCCACAAAGCAAATATATAATATAGAACTAAAGAGAATGGCAAATACAACTCCATATTCGATTTATTTGGACAGAGAAACAACAAAGCTCTACCTTAGCAATCAACCGGGCATAAAGTCTGCGGCGTTTATATGCAATAGGAAAAGAAGTAACAAACTGAGTAGCTATTGCATTAAACACAAACAAAACATTAGTCTTGACAATAGAATAATCAAACTAATCATTCCTTTCTCTATAACCCTCCCAAATAACGACATCGAAGATATCTTCATCATTTGACCAACATTGAAGATGTTATCAAACAAATCAGATCCATCATTTGACCAACATACTCATGTATTATCAAGGAACTAGAAAAATATTGAAGGATAAGCATGCACTGTTCAGGTGGTAACTTGCTAGAATAACATGAATTTAGCTTTGTATACTTCAACTGAGCTATGTACAGAAAATTGCCGGGCAAAGTGTCAACCACTGCGAGAAGAACAGATTAGTTTGGGCAGCATTTGTTCAATAAAAGCATGCAAAATGAAGTAATATAAAGAATATTGAAGAAATGAGTATGTCACACCTTGTATAAGTTATTGGCGGTAGCAAACCAGGAATATGCACATCGGATCGTTTCATTTCAGTCAAGGCAAAACCGTAATGGCAAACCAGGAAACATATAATATTGTAAGACAAGACAAACAAAAAACACCTATAATATTGTAAGACAAGACAAACAAAAAACACCATTTTACCTTCTTTGTATACATGTTCATGGTGGCCGCTTGCTACAGTAGTAGTTCCCCTCTAATTGACCGCTATTTCAGTATTTTGGTGAGATCATTCGCAATTCTAACCAGAAAATAATATATTGAAATAGTATGGCTATATATCTATATAATAGATATACAAGGTGGTTAGTCCATAACCAGCAAAAGGTTCATATAGCTCACGTATATAAATGTTCCTATCGATTACTGAAGTCATAATATCGAGGATGTGATGATAACACGATGCTCAAACAGTCATATATAAGACAATATACAAAATATCTATGAAGAGTACTTGCATCCAAAAGGCTTGCACAACCAACGACAAAATAAGTGACATTGGCAAAGAAGGGTTCCCATTTGAAAGGAACAAAGAGTTATTTACACTTTGTAATGAAAGCAATTGAAGTAAAAAGCCTAAACTAGTGGAGGTAAACTAGAAGCCTACGGGTCTTGGAGGTTGAAGACATGTGATTTGGGACAATAGTATGGATGATTGGATCGTTGTTGTCTTCGTCATAAAACTCGCCATTTTGTTGATTATTTCCTTCATGATGAAGTAGGCGAGCTGGTCTGAATGCCTTGGATTTGGAAGGAAGCAATCCTACCGTAGACAACTTGAGGCGCTGTAAGTATAAAAACAAAATTAAGAGAGAATATAGAAATTGAGTGGTGTGAATCAATGTGTCATGTCGGCATGGTGACCTCTATGTCATTGTCTTTTATTGTGCATGATAAGATTTCGCGCATGTCTTGGCACGAAGTACCCACATAAATTTGTTCCTTTAATTTGCTTGTGACTTCGCAAAAATCGAATGAACTAAGATGTCGTCGAAGGAGCTATTTACTATGAAATATGATATAAGAGTATTCCCTTCGTATGCGCACGGAAACTTCGTGACGGATTGTAAGGATTTGTGGTATGGGCGGTATCTCGAGCTCTTCCGACAATATCTTTTGAACGCCTCATTCACTAAATGTGTCATCTCTTCAAAGTCTTTTTAGGTTTATCTAGTGGATCCATGATCGACATCTTGCTCTTTTCTCGGATGAATTATTACGAGAATCCAATGGAAGCTACATACACATGCATGATGCGGTCATTAGTCCTTACATCGAGTAAATAACGAAATAAGCGAGTAATTTAACTAGCTAGTGAGCAACTTACTTAAAATTGTATGGCAAAAGTATAAACTCCTTGTCTTGTAGTTTAATCAAAACTTTATATCGTACTCTCGACCTCCTTTGGTACTCTTTTGATTTCATGTTGGCAAACCGTTCCCGGTCGAGAATCCCATCGCCCCTTGGTTCTTCGTACTTCAATCATCTCGTATCTATATAACGAATTAGTTAGACATGAAATTTATCGGTATTACGTGAATGTAGGCCAAGATTAATATATTAGACACTTACAGTGACCAGCATCTCAAAAAAGATATGTCGAGAGCGTCGTGATAGAACAAGTTGTGCAAGTTATCGAATTCTATTAAGAAGTAGCCATGGCCCTCATGGTGAAAATGTTCCTCACGGAAAATTGCAGTGATCATCTTTGGGAGTACGTCTTGGTTGGATCGATCTAAGTACCATGCATGTAATCGCTGCATCATGGGTGTTAGACTTTTAACTTGAGCGGTGACCAAGGGCTTCCTACCTCGAATTTCAATCTTTGTTGATCATCTTGGTCATCGACTTCACCTTGCCCTTACTTTTTGTCATACGACATCATACTCGATCTGGCCTCGCTGATCTGGCCGTCTGACTTGTCTAATGTGCCAATTTTTGGGATCAGAGGTTGTAGGTTTGTCATTTGAAGTACCAGGTGTTATAGGTTTCTGCTTTGGAGTACTAACAGTGGCCATCTTGATGGGGTCCTCAATGCATTTCTTTTCTACCTCATTTTGCTTCTTCCCCGTTTCACTCTCGGTCTTTGGTGACGGATGCGAGGATTGTACTGCAGGAGAGGATGGCACTGCATGGTCCAAGACGATGTCACGCTTGCGCCATTGGATGAATGAGTGGATGGCACTTCCTAGAGTAGTTATCTCATCATTGGTGGGTTTTTCCAGTCCGATCTCAGCAAACTGTGCAAATACCGTGTCCACTTGGACCTTTGCATAACCTGGCGCTATCGGGGTATTGTGCAGGACACCCCCTTCTTGGCACGGATAGACTACCCTTGTAGCAGCCTATACAAATATGTTCATCACGGGCACGTTGAGCTGACAGGGTGTGGGGTCCTGTATGTCGTCCACAGGATAATGGTTGTTGTCCGCTTATGCCAATGGCGTGGACGCGCATAATCGCCGCGACGACTGTAGGATCGAGAAAGCGTTGTGGGCTGCGATCGACTCAAGGCTTGTTGTACTTGTCGTTCAACTTGTTCTTCAATGGTGCCTTGTATTTCGCAGAACCCTTTCCTTCATCATTTCCATTTCCTTCTCGGCCCGCTCATCTTTAGCTCTCTTCCGACTCCTATAAGAGTCTCCGTGCTCGAGAATCCACTCCTCCATGGAACCTTGACCCGACGCCTCGTGTCAGACCGTGGTGCTCTTTGTTTCCTAGGGCATTGTTAGCTCGTCTTTCTCCTCGTCTGGGTGAAAAGATCCTTGGGTGGATGGGCGTGAAACTCGTGAACTCGTTGCGTCATTGCTTCGTCTTCACCGCTCTTGAATGATAAACCCCGATGACAACATATATCGCCTCGCTAGCACGTAGTGCTTCACTCGATCCGTAGTCCGATCAAGGGACTTGTGCCACCAATTGGACCGCTTCTAATTCTTGCCTCTCCCATTGAGCAATTTTACCGCGTACCCACTCGTGCCAAGTCGTGGGGTGAGTATTCCTTCTTGCGATGCTAATGTGGTCCTCTTTGGACTTCCTTGTCGCTTCCGATTGCTTCATCGCCACAAACTCATCCCAATATGGCTCCAATCTTGGGTACTCTCCGATGGTGACCGGTTTTGCTTCACATAATTTGTGTTCACCGCTTGAAGTTTCTTCACGCCGCATCCATGGTCATCAATGCGTCGCGACGCACAAGATCTTCGGCTCCTTCGGGGAATTCGATGGTTTCTTTGAGCTCTGTCCACAGATCCTCTTTGGTGGCTCGGGGCACTTTATGCCAATCCGAATAGGTGATTGGCACTTTATCCCTTACGATGTACCCGCATGTTGACCTGTATTTTGCTGCTGATTTTCTCGGTGCAACAGGGCCCCAGATATCTAAGACCTCGAGATGGTGTACCGCCTTGAGCTTCTTAGTTTTCCTCGTCCTCGGCGTCTTGCAACAGAGCATCATCGCAAGCAGCGGTGGAGGCCTCGGCACATTCGGTGGTTGGGTGGAGGGTAAGGTACCGCCGGGCTCTCCTCCACTATAGGCTCGGTTTCGGGCTCCATTAGAACTACAGTTCAACCCGAAACATAATTTTCGTCAATTATTACAGAATCATCTCATGGAATTTCAAAGTACAGATGTACTGTCCTGTGTGTCATATTGTGTGTTGCTAAGATGAAAATGATTTTGCAAGAGCAAGATACTTAATTAGCTCAGAACAAAACTAATTAAGCAAGCATTAACTCTTGAACTAGTTCGATTGGTTGTAAATTTTGTGGACCCAATATGTAGCTATGGTGCATACAAAGTGAGCACTAAAATGCTACACACATACACCTTGCAACGCCCATGGTTTGCATTAATGAAACTCAATCTAAATAAAACATGTAGGACAAGTGGAAGATGAAAACATGTAGGGCAAGTGGATGACTACAGAACAAAGCATGCAGATGCAACAAGTGGAAGATGATCCGTAGCATTCTTAGCTAGTTCTAAAATATGGTAGAAGCGAAGAAAGAAGTAATGAGTTCGTCTAATAAGTATAAATGAGCTTCAAGATTTTGGTGTGACGGGTTAGGCTTCAAGATTTTTCAAGTTGAGCGGGCTCCGATTGTCTAGATCAATATTCTACTGAAAATTAGGCAAGTTAATTAATTCTTGTTCTGTTGCTTGCTTAAAGAAACAATTGGCACATATTGCTTGCTTAAAGAAACAATTAGGCAGTAACCATATATATATATATATAAACTTGTCTCTTTAGGATCCCATGGTCTTAATCATGACACAGAAAAGTGTTTGCAATAGACAATAACTCCTAAAATGATGTTTTGTGCTATGGGTGTATTCATCTTGTGCTAAACTGCTCAAAAAATAATTCCATGCCCCGCACTATTTTGTTCCGACCGTCAGAAAAGGCTGGCTTTTTGCTTGTTTGACATGTTTATTCCTAATTAGTTGATGACTAAGTGTTCCAGTGAACAACAGCACATGATAGTGTACAGTGGAAGTGTTTTGGACGTGAGCAACGCAAGAAAGCAAGCGGTCACGTTGCTGATCAAGAGATGCATGTAGCAGCAGAATCATCCAAAATGCACGGCAACCATGCATGCTAATCACAAGAACATGACGGTAGAGCACAGTAGAAAATGTGGCACCTAGGGGCGGTGTCGGCTGGTCGGCGTCGTTGGGGACGGCGTCGAGGGCGTCGAGTCGGGCGGCGTCGGGCGCGAGCGAGGGCGGTGACCGTGGCGGCGTCGGCTGGTCGGCATCGTTAGGGACGGCGTCGAGGGCGTCGGGTTGGGGACGGCGTCGAGCGCGGGGCGGGGCGGCGCGGGACGGTGTCGAGCACGGAAGCTCAAGGGTTTTAGGGTAGAGAGAAGGCGGGAGTTTTAAGGGTAAAGGGTACAAGCGGTGGATCTATTATTTATAGATGGAGTATTATCGATGGCGGTTCTTAGAAAGAACCGCCATCGATAACATTATCTGTGGCGGTTCGTATACAGAACCGCCACTGATAACATTATCTCTGTGGCGGTTCAGATCTGAGAATCGCCATCGATAAATGTATTATCTGTGGCGGTTCTTTTTAAGAACCGCCACAGATAACATTATCTGTGGCGGTTGGGGCTATACCATCCTCTTTTGTCTCGTCGAATTGTTTTTTCATATTGCGGTAGGGGTGATTCCTGCGAAGGAACCTACGGTGATGCATGTACACGGTTTTCCTCGAGTTATTGAGCCACACACTAGCGGTTTCATCCATGCATCGGGGCATGCTTTGGCCCCTTTATAGTAATGACCGGATAGGTTACCAAGGGCGGAAATCATTGATGGTGCAAAACAACAATGCCCGTAGGATGAAGTACTCTCGCTTGTACTTATCCCATACCTGTACACCTTCGTTCCACAGTATCACAAGATCTTCCACCAATGGTTGTAGGTATACATCAATATCATTGCCAGGTTGTCTCGGCCCTTGGATAAGTAGCGACATCATAATGTACTTTCGTTTCATACACAACCAAGGAGGAAGGTTGTAGATACAGAGAGTTACAGGCCAAGTGCTATGAATACTACTCATGTTACCGAAAGGATTCATTCCATCCGTACTCAACCCAAACCTTACATTCCTCGGTTCATTCCCGAAGTTCATCCTAAAGAGCCTATCGATGGTTCTGCAATGGGCAGAATCAGCAGGGTGTCTCAGCTTTCCATCCTTTTTACGCTCTTCTGAGTGCCATCGCATCAGTTGGGCATGCTTTTTGTTTCCAAATAAACGCTTCAACCTAGGTATTACGGTAAATACCACACCACTTTAGCGGAGCCCTTTCTTCACCACGGTGCCCTCATTGTCATGGCCTTTACGCTTGTATCGTGATGATTTGCACACCGGTCATACATGCATGTCTGTATACTCTTTGCGATAGAGTATACAATCGTTTGGACATGCATGTATTCTTTCTACTTTCAATCCCAATGGACATACAACCTTCTTAGCTAAATAAGTGGTTATCGCAATACGTTTCCATCCGGAAGCATGTCCGCTAAGAGTTGTAATAGCGCCGTGAAACTTTTATCGGACCAACCATTGCTTGCCTTCAATTTTAGAAGTGAAAGCACGGTGTGCAACTTTGTGTATTCCTCCTTGCAACTCGGGAACAAAGGTGTGTCCGAGTCATCCAACAAACCCTTGAATTGATTAAACTCTCTCGACTAGTGTAGTTCCATCTCGCATCGCGCAACATCTGAGCGAGATTATTATCGTCATCAATGTCCAACCTATCCTCATCAGATCCATAACTGATGTCAGCTGCCATAATGCCTTCTCCATCATCCAATACGTTATCACCTTCATGTATGTTTTCCTCTTCACCGTGACTTGTCCAACGTGTATAGCCAAGTACAAAACCTCTTCGAATCAAGTGCAAGTGGATGTGCTCTTTGTCTGAAAACATTTTCTCATTCTTGCAATCAATGCATGGACAATGTATGTACTCCGTCTTCTTGTGCAACTTGTTCTCCTCAGCGGCTCTTAGAAAAGCAGATACCCCATCGATGTAATCTCTACCAGAATAGCAGTTCGCATTGTACATCCATCTCCGGTCCATCTAAAATTAATTAACATATAAAAATTGATTAAAAACTAATCTAATTACTTATCATCTAAATGAGCTAGATAATAAATTCATCATCTAAAAATGATGAGCATCCACCTACCAAATTAGCTAAAATTTCATGTATATTAATATCCAATAATCTATATTAAATAAATTTAATATATGTCCGCACTAATGGAACCAAATTAATAGTAATTAAAAAACTAATCTGAATACTTTTCCTGTAAAGAAGCTAGATAATAAATTCATCATCTAAAAATGATGAGCACCCACCTACCAAATTAACTAAAATTTCATTTATATTAATACCCAATAATCTTAATTAAATAAATTTATTATATGCAAGATGTATATGTCCGTACACTAATGGAACTAAATTAATAGTAATTAAAAAACTAATCTAATTACTTATCATCTAAAAGAGCTAGATAATAAATTCATATATATGCAAGATGTATATGTCCGTACACTAATAGAACCCAATTAATAGTAATTAAAAAACCAATCTAATTACTTATCATCTAAAGGAGCTAGATAATAAATTCATCATGTATCAAATTAACTTAAAATGCAATTAATATTAAATATATGCTTAATCATAATTCATCATCTATAAAAGGAACACAACATCATCTAATGAACCTAGCTAGGAAATAAATTCATCAACTACAAAATGGTAGCTAAATAAAAATAAACAAAATCTAAACTTTTCATCTCATCTACATATAAATCCTAATTAAACTTGGTTTAAAAATTAAATTGCAACAAGATTAACATAAATCAAGAGAGGAGAAAAAATAACTCACCAAGGAACAACTAGAGGAAGTACAAGCACAAGAATTGGAGAAAACGAAATCTGAAATTTAGAAGTTTTGGTTTGCTCTCGGGAAGAAGAAGACCAGTGCTGCTACTGACCACCTATTTATAGGCAATATTATTAGTGGCGGTTTTTAACTAGAACCGCCACTGATAACATTATCTGTGACGGTTCTATCCTCGAACCGCCACTGATAATGAATTATCAGTGGCGGTTCGAGGATATAACCGCCACGGATAATCCAATAGAATCAGTGGCGGTTGGAGGATAGCACCGCCACTAATAACCTAGTTATCAGTGACGGTTCTAGCCTCCAACCGCCACTGATAATGTATTTGTTATCAGTGGCGGTTCTATCCTTGAACCGCCACTGATAATTAATTATCAGTGGCGGTTCTAGGATAGAACCGCCACTGATATTTTTCCCGCCATTTTTGAAATAGAACCGCCACTGATAATTATCTTTGTGGCGGTTCGAAAAAAACCGCCACAAATAGACCGTCACCTATTGCAGGTTTTGGCGTAGTGTCATGAGAGGTTTTATGCCAAATTATACCTGTTGGACCAACCATGGCGAAGTTGAGGTGATTAGCCAGGAAGACGATGAAGAAGACAAGGAAGAGGAAGATGGATTCAACAGTAACCCGGACGACACGCAATACTGTTCCGTGGAAGAAACACTTGGTGGCTTTGGTGATGATGAGCTAGACCAGATGTTGCGTGACGAGAGGGAGACTACAGATGAAAGACGATTCGAGAAGTTCCAGCGCATGTTAGAGGACTCTGTAACTCCTTTGTACCCAAAGCGTAAGGCGAGGGCCACAAAAAGCTGCGTACCACACTGGAACTCTTGCAATGGAAGGCTAGAAATGGTGTGTCGATAAGGGATTCGATGAGGTGTTATCACCGTAAAGAAGGTGCTTCGTAAGATAACACTGCCGAATCTACATATGAAGCCAAGCAAGTCGTCTGCATCCTTTGGGATTGGAAGTACGTAAGATACACGCGTGTCCTAATGATTGTATCCTGTATCGTAATGAGTATGCCGATTTGGATGTTTGTCCAGTGTGCAGAGAATCAAGGTATAAGGTGAAGCGTGACGATCCAGGTGAAATAGATGGGGAGCGTAAGAAGAAGAGACCTCCAGCTAAAGTGTTGTGGTATTTCCCTGTGATCCCCCGATTGAAACGTATGTTTGCTAACAAAGCGCATGCCCAGATGATGCGTTGGCACAAAGAAGAGCGTAAGGACGACGGGATGCTTAGACGCCTGCAGATGGCTCACAGTGGAGGAAAGTCGATCGGACGTACCCGGACTTCGCAGATGAGGTGAGAAACATAAGGTTTGGGTTGAGTACCGATGGGATGAATCCTTTCGGAGAATTGAGCAGCAGCCATAGCACCTGGCCCGTTACACTATGTATCTATAACATTCCTCCATGGCTGTGCATGAAGCGAAAGCACATCATGATGCCGTTGTTGATCCAAGGCCCCAAGCAACCCGGAAATGACATCGATGTCTACCTGAAACCATTGGTTGAAGATCTTGTGACGTTGTGGGACGATGGTGCAATGGTATGGGATGAGTACAAAAGGGAGTATTTCACCCTACGTGCATTGTTATTTGTAACAATCAACGATTGGCCTGCTCTCGGTAACCTGTCCGGCCTAACTAACAAAGGATATAGAGCCTGCATCCAGTGCTTAGATGAAACGGACGGCACGTACCTGAAAAACTCTCGGAAGGTTGTGTACATGGGTCACCGTAGGTTTCTTCTTACGAGTCACCCGTTGCGGAAGGAAGGCGGGGAAATTTAACGGCAACTGCACCTTCGTGCAAGGCCTCAAAGATCGTAGTGGGCCACGTGTGTTTGCTATGGTAAAGGATTTGAAAGTAGTATTTGGAAAGGGTCCTGGAAGCAAACATGTGCAGAATGAGGATGGTCATGCACCCATGTGGAAGAAGAAGTCAATATTTTGGGACTTGCCTTATTGGGAAGTTATGGAGGTTCGTCACTCACTTGACTTCATGCACATCACGAAGAAATGTCTGCTTGAACCTGCTAGGCTACATAGATATGTACGGAAAATCGAAAGATACACTGCAAGCTCGGAAGGACCTTAAATTCTTGGAATTGAGGAACGACCTACATCCCGAAAAGAGAGAGAAAGGACAACATTACCTACATCCTGCGAGCTACACTCTAAGCAAAGAAGAGAAAAAAGCATGATAGAGTTCTGAGCGAGTGTGAAGGTCCTTCCGGATACTCCTCGAATGTAAAGAGACTCGTAAACACGAAAGAGAATAAAATCGTATACATGAAATCTCATGACTGTCTTGTGTTAATGACACGATTGCTCGATGGTGTGAGAGGCATCTTGCCCGAGTGGGTACGAGGGACAATCACAAAGCTGTGTTCTTTTTTCAACGCGATTTCACAGAAGGTCATCGACCCAGATAAACTAAGTAAGCTGCAGGATGACGTGGTACAAAGTTTGGTTAGCCTTGAGATGATCTTTCCTCTTGCATTTTTGATATTATGGTTCATCTCACTGTTCACCTTGTCAAAGAGATAGGTATCCTTGGACCCGTGTATCTACACAACATGTTCCCTTTCGAGAGGTACATGAGTGTGCTAAAGAAGTATGTTCGTAACCGTTCTCGTCCGGAAGGATGCATTGCCGAGGGTTATGGGACAGAGGAGGTGATTGAGTTTTGTGTGGATTACATTAATGATCTAAACCCGATCGGCGTCCCTATATCACGCCATGAGGGGAGGCTACGAGGAAAAGGGACACTAGGAAGGAAAGCAATTGCATGCAATGATCTTCTTACATTTAAGCAAGCACATTTCACGGTTTTGAAACAATCAACTGTAGTGGCCCCGTATGTCCTTGAGCACAAGAGTATTCTACGCCGCGATTTCCCGGGGAGGTCTGAAGATTGGATAACACTGAAGCACATGGATTCTTTCGGCGCTTGGTTACAAAAGTACATCCTTTTGAAAGGGTCGACAATGAGCAGTTAAGCGCTTGGCTCGGGGACCATCTAGTGAAATCGTGACATTTAAGGGGTACGAGATAAATGGTTACACATTTTACACCAGATCGCAGGATAACAAGAGCACCAACCAAAATAGCGGTGTCCGTATAGACGCCGAAGACAACAAAGGCAAGGTGGATACATATTATGGTTTCATAGAAGAGATATGGGAGCTTGACTATGGGCCTTTGAAGGTCCCTCTATTTATGTGCCAATGGGTCAAACTGACTTCAAGCGGCGTGAAGGTAGACAAATACGGTATGACAATCGTGGACCTCACCCAAGTCGGCTATAGGCGCGAACCGTTTGTCCTCGCGAACGATGTGAGACAGGTCTTCTACGTAATGGACATGTCAAGTAAACCTAAGAAGCATAAGGACAAGCAGAAAGATTGTAGTACTAAGCCAGGCGACACGTGGTTCTACAAGGCAAGCGAAGGATTGTTGGAGTTGAGGACATCACAGGCGAGGAAGAGTATAGTCGGTTCGACGAGATCCTCCTTTCATTTGTGGATGTCGACATAAGCCTCCTCAATGACACAGACGTGGATACTCCTTTCATACGTCGCGATCATAATGAAGGAACACTTGTAAAGACAAAGTGCGTTACTACTTAAGATGTACCCCACTTGTATGAACTATGTATATGTAAGTCTTTTACAGTAGGAAGTGTTTATTTGGAATGAATGTAAAGTGCCAAAATTCTGGAATGAAACTAAAGTGCTCAAAGCATTTTGTAAAAATTATGGAATGAAAGTAAAGTTCTAAAAGCTTCTTAAAAATTCTGAAATGAAACTGAAGTGCGAAAAGCATTTTTTAAAAATTATGAAATGAAACTGTCATGCTAAAAGCATTTTTAAAAAATTATGAAATGAAATTGTAGTGCGAAAAGAATTTTTAAAAAATCCTGAAATGAAACTAAATTGCTAAAAGCACTTTTTAAAAATTATGAAATGAAACTGAAGTGCTAAAAGCATTTTTTAAAAAAATATGAAATGAAAAAGTGCTAAAAGTATTTTTAAAAATCCTGAAATGAAACTAAATTGCTAAAAGCATTTTTAAAAAATCAAATGAAATCAAGTGCTAAAAGCATTTTTAAAAATTATGAAATGAAATCTGAGTGCTAAAAGTATTTTTAAAAATTCTGAAATGAAGCTGAATTGCTAAAAGCCTTTTTAAAAAATTATGAAATGAAACTGTAATACGAAAAGAATTTTTAAAAAATCATGAAATTAAATGGAAGCGGTTTGAAAAACGAACCGCTTCTAGAGTGCAACATTCAGAAACGGTTAGTAATAAGAACCGCTTCTAGAACGCAATATTCAGAAGCGGTTTTAGAAAAGAACCGCTTCTAGAGTGGACTATTCAGAAACGGTTAGTAACACCAACCGCTTGTAGAAGTCATCCTCTACAAGCGGTTGATCTAACTCGCTTGTAGAGATATTCTAAAGCGGTTCGTTCTCTGAACCGCTTGTAGAAGTCCTCCCTGCCAAGCGGTTGGTTCTAAAACCGCTTAGAGATTTTCTACAAGCGGTTGGTTATTAGAACCGCTTGTAGAAGTGCTCCTGTGTAAATTTGAAATGCCCCGCCCTTTTCTCACACGAAATCTTCTAAGTCCCGATCCACCCAGCGGCGCCAAGCCTTCTCGCCACCCTCGTCGCCGCCATCACTCCACCCCCGCCGAAGCCTTCTCGCCACCCGCCGATGCCTTCTCCGCCACCAAAGCGCCGCCACACACCCGTCCGGCCACCAGAGGACCGAGGTAGCTGCTTGTGCGCGCGTCCTCCTCTCTAGTTCTATTGCCCACCATCTGTTCGGTGAAATGCCCACAAGTGCTCGCTTGCTTGAAATTTTAATTCTAAATTAAACCGACACGTATATTTTTCACTTAGTATGGAATTACATAACAATGCATGTTTTCTTTTTCTTTTTATTATTTTGTTGTTTTTATTTAATTTTGAATTTCAGTTCTAGTTTAGGATTTGTATATAAATTTAACTACTAATTTCATCTAATTTTTATTTCAAATTTTAGCTATGTACATATTTTAGTTTCATCTATTTAGTTTTGCATATCAATTTTAGGTAGAATTCATATACAAAACGATCAAAACGATCAAATCATCACGATCAAAGCGACTAACTAATAAATATCATCACGAGTTCGTGTTTGATCCTTGGGCTAGTTCCAACACGCCGTAGTACTTAATGCTTGGTGTAGAGATTTATGTAATAATATGCTCGTGTTGTAATCTGTAATATGGTTGTTTCAAAGTAATATGATATTTATGTCAACATTTTTCGAATTAGTATAGATGGCGCAACCGGACGTGGTGACCCTACGTTCGATGAGGAGAACGATTCTTGTTGGACTCCATCGCTACCGGGTACCATCGAAGGTTATGGTAACGCTCACGCCATTGAGTCCGATAACACCGTTCCGCCGGGATGAGGTACGACCGGAAGAATATAATCCCGTAGACATGTTAATTAATCGCAACTCATTAATATAATACACTCGACACGTTTGTACATATGTTTATGTATTTCAAGCCCGTGCATCGAGCAACCAATCCAAGCATCGGGGACCTAACAAGAAGCCGCCCACGAAGCGCGTGTTTACCGACGTTAACAACGGGGATCTTTGGTTGCCCTCTTTTAGTAGTTGGGCCGCACAACAACGCTTGCGGTTACCACGTGAGGGATCACGTCCCAATTAGCATCGAAAATGGGCGAAGTTCCTCAAGCTACCAAGGACTCGCTCGGCAAGATATTAAGGAAAATTTCACATTTCCTCAAGGGTCCAAGACAAGGCCAAGAAATTTACTTTGAAGAAGATGGCAACAATGTTTCAGGCTTGAAGACGCGTCTCTCACCCGCAAATGCGTGCGAGAGGGAGAAAGACCCGACTTCAACCAATTTCCTAAGTTGGCGGATCACTGGGAAGCATTCGAGGAGTTCAAGCTGTCAGCTGAAGGCCAGGCCGCGAGTCAGAAGAACAAGGCCAATTCACAGATGAAGAAATACCACCACCATCTTGGCACCGGTGGTTACATCAAGGCTGTACCAAAATGGGAGAAGCGGGAAGAAGAATTAATGGCGAAGGACGTCACACCGGCTACCGCTTTGTGGGAACAGCGCCTGCGCAATTGGTTCATGGGTCATGGGGGGAGCTTTTCAGATGACGGCAGTTTGGTGATGGCACCAGGAGTACAAGAGGCTGGCCAAAGGATTGTACAAGCTGTTGAGCAGTCTCAGGCAGGTACATTGGTGCCAGACAGGGAGAATGACGAGCTAACACATGCCCTTGAAAACCCTGAGCACCCAGGACGGACACGAGGTATGGGCAAGCTGACGCCGTGGAAGTATGGTTTCGCGAAGGACGCACATACGTACAGGAGCCGGCATAGAAGCAAATCAAGAGAATCACGTAAAGTGTACCAATTGGAACAAGAGCTCAGAGCAACCCAGGCTAGCATCGGCGACATAGTTGCGCAACAAGTACAAATTGCCCTCAGCAAGCTTCAAGGACTAGGTCCGAGCAATCAGCCGGACGCTGTGATCAGCCCCTCCGCGCGGCGAAGTAGCTGCGCGTCCACCGGGGCCCCTGAAGCGGACACCTTGCTATCCCGTTATCCTGTGGATGACATAAGGGTTCGCCGCCAGTGTGAGCTGCATGTTGATGCGCGTAACCTCTCCATCAAGGTGGCTTACGGCATGGCATATCCGGTGGAGCTGGGCCAGATGTTCCACTGCAACGAGATACCCCCGGGTTACTCAAAGGTCGCGGTGGAGGAGGTGCTGAGCGGATTTGAAGAACTTCACCTCGATATTGCTGGAGGCGACGACGTGACCAAGCTTGGACAGGCCCTCCACAATATCATCCTTTGGCGCAAACGGTACATCATATTTCCAGCTGCTATGGATCGTCATCTCCACCACGGCAACCCACGCCTCCTCCAACGTCACCGCCACGCAATGCCTCACCAATAAAACAGAGCAGAAGCCCTACTCCACCACCAGCAGCTCCTGTGTCTCCACCCGCTCCACGCAGAAGCCCTACTCCACCACCAGCATCTCAAACAAAAAAGAACCCCTAGGAAAACCACGCCTCCACCATCTCCTCCGAGGAAGAAGCTCGATAATAGAATGAAGGCTCCCCACTGCTCCCAAGAAGGCGGAGTCCAGCCGATCGACCAAGGTAAAGGAACCTCTAAAGAGGGCATATGATATGAATAAGGAGGAGAGTGACGCGGTCACTAAAGCGTATGGTGCACACTTCGCAAAAAGAAGGTAGAGCCAAAGGTACCAACCGATCCAAAAGCGGCAGAACACTTCGCGACATGCCGCAAAGTCGCTGCACTGTGCCGCCCAACTATGAACGGACAATAATTAAGGCTACACAGAAGAATAAACGTGGTCAGGCGGCGGCGGCAAAGAAGAAGAAGAGAGACCAAGATCAGGAGAACCTCGAGAGGTTTATGAAGGAGGCAGGACTCAGTTCCACAGCTGCAGCTCTTGGATTAATAGATGATATCCCAATGGCAACAAAGGTCGATGGCAATTTCGGTTGGGCGGAGGTGATTGACCCAAATGAGATAAAGGATCCGCCAACCAAGATGCGGCAATTTCACGAATGGTACATGATGAGTCCGCTCAAGGAAGAACGATGTTCCCCCTCCGTATCAAAGAAGATGATTTTATCGCGGGGACAACACCATATGGCTCGAATTTGACGACTTATACAATATTTACCATGCCGACTCCATCAACGTGTCTCTCATGAGCTCTTGGTGCCCGTAAGTGTCAAGCTCATACCTTTACCGTGTGCTTCCTCGTACAATAAAATTGCAACTATTAAACTTATACCTTTGTATGTAGAATGGAGATACAACGATGTAGAAAAGAGAATATCTTCAACGTGGGCTTCATCGACCTAGAGATTGTTAACGAGTTCGTCTTTGGATACAACCGAAAGGAACTTGAAGATTACATTCTCGATGCATTCTTGGGACAAAGACTACAAACCGTACATATACGCCCTTCAATTTCGAGTACGTATATATACAACCTCTCGTTCTTATATTTTCCAAGGCATTTATAATACTACTAGCTAACTAGTTACATATATGTTGCAATACATGAATAGGTTTCTTTGGATCCCGCTTGTCATCAAGCTTGATAGCGCCAAATCATTGTTCAAGACTCAAAAGGACTCGGTGAAAAATTTCAATTTATCATTGACACCCTAAGCGGTATATAGCACATATATATACGATGGTTTTCCTTATTATATATATTGAAATACCTTGCTAATTATTCCAACTCGATAATTACCATTCATACTAACGCATCACACGGGACATTCGCACGGTTTGAAAGAAGCAACAAGGAGATTTCGAGAACGAATTTGATGTACAATTAAGCACTCGAGTACGTATTAAAGAATATTAATATGCCGTAACAGTTTTTCATCCCAATAATCGTGGTCCTTTCAAATTTCATCGCGAGTTCTACAAAGACGGGTGGAAACAACCTATGTGGCTATTATGTGTGCCACTATATGCAAAGTATTACCCACGGTGATGTGCCGACAACCAACGCCGAGGTAGTGTGCACATGTCAATTTCTTAGTACTTACACTTTAATAATTACATGTCCAGAGATTTATTTACCTCCGCTTTGTCACCCCAACATCGATGTGCAAGACGTGATCCCGCCGCACGGGTTGCAAAGCAATCCAAGAACAACTCATCGGCTTTATTGTCGACGAGATTGTATCCACCAAAGGCGAGTTCCACGCAAATGGTTGGAGAGATTGTCCTAAAATAAGGACAGGTGAACTGACATCAACGTCGACCAAGGGCACAAAGAGCGACGCACGCAAGAAATGAGCTCAACATTCGCCCTTTTATTCTTTGAAAGTTGTAAAAGACGTGGCTAGCTTATTATTTCATGTGTTCATCGATCAACTTGTTCATTTTTAGTGATCTGTAATTATCTGAATGAATACTAATGACTAATATATATATATATATTTAAGTGTGTCAAAAAAACTCATGAAGTTCTATTTATTTTAATTGTCAAAATCTATATCAAAAACCCCTCTGAAAACATATTCTATATTGAATATAATCAAAACGCTACGCTGTCAGACTCTTCACAAGCGCTTGGTAACTCCAACCGCTTGTGGAGAGAGCCTCTCCACAAGCGGTTCGTAATACCAACCGCTTTTGGAGAGAGCCTCTCCACAAGCGGTTGGTAACACCAACCGCTTGTGGAAATGTCGAACCACAAGCGGTTCGGGGAACCGCTTGTGATACCCGACGGGGTATCACTCCCGGTTGCTTACAAGCGGTTCTAAAACCGCTTCTGAAAGCGGTTTCGAACCGCTTGTGCATGCCCGATCCGCTCCCTAAGAAGTCATACCAAGCATAAACCAAAAAAACTTGTAGGCAACCACGGATGTATAACGAAGCAATGTTATGGATCACATAAGAAATATTAGGAGGCTGATTAGGCGGCGTGAGCGTTACAACAGTTAGGGGCGGCCTACGACTTTTTGGGAGTCTGATTTTTTTTGTTTCCTTTCTTGAAATTAGAGTCTAATTCCGAATTGCTGGAAACATTAATTGCTCTCATACATATCCATAACTAAATCAAAACAAATAAATCTACTATATATGCAATCCAGTCCCTGCATTGCATCCTTATACACAAATTATATGGCTCATATTTTTTTCTCTTTACAATTAATGTGGGATTTTCTAGCAATTTTTTTCTCTGATTGTAGGAATTTCTAGCCTTTTTCCTTTTTAAGATTAATGCGTTGGTTTATAGGAGGACCTCCAATTACACTACTACAGAAAAGGCCTATATAAGACTCCTATAACAGACGATTTTGAAAAATCGTCTATGTTAAAGCTAATCACAGACGGTTTTGAAAAATCGTCTATGTTAAAGCTAATCACAGACGGTTTTGCAAGCACAACCATAAAAATTATAGTATATATTAAGAATCGTCTATGATAATCTAATATCATAGACGGTTCGTGGTTAAAACCGTCTGTGAAGTATCACAGACGATTTTAACTACAAACCGTTTGTGATAACCCTTCCGTATTATATATATTGTGCTAGGGTTTGTGCGCATCGTACTTTCACCCAAACAAAATCTTACAGGCGATGATCGGTCTCCACTCCTAGCCTGTGCTGGCCACCTCATCCCCGAGCCCGTCGCTGGCCTCCTCATCCCCAAGCCCTTCGCTTCATCCCTAGGCCCGTCGCATGCCTTCTCATGTAGCACATCGCTTGTCGCTGCCATTCTCAACCCCGAGACCATCGCCGGTCGCCTTTTCCCTGATCCCGTCGCCGACCGCCTCATCCCCGATCCCTAAGGTATCTGAAGAGTGCAAATATTCAATACATTGCTTAGGGCCACTATCTTGATGTTGACCTTTGGATGGCAAACACCATGGCTATATTCGGATGGCATACACTATTTTGATGCATGTTGATCTTTGGATGGCATTCACCATAGTCATATTCGAATGGCATGTGTTAAATATTAATTTGCCATTAGCTAGCTAGCTCTTAATTTCCTAATCATATATACAAATACATCCTGTGTTGGAGACATCAACACGAGAGTACGCATGTGTATAAACACATATATACACATCTATACATATTCATACATATACATATACATATATACATATATATATATGATTCAATAGCTCCTTTTACATTTTACATATATATGGTTCATATGGTAATGATTAGTAGTCTCATATGGTAATTTGTCTTTACTAGTTCTTCAGAGTATACACAATCTTAATGTTGATCTTTGGATGACATACACTATGGTCATATTCGGATGTCAAACACTATCTTGATGCTTGTTGATCTTTGGATGGCATACACCATAGCAATATTCGGATGGCATTTGGTAAAATTAATTTGCTACTAGATGTTTCTCCCCTCGAGCCCTTGCGCCACATGGATGTTTCTCCCCTAAATATACATATCGCTGCTCAATGATGCTATGGGTATATTGATGAACTAAAACAATTAAAGTAGCGAATGTGGCCTTAAACTATAGAATTGCTTCCTGTTAATGGAAGAAAGTATTGATTGTATTTTACTGTCTTTGATGAGCTTAATGATGTCATGGTAGAAAGTAAGCACATGCCCTTTTCTTAGAACTTCTAATTTTTTTATGATTATGTCACATTTTGTTTTATATGATCTATTTGACCATTACCTTGATCGTTCTATGATCATGTCATAAATAGTGAAATTAACTTTAAATACTTTATGGTGCACAATTTAGGAAGGTAAGAGTTCAAGACCTTATTTGCTTAGTTAATTGTCTAGTTCAATTTTGATTATATGACCCTAGTGTAGTGGAGGTAAGAGATTAATCTCTAGCAGCCTTACACATTGTGGCGAGTAGGCTGAAGGTCTAACCTTTAGTAGCACGACCACCTGAGAGCACTCTATCATACAATTACTCATTAATCTGTTAAGTCACTACTACACAAATATACATCACAATCGGTTCTTTTTTATCATCACAATCGGTTCTAGTAGTGACACAAAGTCATGAGACAGAGATGAGGCGGTGCTATTATAGTTGGTTCTTGCCCGATAGAGATGAGAGTGTCATCTCTATCGGTTCTTTAGAAGAAGCGATAGAGATGACACTCTCATCCCTATCGGTTCTTTATAAGAACCGATAGAGATGATGTGGTCATCTCTATCGCTTTTTACAAAGAACCGATAGAGATGATGCACTCATCTCTATCGCTTCTTCTAAAGAACCGATAGAGATGAGGGGCTCATCTCCATCGCGTTTTCTAAAGAACCGATAGAGATGATGTGGTCATCTCTATCGCTTCTTACAAAGAACCGATAGAGATGAGGGGGTGTGCTATTTTCCAATTCACCCTCCTAATTCAGCACATATTTTACACAGTATGCACATATCACATTCAAACAACATAGATTACACACATTATGCACATATCACATTCACAGAACATAAAAACTTTACATTATATTTTCACATCATTAAGATCCAAATCTACCATATATTATATTCTACTATTTACCTTTCTAATTAAGCATTTTCAGTTGTGACTGGTCATTTAAGGAGATGGTTGCAATGTGCTTGGTCAAAGATCAAACTAAGAGGCCAACAGTTGAGAAGTTGCTAAAGCATTCATTTTTCAAAAATGCAAAACCTTCAGAATTGACACTGAAGTGTATCTTAACTGATTTACCTCCTCTATGGGAGCGTGTAAAGACACTCCAGAGTTGCTAAAGCATTCATTTTCCTGTCTTGATGATCAAGGTCAAAGCTGACAATGTAAAATTCAAAGGTAAGAAAGGTAAGTACTGTTATTCCAAGATGGAACAACATGATAAGCTACTGTTAATTATTAACAGGTTTTCAATCATTATTTTAACATAATACTGCACACTTCACTATTTCAGCACAAATGGGAGCTATACCTTCAGACTTCCTGCTACTACAATGTTGATTTCTAAAGTTGTACCGCAGGCCCACAGCTATAAAGCAACCAATAATCGTAGTTGACTCTGAAAGTTTGGAACCATATATCGATTCATATTCCTCTTTTTTCACAAAAAGAACATAAAACAATTACACAAGAATACATTGGACATACCTATTTAATAATAGCCCAATATCTGAATTGGCAAATGTAGCAATTGGATTGAAGAAAATTGGAAACCTTAATATCGAGCGATATAGCGGCGAAAACTCATTATTTCAATAATAACATTAAACCCGAACTTGCGGAGTGCACCACCAAGTCTTCATGAGTGATGACCAAAATATACATGCAAATATTCTAGAAGTCTACCAGAACAAACATAAGAACACCTGCACAACAAACCAAGAAAATGGTGAATATATCACAGATATCGTCGGTGAAGGAAGACAAAGAAACTCGGAAATGTCATTAACTGTAGATCGCATTAGTATTCACAATTTAAGAAAAGACAAGTGGTGCGGAGAACTAATTGTAATTAGTGCTTTAGGACAACTATTTTCATTATTCCTTAGAAGCAAAATGGACAATTGACTGAGAAATTCGTTTGGATGCCCGTATCTGATATAGCAGGATGATATTTGGAAGTTGTTATTAAAAGCTCAAATTCTTGGGAACAAACTGATGAAGCTGAGAGTCAAATTCTTTGGAATATCAAGAACTAATTACAATACAAGTTAATTTACAGGCTTCTACATAGACCACAACCATACACAGTTTGATTATGGAAAAATTGAAACACTGAAAAATTGAAAACCTTATATCAGTAGCAAAACACAGAAAACTCATTGTTTTCCAAAATTATGCCACGATGATCTTTGGATCCTTTACACCCGAACTTGCCAAGAACACGTAGTCTTCATGAGTGACAACCAAAATGAACACAGTATCTAGATCCTACCAGAACAACGATAGAACACCTACACATCACATATTTCGTCCAGGAAGGAAGAAAAAAACTTTGAAATGCCATGAACTGTGTATTACACTTCTGCAAATTATGAGAACACAAGTGGGATGGAGAACAAATCATAAGTAATGCTTTAGAACAAAGAAATATGAGAACCCTTCCTACCATTATATTCACCAACAGAGAAAGCTTGCATTAGAGCCATACTGAGAAATCCATATCACCAAAGTCATCAAGCTAAAGCATAAATAGCATGAGGTCGGTTTGCCTTTGAATTAGATAGTACTAAAACCAACACATATTGCAATCAAGACTTACTTCCAAGGTCTTCATCATCCTCATCTTGCCATTTATCCCAGTCAACCTTCAAGAAGATAGGTAGAGAGGAAACAATTATGCATAATAAGAAACCTTCTTACTAGGAGGCGGCGTGGGGAGCAAGAGGCGGCGTGGAGAGGAGGCGGCGACACTTGAGGGCGGTGGGAGGCGACGCTTGAGGGCGGTGTGCCGGGATGAGGTCGCCAGTGGAGGGAGAAGTCGCCGGAGGGGGGAGCTGGTCGTGGAGGCCGAGGACACCAGGGTGGAGGACGCGTCGGTGGGGGGAGGAGGCACCGGAGGGGGAGCTGGTCACGAAGGCCGAGGACGCTGGGGTGGAGGACGCGCTGGTTGGGGGAGGAGCTGCCGGAGGGGGGAGCTGGTCGCGGAGGCCGAGGATGCAAGCTAGGGTTTGAGAGGGCGAGCTACAAGTGAAATGGCACGGGATGAAAAACCGAAGCGCGCAATGCATTAAAGCTGTCCGAGCTCAGGCTTCTTGTATCGGTTCACAAAGAAAACCGATTCTGATGAAATACTATCTATATCGGTTTGTATAAAGAACCGATACTAATAACAATGCACTATCTATATCGGTTTTCATAAAGAACCTATGCTTATAACCGAGACAACTATCTGTATTAGTTTTTATAAAGAACCGATACTAATAAGTTATTTGTATCGGTTTTCAGAAAAAAAAACCCGATACTAATAATTGTTGCACTGCACAAGTCGATTTATAGAGCATCACTATCGGTTTTTCACAAAACTGACACAAATATTTACCATTATCACTATCGGTTTTTGAATAAAACCGACACAGATGTATCTCATTGCACAAAGCTAATAATAGAACATCACTATCGGTATTTCATAAAAACCGACACAAATTCTGTAATTAACACAATCGGTTTTTTTAGCAAAATCGACACAAATTCTGTAATTAACACAATCAGTTCACTATCGAGTTTGAACTCACTTCACTATCGTTTTTTCACTAAAAACCGACACAAAAGTATATGAAGGTACTATCGTTTTTTCATAGAAACCGACACAAATAAAAAAGACATCCGTATCGGTCTTCAGAAAAAACCGACACAAATGACTAGATATCAGTATCGGTTTTGAGCCGGAACCGACACAAATAAAGAGCATATCAGTATCGCTTTTTTGCTAGAACCGACACAAATGAAGGTTTTAGGGTGAACTAATACACATTTGTATTAGTTCTAATAGGAAACTGATTGTAATAATCTTTCATTTGGAACAAATTGCGCATTTACACCTTTTGTGTCGCTTTTTAGTAAGAACCGATTGGATTGACCAATTAGGTATTAAATCACAATCGTGCACCTGTCATTAAAATTACCATAACTTTTGCATGCGGTGTCCGTTTTTGATGTATGAGTACTCGAATCGAAGAGGACAAAGAATTCTTCGTGAGGCTTCGGAAAAAGTGTCAACCCCAAAAAATGACGTTTAAGGCCTCAAAACAGCCTCTGAAGTTTCGGTACCCATTTTCGTTGATTGTTCGTTGCTAGTTTCAATTTGCTTTCATTATAGCTTGTGTAATCCTTGTTTCCAGTTTATATTTTAGAGTATGCTTATTTGTGAGAGTTTGATTCTGGAAAAAAATTATATAAAACAGATATTACATAATATCAACAGTCACAATCAGTTCTTAGCTAGAACCGATTGTGATAACACCCCCTCATCACAATTGGTTCTTACTCGAACCAACACGGATGAGGTGCCCCTCATCACAATCAGTTTTTGCTAGAACCGATTGTGATAACACCCTCATCACAATCGGTTCTTGCTCGTAACCGACACGGATGAGGTGCCCATCATCACAATCGGTTACGAAAGAACCGATTGTGATGAGTAACCCTCATCTGTGTCGGTTCTAAGAAAGAACCGATACGATGAGTGTGTCATCTGTCGGTTCTAGCTAAGAACCGATTGTGATGATGGGCACCTCATTTGTGTCGGTTCTTAGATAGAACCGATTGATGATATTTCTCATCACAATCGGTTCTAACTCGAACCGATTGTGATGACTCTGGTTCCAAAAATTACAAATTACATACATATATCACAATCGGTTTTTTCCTCAAAAGTTAGAAACCGACACAAATTAAGCGATAGTATTGTACCATTTTGTAGTAGTGAGTAGACATGATTCAATATCAAGTCGACATAATAATTATGAATTGCTTTATCCTTTTGATTATGATGTTTATGCCAGCTTTGAATTGTGACATTATATTCTAAAAACATCTAGATGTTTAACTTCTGTCATGATTCATCATATATAAATTATATGTCCTAGTGACTACAAATTGCACATATATATAAAATGGAGCCTACAAACAAGGTAGACGATATAGGAAAGCTGTTGGATGCTAAACAAAAACTTGAGGTAGAGATAGAACAACTGCAGGGAAAATATGAGTTAACAGAAAAGGTTTATGAGATGAAATAAAAACTGAAAGATATAGATAACAAACATGAGATATTGATTCTCTTAACAAGGACTCATCATTAAGGAGCGCAGAGCGAATACAGAGTTGGAAGAAGTCAAACTTGAGCTTATAGAGGTAATATAAAAGTTCTAATATTTAATTTGACATGGTTACCGGTAATATACCAAGACAACCTTTTCACAACAACATGATCGATTTTGTAAGGATTAAGAGATATGACTGGAAGTCAATCAGTTATTAGTGTCAAACAAGTGGGCACTATGCTGAAGCTGTGGAACTTTAGGGAGAACCGAAAAGCCTCTATTACGGAAGTTATGGCACAGATGATGGCAGACATGGAAAAGCCCTAAGTTCTTGTCTTGATCTATGAACTAATTAATGTTGTTTGTCAACGTATATATGCTTGTTGATATTTGTGGTATTATATCTTGTATTGTCACCTAAAATTATCCTTAATATTTGCTTATCTCAAATCTAATAACTGAAAAGTGGCTGCTTGCTTGTTGGAACCATAAGTTTTCCTTCCTCTATTGTAGAACTTCCATAAATAGTATCTGTTGTTCGAAATTTCCTTTTCTTTAGATATTTCTGCAATGAAAATTACAAGGCACAACCAGTTATAAATTTTAGAACTTTTATCTACTTTCTTATTGTAATATTGATGGATTCTAAGGCAAAATCCAATTCCACCAATGGTTCACCGTGAAAGCTATGATGCTTTGATTTATTGCTTCCACTTCATCCTCATCCCCGAATGAGAATACCATAGGCAACATATTTTCACTCTAGTCTTGTGCAGGAATAGGATCAGTCTGGTCATGTTCATGGGCAAAACTAGAGTGAAAATAGATTGTCTATGGTATTCTCATTCGGGTATGATGATGAAATGGAAGATAAATCAGAATATGAAAACTTTCAGGATGAACTGTGGATGGAATTGTATTTTGCCTTTGAATCTGTCAACATTAGAATAAGAAAGTAAATGAAAGTGCTACAAATGTTCAAACGTTAAGATGATCCCGACCCAACAAGTTGTGCCTCGAAGCATATAAGATGTTTAAATATTCAATTACAAAATTTATGACTGGTTGTGCCTTGTAAATGTTATTACAAAATATCTAAGGAGAAGAAAATTTTGAACAATAATTATGGAAGTTTTGCCTATAGAGGAAAGGAAAAAATGCTATCACAGACAGTTCTAGGCATATATCATAGACGGTTCTTTATAAAAATGGTGTGTGATAGTTTGATATCATAGATAGTTCTAGATAAAAACCGTATGTGATAGTCACGTCACTGACAACTCTAGATACAAACCGTCTGTGATAGGTGTTTCACAGATGGTTTCTGAACCGTTTGTGATGCATTGCATTATCACTGACACATGCTTAAAAACGGTTCAGAAAACCGTCTGTGATGTTGATTTTGAACCATCTATGATAGCATTCTTTGTAGCAGTGTTAGTAGTTATAAAGATAACGATAATACTACCACTACTACACGAATATACATCACAATCGGTTCTTTTTTATCATCACGGTCAGTTCAGATGGCGACACAAAGTCATTAGACAGAGATGAGGCGGCGTTATTACAGTCGGTTCTTGCCCGACAGAGTTGAGTGCATCATCTCTATCGATTCTTTAAAAGAAGCGATAGAGATGAGTGCATCATCTCTATTAGAGCTTCTTATCTCTGTCGCTTCTTCTAAAGAACCGATAGAGATGAGGGGCTCATCTTTGTCGCTTCTTATAAAGAACCGATAGAGATGACATGCTCATCTCTATCGGTTCCTTATAAGAAGCGATAGAGATTAGTGTCATCTCTATCGCTTCTTCTAAAAAACCGATAGAGATGATGCACTCATCTCTATCGCTTCTTCTAAAGAACCGATAGAGATGAGGCGGTCATTTCTATCTCTTCTTACAAAGAATCGATAGAGATGACCCCCTTATCTCTATCGTTTTTTTCTCAGAACCGAAGAGATGAGGGGGGGTGCTGTTTTTCAATTCACCTTCCAATCAACATATATTTCACACAGTATGCACATATCACATTCACACAGCAATAGCACACATTATGCACATATCACATTCACAGAACACAAACACTTTATTACAACACATATCACATTCGTTCATAAAATAGAACTCAAGCATGCTTCACAGTCAGTACACATGCAATCACATTCACATATGGACTATTAGGAGCTTTCAGGATCTGTAAACCTACCCATCTGCGAGATAACTTCAATCCAGTACCACTGGCACAAGTGGTCACGTAACTTGTTGAGCGCAGAGCTGTCTAAGCTCTTCTAGGGGATATTGATACACTGCAAAATAGAAACGAGTGCTCTAGTTTAAGTTTTGAAATTTCTATGTGAAAGGCTAATTGTATTATTATGCATGTACATATACCTTAGGGAAAAGGTCTGAGCCACCGACCACGATCAACATGTGCTGCATGACATACAAACCATAGTGGTCGACGCTGCCTTATTGATGACACTATGAAGAAAGGAAAAGAAATTAAGATACGAATAATAGATGTTAGAAAATATTAATCTTATATATGGTAGGCACTTATACCTTGAAGCGCACATATTCTAGATTCGAGCCCTTTTTGTCATCGTATATCCCTCCTTTAGTAACGTAGTTCGAGAAACCCCTATATACATTAGAGAGATGGCGTTGAATAAAAAAAATTAACGTAGTTAAATACAGAAAGAGTTAGGTAAGAGTAGTGCACTTACCGCTCCAAAGGATGCTTGATTGCGTAGGCCATCGGTCTCTTCTCGATCGAGTTAAAAGTGTAGACTATGTTGTCACTTGGAACGAGCATGAGTAGAACCCAATGGTTGCTTATTAAATGGTACGTAGTGAAGGAAATAAGTTCACATACGGTTTAAGTGCGTACAAGTAATTGAAAGGGTAAAGTAGTACTTACTCCCAATGATACGGGAGTAGAACAAAATCCTTCTTCGACTCAGCTCTCAATGCCCCGTTGATGTAGCTGGCAACCCATTCCGGTTGAAGCCTATCCATGGTCGCAGACACAAGCTCAGGGTCGACGAACCCAACTAGTTGTCGATTCGTCATGACTCGCTGCCTCATTGCCTTACAACTCGTGCTGAATGTTAAAAAATATAATGCAAAATCCAATGGAGGTCATAATCTCATGCTATATGGTGCGATACTCACAACGTCTAGGATTGTACAGTAGAAATGTCGATTGCTATCAGTTGGTACAGACAGAACAGATCCTCAAAACTGATTGAGAAAGTCCCATCCTCCTCGCGGTGGAAATGTCCTTTTCTGTATTTAACATTGAAGTTGACACGCTGCTCGCCCTTTTTCACTTTGTCAACGTACCATCCATGGAGCTGTCGATCCACTTGCCTAAAGAATTCAATTTGCTGGAAGGTAAAAGTAGCTTTCCATGTACGTAGGCCTTAAAATCATAAGGGGTCTCTATGGCCTATGCTGACTTTCCTTTCGGGGCAGAAGGAATCTTCGAGGTCAGGGCAGTGGGCTTTTCATGTACCTTAGGGGGCGTTGTGGCCTCCGTGAGCTATGCCTTCTTAGCAGATGGAGTATCCGAGGCCTCCAGTGGTTCTATGGCTGTCGTGCTAGTCCTTTTACGTGCCAGCTCTGCACTCTACGCAGGAATCATCATGGTGGTGGGAGCAGGAGTAGGCCCAGGTACGGTACGAACCTACGAAGAACGTGCATATGTAACTTGTTGCATTACTACTGGAATGGTAGAGAAGACGTGGGGGCTTTTTACCTTGACAAGTATGATGCCCGTTGTGGGCCACTTGATGAACGACATCCCTGCTTGCCCGAGAGAGGTGATATCTTCGTTGGGGGGAACTCGAGCACATGTAATAAGAAGGCTTCATGGACGTAGTCTACCTGCACCCTCATGTAGCCTTTCCCCAAAGGTTGACCTTGCACTGTGTCGGTCTCCTTGCATGGAAATGCAACCCCACATGCAGCCTCCAAGGGGAATTCATCCTCCGTCAGGGGGAGCTGGCACTTGGTATGCGCCTACAAGAAGTGCGCAACATTAGAGAAAACATTGAGGGAGTTACACTCGTACCTTTAAGTCAAGAAAAATATTTATTACCTTCAGATGGGCACCAGACTTATCATTTTTGGAACCGCAGCTGCTGGGTCGGGGCACAGGCTTATCTATGACAAGCGAGGGCACCAAGCTCTGACTCTGGGAGATCATCGCCATCATCTTGGCCCTCAGGCGCTCATCACGTGTCAGCATCTCCTCCCTCATCTCCTCCTCACATGCCGTCATCTCCTCCCTCATCTCCTCCTTGACCTCCTCCATCAGCTGCTCCCTGAGCGTGTCCTTGAGGCGCTCCGTACATGCCTCCCATGATCTTGATCTGGCACTCGCAGCATCATCTTGGAAGTAGGACTTCTTTGTATGCCCCACCCCTGCATCAAGCACCCGGCCCTTATGGTCGGACTTTCTGATCGCAGAGGAGAGGATGTCCTTCGACCCTCGGCTCAGAAAGGTCCCATGCTCTTTCTGCTGGCTTACCTCCTCCTACAAGAAGCGAGTACGAATTAAATTTGAAATACAACAAGAATGGTCAACTGCAATGTACTAAGTTAGATGTCTTACGATGGTGGAGACGACACGCGCGATAGCGGGGTTTGGTACTACGAGCTGCCCATCCGGCTTTTCTTTGTCCTCGCTAATACCAAATCACGTGCCCGCTCCTTACATATATGCGAGTAAGGTATCGCAGTCCCGAAGGTCGCGCACTCCTTGGGTAGTCGTGCCCACTCTACCTTCTTCCCTTCATAGATGCCTGAACCGTGGTGGTGCGCGTGCGTGTTCTGCCTCTGGGTAGCAATGTTCTTCTCTCTCAACTCCTCTGCCTCAGTAGTACTCTTAATGCTCGTGAACTCCTCCCAAACACTAGGAGTCATGAAAGGATACCTCTCGAATGGTGTACGGCCTCTCAACACATACTCACCGTGCATGAAGACCCTGAAGTGCCTCAGAGCCACACCCATCCTCTTCAAGGCATACAGCCTAGCATTGTTTTCATCTTCCTCTTCTATAAACCATTTGCCCTTAATCTCGTCCCACATCCGATTCTTTTACTCAGAGATGACTTCCTTTATCCAATCCTTAACCGTTATGGGAACTCTCCGTTACCAATTGGCCGAGGAATGACCGGTATTGCCCCTTGTACTTTGGAGGACCCGTGCAAACCCCGTGGCATTGAAGTGGAGAACCTGTGGCGTTCTCCTTATGGCCCCTTTGTTCGGTCCTTGGGCTTTCCTCACCTTACTCGGCCCCTCAACAATTGGAACATGGCTCGGCTCAACACTTGGAACTTGGCTCGGCCCCTCAGGAGTACCTTCTACTCTGTCTGGCGATGAGCCGATGCTCTCTAATTGTGATATTTTGAGTTTTCTTATCTGACATGGTCATATATTTGACATGAGAGAAAGCAATTCGTAGCTATTATGTGAACTTGACAATAAATGATGTAAAGCAACAACTGAATGGATAATTCATAGCATGTAATTGTTCTAACATATTGCAGTAGAGTAACAAATGAACGAATGATCTTAAAAAAAGTCTATCTATTGATCAACTAAATACGTACCAACGATAACTCCTAATCTCTAAGTAGTTTGGTCCTAGTCCCATTCGAGGATATGTGGTTTGAGCAAGTTCCTAAGCCGTTGTACAACTCCAGCGAAAATTTTGGCAGTATCTCCCCGCTGTTCTCCAGATACACGTCTCGACATCAAGTCAAGAGGGGTGTATATCCGGAGAACACCAGGAAGATGCTACCAAAATCTACTCTGGAGTTGTACAACAGCTCAGGAACTTGCCCGAACCACATATCCTCGAACTGTCCAAAAAACATGGACAATTCGAGACTGCTTGCTTATGGATATGCCGAAATGGCATATTCATAAACAAGCACCCTCGAATGGGAGACATAGGTTACGCATGATGAACTCTAACGTTGATCATATTACAGCAAAAAAAAGACATGAAAATAAAAAGACATGAATATTTAAAGTAACATGGTGAAATCTAACAGCTGGGTGGTATGTACTTTGTTGGCTTTTCAAAAGCTGAAGCTAGCTTAGAGCCCCCCAAACAGGGCCTATATCTTGTGCAATATTTATAAAATATTACTTTGATGACTTCTCTTTATAATGGATTGCAACTGTTAAAATGTACGCAAATTTTCAATATAATATATGTCCATGTTAGGCTATCACATGACAGAATTATCAAGTAATCAAAGTGCATATTTTTGGATGGTCTTAGAGTAGGGTCTCCACTATTTATCTGGTTCAATGATATGCACATCTTGTAGCAAGGTATGCTGGTGCTTTGGATCTTTAGCTTGTGAGGTTGGAACATTGTTTTGAACCTTGTAGCCAGGTTTATATGCAGATTGATGGGCTGGCAATGTTGCTGCTGCTTTTTGACAATACCAGTAGTTAATTAGAAAAATATAGATCGAATAGCATTGCATACACACTCAGTTTGACAACATTCACATTTTGGACTTGAAGCCATCATATACCAATGGAACATCACATTGAAAGGATGCTTCTTGAAAATTCTCATTTTACAGTCTTTGGAATGAGATTGGAATATGTTTAGGAAAGCATGTACAGTTCTTGTAGAACATCGAAGTGGGGAGTTTAATGTTTTACAAGCAGTTAGGCTCAGCTCTACATGTTTAATACATGAGCTCACATTGTTGGTTCATTTAATCAGTCTTTGGTCTTTCAAAATTACTCACTGTTGATTGACATCTCGAATGTTTCCTAGGATTCATATGGCTCCGATTTCCGATGAAGGTACTAAATCACTTGCTACTTTTGCTTTACATTCTTAGAGATTATCTAGTGCTTTCTATGAGGCCTTATTTTTCTGAATTAAAGGTTTAACCCCTGACTCGTAAACTGTCATATGCAATTATGGAATTCTGGTTTTGGTGTTGGGCATTTACTCTTGTGTTCTTGTTTATCATTAATATAAGATATTAAGATGGAATAATCATCCAACAAGATTATAGATTAAATTACTCAATGCATAGCTTAAGTAGGAAGTTTCCACAAAGCAAACATCTCTATGGATGTTGAATCCTTCATTCGTCACCACTGCTACTAGTGATTAATTTCTAGTAGCGTGGAGGGAAACCCGGTCGGTGGCGTGGAGGGGCCCTCGATCGATGGCTTGGATTATTGGCCCGATTGGCGATGTGGAGGGCGGCGGCGTGGAGGGACCCCCGGTCGACAACTTGGAGCTCGGAGGTGGAGGGGCTTGAGGTGGAGCTCAGAGGTGGAGGGGCTTGGGGAATGGAGCTTGGAGGTGGAGGGCGTTGGGGCCAAGCAGTGCTTGTGGCAGACCGAGCACTCGATATAGAGTTTGCGGGAGACCGAGCAATTTATGGGGGGCTTAACACTATCAGTGTCGGCTTTGACAAAAAATCGATACTGATAGACACATTGGAGGACCAAAAAGGCGATCAGAGGGGGGTTGAATGATCCCAAATATGAAATTTCCCCCACTCAAAAATGATTCAACCAAGTCCAAAAACAAATCAATCAAAAGGAGCAAATAGGAAGGAGTAACTGCTCTGTATGGGCGGTGGTACCACAGGGAGACCGGTAGAACCAGACTCAAGAACAACAACAAGAACAGAGTCTGAAAACAGCACGACTCAAAAGCAAATCTTGAGGAATCTTTGATCGGTTGAACAAAAACTTATGAAACTTGGTAGATGTGATCTTTAGGATGTCAGGAACATATTCCAACCATCAATTGCAAAGATTGGCTTCAAATTTCTGACCTTTTTGCCTGGGAAGGAAAAACACACCAAGTTCAGACAAAACACAATAACTTGATCTTGGACTTGCTCATGGGATTTTGATGATCAATATGATCTTGGACAACTTCCCACTTGTCACAGCAAGCAAGAACTCAAGTCAAAATCTCCGTAAGCACGATCTACAACAATGAATCACTCAAGAACAAAAGATCGGTTTCTTGCAATAAAAGCGCAACGATCCTTCGAAATAAGAGGCAATAGCAAGTAGAAGGAGGGGAGGCAAATCCAAATTGCGTATAAGTAGATTGCAAGAATGTAAGTGCGGAATTTAAATGCTTGAAAGTAAGTTGCTGAATTTAATGCGTAATGTAAATTCAAGCATGATAGATGGTGTTTTGTATTTTTGGAAGAAAGGTTTACAAAGCCTCACAACAAAGTGGGCAAAAAGCTCAAAGGAGCCAAAACCTCTAAAACCTTCAAGAGGAGGAAGGCCACCCCTCCCACCCCTCCCCCTCTATTTATACTACTCTTGAGTCACCCTCTACATTTGGATGAGTTTCTTCTACCCTACAGACCACTATCAAGGGTTAGGATGACTCCCCCACACTGCCTTACATAGGCTAACTCGAAACCCAACAAGCACACCGGGTTTTCAAGGCATACTAACTAGACACACTACTCTATCACCTAGACCGCGATCCGATGGCCCTCCTTGATCCGAGCAGCTCCTAGCAAGAATCTCATCCATTCCTTTTCTTCTGGGTTCGCAGTGACTCCGTCTCCGATCATCTTCCGGCAATCCTCGACCGTGTGGACCTCCGACGCACCTCGCTTAGTCCCGGGCATCCTTCGCCTCACCATGATCTAGCACCATTGTTCTACAACCATCAAAAATAAGGAAACACATCACAAAGCATTGCCCACTTTGCTCAAAATCGAGTCGATGAGTCGATATGGAGCATCGAGTAACCCTACTCGGTACTTATCAATTCTCACTCTACTCGAGTCACTCGACTACTGGTCTTTGACCAGCCAAAGTCCAGACCAGTCGAGGTCCGACCACTGGTCTTCGACCAGAACAGACTCAAATCAAAGTCAACCTTGAGCACCAAAAGCTCGAATACAGTCAATTACTCATCACACACATTGGTACACCTCCACATGGTCTTTCACACATTAACACTCTCAGTTTTCTAACAGGAACCGATAGCAATATCTAATTAACATTGTCGGTTTTCTAGAAAGAATTGATAGAACTAACGAATTAACACTGTCGGATTTATAGCAAGAATCGATAGCAATAATTAGCTAACACTGTCGGTTTTTTCGTAATAACCGATAGAAATAATTCTTTTAACACTATTGGGTTTCTACCAAGAATCGATAGCACTAATTAATTATCTCTATCGGTTATACAAAAACAACCGATAGCAATTAGAGGCGGCGGGTCTGAAGACTATCACTAAAAACGGACACTAATAACATGCCATCTCTATCGGTTTTTTAGTAAAAACCGACACTAATATTCGTATGAATTACTTAATTGAAAATGTCCCACGAGACTATCTCTATCGGTTTTTCACTATAAACCGACACTACTAGTATCTATCTCTATCGGTTTTTTATTCAAAACCGACACGAATAACATGCCATGTCTATCGGTTTTTTAGTAAAAACCGAAACTAATACTCATATGAATTACTTAATTGAAAATGTCCCACGAGACTATCTCTATCGGGTTTTCACTAAAAACCAACACTACTATTATCTATCTCTATCGGTTTTTTATTCAAAACCTACACTAATAATATAACATCTCTATGTGTTTTTTAGTAAAAACTCACACTAATATTCATATGAATTACTTAATAGAAAATGTCCCATCTCTATCGGTTTTTCACTAAAAACCGACACTACTAGTATCTATCTTTATCGGTATTTTATTCAAAACTGACACTAATAATATAACATCTCTATCAGTTTTTAGTAAAAACTGACACTAATACTCATATAAATTACTTAGTGGAAAATGTCCCACGAGACTATCTATATCGGTTTTGCACTAAAAACTAACACTACTAATGACTATTTGTATCTAATTTTTATTCAAAATCGACACTACACTGACTAGCTCTATTGGCTTTTAATAAAAAAACTGACACTAATAGCAACTATCTCTATCGGTTTAACGTTAAAACCGACAGCAATAAGTTTCAATGCAAAATGCACATGCTCTTGACTATCTCTATCTGTTTTTTAAAACAAACAAACACTAATAGATTTACTATCTCTATCATTTTTTAAATAAAACCGACACTAATATGTGACTATCGCTATTAGTTTTGTAAATAAAACCGACACTAATTCTATCTCTATTGGGTTTTCCAAAAAAACTGACACTAATAAGTACATTAACTCTATCGATTTTCTAGAAATAACCGATACAATTGAGCAAACTTCTGTCCTACGCTTTTATCAAGCTTCTAACTGATTTCATTATCTGCAGTGCTATCATTTTCAGCATGCATGTCATCAAAGAGATAAAAAGCCATAACTTTTTCATACATAGTTCAAATTGTTTAAAATTTTTCAGAAACATACTTTGGGATACTCCAAAGCTTTTCCAAAAAGAATTTTTGAAATAAGAGTGCCATTCAATAAATACGCTGAATTTCAGATCGTAGTCATGTTTTTCACATATAGCGTAGAAAAGTCAAAAGTTTTCGAAATTAAGCCTGAATTGTTCGAAAATTTCTAGAATGAACTTCTGACTAGTTACAAGCTTTCCCAAGAAGAATTTTGTCCAAAGGAATTTTCTTTTAGAACATATGGCACAATGTGCTACTTAGACATAAATAGTCCATTTATTTACAATACAACCCTTCTTGATGATCTACTCGCATTTAATTGGTCCCATGTGTGTCGTCGTCCCTGCTAAGACGGGCCCCATCCGCAAATGGAGGTATTTCATCGAATTTGTTGTACTCTTCTTCATGTACAATTTTTTCAACTCCTACGATCTGTCTCTTGCCATGAAGAATGACGTACAATCTCAGATTGGCCAGATTACGCACGTAGAAGACTTGAGTTGCTTGCTTCGCAAGGAACAACCGGTCATCTTTATAGGCAAGTCTACTGAGATCCACAATAGTAAACCCTCTCTTGTCTACCTTCACTCCATGTAGAAGTCCCACCAACTTACATCGGAACAATGGAACTTAGTATATTCCATAATCGAGCTCCTAAATTTCTTCGATCGTCGCGTAGTAGGAGTTCATTGCAGTTGAGAATCCTCTTTTTAAGTGATGATCATCGGAAAAAGCATCTATGCTCAAAACACTATTTTGGATAAGTACTCTTGGCATCTTGACTCTCGGTGTAAAAGGTGTAGCCATTAATATCGTACCTCTCTATGTCTGTACATTAAATCTTGGTTCGTCAGCCAACCATTTGACATTCTCAGTAACGGAGACCTTTGCCTTTTCTTTCTAACCATGTGACAAATAGATCATTGTGTTCTCGCGTGATGGAAAGCTCATCCATATGTGGATTCTCTTCCCGTAATATCAACTTGTGTTGCTCGATGTACCCTGTAACTTCTGCGCTGTGCTGCAAGACTGTCAAATGCGCTTCGTAATACATATCAAATCGTGGCCTCGTTAGTTTGGACCCAACGGTTCCTTTGCCAGCAAGTCTTCCCTCATGGAGAGATACAGGAACACAGATTGCTTATCTTTTTCCTAGATAGTCCATACAGAACTCAATAACCTCTTTAGTCCCATAACCTTCAACAATACTACCCTCAGGCTTTGACCGATTCTTTATGTATGACTTTAATATACCCATGTACCTCTCGAACGGATACATGTAACGTAGGAATGCAGGTCCACAAATCATAATCTCTCTAATAAGGTGTACAACAAGGAGGACCATGATGTCGAAGAACGACGGGGGAAATGCATCTCAAACTGACATAGAGTCTGCACCACCTCACTTTGTAAGTTATCTAGCACATCGAGGATAATAATTTTGCAAAAGATCGCATTGAAGAAATAACATAGCTTCGTGATTGTGAACCTGACATCCTCTGGCAAAATGTTTCTGATTGCATCTAGGAGCATATGGGTCATCAATACATGGCAGTCGAGGGACTTCATTCCATGTAACTTCAAATCATCCATGGACACAAGCTTCTTAATATTCGCGGAGTAGCCAGATGGAACTTTAATACCTTGGAGACACTTGCAGAGGTCTTCTTTCTCCTTCTTGGACAGGGTGTAGCATGTAGCGGGGATGTACGGACCTTTTTCCATCCTCCTCTATCACTGCAAGCCTGGGCTTGTTTCCCATGTAGAACATGTCGCGACGAGCATTCACACCATCCTTGGTCTTCCCAGGTATGTTCAGCAGGATGCCAACCAAATTGTCGTAGACATTCTTCTCAACGTGCATGACATCAATACAATGTCGAACATCTAACTCCTTCCAGTACGGCAAGTCCCAAATATCGACCTCTTCTTCCAAATGGTCCTACGATGAACATATTTACGGCTCTTTCCATACTAAAGTTCGATATCCTCCACACGTGGATATACTTGCCTTCCACTCATAGGCTGTGGGGCCGAACGGACTTCCCTCTTCCTATCAAATTTGCCATCCATTTTACGGTATCGATGACTTCGAGGTAGAAACCTACGGTAACCCATTTACATAGTTTTCTTGGAATTTGGCAGTCATAGGCTCTCAGTCTCCTCTTCACAAATAGGGCACGCTTTGGATCCTTTCGTACTATAGCCCGCCAAATTACCAAGACCCGGGAAATCATTTATGGTGCAAAATACCATAGCCCGTAGGGTAAAATGCTCTCTTTTGTACGCATCCCACACCACGACCCCTCGTTCCACAATTTTACCAAATCCTCGATCAGTGGAGCAAGGTACACATCAATATCATTTCCCGGCTGTTTGGGTCCCGAGATTAGCAATGCCATCATGATATACTTCCGCTTCATGCACAACCAAGGAGGGAGGTTATAGATACACAACAGAACTGGCCACGTGCTGTGACGACTGCTCATGTTACCAAACGAATTCATTCCATCGATACTCAACCCAAATCTTATGTTCCTCATTTGGGCACCGAACTCCTCATGTTTTCAATCGATGTTTCTCCATTGAGCCGAATCAGCAGGGTGTCTCAGTTTGCCATGTTCCTTTCGAGACTCATAATGCCAATGCAACAATTTTGTCTCTCTGGGATTTGCAAACAACCTTTCCAGATGGGGAATGATGGGCAAGTACGATAATACTTTGGTCGGTGCACCTTTAGTGACCTCTTCCCCGTCGTTGCCCCGGCTCTTACGCTTCTTGTCGTTACGCTTCTCCTTTTGTTTGTACCAGGGCACACCGCAAACTGGACACACGTGCAACTCCTGATGTACGTTATGGTACAAGATGCAATCATTCGGACATGCATGTATCCTTTCTACTTCCATTCCCATGGGACATAGTAGCTTCTTCGCTTCATAAATGCTTGTTGGCAACTCGTTTCCCTCCGGAAGCAGATCCGATAGAAGAACTAGAAGTGCATTGAAACTTGTATCTATCCAACGGTGTTTTGCCTTCAGTTCAAACAATGCAAGGATCGAACCCAATTTGGTGTATTCTGCTTTGCAACCTGTGAACAGTGGTTTGGCATCATCTTACATCAAGCTTTTAAACTTTTCAAACTCTCTTTCCGTGTAATTACCCTCTACATCCCGCAACATTTGCTCCAAATTCTCCTCCTCAAACATATCAAGCTGTAACTCATCATCCAGTTCCACTGTGTCTTCGTTGCAAACCAGTAGGGTACTACCTGTCTCCCCGTGATGGGTCCAACACGTGTAATTCCTCACAAAGCCACATCGAATCAGGTGGTCCTCAATTTGAGCTGAGTTGTTAAATCTTCTCAGATTGGTGCAATCAATGCAAGGACAATATATAAAGTTTACACCCCTCCTCACCATTTCCTCTTCGGCAATTTTTTTGAACTCCTTAATACCCCTCTGAAATTCAGCACTCACACGACTTTGTCATACTTCCATTCCTTACGGTTCATCTGGAATTAAACTTCACACAATAAATTAAAGAAAAACTAGAGCGACACCTAGCTAACTATTTGAAATATTGAGACATCATTTCAGTTAATATTACCTTTGCAAAATAGAGGACAAGTTCCAAGATATATAAAATGTGTACTCTCGATCGATACCTAGATTCTTCCCTGGTTTAGAGCTTCCAATTCCCTAGATAGGAGACATACATTTTTAACATCAACAATGATATCAAACAATCTAATTATATAGTGTAGTAGCTTGCAAATCTTTTGACTACAACGAAACAAAACAAGGGTACCAAACATTACTCCTAATCTCTAAATAGGTTTGGTCCTAATCCCATTCGAGGATATGTGGTTCAGACAAGTTCCTAAGCCATTGTACAACTCCAGAGAAAATTTCGGTAGCATCTCCCTGCTATTCTCCATATACATGTCTCGAGGAGTGTGTATCTAGAGAATACCAGGGAGACGCTACCAGGGAGACGGTACCGAACTGTCTTTGATACCAGGGAGACGCTACCGAAATCTACTCTGCAGTTGTACAACACAGCTTAGGAACTTGCCCGAACCACATATCCTCGAACTGTCCAAAGGAAGTGGACAATTCGAGACTGCTCGCTTATAAATATGCCATTTCGTTCGGTATATTTATAAACAAGCATCCTCGAACGGGAGACGTAGGTTCCACAGCCTAAACTCTAACATTCATCAGGTGACAGCAATAATAACTCCATATTAACATCAGAGCACTACAAATTAAGATAATTAAATACATGTGTGCTTGTCAAATAAAGGGTGTGAAATCTGATAGGACATACACAATACTAGTGCAATCTAAACTTTCTTCGCGACATATCAAAATTACATAGTGCAAACTTAAAGGGGTTTGAAGGAATGCTCACATTTTGAAGAAAATCACAAATTATGCAAAATAAGGGAAATCTCCTCAAGTTAGTGCTTCAAATTTACCCTCTTAACACCCACCCTTGAGTATTTCAAATTCTCACCCAAGTATTGCTTCCAACCACAGAATATGAGCTATTTTTTTGGGTGACGGTGGAGAAATCTCCTATGGAACAATAACAGAGAAGAGTTCAGCTCGAGTGGTATAAATAACCTAACGAGGCACAGCACTATCGGTTCTCATATAAAAAGCGATAGTACTGTGATCATGCACATCATAGTCGGTTCTTATGCGAGAAGCGATAGTGATGAGCGTTGTCATCACAATCGGTTCCCACATAAGAAGCGATAGTGATGAGCAAGTTTACATCACTATCGGTTCTTATATGAGAAGCGATAGTGATGAGAATGCAGATCACTATCGCTTCTCACAAAGAAGCGCTCATCACTAGCGCTTCTTTTGTGAGAAGCGATAGTGATCTGCATTCTCATCACTATCGCTTCTCATATAAGAACCGATAGTGATGTGCACGTGCTCATCACTATCACTTTTTATGTGGGAACCGATAGTGATGATCATGTACATCACTATCACTTCTTGCATAAGAACCGATTAACACCGCTCCTAAGTCATCTATCACAATCGTTTTTTCTTAAAAAATTAAGAGTTGACCCAGATAAAGCGATAATGATGTATCATTCTATAAGAGTATACTTCATAATTAAGCTAAAGAATTTTTGATATATATTACTTGCTACGCACTACGCCAAAACCTGCAATAGGTGACAGTCTATTTGTGGCGGTTTTTTTCGAACCGTCACAAAGATAATTATCAGTGGCGGTTCTATTTTAAAAATGGCGGGAAACATATCAGTGGCGGTTCTATCCTCGAACCGCCACTGATAATTCATTATCGATGGCGGTTCGAGGATAGAACCGCCATCGATAATAAAATATATCGATGGCGGTTGGAGGATAGAACCGTCGCGATAATAGGTTATCGATGGCGGTGCTGTCCTCCAACCGCCATCGATTCTATTGATTATCCGTGGCGGTTCTATCCTCGAACCGCCGCGATAATAATTATCGATGGCGGTTCGAGGATAGAACCGCCACAGATATAATGTTATCGATGGCGGTTCTAGTTAAAAACCGCCACTAATAATCTTGCCTATAAATAGGTGGTCGAGCAGCTCTGGTCTTCTTCCTCCGAGAGCAAACCAAAACTTCTAAATTTGATTTCGTTTTCTCCAATTCTTGTGCTTGTACTTCCTCTAGTTGTTCCTTGGTGAGTTATTTTTTCTCCTCTCTTGATTTGTGTTAATCTTATTGCAATTTAATTTTTAAACCAAGTTTAATTAGGGTTTATATGTAGATGAGATGAAAAGTTTAGATTTTGTTTATTTTTATTTAGCTACCATTTTGTAGTTGATGAATTTATTTCCTAGCTAGGTTCATTAGATGATGTTGTGTTCCTTTTATAGATGATAAATTATGATTAAGCATATATTTAATATTAATTGCATTTTAAGTTAATTTGATACATGATGAATTTATTATCTAGCTCCTTTAGATGATAAGTAATTAGATTGGTTTTTTAATTACTATTAATTGGGTTCTATTAGTGTACGGACATATACATCTTGCATATATATGAACTTATTATCTAGCTCCTTTAGATGATAAGTAATTAGATTAGTTTTTTAATTACTATTAATTTGGTTCCATTAGTGTACGGACATATACATCTTGCATATAATAAATTTATTTAATTAAGATTATTGGGTATTAATATAAATGAAATTTTAGTTAATTTGGTAGTGGGTGCTCATCATTTTTAGATGATGAATTTATTATCTAGCTTCTTTAGGGGAAAAGTATTGATTAGTTTTTAATTACTATTAATTTGGTTCCACTGATGTGGACATATATTAAATTTATTTAATTAAGATTATTGGATATTAATATACATGAAATTTTAGCTAATTTGGTAGGTGGATGCTCATCATTTTTAGATGATGAATTTATTATCTAGCTCATTTAGATGATAAGTAATTAGATTAGTTTTTAATCAATTTTTATATGTTAATTAATTTTAGATGGATAGGAGATGGATGTACAATGCGAACCGTTCTGGTAGAGATTATATCGATGGGGTATCTGCTTTTCTAAGAGCACTGAGGAGAACAAGTTGCACAAGAAGACGGAGTACATACATTGTCCATGCATTGATTGCAAGAATGAGAAAATGTTTTGGACAAAGAGCACATCCACTTGCACTTGATTCGAAGAGGTTTTGTACTTGGCTATACACGTTGGACAAGTCACAGTGAAGAGGAAAACATACATGAAGGTGATAACGTATTGGATGATGGAGAAGGCATTATGGCAGCTGACATCAGTTATGGATCTGATGAGGATAGGTTGGACATTGATGACGATAATAATCTTGCTCAGATGTTGCGTGATGCAGAAGAGAACTACACTAGTCAGAGAGAGTTTAATCAATTCAAGGGTTTGTTAGACGACTCGGACACACCTTTGTTCCCGGGTTACAAGGAGGAATACACAAAGTTGCACACCGTGCTTTCACTTCTAAAATTGAAGGCAAGCAATGGTTGGTCCGATAAAAGTTTCACGGCGCTATTACATCTCTTAGCGGACATGCTTCCAGATGGAAACGTATTGCCGATAACCACTTATTTAGCTAAGAAGGTTGTATGTCCATTGGGATTGGAAGTAAAAAGAATACATGCATGTCCAAACGATTGTATACTCTATCGCAAAGAGTATCTGAGACATGCATGTATGTCCGTGTGCAAATCATCGCGATACAAGCGTAAAGGCCATGACAGCGAGGGCACCGTGGTGAAGAAAGGAGCTCCCGCTAAAGTGGTGTGGTATTTACCGGTAATACCTCGGTTGAAGCGTTTATTTGGAAACAAAAAGCATGCCCAACTGATGCGATGGCACTCAAAAGAGCGTAAAAAGGATGGAAAGCTGAGACACCCTGCTGATTCTGCCCAGTGGAGAACCATCGATAGGCTCTTTAGGATGGACTTTGGGAATGAACCGAGGAATATAAGGTTTGGGTTGAGTACGGATGGAATGAATCCTTTCGGTAACATGAGTAGTATTCATAGCACTTGGCCCGTGACTCTCTGTATCTACAACCTTCCTCCTTGGTTGTGTATGAAACGAAAGTACATTATGATGTCACTGCTTATCCAAGGGCCGAGACAACCTGGCAATGATATTGATGTATACCTACAACCATTGGTGGAAGATCTTGTGATCTGTGGAATGAAGGTGTCATGTATGGGATGAGTACAAGCGAGTACTTCACCCTACGCGCATTGTTGTTTTGCACCATCAATGATTTCCCGCCTTGGTAACCTATCCGGTCGTCTTGTAAAGGGGCCAAAGCATGCCCCCATTGCATGGATGAAACCGCAAGTGTGTGGCTCAATAACTCGAGGAAAACTGTGTACATGCATCACCGCAGGTTCCTTTGCAGGAATCACCCCTACCGCAATATGAAGAAACAATTCGACGGGACAAAAGAGGATGGTATAGCTCCAAGGCCTCCTCGTGGGGAAGAGGTATATGATATGGTTAAGGATATTAATGTTGTACTTGGAAAGGGAGAGAGTAATAATAAATCGAGGTCTCGTACTGAGAAGATCACGTGGAAGAAGAGATCGATATTTTGGAACTTGCCCTATTGGAAGGACTTAGAAGTTCGACCTTTCGCATAGACGTCATGCATGTAGAGAAAAATGTATGTGATGACTTGATTGGTATTTTGCTAAATATTCCTAGCAAAACTAAGGACGGATCAAGGCACGAAGGGACTGGAAGATATGAAAATCGAGTGAGCTACATCCTCGAGACAACGGAAAGGCCGACTTTACCTCCCCACTTGTTACACTCTATCCAAGAAAGAGAGAATGCTCTCGCAAATGCTTGCATGGTGTGAAAGTTCCATCCGGTTACTCGCAAGCATCAAGAAACCGGTCTCGATGAAAGATTTGAAGTTAATCGGCATGAAGTCTCATGATTGTCATGTGATGATGACACAAATGCTTCCTATTGCAATTAGAGGTATTTTGCACGAAAAGGTCCGAGAGGCAATCATGAGGTTGTGTTTCTTCTTCAACACGATTTCACACGAAGGTCATCGATCCCATCGGACTTTCGAGCTCGCAGAATGATGTGGTCAAGACACTATGCCGCCTAGAGATGTATTTCCCTCCATCATTTTTCGATATAATGGTTCATCTCATTGTTCACCTTGTGAATGAGATAAATGTATGTGGCCCCGTATTCTGCATCGATGTACCCGCTCGAAAGGTACATGGGTATCTGAAGAAGTATGTACGCAATCGATCTCAGCCAGAGGGCTGCATTGTGGAAGGTTATGCAACCGAGGAGGTTATCGAGTTTTGCGTGGATTACATGGAGGGGTGGAACCGGTAGGAGTGCTCAGTATCTCGCCATGAGGGTAGGCTAGCTGGAAAAGGGACGATTGGAAGGAAATCAACAAATTCTTACGATCATGGATTGTTCAAAAGCTCATTTCACGCCTTGCTTGATCGGTTGAGGTGTCCTCGATATGGACATGCACAAGGATAAGCTACGAGAGGAAAATCGTGGACGATCAGAGGCTTGGGTAACAAAAGAGCATAACCGTTTGTTCAATCATTGGTTCAAAGAGCATATGACTGGGAAAGAAACGAGTGTTGTGTTGAGGTGGTTGGCAAAAGGGCCATCAGGTACAATCTTGACATGGCAAGGATACGACATAAATGGATATACCTTTTACACGAGATCTCAGGATACCAAAAGCACTTACCAAAATAGTGGTGTCCGCATAGATGCCTATGACAACACAGGCAGTAAGAAGACCTCCACCCAACCACCGCTGTTGTCGTCGATGCTGACATACCCGTGGCAAGACCTCGTGGCCGAGGAAGAAATAAGAAGCCCGAAGGCCGGTATACCATCTCGGAGGTCTCAGAAGCTGGGGCCCCTATTGCACCGTCAAAGTTCGTAGCAAAGTACAGAACAACCTGCGGGTATATCGCAAGGGAGAGAGTGCCAATCACCTTTTTGGATTGGCACAAAGTGCCCGAGACCATCAAAACGGATCTATGGACGGAGCTCAAACAAACCTTGAATTCCCGAAGAAGATGAACACGCGTGCGTCGGGATGCGTTGATGACCATGGATGCGGCATGGAGGAACTTCAAGGCCGGTGGATACTACTTATGTGAAGAAAACCGATCGGCCATCGGGACTACCCAAACTTAGAACCATATTGGGATGATTTCGTGTCGATGAAGCAAAGTGAAGCAAAGAAAGAAGTCCAAATGAGGATCACATAAACATCGGAAGAAGGAACATCCATCCACACAGACTTGGTACGGGTGGGTACGCTGGTAAAATCCCTCAATAGGAGAGGCAGGAAGCAGAATCATTACAATGATTGGTACAAGTCAATTGGCGGACTACGGATCGAGTAAAGCACTACGTGCTAGCGAGGGCAAGTGTCACGTCTGGTGGGGCTTATCCTTCGAAATAGCGATGACGGTTAATCGTCGCAAAGGGTCCAGAGCTGACGTCGAGTCTTCTCAAGGAACATTCCAACCGGATAGGAGAACGGCGAACTAACACGTGCCTCGGGAAACAAGGAGCATCACGGACGGACACGAGGTGTCGGAGTTAAGGTTCCGTGGAAGACAGATTCCCGAGCACCTTCACACTTACAAGAGTCGAAAGAGAGCTAGAGAAGCGCTTGTCGAAATAGAAATGATGAAGGAAAAGATGCTTCGAGAATTACAAGGCACAATAGAACAACAAGTACAACGACAAGTACAACAAGCCATGAGCGATGCGCAAGCAACGAATATTGTTACGACCAGCCCTCCGAATTATCGCGGCAGATTGCGCATCCGCCCCACTTGTAGAACAGACATGGGTCATTATCCGTGGACGACATACATGACCCCACACCGTGCTACTCACTTTGCCCGTCATGAACATATTCATTCAGCCGGGCATAGCGCACCCATGCCAAGAAGGAGGTGTATTGCACAACTCTGCGATAGCGCGGGATATGCAAAGGTCCAGTGGACACGGTTAATCCTCGTTGCCAACCTCGGGCTAGAAATGCCCCGAACGACGAGGTTACAACTCTAGGAAGTGCCGCCCACTCATTCATCCGAAGGGCGCAAGCGTGACATCACCTTGGACCATCATGAAGTGCTGTTCCTCTAAGGTGAACTCGCCACCCCTCCCGAGGTGACCCCGCCGGCCTCTCCTGCAGTGAACGTGCCGGCCTCTCCTGCAATGAACCTTTCGGCCTGTCCTACAGTAAACCTCGCACAGTCGTCACCAACACATCAGTGTACAAAAGTTAGTGCGACAACTTCAGTTGACCGACTTAAAACCCCTCCTCTGAAGGCATGGCAGAATAGACAAGCCATATCAGCGAGGTCAGGCGAAGCCAGAACAGAGTATGTGTTGTGTGCGAGAAAATGAAGGGTAAAGCGGTATCCAAAGGACAAGCTGCTGAAGAAAGACTGAAATACGAATTGGGGAAGCCGTTTGTCACCCTTTCGAAGCTTCATAGTCTAACAGTGCAGCTAAGGCGATTACATGAATGGTATATGGAGCGATCGAACCAACATGTACTCCCGAAGGTGATCACTGCCATTTTCAGAGAGGAACATTTCTACCATGAGGGGACTGGCTGCTTCATGATAGAATTCAGCGAATTGCACAACATGTACTATCAAGATGCCCTCGACGTGTCTCTTATGAGATCTTTGGTCACCGTAAGTGTCCAATATAAAAATCATTGTCTACATTCATGTAATACCGATAAATGTGATGTCTAAATCATTTGTTATGTAGATACGAGTTGATCGAACTAAAAGAACCAAAGGGCAGTGGCGTTCCTCGATCAGGAACGGTTTGCGGTAGGAAGTCCAAAGAGTACCAAAGGAGGTCGAGGACTACGTATATAACGCTCTCATCAAACTCCAAGACAAGGAGTTCATACTTTTACCGTACAATTTCAAGTAAGTGGCTCACTAGCTAGTTCAACTACTTGTTGATCTCGTTCTTTGCTCAGGTTAGGACTAATGACTACGGCATCATACATGTGTATGTAGTTTCCACTGGATTCTCGTAGTAATTACTCCAGATAAAAGCAAGATGCTGATCTTGGACCCGCGGGACAAAGATCCAAGTAACTACAAAGATATGACAAGTCTAGTGAATAGGGCCTTCAAAGCATATTGTAAAAAGTGCTCGAGACACCGTCCTTTCCATAAATCACTAACAATCCGTACTAAATTTCCGGTACGCACAAAAACAATTTTCCTATATCGCACCTCGAAGTCAATAACTCCTTCAATGTCGTATAAGTTTATTCAATTTTTTGCAGTGCCACAAGCAGCCGCCAGGAACAAATTTATGTGGGTACTTCGTGTGCCAATACATGCGCGAAATCTTAGGCTCTACAATAGTAAACAATGACGTAGAGGTTTGTCACGATAACATCACACATTGATTTGCACATCTCATTCTCTATATAAGCTCTTAAGACAAACTTTTTCTATCTATAGCGTTTGAAGTTGCCTACGGGAGGACTGGTTCCAAATGAAATCCAAGGCATTCAGGGACAGCTCGCCTACTTCATCATGAAGGAAGTAATCAAAAAGAACGGCGAGTTTCATGACCTAGATAATAATGATGAAGTCTTCCATACTCATCCGCCACCTCCGAGGCCCCTACCAACAAAGTGAAGACTCGAGGCTTATAGTTCACAAAACTAGTTAATTTTTTCTTACGGTGGTGTAAATTGATGTTTCATTGAATGTCAAGTTTAGTATTGGATGGCATGGCTTGCACATGTTCTAATTTCTGTCATTTGATTTAAGAAGTTGTGATTGATCTGCGCTTGTGTTGTTGCCCTTCTCCCGTGCGTGTGTGTGTGTTGATGGGTGGTGTGTGTGTGTGCGTGCGCTCTAGACGAGGAGCGCTCCCTTTATTGCTTTTCTTGGTGCCCTTTCATGATGGCTAGTAGAGCTTTTTATAGACGTGGGTGATGGATGAATACGGAAAGAGCTCAGCCCCAAAACTGCACCATTACAGCAGGTTTATTTGATTGCTTGATTTAGTTGCAAGTTTCCTTTTGCATCTTTACCGCCCATTCATAAGAGATTTGATTACATGGTCCTTATATTTTTAGATGGTGTGTTTTACTCTAATGTATGATAGTAAATGCCATTAAAAATAGCTAAATGGAGATTATAGAAGGAAAAATAGTAAAAAGTAGGATCAAAATTGTAGAACGATATGTATTTAGGAATAAAAATTGAAAAATAGAATGTCACATATTCAAAAATAGAGGGACTATAAACTAGCTAATGCATGTACAACATCTGGAGGATGCCACGGCATTCACATGGAATAAGACGGCAATGGATCGGCTAGATTTGTGATACAACAAAAGTGATCTATTTAGCGTTCCATAGTATGATATATAATGACTTCATTTACATACTCTGAGAAATATTGATGCAAAGATGACTGAACTAGAGAAGGGAGCAAGTCCAGCGGGAGGCATGCCCTACACCATCACCATGATCGAGCGCCTCATGCATGAGGCACTTTAATTGTACATTGTAATTGTGTATATGCAAAATCTGTGATTGTAATTGTGATTGATGTATTATATGTAATTGTGATTGATGTATTATATTGTAGTTGTGTATATGCAAAATCTGTGATTGTTGTACATTATAATTGTGTATATGCAAAATTGCAATTGTGATTGATGTATTATATTGTAGTTGTGTATATGCGAAATCTGTGATTGTTGTACATTGTATATGCAAAATCTGTGATTGATGTATTATATGTTTGAGGGCATGGCTAGCAAGACACGAGGCTAGCCCAAAATGCAGTTTTTATTTTTTCGTCAGGTATTATCTGTGGCGGTTGGTGGATAGAACCGCCACAGATAATATAGTTATCTGTGGCGGTTGGTGTATAGAACCGCCATAGTTATCTGTGGCGGTTGTAGGAAAGAACCGTCACAGATAGTGTAGTTATCTGTGACGGTTGGTGGATAGAACCGCCACAGATAGTGTAGTTATCTGTGGCGGTTGGTGGATAGAACCGCCACAGATAGTATTGTTATCTGTGGCGGTTAGTGTGTAGAACCGTCACAGATAACACTTATCTGTGGCGGTTAGAAAACCGCCACTGATAATCCTCGATTATCAGTGGCACTATATCTGTGGCGGTTCAATAACCGCCACTGATGGCAGTTATGAACCGCCACTGATGACCTTTTTCAGTGTAGTGACGATATGTTGTTAGTGAAAGAAAGCTTCTAGCTAAAGCACCGTGTCTTATTTTATCAGTATATGTAAGGTGAAGAATACGCATTCTAGCCACAATATATTTAATTTGCTCTCTAGACGTGCATGCTGTTTGATATAATTAACTGACTGAACGAGACAGTAAGGATTATGGATTGATTAGTGTGTTCTAATGTACATGGTGATGAGATACTGTCTCCAGATCAGTTAACTAGCGAATGAGTGTACTTAAAAAGGTAGCATGTGCGTATACATCATGCATGCATGCATGTATTAATTCCTTCTTCGCGTGCATCCTACGGTTTTCTCGGGGTTGGATATTTCTGGAGTCGCCACGTAGGATGGTCATGATGCTAAAGCTAGCTCCGACACTTCGCCATCAAGCCATGTATGCATACGTGGATTTTGCCGACGGTCTCGCTTGCGAATGTTTGGCTCTATATTATTGTAAAGATTTTTCTTGCAAAGTTGGTGGCAAAACTGGCATATAGCGAGCGTACATGCATGTACGCATGTTCTACTTCCATTCTCTAAGAAAAATCTGGTATTTTTTTTCTAGTACAAAGAGTAAAGGAAAATAATATTAATTTGCTAGGTTGCACCAATAGCTAGCTACGCCTCAAAAGGGTCCAAAACTTGGAAATTACGCCCCCTTTAAACCTAAACTTCACTCGATACAGTTGTAGAAGTAGCCATTTCCCTCTTTTCTTTTGCGATAAAAGTAGTCATTTCGCCTATGCACTATTAATTGATAAACAAAGGACTACATGAACAGCCACTCGGTAACATCCCAAAATACCATAAAAAGTATATTCTAGCTTCCAAAATTATTTGCTAAATTTTCTTCCTTTATCAAAAATTTTCTGCACAAAAGAAATGGTTTTTCCTATTTTCTAGCTGCTATCCTTGAATTTTAAAAATTATTTAAAATATGTCCAGATCTTGAAAAATATTTATTTGCGTTCTAAATAATCTAAAGTACCTCACCAAAAAAAATTCATAATTTTTGGAGTTGGTTTGCTATTTTTGAAAATTTAAACTTGTTCTATGCAATTAAAGCTTATTCGGAAAGTATTTTAAAAACAAGAATTTCTGAAAGCCGCTAGCTAAAACCTGTGTTCTCCACACGAAGCGTATTTTCGCTGAACCATTTTATCTCTTAACCTTCTCTCTGTCTAACTCACAATCTGGCCCCACCTATCGGACTCCATCTTCAACCTCACGCCTGCGCTGCTCACCACCATGGCCACACTCATTCGCGTGAGGAGGCAACCCGAGCTCACCTCTCTATCTTTCCACTAGATTGTGGGACCCTTCACCAGGTCCTACCAGCCACATTGCAGCCCCTAGTCCGCCGCCATGTCCGTTTACAATTTGTCCTGAGTAGCCATGCCATACACCGACTGAGTAGCGCTCAGTCAACCTCGCGTCTGCTCCTGTCGACCTGTCTCATTACACGTAGCCTTCCTTCTCCTTGTCCTCGTGTCGCCGACGAGGGGAGAGAACTTGAGCTCACTCATCTCCATCGCTTCTTCTAAAGAACCGATAGAGATTAGTTGGTAATCTCTATCGCTTCTTACGAAGAACAAATAGAGATAAGGGGGTGTGCTGTTTTCCAATTAACACTCCAATCAGCACATATTTCACACAGTATGCACACATCACATTCACACAGCAATAGCATACATTATGCACATATCACATTCACAGAACACAAATATTTTATTACAACACATGTCACATTCGTTCACAAAACAAAACTCAAACAAGCTTCACAGTCAGTACACATGCAATCGCATTCACATATGTAATATTGTTCACATATGGACTAGTAGGAACTTTTAGGATCTGTAAACCTACCCATCTGTGAGATAACTTTCATCCAGTACCACTGGCATAAGTGGTCTCCTAACTTGTTGAGTGCAAACATGTCTAAGCTCTTCTGGGGATATTGATATGCTGCAAAATAGAAACAAGTGCTCTAATTTAAGTTTTGAAATTTCTATGTGAAAGGCTAATTGTATTATTATGCATGTACATATACCTTAAGGAAAAGGTCTGAGCCGTTGACCATGATCATCATGTGCTGCATGATGTACAAACCACAGTGGTCGTCACTGCCCTGTTGATGACACTATGAAGAATGAAAAAGAAATTAAGAGATGAATAATAGATATCAGAAAATATTAATCTTATATATGGTAGGCACTTGTACCTTAAAACGCACATACTCTAGCTTTGAGCCCTTTTTGTCATTGTGTATCCCTCATTCAGCGACGTAGTTCTAGAAATCCATATATACATTGGAGAGATGCCGTTGAGTCAAAACAAATTAACGTAGTTAAATACAAAAAGTTTTAGGTAAGAGTAGTGCACTTACTGCTCCCAAGGAGGCTTGATCGCGTAGGCCATCGGTCTCTTCTCGAATGAGTTAAAAGTGTAGACTATGTTGTCACTCGGAACGATCACGAGTAGAACCCAATGTTTGCTTATTAAATGATATGCAACGAAGGAAATAAGTTCACATAAGGTTTAAGTGCGTACAAGTAATTGAAGGGTAAAGTAGTACTTACTCCTCATGATACGGTAGTAGAACGAAGTCTTTCTTTGACTCAGCTCTCAATGCCCCTTTGATGTAGCCGGCAACCAATTCCGGTTGAAGCCTTGCCATAGTCGCGGACACAAGCTCAGGGTCGACAAAGCCAACGTGTTGTTGATTCGTCACGACTCGCTGCCTCATTGCCATGCAACTCATGTTGAGTGTTAAAAAAATATAATGCAAAATCATATGGAAGTTATAAGCTCGTGATATATGGTACGATACTCACAGCATCCAGGATCGTATAGTAAAAATATCGATGGCTATCAATTGGTACAGATGGAACAGATCCTCGAAACTAACTCAGAATGTCCCATCCTCCTCGCAGTGGAAATGTTCCTTTCTGTATTTAACATTCAAGTCGATTCGCCGCTCCCCCTCTTTCACTTTGTCAACGTACTCATCACTATCGCTTTTTATGTGGGAACCGATAGTGATGATCATGCACAGTACTATAATTTCTCGCATTAGAACCGATTGTGATGTTTCCAGTGCTAAATCACAATCACTTCTAACCTGAGAACCAATAGTGATTATTATTAATGCCCTCCTAAGTCATCTATCACAATCGTTTTTTCCTAAAAATATAAGAACCGACACAAATGAAGCGATAGTGATGTACCATTCTGTAGTAGTGAGCTATCACAAACAGTTTTATAATAAAACCGTCTATGATATCAACAGTGGTTTTAGAATAAAATTGTTTGTGATAGCTACAGGCATCATCACTGACGGTTTTATACTAAAACCATCTATGATATCCATGTATATCACTGACGGTTTATGAATAGAACTGTCTGTGATAGCTCCTAGCAATATATAATGCAGAGCCGCGACCCACTTAGTGTTTAGGGTTTCAGGATCTATCTTTGCGGTGTGGTTACGGCTGTGAGGCGATCTGGTGAAAAAAATAATTTATTTCGAAGGGTGATTGTATATCCATTTGATTGGTTCTGATTGCATTATATTCATGATCTAGCTTGGGCAGGAGAGAATTTGAAGATTGTTTAGATCTAGCTTGTAGATCCATGTGTTATTGTTGATCTAAGGTTAGTAATTTATTCTAATTGCATTATATTGAAGATCTAGCTAGTTTGGTAATGGAAGAATTTAAAGATTGTTTAGATCTAGCTTATAGATCTATTTGTTCTTTGTGATCTAAGGCTAATTGGTTCTAATTGCATTATATTTAAGATCTAGCTAGTTTGGTGAAGAGAGAATTTGAAGATTGTGTTTAGATATAGCTTGTAGATCCATTTGTTCTTTGTGATCTAAGGTAGTAATTGGTTATATAATTCCATTATATTCAAGATGTAGCTAGTAGTTGATAATTAATTTAAGATTGTGTGCATGCGCAAACCTAGTATACTTCAATATTTAACACTAATTGTTATATGCATAGCGTAGATGAACCGAAACTGGATATATGGTGAGAACCATACGAGTGTTGATTACATTAATGGCATCTTCGCTTTTAGAAGATGTGCGGGCCCGTGTTCCTACATAGCATGTACCTGTTTGAGAGGTACATGAGAATTTTCAAGTCCTAAGTATAGAATCGATCTCAGTCGGAGGGTAGCATTGTCAAAGGTTATGCGATCGAAGAGGTTATCGAGTTCTACATTGATTACATGGCTCAGGTCGAGCCAATAGGTGTGCCTCAATCTCGCCATGAGGGGAGGCTCCAGGGTATCGAGACCATCAGAAGGAAAGCAATCACGCCTGATCCGGTTGCATGTGCTTGAGCCCATTTCATGGTTTTGCAAGACATGGCTGCAGTGTCCCAGTATATCGTCAAGCACAAGCACTAGCTAAAGGCAAGAGAATCTGGCAAGGCAGGAGTCTTGGATCACGAGACAGCGTAAGCTCCAATTCAACAAATGGTTGAAGGAGCGACCCATCACTGCGAGCTCGTCAGATGACACGCTAACATGGTTGGCAAAAGGGCCAACTTTATAGTTGTGACATTGAAATGATACGACTTAAATGGGTACATATTTTATACGAGAGATCAGGATATGAAGAGTACAAACTAGAACAGTGGTGTCCGCATAGATGCATTCAATACTGTTGGCTCAACACAGAGCTCTTACTATGGGTTCGTAGTGGAGATTTGGGAGCTTGACTATGTACTTTTTAAGATCCCTCTATTGCGGTGCCGTTGGGTACACCTCCAACAAGTGAAGGTTGACAAATACGGTGTCACTACAGTAGACCTTGAACGTGTCGGATACCAAGATGAACCATTCGTACTCGCTAATCAAGTTGTTCAAGTCTTCTATCTAACCGACCCGTCCAACAAGAAGCACCACGTAGTTCTTCAGAGATAAAGGAGGATTGTTGGAGTTGAGAATGTACTAGATGAGGAAGAATACAATCAATTTGATGAGTTGCCTCCTATCGGAAATGACATAACGATCGAATAAGAGCAACCTAAGGAAGCTAGCTACACATGCGTGGATCATCGTGAAAGGCTAATTTTTATACAAAAGAATAAGCAAGTGGAGTTATGACGAGGTCGTCATGTTTATATGTCATGTCTTTATTTACAAAAGTAGATCTATATGTATGTCATATATTCATATTTCAATGTTGCAATAGCATGGCAAGCTTGTTTTTTTCCTGCCAGAAGCAATGATACTAGTTTTGAGTTGATTGTTCGTACATAAGACTCCAAATTCAACCAGCTCTTTTTTTAGACACCAAGGTTAATGACCACTCCCTTACAGGTCCCAAGTGGTCACAACCACTCACTTAGAGGTCACAAGTGGTCACGACTACTTCATTTGAAACAGAAATACTTGTGTTGATTTTTGTAACTAGCTCATGGGTTACTATAACTGACTAGAAAGCATATTATTGTCAAGAATCAGCTGTGAAATGAGAGAGATCTTCAAGAAAGATTTACTTTTGGCCTGTGGACATAAGAAACGGTTCTACTAAAGAACGTGTGTGATGTGTCACATCAGAGATGGTTCTATACTAGAACTGTCTCTGGTAAAACAATATCAAAGACAGTTCTAGCACACAGAACCGTCTATGATGTGTTACATCAGAGACGGTTCTATACTAGAACCGTATCTAATAAAGGTCCCTTATATACAATAGCAACCAACCCAGCCTCTGCCCCCCCCAAAACCCACTAACCCTAGCCCTTGACGGCCTCCTCCTGCACCGACACTTCTCCACCTCCTCCCCGTGCCGTTGGCTTCGCCATCTCCGGATCCACCTCCTCCTTCCTGCGCCATCGGCTTCATCACCTCCGGAGCCACCGCCTCCTCCCCACGCCATCAGCTTCGCCCTAGTCTGGAGCAGCCTCCTCCCTGCGCCGTTCGGCTTTGCCACCTCCCCTCCGGCCCTACTCTGCCAACTCCCACCACTACGCCAAAACCTACAATAGGTGATGGTCTATTTGTGGCGGTTTTTTCGAACTGCCACAAATATAATTATCAGTGGCGGTTCTTTATTGAAAATGGCAGGAAGAATATCAGTGGCGGTTCTATCCTTGAACCGCCAGCGATAATCGATATCGATGGCGGTTCGAGGATAGAACCGCCCGCGATAACAAATACATCATTAGTGGCAGTTGGAGGATAGCACCGGTGCTATCCTCCAACTGCCACTGATACTATTGGATTATCCGTGGCGGTTCTATCCTCGAACCGCCACTGATAATGGATAGAACCGCCACAGATAATCCATTATCAGTGGCAGCTCTAGTTAACAACCGCCACTGATAATATTGCCTATAAATAGGTGGTCAGTAGTAGCACTGGTCTTCTTCCTCCCGAGAGCAAACCAAAACTTCTAATTTTCAGATTTCGTTTTCTCCAATTCTTGTGCTTGTACTTCCTCTAGTTGTTCCTTGGTGAGTTATTTTTTCTCCTCTCTTGATTTGTGTTAATCTTGTTGCAATTTAATTTTTAAACCTAGTTTAATTAAGGTTTATATGTAGATGAGATGAAAAGTTTAGATTTTGTTTATTTTTATTTAAATACCATTTTGTAGTTGATGAATTTATTTCCTAGCTAGGTTCATTAGATGATGTTGTGTTCCTTTTATAGATGATGAATTATGATCAAGCATATATTTAATATAAATTGCATTTTAAGTTAATTTGTAGATGATGAATTTATTATCTAGCTTCTTTAGATGATAAGTAATTGGATTAGTTTTTTAATTACTATTAATTTGGTTCCATTAGTGTGGACATATACATCTTGCATATATTAAATTTATTTATTTAAGATTATTGGATATTAATATACATGAAATTTTAGTTAGTTTGGTAGGTGGGTGCTCATCATTTTTAGATGATGAATTTATTATCTAGCTCCTTTAGATGTTAAATAATTAGATTAGTTTTTTAATTACTATTAATTTGATTCCATTAGTATGGACATATAATATACATCTTGCATATATTAAATTTATTTAATTAAGATTATTAGATATTAATATACATGAAATTTTAGTTAATTTGGTAGGTGCTCATCATTTTTAGATGATGAATTTATTATCTAGCTCCTTTAGATGATAAGAAATTAGATTAGTTTTTAATCAATTTTTATATGTTAATTAATTTTAGATGGACCGGAGATAGATGTACAATGCAAACCGTTACAGCCGAGATTACATCAACGGGGTATCTGCTTTTCTAAGAGCCGCTGAGGAGAACAAGTTGCACAAGAAGACGAAGTACAGACATTGTCCATGCATTGATTGCAAGAATGAGAAAATGTTTTCGGACAAAGAGCACATCCACTTGCACTTGATTCGAAGGGGTTTTGTACTTGGCTATACACGTTGGACAAGTCACGGTGAAGAGGAAAACATACATGAAGGTGATAACGTATTGGATGACGGAGAAGGCATTATGGCAGCTGACATCGGTTATGGATCTGATGAGGATAGGTTGGATATTGATGACGATAATAATCTTGCTCAGATGTTGCGCGATGCAGAAGGGAACTACACTAGTCAGAGAGAGTTTAATCAAATCAAGGGTTTGTTGGACGACTCGGACACACTTTTGTTCCCGGGTTGCATGGAGGAATACACAAAGTTGCACACCGCGCTTTCACTTCTAAAATTGAAGGCAAGTAATGGTTGGTCCGATAAGAGTTTCACAGCGCTATTACACCTCTTAGCGGACATGCCTCCAGATGGAAACGTATTGCCGATAACCACTTATTTAGCTAAGAAGGTTGTATGTCCATTCGGATTGGAAGTACAAAGAATACATGCATGTCCAAACGATTGTATACTCTATCGCAAAGAGTATACAGACATGCATGTATGTCTGGTGTGCAAATCATCGTGGTACAAGCGTAAAGGCCATGACAGCGAGGGCACCGTGGTGAAGAAAGGAGCTCCCGCTAAAGTGGTGTGGTATTTACCAGTAATACCTCAGTTGAAGCATTTATTTGGAAACAAAAAGCATGCCCAATTGATGCGATGGCACTCAGAAGAGCGTAAAAGGGATGGAAAGCTTAGACACCCTGCTGATTCTGCCTAGTGGAGAACCATCGATAGGCTCTTTAGGAAGGACTTCGGGAATGAACCAAGGAATATAAGGTTTGGGTTGAGTACGGATGGAATGAATCCTTTCGGTAACATGAGTAGTATTCATAGCACTTGGCCCGTGACTCTCTGTATCTACAACATTCCTCCTTGGTTGTGTATGAAACAAAAGTACATTATGATGTCGCTGCTTATCCAAGGGCCGAGACAACCTGGCAATAATATTGATGTATACCTACAACCATTGGTGGAAGATCTTGTGATCTTGTGGAGCAAGTGCATGCAGTTGTGGGATGAGTACAAGCGAGTACTTCATCCTACGCGCATTGTTGTTTTGCACCATCAATGATTTCCCGCCCTTGGTAACCTATCCGGTCGTCTTGTAAAAGGGCCAAAGCATGCCCCATTGCATGGATGAAACCGCTAGGGTGTGGCTCAATAACTCGAGGAAAGCGTGTACATGCATCATCGTAGGTTCCTTCGCAGAATCACCCCTACCGCAATATGAAGAAACAATTCGACGGGACAAAAGAGGATGGTATAGCTCCAAGGCCTAAATCGTGGGGAAGAGGTATATGATATGGTTAAGGATATTAATGTTGTACTTGAAAGGGAGATAGTAATAATAAATCGAGGTCTCGTCGAGAAGACCACGTGGAAGAAGAGATCGATATTTTGAACTTGCCCTATTGGAAGGACTTAGAAGTTCGACTTTGCATAGGCGTCATGCACGAGAGAAAAATGTATGTGACACTTGATTGGTCTTTTCTTTGAATATTCCTAGCAAAACTAAGGACGAATCAAGACACGAAGGGACACGAAGATATGAAAATCGAGTGAGCTACATCCTCAAGACAGGAAAGGCCGACTTTACCTTCCCCCAGCTTGCTACACTCTATCCAAGAAAGAGAGAACAGACCTCTGCAAATGCTTGCATGGTGTGAAAGTTTCGTCCGGTTACTCCGCAAGCATCAAGAAACTGGTCTCGATGAAAGATTTGAAGTTAGCTGGCTTGAAGTCTCATGATTGTCATGTGATGATGACACAAATGCTTCCTATTGCAATTAGAGGTATTTTGCCTGAAAAGGTCCGAGAGGCAATCATGAGGTTGTGTTTTTTCTTCAACACGATTTCACAGAAGGTCATCGATCACATCGGACTTTCTGAACTGCAGAATGATGTGGTCAAGACATTATGCCTGCTATAGATGTATTCCCCTCCATCATTTTTCGATATAATGGTTCATCTCATTGTTCACCTTGTGAATGAGATAAATGTATGCGGCCCCATATTCCTGCATCAGATGTACCCATTCGAAAGGTACATGGGTATTCTGAAGAAGTATGTACGCAAGCAATCTCGGCCGGAGGGCTGCATTGTGGATGGTTATGCAACTGAGGAGGTTATCGAGTTTTGCGTGGATTACATGGACGGGGTGGAACCGGTAGGAGTGCTTGTATCTCGCCATGAGGGTAGGCTAGCTGGGAAAGGGATGATTGGAAGGAAATCAACAAATTCTTACGATCATGGATTGTTCGAAAAAGCTCATTTCACAGTCTTGCAACAGTCAGTTGAGGTGTCCTCATATATGGACATGCACAAGGATAAGCTACAAGAGGAAAATCGTGGACGATCAGAGGTTTGGGTAACAAAAGAGCATAACCGTTTGTTCAATCATTGGTTCAAAGAGCATATGACTGGGAAAGAAACGAGTGTTATGTTGAGGTGGTTGGCAAAAGGGCCATCAGGTACAATCTTGGCATGGCAAGGATACGACCTAAATGGATATACCTTTTACACGAGATCTCAGGATAGCAAAAGCACTTACCAAAATAGTGGTGTCCGCATAGATGCTTATGACAACACAGGCAGTAAGAAGAGTAGCTTCTATGGGTTAATAGAAGAGATTTGGGAGCTCGACTATTGTATTTTTAAGATCCCGATGTTTCGGTGTCGTTGGCTACAACTCCCAAAGGGTGTCAAGGTGGACAAGTACGGCTTCACTACTTTGGACATTGAACATGTCGAATACAGAGACGAACCATTCGTACTTGCGAAGCAAGTAGCACAAGTCTTCTATGTAACCGACCCGGCAGATAAGAAGTGCCATGTAGTTCTTCAATGAAAAAGAAGGATTGTCGGAGTTGTGAATGTCGTGGATGAGGATGAGTATAACCAGTTTGATGAGTTGCCTCCTTTCGTAGATGGCAACACCAGGCTCGAGGAAGAAACCACTCAGAAGCTACCTATCATCGCAACGATCATGAAGAAGGGCAAATTGTGAAAGAAAATAATTAGCTATATACGAATAATGGCAATGTGATGTAAACAATATGCATTTGTATGGAGTAATGGAAATGTGGTGTTATGCATTCGTGTGGAGTAATGGAAATGTGGGTCATTAATATATTAGGATTATATAGGGTATATTACTATATTAGAATTATATATGGTCATTACTATATTAGGATTATATAAGGTATATAATATTTAGTAGGATTATATAGGGTACATAATATTTATTAGGATTATATAAGGTCATTAATATATTAGGATTATATAGGGTCATTAATATATTAGTATTATATAGGGTATATTACTATATTAGGATTATATATGGTCATTAATATATTAGGATAATTATATCAGTGACGGTTCTTCACAAGAACCGCCACTGATACACTTATCTGTGGCGGTTCGTATAAACAACCGCCACAAATAATATATGTATTAGTGGCAGTTTTTTATACGAACCGCCACAGATAAGTATATTAGTGGCAGTTCTTGTGAAGAACCACCACTGATAATATGCCCCACATATAAAAGTTGATACAGTCACTCTTCTCACCGAGTGCGCCCTAAACCCTAAACTCCCGCCATTTCTGACGCGCCCTAAACTCCTAAACTCCCGCGCGCCCGAGGCCGCCACGGTCGCCGCCCGACGCCGCCCGCGCTCGACGCCGCCACAGTCGCCGCCCCGACGAGGTTCGCGCCGACGTCGCCTCCCCTAACGACGCCGCCCCCGACGATGCCGCCCGTGTCCGACGCCGCCCACCCGCGCCCGACTGTAGTATGGCTTTCTCGTACTAAAGCTAATTAGTTAATTTCAGTTCTGACAGCCGTATGGCACAAGCAAATATAATTATATGTTTTTTCATTGCATTTTCATGTTTCCTTCTATGTAACATTTGGCATGAAACTCAAGAGCAGTTTGAAGTGCAGCTTAAAGTATGATTATATTGCAAGACAGAATGAGTAGGTAACTCTATTATAATATATTCTATTATAACATATTTAAAAGGGTTACCTCAAAGTACAGATAAAATTTATTTGGGCTGCTAGTGATGTTAGCATGTGTATCGGTTGATCTCACGTAAATGAGTTCACGAGCTAACTCCCCCATAGTATGTAGCACTAAATTGAAATACGTACTCAGTCTCACCAGATTGCCATAAGGAAAATCCTACACATGAATTTGTATGATGTTATCCAACCATCTTCAAAAGCATTGCAACTTGCTGTTCTACTGAAACATGAAATGTGTCAAATAGTAGTCCCCTCTCCCTAAGGCAAGCACAAAGCTTGTAGAACACAGCTCTTCCCATCCTCAACTGGTGAATGCATACCCTCTCCGAGGTGTCAATCATCTTAATGAATTCGTTACATCTCCATATATCCCTATCGTCTAGCAGATCATACTTCATACCTTTACCTCTAAACCTCATACCATCTCTCTTCCTCCGCCACAAAACCATGAGAAGAACAAGAACAACTAGTGCCTTTTGCCTCCACATGTAGTAACAAAGGTATTGTTGTTGATTGATGTCCATCAAGGCAAAAGAAATACAAACGGTATGCATAAGGTTGAATAAAGACAACAGATTGCACGACTAGTTAGCCTATTGATAGAAATCATGGAACCATTGCCCAAGATGGAGGCAGCTTAATTTGGTTTCTAAAGCCTTGATTTTTTTCCTCACAATTATGTACCCCTAAGTCACATCTCTTCTATTACTATTAGCAACATGACTTAATGGTTTTCTTTCGAAATGAGGTCATTAGTCCTACTTCCATGGCTATTCTGTAATGAACTTATTTAATAGTCTAACTAAGAACTTGGCCAAATCTTTAATAATTTGGAGGAGTTTTATTTCGACATTAACTAATCGGTGTACATCTATTTACAAAACCATATGACTATAAACATAATATTTCATAATAGAGAAGCGCATAGTAGACAGCATTTGTATGACTAGATATCAAATTGACCTCATTTAGTGGTAAATAATATTCAGTCATACGCAACATATGAAGGCTACTTTTCCATTCTTCCCAAAAAGGCAAAAACAAACAGAAACAAGTATTTCATTCAATAAACAGTGTTTATGAATTGTTACTTTATACAAGCCTCTGCCCTTCATGACTCAACAAAGTTTTTCTACTGAATGCCCAATTTATGTTTAAAGATTTGGTGTCACCTGTTGTGTTAATAACACACTGGATTCAATACTAATTAACAAAGTTTTAATTAAAGTTTTAACTCCTAATTAACAAAGTTTTAATTAAAGCACTAGGTAACACATTGTCTCGATTACACTCATTTCTAGTTTTCGGAGTTAAACTTCCGTACTTAACCCAAATGACCGCCAAATTCTAATGGTTCCATACTTTACCTCTTTTAGTTCTCACATCCAAGGCTAATATGGAGGAGCATTCCATCTCGGGCACGAGCCCTAGCCCTAGCCCTAGTAGGTTCCTCAACCTCCACCCAACCACCGCTGTTGACGTCGATGCTGACGTACCCGTGGCAAGACCTCGTGGCCGAGGAAGAAATAAGAAGCCCGAAGGCCGGTATACCATCTCGGTTGTCTCAGATGCTGGGGCCCCTATTGCACCACCAAAGTTCGTAGCAAAGTACAGAACAACCTACGGGTATATCGTAAGGGAGAAAGTGCCAATCACCTTTTTGGATTGGCACAAAGTGCCCGATACCATCAAAACAGATCTATGAACGGAGCTCAAACAAACCTTCGAATTCCCCGAAGAAGATGAACACCGCGGGCATCAGGATGCATTGATGACCATGGATGCGGCATGGAGGAACTTCAAGGCCAGGCTGAATACTACTTATGTGAAGAAAAACCGGTCGGCCATCGGGGACTACCCAAACTTAGAACCATATTGGGATGAATTTGTGTCGATGAAGCAAAGTGAAGCAACAAAGAAGTCCAGTGAGGACCACATAAACATCGGAAGGAGGAACATCCATCCACACAGACTTGGTACGGGTGGGTATGCTGGTAAAATCCCTCAATGGGAGAGGCAGGAAGCAGAATCTCTATAATCGACTGGTACAAGTCAATTGGCCGAACTACCAGACCGAGTCAAGCAATATGTGCTAGCGAGGGCAAGTGTTGTTAGTGTTATGCCCTTGAGGCAATCATTTAGATGATTTTAACATGACTATGTTTATGAATAATAATATGATTATTTGTCCAATGAATGTATATCATTCTATTGATCAACAAGTATGTGACTTGCTTATGAAGCTCTTTACTTATTGATATAATTCGATAAATATCTATGATCGGATATCATCATATAGGACAACGATGAATAGATCAGCACATGTAGTGATCGATGAACATGCTTCATAGATCATGGGATATGGAGATATCATCTATACATTGTGGACGCATGTTAAAGAACATGGGTTAGATAGACCCGCCATGGGACACAGCGAGAATGTTTCATTCTTATGTGTCATCAGTGTATCTCATACATAGTAGATGTATGATCCTTAGACCTGAGATTGTCATATTCCCTACATGTGTAATAGTTTTCCTTGGGCTATTAAACACTATTTCCTAACCGGATAGTTATAAAGGTGGCTTTCATGTTTACTATGAAACGTGCAGAGGGAAGTGAGCAGTCAAGATGGAATTTGCCACTCCAATAAAACGGAGATATATGATAAGGCCACTCGTGTGATATGATTAAGGAAGTGCATGGCCATGCCGTGATTGAGGAGTCAATCACAACTTATTAATATATCACGGATACGAGAGATGGATTGAATCATCAAAGGATGTCATGCTTCTCGCCTTGAGTTCAATCTTCATATTCTTGGCAAAGGGATTATTACATGAGTACTTTTGATAGGTTCTATCCGATTTGATCATAGTATGTCTGGGAGTTGGCATACTTTGCAAGGAGCCGCTACCAACTATTGGATTGAAAAGGAGTTTTCCGAATCCATGTCCAAACGTACGTGAACCTGCAGGGTCACACACTTAATGGGCTAGGACGCATTAATTTGGATTGGATCCGTAATTAATGGACCTCGTGGACTTAGCACGCTGATGGGCCCTGGTTTAGGGTTTCATCTCGTGGCTATATAAGGAGGGGAGAGGGTGGGCACAGGGTGTGCTTTCCATGGTTTAGAAGTGATTCACCCGAAACCCTAGCCTCCTCCTCTCGCTGCCCCTGCCGAGCAACTAGGTGCTTGCACACCGACGCACGACGTTCCATCCCTGGACGTGTGGACTACTGCGGTGACGCTACTCCGACTGCGGCGTGGGAGGACGGTCCACGGCGAGGCGAGGACGATCCACTCCATCGACGCAACGACTACGGCGAGGACGATCCACTACATCGACGCGCGAAGAATTCCGCAACTACGCGTCTAGTGGTAATCTAATCTGTGATCCCCTTCTTGCGAGTAGCTTTCTGGTTATGCGGTAGATTTTTTTTGTGCTAGTGTAGCATACCGCGTTCCTCTTCAAGTGTCACGTCTGGTGGGAGCTTATCCTTCAAAAATACCGATGATGAAGCAATGTCGCAAAGGGTCCAGGAGCTGTACGCCGAGTCTTCCAAGGAACATTCCACCCAGATAGGGAGAACGACGAACTAACATGTGCCCTGGGAAACAAGGAGCATCCTGAACGGACACGAGGTGTCGGGGTTAAGGTTCCTTGGTAGACAGGATTCTCATAGCACCTCCACACTTACAAGAGTCGAAAGAGAGCTAGAGAAGCGTTTGCCGAAATAGAAATGATGAAGGAAAAGATGCTTCGAGAATTACAAGGCACAATAGAACAACAAGTACAACAAGCCATGAGCCAGTCGCAAGCCGAGAACATTGTTACGACCAGCCCTCTAAATCGTCGCAGCAGTTGCACACCCGTCCCACTTGTAGAACAGGACATGGGCCATTATCCTGTGGATGACATATATGACCCCACACTGTGCCAGCTCACTTTGCCCGTCATGAACATATTCATTCAGGCTGGTACAGACATAGCGTACCCATGCCAAGAAGGAGGTGTATTGCACAACTCTGCGATAGCACCGGGTTATGCAAAGGTCCAGGTGGACACGGTTAATCCCCAGTTTGCCAACCTCGGGCTAGAAATGCCCCCGAACGACGAGGTTACAACTCTAGGAAGTGCCGTCTACTCATTCATCCAGTGGCACAAACGTGACATCGTCTTGGACCATCATGAAGTGCCTGGCCCTCTTGAGGTGAACCTGCCAACCCCTCCTGAGGTGACCCTGCCAGCCTCTCCTGCAGTGAACCTGCTGGCCTGTCCTACAGTAAACCTCGCATAGTCGTCACCAACACATCAGCGTACAAAAGTTAGTACGACAACTTTAGTTGGCCGACTTAAAAATCCTTCTCTGAAGGCATGGCAGAATAGACAAGTCATATCAGCGAGGTCAGGCGAAGCCAGAACAGAGTATGATGTTGTGCACGAGAAAAGTAAGGGTAAAGCGGTCTCCGAAGGACAAGTTGCTGAAGAAAGACTGAAATACGAATTGGGGAAGCCGTTTGTCACCCCTTCGAAGCTTGATAGCCTAACAGTGCAGCTAAGGCAATTACATGAATGGTATATGGAGCGATCTAACCAAGATGTACTCCCGAAGGTAATCACTGCCATTTATAGAGAGGAACATTTCCACCATGACGGGTCTGGCTACTTCATGATAGAATTCAGCGAGTTGCACAACATGTACTATCAAGATGCCCTCGACGTGTCTCTTATGAGATGCTGGTCACTGTAAGTGTCCAATATTAAAATCATTGTCTACATTCATGTAATACCTATAAATGTGATGTCTAAATCATTTCTTATGTAGATACGAGTTGATCGAACTAAGAAGAACTAACGGGCCAGTGGCATTCCTCGATCCAGGAACGGTTTGCCAATTGGAAATCAAAAGAGTACCAAAGCAGGTCGAGGACTACGTATATAACGCTTTCATCAAACTCCAAAACAAGGAGTTCATACTTTTACCATACAATTTCAAGTAAGTGGCTCACTAGCTATTTCAACTACTTGTTGATCTCATTCTTTGCTCAGCTTAAGACTAATGACTACGGCATCATACATGTGTATGTAGTTTCCACTGGATTCTCGTAGTAATTATTCCAAATAAAAGCAAGATGCTGATCTTGGACCCGCGGGATAAAGATCCAAGTAACTACAAAGGTGTGACAAGTCTAGTGAATAGGGCGTTCCAAGCATATTGTAAAAAGTGCTCGAGACACCGCCCTTTCCATAAATCACTGATAATCCATACTAAATTTCCGATACGCACAAAAGCAATTTTCCTATATCGCACCTCGTAGTCAATAACTCCTTCAATGTCGTATAAGTTTATTCAATTTTTTGCAGTGCCACAAGCAGCCGCCAGGCACACATTTATGTGGGTACTTCGTGTACCAATACATGCGCAAAATCTTAGGCTCTACAATAGTGAACAATGATGTAGAGGTTTGTCACGCTAACATCACACATTGATTCGTACATCTCATTCTCTATATAAGCTCTTAAGATAAACTTTTTCTATTTATAGCGTTTGAACTTGCCTACGGGAGGACTGGTTCCAAATGAAATCCAAGGCATTCAGGGATAGCTCGCCTACTTCATCATGAAGGAAGTACTCTACAAGAACGGCGAGTTTCATGACCCAGATAATAACCTAGATAATAACGATGAAGTCTTCTATACTCATCTGCCACCTCCTGAGGCCCCTACCAACACTGAAGACTCGTAGGCTTATAGTTTAGAAAACTAGTTAATTTTTTTCTTACGGTGGTGTAAACTGATGTTTCATTGAATGTCAAGTTTAGTATTGGATGGCATGGCTTGCACATGTTCTAATTTCTGTCATTTGATTTAAGAAGTTGTGATTGATCTGCGCGTGTGTTGTTGCCCTTCTCTCGTGCGTGTGTGTGTGTGTTGATGGGTGGTGTGTGTGTGTGCTCTAGATGAGGAGTGCTCCTCTATTGCTTTTCTCCGTGCCCTTTCAAGATGGTGTTAGTGTTATGCCCTTGAGGCAATCATTTAGATGATTGTAACATGACTATGTTTATGAATAATAATATGATTATTGGTCCAATGAATGTATATCATTGTATTGATCAACAAGTATGTGACTTGCTTATGAAGCTCTTTACTTATTGATATAATTCAATAAATATCTCTGATCAGATATCATCGTATAGGACAACGATGAATAGATCAGCACATGTAGTGATCGATGATCATGCTTCATAGATCATGTGATATGGAGATATCATCTATACATTGTGGACGCATGTTGAAGAACATGGGTTAGATAGACTCGCCATGGGACACTGCGAGAATATTTCATTCTTATGTGTCATCAGTGTATCTCATACATAGTAGATGTATGATCCTTAGACCTGAGATTGTCATATTCCCTACATGTGTAATAGTTTTCCTTCGGGCTATCAAACACTACTTCCTAACCGGATAGTTATAAAGGCAGCTTTCATGTTTACTATGAAACGTGCAGAGGGAAGTGAGCAGTCAAGATGGAATTTGCCACTCCAATGAAACGGAGATATATGACAAGGCCACTCGTGTGATATGATTAAGGAAGTGCATAGCCATGCCATGATTGAGGAGTCAATCACAACTTATTAATATATCACGGATACGAGAGATGTATTGAATTAACAAAGGATGACATGCTTCTCGCCTTGAGTTCAATCTTCATATGCTTGGCAAAGGGATTATTACATGAGTACTTTTGATAGGTTCTGTCCGATTTGATTATATTATGTTTGGGAGTTGGCATCCCCTTCTTGCGAGTAGCTTTCTGGTTATGCGGTAGGTTTTTTTTGTGCTAGTTTAGCATACCGCGTTCCTCTTCAGATGGCTAGTAGAGCTTTTTATAGACGTGGGTGAAGGATGAATACGGCAAGAGCTCAGCCCCAAAACTGCACCATTACAGCAGGTTTATTTGATTGCTTGATTTAGTTGCCGAAGTTTCCTTTTGCATCTTTACCTTCCATTCATAAGAGATTTGATTACATGGTCCTTGCATTTTTAGCTCTGCATTCATCCGAGTGGATATGATAAAATAACATTTCCTTCGAATGAGATCGGCTGAATAAATCTGTCTTTCTATTTTCCTTCAGTCGATCCAACGGTCTAGGTCATTCGTGTTGTTTTATATCATATTTTGCTAAAACCATTTTTGCTGCATACATGAGGGGGGAAATGATAAGTTGTATAATGTGGAGTCTAGGTTACGAACTTACCATACAAACTTAAAAATTCTTGGGATGAGATATTTGTTGATTTTGAACAATTAATTATTCTCTCAGATATTGGACAAATGGGAGCTCCAGGTTTCTGGGAAGGAGAGGGAGGTGCAGCTATCTAACAAGTTCAGGGATATCGCCACCATTGTGATGGAGAAGACTATCAACCCTGAAACCCGACGGCCCTACACCATCATCATGATTGAGCGCCTCATGCATGAGACACACTTTAATTGTACATTGTAATTGTGTATATTGTAATTGTGTATATGCAAAATCTGTGATTGTAATTGTGATTGATGTATTATATTGTAGTTGTGTATATGCAAAATTTGTGATTGTTGTACATTGTAATTGTGTATATGCAAAATTTGTGATTGATGTATTATATGTTTCAGAGGGCATGGCTAGCAGCACCTGTGGCTAGCCCAAAATGCGGTTTTTTATTTTTTCGATCAGGTACTATCTGTGGCGGTTGGTGGATAGAACCGCCACAGATAATATAGTTATCTGTAGCGGTTGGTGTATAGAACCGCCACAGATAATATTGTTATCTGTGGTGGTTGGTGGACAGAACCGCCACAGATAATATAGTTATCTGTGGCGGTTGGTGGATAGAACCGCCACAGATAATATTGTTATCTGTGGCGGTTGTAGGAAAGAACCGCCACAGATAATATTGTTATCTGTGGCAGTTGGTGTATAGAACCGCCACAGATAACAGGTTAGAAAACTGCCACTGATAATCCTCGATTATCAGTGGCACTATATCTATGGCGGTTCAATAACCGCCACTGATGGCAGTTATGAACCGCCGAAGATGACCTTTTCCAGTGTAGTGCACTATCCGGCACCGCATCCTCCCCTAGGTCCTCGACCCCAGATCTGTCGCTACCTCATCCCTCGATTAGTCCGCTTTATTAGAATTTTTTTCCTTATTTCTACATTGCTGATTGTTGCTCTTGCTATTGATTTATTGTATTGGATAAGTTCCTTTTTGTGAATTGAGATGATTTAAGGTATGGGCAACACAATCAGGGCGTCAAAAATTATTCATCACAGAGTTGGACATTACATGCAGAGGCAATTGACTTCTATCGTTCTATGTACAATTTGCCCACATGCATATCTAAGTAATGTCCATTTGTCTCATTTGTTGGTAAAAGACAGAAACATTGTACCCAGTACCCAAAGATTTTACCCAGGCAAACATCTAGAAATTGAAAAACTAGAGATGATCCAGGAAGGGCTATAAATTGACACATGTGTTGTCTTCTTGGGTCCTTCAATTTTATTAAAGATGAACAGAAACAAGTATGTATGTATGTGCTACATCTGATTTTGCAAACAAAAAAAGTGATTTTTACATATTACATGACCATTAAGGCCAAACATCTATTTTAATCACAACATGGGAATATAAACAATAGAAGTAAAAAAATTGAAACAATGCCCCTAAGACTCATCACATCAATATTTGATTTATATCATTAATACCTAGTAATATTATTGCTTTTCACGAAAACTAAAATTGACATTTTTTATGTAGACATGTAATTTCCTTCCCAATTTGAAACTTAATAATTCTAGCAGCATCTCTTGTGCTACAGTGTATCTGCAAACTGCACTGTATATTAACCCCCTTGGTCTGTACATTTATTGTTATTTGAACCACAGTCGTCAATATAATAACCTGTTTGGTAAAATTGTATTATCTGAATCATAGTCATGCTGCATAATGTGTTGAGCAAGCTATTTTTTTGTTCTAACCTCCAAGTTGTGAGTCAGATTGTTTGTCAATACATTAAGCATCCCTAATCCAAGTTTATGGTACATGGTGTATGTAAAGTGGTTAGCAGAAATACTAATGGTAAAGCATGCCATTCATAGTCTTAACAAAAGCTCAACTACAAAATTCCTAGATATGTACTAAGAAGATATTAAATATGACTAGAACTACAACTATTTCTACATGAGTTATTGTTGATTTGATGATTTGATTTTTGCCTTGCTCTTATGATACCAACCTGTAAAATCATTATTGAATATGAATGGAGCATGATACATGGAATAGCTGCTCTTAATTGGTTCTTTGAATCATTCTCATTATTTGTTACGTTTTGAATGCTCAATGATGTAATTAGGATCTCTAGAAGTTGAATTAGATAATTTCAGTAGTAATCTTAGCCTTGAACAGGATGGTTACCTTCTGATAATGCTAGAAAGTATTAATTTGATGCTTCATTGACTAAGAGATTGATGTTCGTATGACAACCATCCAACCTGATCCCAGACAAAATTTAACTCTCTTAAATCGAGATCTAATTTATTTTCCTCTGCTTATAATGGGAATTGTTGATTTTCCAACTAGCCTGATCTTTGAATACCTAACACAGTCTAGTTGAAAAGAAAATGACGTCTCCTCATTCCTCTTCGCCGGACGGATGTGATGAGCTGACGAAAGGAAAACCGACTCGTGGTCCAAGAGGAGCAAATAAAAGGCCCACAGACAGATATACCATTATGGCGGTCAATCCGTAGGATAGGGCCCCTACCGAACCGAGGAAGGCAACAACAGCATTCCGGACATTGTGTGGGATAGTTGGACGGGAACAGGTCCCCATCACCCGTCCAGCCTGGAAGTCGCTGACCGACGAGGAGCTCAACAACCAGCTAATAGAAATTTTTGCATCGTTTGAGATCCCCGAAGACTTGGTGCACCTAGTGCACAGTATGCTCTGCTAGTGGCGAGAAAGGCGTGGAAAAACTTCAAGATCACGCTCGTCACAGAATATGTCAAGAAGGATAGGACTCCCTTCTCTATGTATGGGTTCATTGACGAGGATGTATGGCAAACATTTGTTAAGATGAAGACGACGAAAGAATTCATTCATCAAAGTGAAGTGCACAAGGCCCTCCAGGCAAGGAACACCCACCCCCACAGACTCGGCACCACTTGATACACGAGTAAGACCGCACAATGGAGGAGGGAAGATGAGGAGGCCTCCTAGCCATTTGCGTCGATCGTTGATGAACATGCCCGAAACTGGCTAAGAGCGAGGTCATGTGCCACGTCTTTCAGCACCGTGTCCTTTACAAACCCCGTGGATGAGGAAGTGTGCGAACATCTGGTAAGATACTGAACTACCAACTTTGTAATTAGTCCATAACTTCATAAGTGAAAATAACATGCCGGGATCTTGCAGGTAGCATTGAGTACACAATTTTTTGATGGCTCTTTTTTGCTAGACAGGGAGAAAGATGTACTCTCAATGGCCATGGGAAGCAAGGAATACCCTGATCGCACACGAGGTAAAGGGGTTTTTGTTCCCTGAAAAACCGTATTCCCAAACGACTCCGACAAATACCGGAGTAGGATGAGAGCCAAAGCCGAGTGCGAGGAACAGCTTGTAGAGAAGATTATGGAAAGGCTAAGAGATGAATTGAATAATAAGATAAGAAGCATCAAGGAAAGGATCAATAATTATGACAGACGGCACACGCAAGCTCTAGACGTATGTATGCAGTTCAGCCCCACTACCATAAGAGCGGTTGTTTGTTCGCCGCTCACACAGATGAAGATGACAACAAATTTTCTGTCTATGACATCAAGGTACTAATATATATCTCTTAAATGCTCCATAGATATAGCTGTTGCACGTCCTAGCTAATTGTGTACTGTTATGTAGGAGGTCACACGGTGCAATCTCCATGTGAAGGTTGCCAATGGCTCCATTCCGCTTCAGGCTACATGTGGGCTCGCGTATCCATCTAGTCAAAGGGCACTGGTGCATGGTACCCAGGTAGTGTCAGGTTTCATGAAGGTCTGTGTGGACGGTGTACATGATATTTTCAAGGCCGTCGGGCTGCAGATGCCCCCAAACAACGAGATCGTGACACTAGGGCTTGCCATTGGGACATACATCCAGTGGCCCAGCAACGACATCATCTTGGACGCCCAACCTCTAGCACAAGAATTACCCACACTCCCAGAGTCACCTGCACTATCGGAGTCGCCTGTTTCACCTCAGCAGGCCACCAAATCTGCTATCGTGTCCCGTGCATCACAGGCCTTTACATGGGATCGTGCCCTCTCATCTCCCGTGAAGACTCCCTTTAGTAGAAAGAAAGACAAGGGCAAATCGATGCAGATCACGAAGGCCGTCGACTATCCGCTTGCCCCGTTGGCCCAGCTATACAAGCAAGGAGAGCCTTTAGTAATGGGAGTAGCATCTAAAAAACTTACAATGGCTTGACTTAGATTGCATGATTATTACATGGAACAAGCCAACAAGCCAATGCCGCAACGTATATCGAGTATCTCGATCAGCTTCAAGCACAACCATCTATTCAACCAGTCATTGGGGGGCTTCTTCACAGTTAACTTCCAGGACTTGTTCGATCTCTTTTAGCTCGACGCCCTCGACGCCGCGCTCATGAGATGCTGGACATTGTAAGTGTGTGCAATCATAGTCTACATTCATGTAATACCGACATATATATATATATGCTTTTGTATATATAGAAACATGATCCATGAAGCAAGAAAGAACAAACAACCGGTGTGTTTCCTCAACCCACACAAAGTCTTGAAGCAACCAATGGACAAAAATTTAAAATTCATCAATGAATACGTAGATGAGGCATTGGTGGCTCAAAAAGATAAAGAGTACATACTTTTACCACACAACCCGGAGTAAGTGCTGCACTACTTGCTATACTTTGATTTGTATTGTACACGCAACCACTACTACAGAGAACGCTATTACAGACGATTCAAAAAAGTCATCACATACGGTTTTCTGAACCATCTGTAAGCATGTGTTAATGATAATATGACACATATCACAGATGGTTTTGGAATCGACTGTGAAAACACATATCACAGACGGTTTTTAACTAGAATAGTCTGTGATATGTGTTGATCATATACAGTTTTTAAATAGAACCATCTGTGATATGAGTTGATCACAAACGGTTTTTTACTAGAATCGTCTGTTATATGAGTTTATCACAGACGGTTTTCAAATAGAACCGTTTGTGATATGTTTTTTTCCCTAACTCTCTTGGTAGAACTTCCATGATTAGTATATGTTGTTTGAAATTTTATTCTCCTTAGATATTTCTACAACGACATTTAAAAGGCACAATTAGTTATATATTTTGTAATTAAATATCAAAACATCCTAAATGCATCGACGCAACAACTTGTCTAATGAGGATGGTCTTAAAATATGAACATTTGTAGCACTTTCATCCCCTTTCTTATTCTAATGTTGATGGATTTCAAAGCAAAATCCAATTTTATCCACAGTTCGTCCTGAAAGTTATCATGCTCTAATGTATCTTCTATTTCATCATTATTCCCAAATGAGAATACCATAGGCAACCTATTTTCACTCTAGCCTTGTGCAGGAATAGGACCAGAGTGATCCTGTTCTTACATAAGACCAAAGTGAAAATAGGTTGCCTATGGTATTCTCATTCGAGAATGAGGATGAAGTGGAAGCGATAAATCAGAGCATAACAACTTTCAGGCTAAACTGTGGATGGAATTGGATTTTGCCATGGAATTCATCAACATTAGAATAAGAAAGGTGATGAAAGTACAACAAATGTTCATATTTTAAGACCATCCTCATCAGACAAGCTATTGCCTCGATGCATCTAGGATTTTTTGATATTCAACTGCAAAATCTATAAGTGGTTGTGCCTTGTAAATGTCGTTGTAGAAATATGTAAGGAGAATAAAATTTTGAACAACAGATACTAATCTTGGAAGTTCTGCCAAGATTGTTTTGAAAAAATATCACGGATGCGAACGAATCAATCGGGCATGTTCTTTACTTGTTGCTGGTCATAGTTTTTGTGTTTCATGGCATTTCAATCTGTAGCTAATGTTGTGCTCTTGAGGTATGAAGGCAACATGGTGTTCGAAATCAATGTGATAGTTGAACTCCATGTTACCTTCATATATACCTTAAGAGCACAACGTAACCTTAAAAAGTGCAATGAAATGACAAAAACTGTGACCAACCACCAGTAAAGAACATGTGTCCCATTGATTCGTCTCGAGGTCCTCAATATGACAAACACATGAATTGTTATCCTCAGCAGTGCAAAAACAAAAACATACTCTATAGCGTTGTTATTTATCAACAAGTCCAGTAATAATTTCTTGCCTCTCATTGCCAATGGCTTACTTAGTAGATGTTTCAATAGGTATGACAGATATATGATATTTTAATTTAACTTTTTAAGACAGATACCATATATTGTTGCATTTTCACATAGCAGTAAGCGGAAGGCAAAATCAGGACAAAAGGAAGCAAATCTTCCATTGGATGCTTTGCATATAACAAGTATGATTGTCACAGTTAACATCTTTTCATTCACAAAATGTCAAAATCGTGCACTCATAGTATTGCATAGGGAGCTGCAGAACTGTATGTGCAAGTCTACAAGTACTAACGCTGCATATAGAATTAAATTGCTAATGGTTTTTAGTAGCTTAACAAGACATGCAATAATAGTTTACTCGGTGGATACTCCACACTCAAGCTACCTTTAATCAATTTAGCATTAACATAACCCCTGATTTTGAAAAATTCATTCTGGCTTGACCCGACAACTTCTAGATTTTCAACATGATTTAGTAGAGAGATAGATGGAGAATACGATCCATTCAGGGAGTTGGAAGCAAGGTTCATGGACTTCAAATAGCGAAACTATGTGTTAGTGGACCATGAAGTACATAATCGTTCACCTTCATATGCCAAAAGTTAAATTTTTGGTACCGCCGTACCAGGTATTATCAATTTAGCATATCTTTAGGTTTCAATTGAACTTTTGAAGCAATTCAATTTTTATTATGGAGTTGAGTTTGCTGTCAATTCATTTCAAGAAAGAATCTTTTGAGATATAGTGTTAGCTATACATTTTCATTTTCCCTTTTCTTTTTCTTTTTTTATGTGACAAAACACATGTAGGACTATTGAGTCACTCTTTACACAATTACCATCCATTGCTTGCCTGAAATTCCCTCATCACATTTTAGATTTCTAATCAACTTACGAGCCATTAATTGATAAAGTAATGCACGGAGATTTTCCAAGGGGAGCATACCAATTACCTTCCATTGCTTGCCCTGGGAGGAGGTTTTGGACTACGGGGCGCAATGGGGAGGAGGTCCAACAAAGCCCAATGTGGACCACCCCGGCTCGGTCCGTGCCTTCCCTCATTGTAACATCCTGAAAAATGAATAATAATGAGAAGTTTCCACCGCTGAATGAAGATGACCTCAACACGGGATTTGCTGGTTGGCTGGAAACCAGTGATTAGGGTAGTTTAGACCCCGTAGGAATAAGAGGCGACCCTATGTAATATGCTTAGCAAGGCAGACTTTTGGTATTGTATTATGTAATGTATTCAGCAAGAAAGTCCTTAGTATTGTACTATTAAGGATGTAAAATATTATCTATATGAATGAAAACTTTTGGGTTTGAGAAACTTTTGTATTTCTTCGTTTGCATTCATAAATATTTAAACATAAAAGCTAAAGTCTTTACCGTATTACAAACCCCCTTTTCACAAAAGATGTATGGTGACAGAAACAAAAATAATTATTGTAATCCTTTTCTCCTCATTTGAAATATTATATTTCGTTACTAATTACTTTCTCTTAATAATTTCAAATGGCTAAAAACATGAACTGGGCTGTTATTTCAAGAGAGTTGGCTGAAGATTTGGGTCATAAAAAGCATGCACCTATTTTTAATATAAAGTTTCTAGTTATGCCTCCACGATTCTTGAGGGGCAAAAATTGCATCATAATGTGAAGCACCATAATGAATCTAAGCATGAAGCAATTCAGGAATCAGGTCGTTAGCTTTTGCGCCGAATATGCAAAGCACACCATTTTAATATGAAGACTTATGTCCGCTCATATGAGGCCTATGTGGAGTCCCAAATTTCAGCAAGAGGACCAAGGCGACAGGTTGGGAATCGACGTGAATATTTGCGCCAATTCCAACTAGTTGGAGTGCAGAACCCTCCACCCTTACCTTCCAGTTCAGAGAGTAGCTGTGATGGAGATTCACCACCTTCATATCAAGTAGTTCGAGGCGTAGGGATCATATCTATCGACTCTAATTAAGGAAGTGGTAGAGTCTTATGTTATAGGAATAAAGCATTAGCTAAAGTCAGTCAGTTTGTAATATCTATACAAGTGCATGAAAACTTATGTGATCTTTTGATATTGTATGATGTTTTGTTCGAAATTTCTCTTCATGTTATCTTATGGATATCTCTCGCTAATATAGCTTTGAGGTGAAAATTTTCGATGAGATAATCCTTGAAGTGGCTAAGTATATAAACTTAATGCTTATTACAAACAACTACCATATATTTAACATCCATCAGTTCTAATAAAATAATTCTCTTTATATTGCAGGATGCCAGTAACGCGATTGCTTAGTCATATTTTGGCAAGTGAGGCTACCCCCGAAACCCAATCTCAAAGGAACACAATCCCGACACTAGCCCAACCAAATCCAATGCATCCTTCAGCAAGACCCTCATCATCATCCCAACCCACGGGTCACGAAAATCCTCCTCCTCCACAAAATCAATCAAATCCAATTCCAGAAAATCAACTACCTGAACCCCCAACCATGGCTCAAGTTCTCGCCATGATTGAGCAAAACCACCAAACCCAGACTATTCTTCTCCAGCAAATGGTTCAGAATACTACCAATATAGGCACAGCCATTGCAAGAGGTGGCAATGGGAACGCTCCCCATTACTCCAAGTTAAATGAGTTTCTTAAAACTCGGCCACCCATCTTCTCCTCCACAACAGACCCATTGGAAGCTGACGACTGGCTTCGTTCAGTCGAAAGCAAGTTGGCCATTGCACAATGCAATGACTAAAAGAAAGTACTCTATGCCTCCTACCAGCTGCAAGGAGCTGTGGCAGCTTGGTGGGAAAACTTTCAAGCCATGGTGCCACCAAATCAAGTCATTCTGTGGGAAGCTTTTAAGGAAGCTTTTCATAAAACTCACATACTGTCCAGTTTGATGGAATTTAAGAAAAGAGAATTCTTGGATCTTCGCCAAGGTAATATGACAGTGGTGGAGTATCTCCATCGCTTCAATTATTTGGCTCAATATGCCCCTTCTGAGGTTACCACAGAAGAAAAGAGGGTTGAGCGCTTTCGGGAGCATTTGAATGATGAAATTAAATGGACCCTGGTGGCTCATGATATCCATGACTTCCAAATTTTGGTGGACAAGGCTCTTCGAGTTGAGAAAGGCACTCGAACCATTTCTGAGTCGCGAAAGCGAAAATGGATGGCCAGAAAGAACTTGAGTGTTAATCCTCCTAGACCGCGATTTGGGCAATCATTCAATCCCAAATCTTCTGCTCCGCCATTTCAGCAAAAACGTCAAAGTCAACCACCTCGACCTCAAACTTCCCGCCAACAGCCTCATGTCTGCCCTGTCAGTAATGTTGGCAAGCGGCCTTCGGGTGGTCAAAACTCGGCGGTCAATGTCACCTGTTTTCATTGTAATGAGTTGGGGGCATTATGCTAATAAATGTCCCAAGAAGAATTCAACTCGTCAGCAAACCCAAGGAGCTCAGCAACGACCCCCAGGTCGCCCTCAAGGATCTGGAGGACCACCACAACCCGTCAGGACAGCCCCTAATAATTTTCAGGGCCCTGCTCATGGACGGTTGCATCATGTGACCGCTGAGGATGCGAACGAAGAACCTAACGTGGTGATAGGTACGTTGCTAGTCCAGTCTATTCCAACCTTGGTATTATTTGATTCTGGAGCTTCGCATTCTTTCTTATCCAAGAAATTTGTGGATCAAAATGGAATTCCTACTGGTCTTTTGCCTTCTACCATGATAGTATCTTCCCCTGGAGCCAAATTAAAACTTTCAGTCTTTGCCCTCAAGTCAACATTGAAATAAATGGAGTATTATTCCATGTTGATCTCAACGTTATTGAAACTCAAGGCTTAGATATAATCCTTGGTATGGATTGGTTGTCCAAGCATAAAGGCTGTATAGATTGTGCTAATCGATCCATATCTTTGCTAAGTTCGGAAGAAATTATGGTAGAGTTTTCATCTAACCAAAACCAATCATTTCCCTAGTCATTCCTTTGTTCTACCTCATTGAAAGAACTTTTTCAAGTACCGGTAGCCTGTGAGTATCCCGATGTTTTTCCAAGTGAGCTACTAGGTTTACCTCCAGATAGAGATATGGAATTTGTTATCAATCTCATTCCTGGCACCGCCCCAATTTCTAAACGTCCCTATCGAATGGCCCCAACCGAACTAGTTGAACTTAAGAAGCAAATTGAAGAACAGTTGGATAAAGGGTTCATTTGCCCCAGTTCATCTCCTTGGGGAAGTCCAGTTCTTTTTGTTAACAAAAAGGATGGTGGTCTACGCATGTGTATAGATTACCGTGCTTTAAATGATGTCACTATTAAAAACAAATACCCTATTCCTCGCATCGATGATTTATTTGATCAATTGAGTGGTGCTCAAGTATTTTCAAAGATTGATTTGAGACATGGATATTACCAACTAAAGATCAGGCCCTGCGATATTCCAAAAACTGCTTTTACCACTCGATATGGTCTCTTTGAATATGTCGTGATGTCCTTCGGACTAACCAATGCTCCCGTAAGTTTCATGTGCCTTATGAACAAGGTCTTTATGGAGTATTTGGACAAGTTCGTTGTGGTGTTCATCGATGATATTCTCATCTATTCCAAATCCAAGGAAGAACATGCGCAGCATTTGCACATGATTCTTGAAAAACTTCGAGTCCACCAACTCTATTGCAAATTTGAAAAATGTGATTTCTGGCTGAAAGAAATTTCATTCCTTGGGCATATCCTTTCAGAAGGAGGAATTTCTGTTGACCCCAGTAAAATTCAAGCTGTGCAAGCCTGGGAACAACCCAATTCTGTTCCTCAGATCCGAAGTTTTCTTGGTTTGGCGGGATATTATCGCCGCTTTATCGAAAATTTCTCCAAAATCGATAACCCAATGACTCAGCTATTAAAGAAAGAAAAGAAGTTCGAATGGACACCCGAATGTGAAATAAGTTTTCAGGAGTTAAAGAAAAGATTAACTTCAACACCTGTCCTCGTATTGCCGAATGTCAATAAAAATTTTGACGTCTTTTGTGATGCATCACGACACGGTCTTGGATGCATGTTGATGCAAGAATCAAGAGCTGTTGCATGTGCTTCTCGACAGCTTCCTCCCCATGAACAAAATTATCCTACCCATGATTTGGAACTAGCAGCTGTGGTTCATGCTCTAAAGATTTGGCGTCATTACCTCATCGGTAATCGATGCAATGTATACACTGATCACAAGAGCCTAAAATATTTCTTCACTCAATCGGATTTAAACCTTAGACAAAGAAGATGGTTGGAGCTGATCAAGGATTATGATCTTAGCATTAATTACCACCCAGGTAAAGCTAATGTCGTAGCCGACGCTCTTAGTCGGAAGCTCCACTGCATTTCCATCTCGGCTTTCACTGCACAATCGGAGCTGCAAGATGAATTTCAGAAACTTAATTTAGGTATTATTAAAAAAGGATTTTTGGCCGCACTGGAAGTGCAACCAACCTTGAAATCCCAAATTAAAGTTGCCCAGCTTGTTGATGAAGCTATCATCAAAATCCGAAAAAGTTTAAAGCAAGGAATTGAATCTGAGTTCATGGAAGGTTCTGATGACTTGCTTATGCATAAGAAGCAAATCTATATCCCCAATGATCCCGAGCTTAAGAATCTGATCTTAGAAGAAGCTCATCAATCACCGCTTTCAATCCATCCTGGATGTACAAAAATGTATCAAGACCTCCGACAAGAATATTGGTGGCCCGTCATGAAAAAGGATATCGCAGCATATGTTGCAATTTGCAACGTATTCCAACGAGTCAAAGCCGAGCATCAACGTCCTGCTGGACTCCTTCAGCCCTTAAAGGTTCCTGAATGGAAATGGGATGATATCAGTATGGATTTCATCACTGGTCTACCCAGAACCAGGAAAGGACATGATTCTATTTGGGTGATCGTAGATCGATTAACCAAGGTGGCCCACTTTGTTCCGGTCAAGACCACTCATTCTGGAGATAAGCTCGCTGAGCTATATTTGGAAAATATCGTCCGTCTGCATGGTGTCCCAAAGACCATAGTCTCTAATCGAAGATCCCAGTTTACATCCTATTTCTGGGAAAATTTGCATGGTCTTCTGGGGACTAAGCTAAACTTCAGTATGGCTTACCATCCTCAGATAGACGGTCAAACAGAAAGGACTAATCAAATCTTGGAGGATATGTTAAGAGCCTGCGTACTGTCTTATAGTACTAATTGGGAAAAGAGTTTAGCCTTTGCGGAATTCTCATATAATAACGGTTTCCAAGCCAGTCTCCAAATGTCGCCATTTGAGGCACTGTATGGAAGAAAGTATAGAACACCTCTCTTTTGGTCTGAAGTAGGAGAAAGAAAATTCTTTAGACCAAATCTCATTAAAGAAGCCCAAGAGCATGTGGATATGATCAGGAGTCGATTAAAAGAGACCCAATCTCGCCAAAAGAGTTACGCCGACAATCGTCGACGTGAACTCAGTTTTGAAGTCGGTGATCATGTCTACCTAAAAGTCTCACTGCTCCGCGGAGTCTGTCGTTTTCATGTCCGTGGAAAACTAGCTCCCCGATATATTGGTCCATATCAAATTCTAGAGAAAATGGGCGAGATGGCTTACAAGTTGGAACTGCCACCCCAATTATCTGAAGTGCATGATGCATTCCATGTGTCCCAACTTAAAAAGTGCCTTCGCATTCCTATTGAACTCAATAATTTGGAAAATATTGATCTTCAACCTGATCTATCCTATCGGGAGAACCCAATCCGCATTCTTGAAGAAGCAGAACGCCATACCAGAAACAAGTCCCGCAAAATGCTAAAGGTGCAATGGAGTAACCACTCAGAAGATGAAGCCACATGGGAACGCGAAGACCAACTCAGAAAAGAATTTCCAGACTTCTTCTAAACCCTCGCCAAATCTCGAGGACGAGATTTTTGTAAGGGGGATAGGTTTGTAACATCCAGAAAAATAAATAATAATAATAATTTAAATAATATATTTTAGAAAATTTTAATTTGTGTTTCTCTGGATTTTTCTGAATTTTCTATGAATTTTCTTGATTATTGCTTGTAAGGAAAATTCTTTTTCCTAATCAATCAACCATCACTTAAGTAACAAGAAAAGATTTGTGAAACAACATATAATAAAAATTACTGTAAAAATTCATGGAGCTATCAAGAACTCAAAATATAATTTTTAAAATTATGACAAAATAATAAATGATGAAAAGAAAGGTAATTAATGAAACAAGACAGGTAATAGTGAAAATGTCAGAAATTAAATGATAATAATTTTGATGGGAAAATATTTATATTATCTTCTCCCTGGATAGAGTCATCTTCAGTAAAAATATCAGGATATGATCTTTAAGTTTGGTATTTATAAAAATTCAAAAACTGAATAGTTAGAAATCTAGAAATTTCAATGTCAGAATTTTATTAAATAATATGTCAATAATTTGAAGATGAAATTTTTGAAAGAGGATAATGTGAATATAGGAAGCCTGATAAAAAAGTTTCTAAATTTTTTAGTAATATATAAGTATCTTAATAAATATAAAACAGAATGCAGAAATATGTGCACAGTGCACTGTCAGAATTATTGTAAATTCCTCATGTGTCAAATAGGTCTGAAATTTTTATGGTAGATCCTAAACTAGCTCAGGTACACCCAATAAATTCTTCATTAATTTTCCGATTGGATAGGCAACGGGTTCAGTGAATCAATCCAGCTCCATTTTCAGTTCAAACTGGAGTTCTCTTCTTCTCTCTCTGACGCGTAGGCCCGGTTCACTGTGTGGTCCCACCTGTCAGCCTCGGCATAAGTCTTCTTCCTCCCACAGGCGAGCTCGCGCGTGGCTGAGATCAGCTCGACGGCTATAGCATCGCCACCGCTGCAACCTCGCGCCTCCCGAGGAAACCGCCTCATCAAGACCTTGCCACGCACCTTCCTCGCCCTGATTTCCCGCGATTTGGCCCATCCCTTCTCCTGTTCTAGCACCGCAAAACCCCGTCGAGTTCACATCCTGTGTAAGCTCATCTACAACATCCCCCTCGGCCTATAAATACCGCAACTTGATCGCTAGAGAGTGCTCGTCAAAACTCGTCTTGTTTCATCCAATATACTCCACTGATCATTGCCAATTTTGCGTTTCTTTGAATCAGCCGAAGAACCCTAATTTTCAGTTCATGACCGATTGAAGGTGATACAAGCAACCATTTCACAATTTCTTTCTGCTACGTCATCACTAGCTCACATGAATCAAAACCCCTATGTTGCTTTCAGGAAATTCCGACCGTAGCTCCGCCGCCACTACGCCCCCTTCTTCTCCGAAACCGTCGATCGGTGGTGAGCTAACCCGACACTCCCCTGTGCTATCTCTTAGTAAAAATGGATTGCTTAGGGTTCCCTAATGCTAGAACTGGAACCAATTCCGTCGGAGAGGCTTTCTGCCACCGGCGCGGCTCGCCGCCTCCTCCGCCACCGTAGGTCCACGGTGGCGAGATGGTTCGGCTAGTCGCCGGTAGGAATGGGTACCACCCTTAGATGCGCAATGGTGCCATGATGCTAGCCATGCCATCGGCCGGACCGGAGCACCGCCGGATCCTCGCCGACGGCGAGCTTAGCCCCAAGCTCTGCCTCGACCGAATGACATGCGGGCCCGATCTGTCAGTGGCTCACCGCGATTTCCCTTGAGTCGCTGACAGCTGGGACCCGGATATCAGCGACTGCGACGGGTTTGAACGCGCGCGTGAGGGAGCGAAGCGAAAAGACGCTTTCAGCATAGTGAAAGCGTATTTCACTATTTTCATTGATTTTTTTTAATCGGTTAAAAATTCAAACTTGAATATATTTCGCATTTGAAATCCAAATGAGATGAAACCAATTTATAAATTCATCTAAAATCAAGAACTTCCAGAATATGCAAAAATATTCTTAAAAGCTATTTCGGAAAAATATTTTAATATAAAGGTGAATAGCACATATGAAAATAGACTAAGTATGAAAATTTTGTAAATAAGGTTAATATTGTTTGGAACCAATTTTATTAAGAGCTTTATTCTGTTATGAACTAATTTCTATAAAACTATTTGGAAAACTAATTGTTCTATGTCTTTTCTATTGAAGGTTAATATTATTGGTAACTATGCTATAATGATTAATGATTAAGAAAATAGTTTTAGTAATTTGTTATATGTATTTCTTTTCAAGAATAATGGCAGAATAATGTCAACCTTGGTAAAAATATTGAACTAATAATGAACTATGCAAATAGGATGAAATTTAGTATGAAAAGTATATATGTATATACATATATATATGGATGTGTTCATTGAGACCTTGCTTGCAACTAGCAATTAGACATAAAAATGAGGTAGGTCACTTAATGTGCTAAGCCCAATAATATGGTAGTTAGAAATTTAATAATAATGTTTAATTCAAAAGTCCTTAAATACATTGCTTTGCATCTAAATCCTATAAACCATAGACTATTTTACGATATCACCATAAGACAAATCTTTCTTCTTCAAATAATTTTAGCATCTATAATTCGAAATGATAAATACAAGAATACATAATTTTAGCCTCTTGAATTCGTAAAACGAGAATAAATAATCTATAAAAGAACATGTGACTGTTTGTTATAGCATGTTTTATTTGATTTTCTGTATGTCTTCTTTGTGCCCTTATAGTTGTTGCTTTTTGTTGTATGTTATTCTTGATGGTCGACGAGTAGATTCCGACGAACCTGAATTAGCAGACGACGACCTCGTCGACGATCCGGACTTTATTCCTGACTGCGATCAGCAAGGCAAGCACCCCTTGATCATTTTTGATCCTAATACTTCAAATATTTACTTTCAATGATTGCAAAACTATTATGCATATGCGTACTTGTCATAAAAATGCTATGTTGGAATATTGGTAGCTATGCCTGATGGTTCATGGAACTTCCTTGATAAGTATGAATGTGTGAACCTTGATAACCATAGAAATGGGTTAGACAATACTTAATGTCGACTTGGGTATATGCGAATATTAACCATGCTTAGCCATGCTTTAGAACCAACGTTGAGTATGATTCGATCAAAATTGATTCTTGAGAATTGAAAAAGGTTGGTTATGACATAATGTCAATTGTGGGTATTTTGACTAAAAACCCCAAAATAAACTATGGTTTAGATGCGGGCAATTATTAGCAATAGCCGGTTGTGCAAGGGTTAGACTTGTACGTAGTATACGGTGGAGTATTGCCTGTGTCAAATTAAGGATCGAGCTATGGGTTGTTTTCAAGCCAAGAATTCTGTGCAACCACAAGTGCTGGGATGGGGCAGCCTTAACCTATTAAGTTGCTTAGGTCTGGCTTTGCACATTGGTAGGCGGGAGATAGTATGAGCAATCCTTTCTAGGTTTGCTTATGAGGGGCTTCCACACTTCGTTGTGGGTAAATGCATATCGGTATAACGATGTACGCCTTAATATGGGAAGGAACCCTTATCGCAGGGATTTACTACCTTTAATGCAGGGATTTACTGCTTGTATTACCACTTTAAATGACAGGGATTCACTGTCATGTTCCTTCTCCATAATAAGGATTTAATGTCATCGGGTTGGTGCAAAGTTAGGCTTAAACAATGTAACAGTTATGTCATGATCACCATGCCGACACCCCAAAGGAAGAGTGTCAACTAGCCTGGCAAAAGTGGCAGATCATTTCTTGTGGGTAAAGCTGTACACCTCTGCAGAGTGTAAATCTAATTAATTAGCCGCGCCTACGGTTAAAGGCACTTGGTAAAGTCATCTCATGGTTAGAGTTTTAATATTTCCAAAATGATTTGACGGGAAAATGGTGTTTTGTGATATGCTTGATTCATGTCAGGGGATGACATGGGAATGAATTACGTCAGTCGGATAGACTGTGATATGATTATTGGTTTACGCTAAATTCATACTTGCTCATTATAGTAAGATTCTTCTTTACAAACTTCGATTGCAATCTAATATGTGCTTATGCTTTATTTTGCCAATGCAAAAACAACTATAGAAACCATTCCATTGCTATGTCTTGCATTTACTTATAATTGCATTTGTGATATACTATAAGACTTGCTGAGTACACAATGTACTCAATCTTGCTATCAATATTGTGTTAGGTGAAGATATCGAATACCCAATGATCTTTACGACGATTAAGGATTCGGGGGTTATGATGACGATGTTTTCTAAGGCTTTACCTTGCCTGTTGCCTGAGGGTGAATGGGCATACTACAAGAGAAATAAAGTTTCCGCTGCTGCTTTTCAAGCTTTTGGCTTGTATTAATAATACTGTGTAATTACAAGACGCTTAGCATATGTAATATTATTGTGTATGGATGTGATTTCAATTTGTAATCTGTGCGTGCTAGCCACTGATCATGGGACTAGTACTGTGTGCACAGGGAGCCCATGATTGATATTTATTATCAAAAATGGGGGCTTTACACTCATGCTTACGATACTGCGGCAATCGTCTGATGACGAAGAGTGTGGCCACATCCACCCACAAAGCATACACACATATACACACATACACAGCATCCACCTACACCTGTCTCCACATCCCCCTCCACTGTCGCCGCATCCCCCTCCACCGACGCTGCATCCCCTGCCTGCCGAGTCTCCCCGTCCACCGCCGTCACATCCGCCGCCTCATCCGCTAGGGTTTTGGTGGAGGAGTGCAAGGAGAGGTCGGAGAGGAGGAGGAGGAGGAGGTTGATGAGTAGCCGCATTGGCACGTCGGCGAGAGGGCTAGGGTGAGGGCGACTGAGAAGCCGAGAGGGCGAGGGAGATCGAGAAGCTGAGAGGGCCGAGGGCGAGGGCGAGGGTGAGGGAGAAGCTACTTATAGTGCCCGGCTGAGATATCACAGACGGTTCTTACCACAAACCGTCTATGATATCAACTTATCACGAAAAGGATCATGGCAAGAACCATCTGCAATGCTTTACAAACGGTTTTTGGATAAAACCATTAGTGATATTAAGTATAATCACTGACTGATTTTGGATAAACCCATCAGTGATGTGCATGCATGTCATCACAGGTGGTTTTAGCCAAAAAAACGACAGTGATGTGAACCTCATCACTGACGGTTTTTGGAGAAAACTGTCTATCAGGAGATGCATGCATATCACTGACGGTTTTATCTACAAACCGTCAGTGATGAAGAGTCTAATATAACCCTTTCTGTAGTAGTGAACTCAAATTTAGGTTGAATGATCATGGTGACATACCTGTGTAGGTTTCATTAGATTCTAATTATAAGTCACCTAAGAAAGAACCAGGTTATGTACCTTGATTCCTTACAGAGCAGTAGCCACGACTTGAATCCTGTTGCAAAATTACTCAACAGGTAATCATGCTTTCTCCATAAATAACATGATCTTGTAGATTGTTCAAGGTGTACGTTGCTCCTAGAATGTTTGAGGCTAACTTTTTGGAATCACGTAGGTCATTCAAAGTGTGCAAAGATCGTGGAGGGCCTTCTGGCAAGGACGGGGAGAAACTGAAGCACTATTTTAAGTTTCCGGTACCCACTAGTACACAATAATCCTATATCACACTCCGTAATAACTCATCTTGAACTAACCAATTCTATATTTGCAGTGCCACCATCAGGAAAAGGGAAATAACCTATGTGAATTTTACATTTGTTACAACATGCAACTCTTCCTCAGTATAAACAAGACCAATCATGTTACAACTACGTTGGAAACAGACCGATCTGATCGGAATTTGAGAACAACTCTGTTACTCCTTGCTGAGTCAGGTCATAAATCCAAAATGCGAGTTCCACTTTGCCAAACTTGAGGGGTTGTGTTATTTCTGAATTACCACTTTGGCTACTTTGTGAAACAAATGATGTGGATTTCTTAATTGTACTTGTGCATTCAATTGTTAATATATTTGAGTTAATTTTTGAAAGTAAAGGATGTGATGTACCTGGTGTAATATGTAATCTGACTTGATTTCTGAAATGGATGTGCTCTAGGTAGTGTAATAATACGTAATCTTAGTGGATGTCAGAAATGGATGTGATAATATGGATGTAATATGTAATCTGCTTGTTTCAGAGGGCACGACTAGTATTTCGTGAGGCTAGCTAGTAAACAGAAAAAGTATATTAATGAAAAATAACATCACAAACGGTTCTTTAGAAAAAACCGACTGTGATACAAATCATATCACAGATGGTTTTGAGAACCATCTGTGATATCTACTTATCACAGACAGTTCACAATAAAAAACGTCTGTGGTATGTTTTTCACATACAGTTCATAAACCGTCTGTGATGAGTCATCATTATCACTAACATATGATTACAGATGGTTCACAAAATTGTCTGTGATGGGTTTTTTGAACCGTCTGTGATAAGGTTTTCTGTACTAGTGAAGTTCTGTCGCTATTATTTAATAATAATTTGCTATTCTCACCACTACAGAAAAGGACATCACTGCCGGATCAACATCAGCATCACTGCCGGATGTTGACCCGGCACTCCCTAACTGGCAGTGATAGTCGGGACTATCACTGCCGGTTCTTCAACCGACAGTGATAATAATATCACTGCCGGTTTATATTATACAACCGGCAGTGATAAGGCTTATCACTGCCGTATTTTTATCCATAACCGGCAGTGATAAGAACTTATCACTGCCGGTTGTTATTTTTCAACCGGCAGTGATAACACATTATCACTGCCGGTTGTTATTTTTCAACCGGTAGTGATAATCCATATCACTGCCACTTAATATTTTCGAACCGGCAGTGATAAGGTGTTATCACGCGATTATTTCTCTAAAACCCGCAGTGATAAATACGATTGCCATATTATCCCCAAAACCGGTTACATAATTTTTTTGTATTATATGTATGATGTAATTGTACTATATATATATTGCACAATATATTTATTACATGCGGTATATGTTATGCGCAATATTAATGAAGTCTTGGTAAAGAATAGTTCAAATATATTAAATCATCATAATATTTAACATTGAATACGAATACTCATTTAATCATGACAATATTAATGAAGTATTTGTAAAGCATAATTGAAATCTGATAATTCATCGTAATTTTTAATTATTACATTGTTCATTGACAATCGTTCACATTTGATTGGTTGTAGCGTGTGGCTCGTAAAACTCGCCTTCGGTTTGATCACTTCTCGAGCGATGAACCCGACCATCTGCTCTCGAAGGGCTTCAACCCATTCATCAAGTAGGTGTTGGTGCCGAGCTTCACGCTATTGTCATTGAAGAAAATGATGCATTAATTAGTGTCGTAGTTTTTATAAAGAAAAGTAGGAGTCAACATGTAATGATATACCATCTCGCCATTGTAGTCAGATCGCATCGATGTGACGTGTGTATGTGTGTCATTACGTAGTATGCACATAAATTGTTCCTTGCGGTTTGTCTTAGGCACGGAAAATCGGTTTTATTCGAACTTCGTGAATGGACGATCTGCGTGCTCTTCTTGCGGTATTTTGTATGCATACTGTGTATGGTTATGAATACTCATTAAACTTAATTAGGTGCAATTAAGTGCAATGGAATGAAAGATTACGGGAACAATAACGCAACAACCGAGTTCACCTGTCTAGCAATTCTATTACTTCTTTGTAATCGTTTGTCGGTTTCCTCATTGAGTCCAATACAGTGATCGTGCTATCGTCTAACGTAATGACGAGAAGGATCCAATGAAAGCTGCAGAAGCCCATTAGTCATGACATGGTGTTGCACATGATAAAACTGACTAGTAGGTAGGGAAACACGTACTGAAAGTTGTAGGGTAAAAGTACGTAGGTCTTGTCTTGTAACTTTAGCAGCGCCTTTAGTACGTACTCCTCGATCTCTCTCTCTGTCAATGGATCTTTAATAAGTTTGCAGTTGAGAAGGCCGGTACCGAGGAATCCTACCATTTCATTTAAGTCCGCTCTGAGTGTCATTGTCTCCATTCTACATAAGAAAGAAGTTAGACACTAAGTTTAAGGGTACGTGAATATACAGTACGAATTAAACAAGAGACTTACAGTGTAACATCCCAAAATTTGAATTAATTAAGTTTTTATTTCTTATTTGTGCATTTGTGATTTTCTGGAATTTATTTGGATTTTTCTGGATTTATTTGAATTAATTCTTATTTCAAGTTTATTGCTTTTTATTCAAAAGTATTTAAATCAGTGCAAAGTTAAAATAAAGTTTTGCCAAAAATATTTTATTTAAGTCCAGAATGTCTCAAAGTATTTATGAGATTTTTCTTGGATTTTTTCCGGATTATTTTATTGCCTAAAACAAATTAAATGAATTTCTGGAATTAATTTAATTGAAAAACCTTCGGAAAAACTCGAGCGATGGTGGGCCATAGCCCATCTCGTGGTGAGCCGCCCGCTCGTGCAGCCCATGGCCTAGCTTCGAAGCGTAGCGTCAGCCGTTAGATCGTCATCCGACGACTGGGTGCGTATAGGAAACCCTAGACTCTCGGGCCGTTAGATCTTTGGATCGGCGTGGATTGTGCCACGTTGCAGCGATGCTTGGCCGTTGATCTTAAATCGTAGGGTGTCCGGTTATCGTCTCCGTTTCGGACTCTTCCGCCGCGCCGCCGTGTCTCCGGTGGACTCGAAGTCCGTGTCTATCGCCCGTACGCTCCTCCGACCGCCTATTTAAGGAGCCCTTGGGTGCGTTGAGTTCCCCGTTCCGCGCCACATCAGAATCGCAAGACCTCGTCGTCCAGAACTCGCCGGAGCGTCTCGCGGAGTATCGTCGTCTTCTTCGCCGGCGAATTTTGTCTCAGGCGACGCCATTAGCAGCGGAGAAGCTTTGGTCCGTTGGATCTTCGTCGACGTCTCAGATACAGCCGCGTGTCCTCGGTGAGCTGTAAAACCTTCTTTAACCGCCGTCCGTCGGATCTAAAACCCGTGCCCGTGATCTTGCCGCGTGTGCATCGATCGGCAGCCGTCCGATGGAATCTGGGTGCACCAGATTGCGCCGTCGCCGCAACCAATCGGGCGTCGCCGCATGTTGGCACTGGTGCCGAGGCGCCGTGAGCCGAGTCTACTGTGAGCCAGCGCGAGTTCGTGGACCGGGTCCATACGCCCGAGACGCGTGTCGCCACCTGATTGGTTCAGTCCAGCGCTGACGCCAGCGTGACGTCATGATGACGCAGTAATCAGTTTTTTAGAATAAAAATAAATCTGTTAATTTCAATTTCGATTTTACGATTTGAGATTTATTTCAAATTTCAAAAGGCTATATCTTTTGCATCGTAACTCGGATTTGAGTGATTCCAGTTTCTAAAAATTTGTAAAATTTAGATCTATTTAATGGTGAATTTTATTTTATTTTTGGATTTCATTTGCTCTCTGTTTTGGTATTTATTTGCTTTTCTTCTCCGGTACGCGTAGACGTTGAATTGTGCGACGCTTCGGAGGAAGACCTAGCAACCCAAGAGCAAGCTTCAGATCAAGGTCAGGACCTATTCCAAGGCAAGTTGTGCTTTGATCATGTCGAACCCATGTTTATAAAATTGCTATGTTTGATTTACACTAGTGCATATATTTCAAATATACATTTGTTTCAAATTAGATTGGGCTTAGCTAATATACCAGATTGATCTATACCCTACCTTGTCATTGTATGCCATGATCCATTGTCACCCTAGATTGGTTTAATATAGTTGGTTAATAATTATAATCAACATTGGAGGTTTAGTCCGTAATAGTTGCTTAGCCTTGCCACGTCATCACATGTGCCAGAATCTTTGATAATTAATCTTGATTAATGGAATATGGAACAATGTTATGAACTTGTGTGCTATGTGGGATCACACGATGAGATTGAGTTGTTGTGGCGAATCATGTCACATAGCGATGTTGAATTGTTGATGGCACGTGGTGTAGTAATCAAGCGGGTGATAATAACTTAGATTGGGGCAAGTGCCAAGGCGAGGATGCCAAGGTGGGCACGATGGGCGAGGGTATGTGGAAGTCTTGCCTCGATCACACTAAGGACTTAACCTTGCAAGCCTTTGACTGAGTCAACCATGCAACCACATGTCCGTATGGGCCACCTAGGTGAGTAATTTGTAATGTCTTAATCTTGATACTATCGTGGTCGGTGTGAGTTCGAGTTATGGTGTAATTCACATGGCGCAAGAGGGGCCCCGGATGTGGTAACCAGTCCACCAGTGTTGAATCCTTAGCGGGTAGTATCGAGTTAATTGAGCATTGTAAAGGCTTTGTTATAATCACTCGCCTTGGTGGTGTTTGGTTGTATCACGTGGGTAAAGTGCATAACCTCTGCAGAGTGTGAAACTATTCGGATAGCCGTGCTCATGTATTGAGCAACGCTCGGAATTCTGATTAAGGGTTAGCTTAAAAATTGGACAACTTGGTTGGGATGGTGGAATGCCATGTGGAAGATGGAATTTGACTTAGGATTGGAAACTTGGTTTACCGAGAAATCTTGAATTTATTTATTATCGTTATTTGTTTCTGATCTTTACAATCTATTTATTGTATTTGTTCATAAATCTTGCTTATTGCAAAATAGCCATGATAGCACATCCATTGGAATAAACCTTACATATAGATACATAGAATTGCATTACATGCACAACTTGTTGAGTGCTTTAAGTACTCACCCTTGCCAAACAACAATAATCAACAGTTGAAGAATCTACACTGTGTTGGAAGATGAAGTCCAAGAAGACACGAGTCATTAGGGTCCGAGCCTTGTCGGTTGCTGTGGTGGTGATGAGCCATCTACGTTTCTACTTTCATTTGCTTAATTATTAGTTTATATTTTCAGTCTTGCCCTGCGTGGCTTAATAATGTAAGTTGGTCATAAGATCATACATTTAGCTATATCAATAAATGAACTATTATTCTATTATCGTTGTGTGTGATGTGATATGTACCAATGTTAAGCTGTGTGCACTAGCGTTGATCCTGGGACTAGTGCGGTAAACACAGTGGGTTCGAATCAGTGGATTCGGGTCCTTACAGAGGTGGTATCAGAGCATACTGACTGTAGGTCTTGGCCCTAGATAGTATGAGTGTGTCCAAAATTATTTTCTAAAAGGAAATTTAAACTTGACCAATAAAACACTCTCGACTCATCTCATTCTCTACTTCTCACCTTTGCCGAATTTACCGTTTTACTGGCCGTTTCGAGTGGAGAACTTATTCAAAGTTCTTGTGGAGCAGATGCCGATCGTTCCGACCTTTGAGGAGTCAGCTGGCGGCTACTCCATGGAGCTGTGGAGAATACTTCAGACGCTTGGAGGCTTCTATCGTCCGCTTTACCGAGGAGGCAGTTGGTCAGTGAATGGTGTACACCAAGGATTTATTTGCAAGCTGATTATCTACGCTCGAGAGAACGAGGAAGCTAGCAGGCCAATCAACATCTCGCGGAAGATTCTCGTACGAGGTTGCAATTCAGGAGGTCGCTCGCCTTGCTCTTCGCCGTGTCTGCCGCGACTACGCCGACGAGCTTCACGACTCAGTGTTCCGCCTTCACCCAGATGTGCAAGCATGCCGACGCCGACGGATCGTGGAGGACGAGTGTGCCACAGCCACACACCTTGCGGAGTTCGCCCTTGCCCAGGAGGATCATATGAGAGATACTACCCAGGAGCTGGAGACTGTGTACGAGGCACTCAGAGTAGCAGAGCAGGAGCTTGAGGTGACCCGTGCTTCAGCCATCGGGATGATCACCGAGTGGGAGAGGCCACGGAGGCGATGAGGACGAGCTAGAGCGCGTGACTCGAGGAGTTCAGAGCAGCAGAGGAGTCAGGAGGATCCCGAGGAGGCGAGTGGGAGCGGAGAGTCACGAGACCCGTTGTTGCAGAGGACCCGATAGTAGGTCATCGGGATAGGTTCGCTCCTATGCCGGCTCATCCGCGGTGTATGCGCGGATCGACCTCGCCTAGGTTGGCTGGATGAGTGAGTGTCAGCCTTGGAGCTGTATTGAGACTCGAGTGTGAGTCACGTCTTTAAGTTAGTCTTTACCTTTCTAGTTGGCGTTAAGGTTTCGTGTTTAGTTTGCTTCTTTGTATTCTTGAGTGTGCGTTATGTGTTGCAAAGCTTGTAGGCTTAAATAAGCACCATACCAGATTAAATAAAGAATTATTTCAGTTTGGGTATGACCTATTTTCCCGCTTTAGAAATTCTTACTTCTTATCTATGCTACATCTACCTTTCCTAACCTAAGAGGCAATCATCAGATGGTGAATACTCGAGGAAACAATGGAGCTTCAGGAAGCGGACTGCGCCAGAACGACAACCCCAATGACGGAGGCAGCCCTCAACCACCACCAATTGACATGCGAGAATGGGAGCGTTTCTTGCCGCACAGACTCAACTAATCTGGACTATGATGCGGCGGATGCAACAGATGACCAGCGTAGCGACCAACAATAACAAC